>CM060920.1:1003386107-1004586107 GCA_030737875.1 Allium sativum
GGTTCAAATATTCTTAGATTGATTCATTTTTTAAATAGGAAATTGTTGGATTTCGCAAAAAACATACTTTGTATTGTATAAGTTTTTATGCAATTAATATACATATATACACACACATTTACATTTATCTTATACTTCAAGATTGGTTTATTGTATTATATTTTAAAATTAAATTATATGACACATTATGTTTGTTAGAAATGAAAATATATTTTATACAATTTTATCTACAAATTTATATAATTGGTTCTTTTAATATAAATCTAATTTTGTTTTAAAATTCTTTTAAGTCATTTTAGTTCTTGAATATATATATATATATATATATATATATATGTGTGTGTGTGTGTGTGTGTGTGTGTATTTATCAATACATGGCGATAATATATATACGTATATGTAATGGTAATTTTTTCTCATTATAATAACAATAGATTTGGGTATATGTGTGTGTATGTTCTAAAAAGGCAACACGCATATATAACACTGTTATCGAGTGGACGACAAGTCGACCAGTCGGTCGATCAAGTTCGACGACAGTCGACTTGTTCAATTCGATGAGAGTGGGCTTAAGCCGGCCCAAAAACCCTAATTTCTCTGATCGACATCGATAAAACCCAAGACGAAATTAATATTTGTACCAGACGAGATCAACAACATCGATAGCAAAAAAACCTAATTGCTTCTCCTCGCACCTCTTCACTGCTCCTCTTGTACTTGATGACTTCGAGTGGGATAATGAGTGAATTAGCAAAGAAGGAGATACTTTTTGGAGTGCTGTGGATGAAGCTCAAGGTGCATCATATGCGCTTGAGGGACGCAATCTTCCAAGTTGATCTCAAGTTGGTTCTACTAGTGAGATGTTGGCCTACACTCGTCGTAACACTAGTTCGAGATTTGGATTAATTGATGAAGACTCAAATGAAGAAGTTATTCCTCTTGATGATGAAGTGGAGGATGATTATGGTGTACCATTACCCGAACTAAGCAATGCCAATGTTGAAGAAAGAGATAGAGATGATGTTAAGATAGATATTTTTGCTTGAGTTCATACTCATTTTATGATCTATTATGGATATTATGGGTATTATTATGTTGTGACTAGGATCTATTATGGATATTTGTTGAATTTGAACCTATTATTTTGTTATCTTTGTTGAATTTGAGCTTATTATAAATTTATAATTATATCTAATTATATTATATATTTAAGTCTAATAAATATATGTATATTAAAGACTTGTCGACTAGTCACGACTAGTCGGGCGATTTGTCGATTAGTCTTCTAGACGGTAGTGTCTCGACTTGGCCTCATGATAACCTTGATATATAAAGATTCGGATTATGTAACCGATCTAACTGTACATGAATCATATGGTGAAAAAAATAGATGAATTATATGATGTGTGTGCATATATATGTATATGTATATGTGTGTGTGCGCGCGTGCGTGTCTCTCTCTCTCTCTCTCTCTCTCTCTATATATATATATATATATATATATATATATATATATATATATATATATATATATATATGAGGCACGTTCCAAAGCACCCCCATCCAATTTTCACCCCATTTTAAGTCATTCATTTATAATTAATAAATTAATGGGAAGAGAGATAGTGGAAAAAGAGATAAACGAGAATGTATGGTGGAAACCAAGGGGATTATAGGTTACACTGTTTGGGATGCTCTTGATCCTTTTTCTATCCATAGATATGTACATATGATATAAGCAAACATGTTACCTTACCATTGCCTAGAGATTACACATTAAATGTTAACTCTAAATTCTGAAAGATCTAACACACTATTGCATTGAATTTATATGATTTTATGGTTTAAGGCTTAAATTGATGAAGGGTATGGATCATTATTATGGCGATCGACTAGTCGTCGGCTAGCCGACATTGGAACATCGACTGGAAGAGTAGACTTGCCATTAGTCGAGCTCGAACCCTAAATCATGAATTCGAAGCCCTAAATCACTAAGTCGAAGCCCTAAATCAGGAAGTCGAAGCCTTAAATTACGAAGTCGACCCCAAATCACAAAATTAAAGTCGAGTACGAAGTCGAACCATGATGGAAACGATTGCAAATCACGAAATTGACTTGCAGTTCGTCAGGTTGTGAAAGAAACTGGAGTTCTACTAGTTAATTGCAATAAGGTTTATCTATATTCGTGTGTTAAACGACTGCAATTATGTATTAATATATATTTATTTATTTATCGACTAGTCCGAATAGTCGACTAGTTGGAACTCTATCGACTCGACTTGACTTGCCGCTGTAATAAACTTGGTATGAATTTTTGGCTAACAAGGGGAAGAGAAAAGAGAAAAATTCATCTCGGACCTAACCAACTTATTAAGTTGATTGATATACTCTTTTACTGACATCAACCTTGCTTCAACGAAATAAAATAGATGAAAATTATTTATGACATATGCTTCAACCAAAACAACATTAACCACCCAACCTTTTTTTTAACCATAATGTTCATTAATATACCTAGACTAATCCAATCAAAATTTATAAATCTAAATCAAACACGCTAATCATGATAACATCATAAAATTATTTGTATAAATCAAAAAATAGTCATAACAGTAATTAGATTTAACACATTTGGAAGAATGGAAGAGTATAGGATGATTATGTTTGTATTGATGTTAACATAATGTGGTCTTAATCACAATAACATCATAAAATTATTTGTATAAATAAAAATACTATTATATTATAGCAGTAATTAAAGTTAATAAGTTTTGAAGAATGAAAGAGGTTAGGATGATTATGTTTAGGATGTATGGATTAGATATGTACATATGATATAAGTAAACATGTTACCTTACTATTGCCTAGAGATTACACGTTAAATGTTAAATCTAAATTCAGATTAGTTCAGAAAGATCTAACACACTATTGCATTGATTTTATATGATTTTATGTTTTAAGGCTTGAATTGATGAAGAGTATGGATCATTATTATAACGACGCTCGACTAGTCGACATTGGAGCATCGACTGTAAGAGTCAACTTGCCATTAATCTAGCTCGAATCATAAATCACGAAGTCGAAGCCATAAATCACGAAGTCGAAGCCATAAATCGGGAAGACGAAGCCATAAATCGGGAAGTCAACACCAAATCATGAAATTGAAGTCGAGTACGAAGTCGAACCATGATGGCAACGATTGCAAATCAGGAAACTGACTTACAATTCATCAGGTTGTGAAAGAAACTGGAGTTTGGCTGGTTAATTGCAATCAGGTTTATCTATATTCGTGTGTTAAATGACTGCAATTATGTATTAATATATACATATATATGTATATATATTTATATTTATCGCCTAGTCCGAGACCAGTTGGAACTCTATATACTCGACTCGACTTGCCGCCGTAATAACCTTGGTATGAATTTTTGGCTAACAAGGGGCAGAAAAGAGAGAAATTCATCCCGAACCTAACCAACTTATTGAGTTGATTGATATACTCTTTTACTGACATCAACCTTGCTTCAAATGAATAAAATAGACATAAAACATTTATGACATATGCTCATTAAATTGTCACAGTAGTCTGTTGAAAAGGTCTCTTCTTGCTTTTTCTTCGGCAACAACATTAATCGCTCAACCTTTTTTTTACCACAATGTTCATTAATATCCCTAGACTGATCCAATCAAAATTTATAAATCCAAATCAAATACATTAATCATGATAACATCACAAAATTATTTGTATAAATAAAAAAATATAGCCATAACAGTAATTAGAGTTAACAAATTTCGAAGAATGGAAGAGGATAGGATGATTGTGTTTGGTATGTTTGTATTGTATTGATGTTAACATAATTTGGTCTTAATCACAATAACATCATAAAATTATTTGTAATAAAAAGTACTATTATAGCAGCAATTAAAGTTAATAAATTTAAACGAATGAAAGAGGTTAGAATGAAATAGGATAGGATGTATGGATTAGATATGTACATATGATATAAGTGAACATGTTACCTTAATATTGCGTAGAGATTACACATTAAATGTTAAATCTAAATTCAGATTAATTCAGAAAGATCTAACAGAATATTCCATTGATTTTATTATTTAAGGCTTGAATTGACGAATAGTATGGATCATTGTTATAACGGCGCTCGACTAGTCGCGAATAGTCGTCGACTAGTCGACACTGGAGCATCGACTGGAAGAGTCAACTTGCCATTAGTCGAGCTTGAACCCAAAATAATGAAATCGAAGTCAAAATCAGGAAGTCGAAGCCCTAAATCAGGAAGTCGAAGTCTTAATTCACGGTATCGACCCCAAATCACGAAATTGAAGTCGAGTACGAAGTTGAACAATGATGGCAAAGATTGCAAATCAGGAAACTGACTTGCAGTTCATCAGGTTGTGAAAGAAACTGGAGTCCGAGTGGTTAATTGCAATCAGGTTTAGTCGACCAGTTGGAACTCCATCGACTCGACTCGACTTGCCACCATAATAACTTTGGTATGGATTTTTGGCTAACAAGGGAAGAAAAGAGAGAAAAATTCATCTTGAATCTAACCAACTTATTGAGTTGATTGATATAATCTTTTACTGACGTCAACCTTGCTTCATAGAAATAAAATAGACGTAAAATATTTATGACATATGCTCACTAAATTGCCGTAGTAGTCCGTTGAAAAGACCTCTTCCTGCTTTTTCTTCGGTAACAACATTAATCGCCCAACCATTTTTTTTACCATAATGTTCATTAACATCCGTAGACTAATCCAGTCAAAATTTATAAATCTAAATCAAATACATTAATCATGATAACATCACAAAATTATTTGTATAAATCAAAAAATATAATCATAACAGTAAATAGAGTTAACATATTTCAAAGAATGGAAGAGAATAGGATGATTGTGTTTGGTATGTTTGTATTGATGTTAACATAATTTGGTCTTAATCCCAATAACATCATAAAATTATTTGTATAAATAAAAAATACTGTTATTGCAGTAATTAAAGTTAATAAGTTTTGAAGAATGAAAGAGGTTAGGTTAATAAGTTTTGAAGAATGAAAGAGGTTAGGATGATTATGTATGGGATGTATGGATTAGTATTAAAATAGTTCTATTTTTATTCATAATGGAAAAAAAATTGCTTTCACTGAGAATTGAACTCAGGACCTCCCGCTTACTAAACGGGTATGTATGGATTAGTATTAAAATAGTTCTATTTTTATTCATAATGGAAAAAAATTGCTTTCACTGAGAATTGAACTCAGGACCACCCGCTTACTAAACGGGTGCTCTAGCCATCTGAGCTAGCTTCACATAAATTTAATATTTTCTTTTTATGAAGAATATATGCATTTTATTCTTAATATGTATCATAGTAATGTTTGAACTTAATTCGTGCGCGATCTGTGTCCATTTGAATCTATTATAGTATAGGATTAGGATACTCCTTCGATCGGTTTGGTCATGTCTGGTCCGTTTGTTTTGTCATTTGGTTTTGATTTACATCTCTAGCCAACCCCAACTTGTTTTGTATTAACGACTTAGTTGTTATAGTTATATGCGTATATATAAATTAATATTTTAAGTTAATTGTAAGTTGTACAATCATATATATTTTATTATGTTATGCATACTTGTTATTCGACCTTATTAGATTTAGGAAAATGCAGTTTTTTTTGGTTCAAATCTTTTCAAATTTATTCGTTTTTCAAATAGGAAATTGTTGGATTTCTCAAAATACATACTTTGTAATGTATAAGTTTTTATGCAATTAATATACATACACACACATTTACCTTTATCATATACTTAAAGATTGGTTTATTGTATTATATTTTAGAATTAAATTATATGTGTGTATTATATATTTAATTCGAATTATATGCACACACATTATGTTTTTAGAAATGAAAATATATATTGTACAATTTTATTTTCAAATTTATACAAATAGTTCTGTTAATATATCCAATTTTGTTTTAAAATTCTTTTAAGTCATTTTAGTTCTTGAATATATATATATATATATGTATGTATATTATATAATACACGGCGACAATTTATATACATATAAACATATATAATGGTGATTTTTTTCTCATTATAATAACAATAGTATGCGTATATATGTGTGTATTTTCTAAAAAGGCAACATGCATATATGAAGATTCAGATAATGTAATTGATCTAATTATACATGAATCATATGGTAAAAAAGTAGATGAATTATATTTGGTGTGTGTGTATGTGACACGTTCCAAAACACCCCCATCAAATTTTCACCCCATTTTAAGCCATTCATTTATAATTAATAAATCAATGGGAAGAGAGAGATATTCGAAAAAGAGAAACGAGAATGTGTGGTGGAAATCAAGGGGATCATCGGGGGTGCTACACTGTTTGGGGTGCTCTTGATCCTTTATCTATCTATAGATATGTACATATGATATAAACATGTTTTTACCATACTATTGCCTGGAGATTACACATTGAATGTTAACTCTAAACTTAGATTAGTTCAGAAAAATCTAACACGCTACTGCATTGATTTTTGTTTTTTTTTGGTTTTAAGGCTTGAAGTGATGAAAGGTATTGATTTTTGGCTAACAAGAGGAAGAAAAGAGAAAAATCCATCCTGAACCTGACCAACTTATTGAGTTGATTGATATACTCTTTTACTGACATCAACCTTGCTTCATATGAATAAACTTGTAGGAGATTCCACAATACAGGCATAAAACATTTGGCTAATTATGTTCATATAGCCATAATTTTTTAACATACACCGTGAAATGAAATAAAATAACATACACCGAAAATTTCTTTTCATACACCGTTTTCACAAAATTTTCCGCTTATATTTTTACTATAATTTCTTTTCACAAAAATAAGAATTCATTGCAATAAATTTACATAAAATACATGAAAAGAATTTTTTATTTGGTTTCTGGCACTAATATTGTAAATTATTTGATTTTTTTTATTTTAAAAATCAACACTAATTTTAGATGATTGAACATATCCAAATTAGAGTATTTAGTTATCAAAGTTGTCTTGATTGATATTTCAGGTTCCATTAACTTCATAAAATTCTATAGATTTAAGCAAATATTATTGATTTTACAGTTTTAATGACATGCAGTATAAAAGAAGGACTGAAAATGCAACTAAGGATAAGGGTAATATAGTCATAGTTTTTTTATTAAAACATTGGTGTATGTTAAGAAATTATGGGTGTACGTATAAAATTTGACAAAATAAACTTGAAGGAGATTCCACAGTAATAAGCATAGAACATTTGGGTAATTCTGTTCATACAGTCATAATTCTTTAACATACACCGTGAAATGAAATAAAATAGCGTACACCAAAAATTTCTTTTCATACACCGTCTTTCACAAAATTACCCGCTTATATTTTTATTATAATGTCCTTTTTCTAACTTAAAACTAAATTACACAAAAATAAGAATTCATTGCAATTAATTTACATAAAATTCAAAAAAAGAATTTTTTATTTGTTTTTGGCACTAATATTGTAAATTATTTGATTCTTTTATTTTAAAAATCAACACTAATTTTAAATGATTGAACATATTTAAATTAGAGTATTTTGTTGTCAAGGCTGTCTGTAACAGCCCGCATTTTACGTATCGGAAGATCGTAAAATATTTTTATTTTATTCCCTGAGGGTTGGATCATTCTCATCTTTTGGTATGTTGCTTATGGGGATGTGTGACATGTCCATAATTTTTACCGATTTTGTTTGTGACCATTTTGCCCCTGTCAGTCTTGTACTGGGCATAACTTTTGACTCAGGTCGAATCAAAGGGTGAGACCTATGCCATTGGAAAGGAATTGATGATTCCCTTTCCGTAGAGTGGTTACATTAAGGATTTGGTTCAGCGGTTTGGGAGAAATCGCTGTTTTAAGGTTTTTCAGTTGGCTGTTCAGGTTTTGGAAGGCTAATGGGCTGATTTGGAGAAGGCCCATTAGAGGGTGGGTGGAGACTATAAATAGGGGGTAAGGGGTATGGAGAAAGGTTGGCATTTTCCATTCTTTTATGGGGAGGCTTTGATCTCCTTCTTCCTCTAACATCTTTCCACCATTAAAATTCCAAAATCCAAGGAGGGAAATCGAAGATCTACACCATAAGAGGCTAGATCTACATCGTCTCAAGGGCGAATTCATCGGATTGAAGAGTTTGATTCGAAGTGTTCGCTGTCCGGATTGCGTTTTCGTTGCTTTTGCTTAGGTTTGAATAATTGGTGAGTGATTTACATCTCTCATTCGGATTCATGCAAGTATATGGGTTTTAGGATGTTAGTTTCATCATTTCCATGTTATTTTCCTTAGATCCACACCACGCTAAGTCCATTTTATATATGAATCACCTTAGGATCTGATCTAGATAATTTAAATGGTTAATTTTATGATTTTTCTCAAGATTATGCAAGTTAGATCCGTTTTTATGTTCATATGATTCACTTATCATGTCTTGGGAAATTTATGTGTTTTGATAGAAATTGTTAGATTGATGATATTGTTGGTTGCATGACATGTTTGTGATTGCGTTTGGATGAATCGGATAAGCTGGTTTCGTCGGATTCGTCGTTTGGCGAAGTTTTGGTCGAAATCGGAGTCGAATTGGAGATGTGCAGGTTTCTGGTCGTCCTGGAGTTGGTCGGGTCGGTCTGGAATGAGGTGGTCGGTCATAGTATGGCTTGGGAAGCAAGTCAGGGAGCTGGTCGGTTTAAGCTGGTCGGTCCAGAAGGAGCAGAAGTGTTTCTGGTCGGTTTCAGATGGTGGCATTCTGGTCGGTTTCAGATGGTGGCATTCTGGTTGGTTTTTACTAGAAGCGAATCCTGGTCGCTCTGAAGGAGCTGGTCGGTCAGGTAGAGCAAAATCTGGTCGATCTTGATGGGGTCGATCCAAAGCTGGTCGGTCCCAAGGAGGTCGAGTCGATCCAAAGCTGCAAGGAGGTCGAGTCGATCCAAAGCTGCATGGAGACGGGTCGTTCTGGAGCAAGGCTGGTCGGTTTTTGGCGGGTCGTTCTGGAGCAAGGCAGGTCGGTTTTTGGCTGGTCATTCTGGAGCAAGGTTCTGGTCGGTTTTGGCAGGGTCGTTTTCTGAAAAAGTACGTTTTCGGGTACGACTCGGGTACGAACCAAAAAGGATGTGTTTTGGTTCGGTGATGTGTTTTGGTTCGGTGATGGCGTGACTTCGAGGTGATTCAAGTAGGAAGACTCGAAGTGATGAATGTGTTCGTTGATCAAGGTGAAACAACGAATGCGGAGACAACTCAAAGGTCGTGAGTTGGTGGATAATGGCTGCTCGAGAAGGTTGCTTAAGCTATGAAACATCGTCAAGGTTGGACGATTAGAGATGCGAAGGCCGAGAAGTCATCGTTGTCGTAAGTTCTAGCAGGCTCAAAGCAGGGGTACAATGGGTATCGTTGAAAGGCCCAAAAGACCGGTTGTTGGTCAAGTACCCTGGGTCTTTCTGGTTGGGGAAAAGCCTAGTGTCAAGGTTGGACATTGCCAAGGTTGGGCATACGGAGTTCATGCTAGAACTGGGGTTACCATTAGCCCTTGACATATGGCAAGGTTGGCCGTCATACGATAGTGATGATTTCGAAGCAGGATTGGCGGTGATAGCCAGAGTCTGTCATGCATGCTGGATGTTTTGCTTGTGCCATCTCACGTGGGTTATCCAACATCGAAGTAGATGTTCCTTGAGTGCTTGTCTGATATTGGTTTCGGCCTCTGGGGCTTGTATTCGAGGGATGTTGAATTCGACTAGGATGATTTACATGAGATATATAATCTCGATGCCATGATTGCTATTGCTGGTTGTTTCTGTTTTCCCTGGATAAATGGTTGTTCTGGTTTCTATGGGTTAATGGTTGAAATGCTTGGTAAAGGCTATCACTGTCCGATGTGGGGAAGATAAAGTTGAGTTCTTCTCTGGTGATGTGGGTAGATAAGTTGTTCATTTACCCATTCTCATATGCTTTCTTGTTGAAGTTTGTTAGCTGTATTATCGCTCACTAAGACTATTGTCTGACTCAAGGTTTTATGTCTCCTCTTATTACCTTGGGCTGTTCATCCGGTTGTGGATGGGCAGACTAAGTAGCAGGTTACAGGTAATGGAGCTTAGTGATACGAGGAAGCTGAGCGACGACGAGCAGGAGGCTGGCGTACCAGTTTTATTCTATCTAGTATTTCTGTTTCCGCTGTTTGAGTTGCTTGAGAGTTGTAGTGAGGCCTTATGTACAAACTTGGATATCAGTTGGATAATCTTTCTGGATGTTGAAAGAGTTTCAAAAGTTTGCTATATGATACCTCATTACTATCACCTGTTGTATATGTTCTATTATATTTTATCCTTGCGCTGTGAGTTCTACGACAGGTTTCGATGTGTTCACTTACTATGATGATCGTCCATAGCAGTGTTTGCGAACAAATTATACAATTGTAAACAACTGTTAAATTCGTTCGTCTTTCCTAAACAACAAGGATTGTTGTAGAGGGTGTCGAACTCTGGGACCAAATTATTTTAATAATAAATCCAATCAAGTTATCCCTAACTTTTGATTGTTTGAAAACAAAGAAAATGGCAGATATTAAATAAAAGAGAGTTTTAACAATAAGTGAAAGCAATTAGGGGATAATGACATAGATCAGATTCATAATCATCAATAGCCAAAAGATTAACCAGATCTAATATATGTTTCTGTCACAAACATGAATCAACGATAATAGGTTTTTAGAAACAAATATGTAAATAACGACAAGCATAGCCTATGCAGGAGCTCAGCTCTACAACCATAGACTATCAGGACAGATTCACTAATTAATTTCTAAAACCCTAAATTAGATCTAGATCTAATAATTGTTAGACCGAACACGAATATACCCTGTGAAGGAGCATAGCTCTTAAACGACACAGGATATTAAGGTTCAGATCTAACCCTAGGTTCAGATCTAGATCTTTATACATGAATTCCTCATCCTTTGGCTATGTGATTCATATTGAATCATACTATCAGCGTCATCACCCCCTAATCAAAGGGGATTAGCTAGACATAGCTAAAGAAAAAGAAAAACAGAAATTAAATAACAAGAACATAAATAAAACTAAAACTAAATAGAAAAGAGGAAGAAGAATGATTTTATTCCAAGAAGAGAATTACAGAATAAAACCCAATGTGTTCCTTACAAGACTAAGATACAATGTATTTATAGCTGATATGACAAAGGCTAGCTAGCTAATTACATAATGTGGGACTAAAGAAATAACCCAAATAACACATAAGCTAGTGTGAACGCAGCTTTGGAGTGAGTGGTTTAGCAAATAGGCTAGTGTGAACGCAACATGAGTAAGAGGCCTTCTAAATGAGCTAATGTGAATGCGGTTTGAGTCTTTATTGAGCCAAATCTTCTTAACTGAAATATAATTGCAACCGTTCTTCAAGCTTTAGACTCTTCAAGCTTTAGCAATTTTAAACTTCACTCTTTTTTAAGCAAATTCTTCATGCTTTTATCCATCAAATGCTCTAAACCATGCTTCTTGTCAACAATCTGAAAATACAGCTATAAATACAAAGTATCAATTATGTTAAAGGGAAAATAAGATAAATAAGCGGATAAAATATACACATTTATGTGTATATCAAATACCCCCACACTTATCTTTTTATTCGTCCTCGAATAAACTAAACTAAGATATGTCACACTTTCGTAGGAAACACGATTGCATTTAGCGTATGCAACAAGCCGTTAAACCTCTGGGTGTCCCCAGTAGGACGAGTGTTGTCTCGTGAGGGTTTTCAGCGGATACTACCCACAAAATCCAAAGCGTCTTATGTACGCGGATTAATCAAACAATATATTTAAGGTCTTTAACATTCCAAGGATTTCACCTAACTTCAATAATAACGGTTTAGTTCCAATTGTCCATCCCATTATTGGTGCAAAAATGAATAAGATTTTTCAAGCTGAATTGTAATTCCTTGATAACACTGTAATTGTCTTGAAGGTTAAGAGCGTGGTGTCAACCAAAGTTCTACACATCGACAATGTGCACCCAATCATTTTTTATTCACTATTTTTTTTGAATGATTTTGCACCAATGTAACTGTAATGTATTGGATATGAGTTATGCATAGATGAAGGAAAATTTGTAAGTTCTAAAAAAATTCTAGATAAGAGGGCAAGTGTATTAGTTGAACTTCAAATTACAAAAGATAAAGTAATACTAAGGCACATATGAACGTTTTTATTTCCTTTCATCTCCTCTACTACAATCCTCACTTCCAAGTACGGTAGAATGGATGTGGATGGAATGGAATTGAATGCTTCATAGTCACGAATGATGAAGACTATTTTATTCAGAGAGACTCTCTCTTTATTTCCTTTTTTCTCTTTTCCTTTTTTTTTCTATTCTTTTTTTTTCTTCTTTTTTTTTCTTTTTCTTTTGCATGATGAATGATGAATGGAGATGGAATGATGACGTACATGATTTCATTTGATTCCTCCTCTACTACCAACACTTCATGAAAGGAAAGTTTTGTGCCCTAGTTACTCTACTTCTATAACCTTAATTCAACACACAAGTCTGGATTGTTGTTATACAAAAAGCTGAAAGGAATGATAAGCAAAATTTCGTAAGATAGATAACCCATATAAAATAAGATGTGGTATATGGTTATCCTACCTTAAAACAAGTACGGAATGGGTAGTGTAATATTGGTATAAAAAGTGATGTTTTTTTTTGACCTTTAAACAAAGGTTCTTGAGTATACCAATATAAGATAAACTTGTCGAAACATGGATGTAAATCGACTAAAAACTTGGGTTTGAGTAATGTGGGGTATCGAAGAAGAACGCTACAATGAGTCATTTCTCCTTAATTGGGCCAAGTGGATTTTAGAACTTACAATTTTGAAAATTTGAGTGAAAAGAAAATATTATGCATGAAAACGAACTCAGAAAATCCAACAAATGTAGGTGCAAAATCATTTTTATTTCTTGATTTTTTTTTTTTTGATTATTTTTACTTGCACATTCTAACATGTATAACAAAGGTTGACACGCTTACTCCAGAACACGACTAACGTCTGCACAGTCTCAAGCTAGCATCTTAAAAAGACACATTACGATTCAATGAATAAATAATGTTCATTCCCATCACCCAACAATTCAACTTATCAAACAAGAACCAAGGTGTTATTTATGAATTTAAGTTAATCCTTGTTCAATGAATGACCTACTTCATAAAATTTGATTGCTGATGTAATGTAAATTCCCCCCACACTTGAGTGTGACTGTGTCCTCACAGTCTTAATCAGACATATCTTAGTGAAAGGGAAAAACAAATAAGAGAATATTTACATATGTATAAAAGAGGGTTAGTGCGTCTTACCGGATGTAATGTGGCTCATGGAGGACCATGAGCTCTTCCTCTTGGTTGGGTATTGGTTCCAAGTAAGGTTTAAGGCGTTGACCATTGACCTTAAAGGATGATCCATCAGTTGAATTCTCAATTTCTGCCGCACCATACGGAAAAACAGTCCGTACAGTGTAAGGTCCTATCCATCTAGATTTTAGCTTACCCGGAAATAGATGCAGTTTTGAGTCATACAACAGAACTTTTTGACCTGGCATGAAAGTTTTACGTAAAATTGATTTATCATGAAAAACTTTTGTTCTGTCCTTGTAAATTCGTTCATTTTTATAGGCATCATTTCGAATTTCATCAAGTTCATTGAGTTGAAGCTTCCTATGTTCACCTGCTTGCTCTAAATCAAGATTCAAAGTTTTTATTGCCCATAACGCCCTATGTTCTAGTTCAACTGGCAAGTGACATGGTTTACCAAAAATCAACCGATAAGGGGACATACCTAAGTTTGTTTTAAAAGCAGTGCGGTAAGCCCAAAGAGCGTCGGTTAACTTTTGGGACCAATCTTTTCGATTTCGATTCACAGTTTTCTCAAGAATTTGTTTAATCTGCCTATTCGATACTTCAACCTGCCCACAAGTTTGAGGATGGTAAGGAGTGGATAACTTATGGGTTATCGAATACTTTCTCATCAGAGCTTCAAAAGAACGATTACAGAAGTGTGTACCATTATCACTGATTATTGTGCGAGGTGTGCCAAACCTAGAAAAGATGTTTTCTTTCAAGAAGCGCACAACAACCTTGTTATCGTTTGTTTTGCATGGTACAGCTTCTACCCATTTAGAAACATAGTCAACAGCCAAGAGAATGTAAATGTTCCCAAAAGAATTAGGGAAGGGTCCCATGAAGTCTATACCCCACACATCAAAAATTTCGACCTCTAGAATGGGGTTTAGGGGCATCATATTCCGTTTAGAAATTTTCCCTAAGAATTGACATCGATCACAAGTTTTGCAAAATTCGTACGCGTCTTTGAAAAGGGTGGGCCAGTAGAAACCCGATTGGAGAACCTTTTCGGCTGTCTTTTTGGGACCGAAGTGACCACCACAGGCTTGGTCATGACAGAAAGAGAGGACACTGTGAGTTTCAGTGTCAGGAACACATCTTCGAATGATTTGATCGGGACAATACTTGAAAAGGTAGGGGTCGTCCCAATAAAAATGTTTCACTTGGGAAAAGAATTTGTGTTTATCCTGCTTAGACCAAAAAGAAGGGGTCAGCTTAGTGACTAAGTAGTTGACAATGTCAGCAAACCAAGGATCAGTGGATAGAGAAAACAGCTGTTCATCAGGGAAATTTTCGTTGATTGGAAGAGAAGAAGACGGGGCATTTGGAATACGAGACAAGTGGTCCGCAATAATGTTGTCAGATCCTTTTTTATCCTTAATGGTAAGGTCAAATTCTTGAAGTAGAAGGATCCAACGAATGAGACGAGCCTTAGCATCCTTTTTAGAGAAAAGGTATCTAAGTGCGGAATGATCGGTATAAACCGTGATGTGTGAGCCAACTAGATAAGGCCTGAATTTTTCTAAAGCGAAAACGACTGCCAAGAGTTCCTTTTCGGTGGTCGTATAATTGATTTGAGCGTCATTCAGAGTTTTACTCGCGTAGTAAATGACGTGAAGAATCTTATCGATACGTTGTCCTAAGACAGCGCCAACAGCGAAATTCGAGGCATCACACATGATTTCAAAAGGCAGCTTCCAATTAGGAGAGCAAATGATCGGGGCAGAAATGAGTTCATTTTTAAGACGCTCAAAAGATGAAATGCAATCAGAATTGAAGTCGAAAGGAACATCCTTACCAAGAAGGTTAGTCAAAGGTCGAGTAATTTTGCTGAAATCCTTTATAAAGCGACGATAGAAGCCAGCATGACCTAAAAAGGATCGGATGTCCTTAACAGATTTGGGAATGGGAAGATTACAGATAATTTCGATTTTGGCTTTGTCAACTTCAATTCCCTTGTTAGAGATGACATGTCCTAAGACAATACCATGTTTAACCATGAAGTGACACTTTTCCCAATTAAGCGTTAAGTGTTTCTCTTTACAGCGATTAAGAACAAGATCGAGATGATGTAAACACTCAGTGTAGGAATCCCCAAAGATGGAAAAATCATCCATGAACACTTCCAAAAATCGCTCGATCATATCAGAAAAAAGGCTAATCATGCACCTCTGAAAGGTTGCAGGTGCATTACAGAGACCAAAAGGCATACGTCGGTATGCAAATGTACCAAAAGGACAAGTGAAAGTGGTTTTCTCTTGGTCCTCAGGAGCGATAGGGATTTGATTATAGCCCGAGTACCCATCAAGGAAACAGTAGTACTCATGACCAGCTAGTCGTTCTAACATTTGATCGATAAATGGCAGAGGGAAATGATCCTTAAGTGTTGCAGCGTTAAGTTTCCTATAGTCAATGCAAACACGCCAACCCGTCTGGGTGCGGGTTGGGATAAGCTCGTTAGCTTCATTTTGGATCACGGTAATCCCTGATTTCTTAGGTACGACATGAATCGGACTAACCCATTGACTGTCAGAAATCGGGTAGATTATTCCATTGTCAAGGCATTTGAGGATTTCAGCACGAACTGCTTCTTTCATGATAGGGTTTAGTCGACGTTGGGGATCACGAGTGGGTTTGGCATCATCTATAAGGTGGATTCGATGTTGGACTATTGAAGGACTGATCCCCTTAATATCAGCCATGGACCAGCCAATTGCCTCCTTATTTTTCTTAAGGATGGGAAGGAGCAATTGTTCCTGCTCTAAAGTAAGGTCAGAAGCGATAATGACTGGAAAAGTTTCATTTTCTCCTAACTAAGCATACTTAAGATGACTGGGCAACACTTTGAGTTCAAATTTTGGGGATGACTCAACCGAAGAAATTGGTTGAGGAATAGGCTCAGTTATGAGCGGCTCGACAGGAATTGAGTCAGAGACATTTTCAGAGATATCTTGAAACAAATTTTCGTAATTAGACTCAATGTCAGTGTTCAAATGGTCGAGCTCAGGTTCATTATCGTGGACAGCATGGATTTCTGAAAATTGGTCCACATAAGAGGCAGGAGAGTTTTCGGTTCTAAAGATGTTTAGCTCGACGGTCATGTTACCGAAAGAAAGTTTCATAGACCCATTTCTACAGTTGATAAGAGCATTAGAGGTGGCTAAGAAGGGTCGTCCTAGAATCAAAGGGATTTGGTTTGCAGGATTGCTTACCTGTTGAGTTTCTAGGACAATGAAGTCAACTGGAAAGATGAATTCTCCTATTTTGATCAAAACATCCTCGATTTCGCCCACAGGTTTCTTAATTGAACGGTCGGCAAGCTGAAGAGTAACCTTGGTGGGTTTCAGTTCTCCTAGCCCTAATTGGCGATAGACGGAATATGGAAGCAAATTAACACTAGCACCTAAGTCTAGCAAGCATCTATCGATTTTCTTGTCCCCAATAGTACATGATATTGTGGGGCAGCCAGGATCTTTGTATTTCACTGGCATCGATTGGGACAAGACTTCGCTTAGAGTTGCCGCTAGAAACACTTTCTTAGGTACATGTGTATGACGTTTTTGAGTGCACATATCTTTTAGAAATTTTGCGTATTGTGGAACTTGTTGTATAATATCTAAAAGAGGAATGTTTACTTTAACTTGCTTAAATATTTCAAGGATTTTTTCTAGCTGATCCGTCTTTTTCCTAGGTCGGAGTCTATGAGGAAATGGAGCAGACAACTCAGTAGGTTGGGCTACTTGAGTTTGAGGATGGTCCTTGTCAGAAATTGGCTCAACGTTTTGATCTGAATTGGTCGAATTTTCGGTTGGGTTTGGAAGATCGTCCGGTAAAGCATTTGGATTGACCACATGGTTGTCAATCATTTTGCCAGATCTAAGAGTCGTGACCGCATTCAAGTGACTCACGTTTGAGTCTTGAATGATGTGAATTTGGTTGGAGTTAGGATTTTGACGGTTGGGGTTTGGAATGGGTTGACTCGGGAAAGTGCCTCTTTCCCGTTCGCTTACGGAGGTGGCTAACTGACTCATTTGCATTTCAAGTTTAGCAATCGATTGACTCGTGTTTTGCATGTGCGAAGTCAATAAATTTTGAAGATTGGTATTTGATTGGAGATTTTGAGTCGTCGCTTTAGTCAATTCTTCGAGAGTTTTCTCCAGTGATGTCAATCGTTTATCGTCTTGGGGAACAAAAGATTGTTGCGCTTGATTTTGAGACGGTGGCGCAAGGTTTTGGAATTGAGTTTGTTGAAAGGGAGGTCTCGAAGTATTATTTGAAAATGATTGAAAAGGAGGTCGAACCACATTCGAATTTGCATTGTTTTGGGTCCAAGAGAAGTTAGGATGGTTTCTCCAACCTGGATTGTATGTTGGGGAGAATGGGTCGTTCCTAGCTTTGTTAAATGCGTTGAGTTGTTCCAATGAATGTGGGCATTGATCAGCTATGTGGTTAGGATCGTTACATTTGTAACATGAGGTCTGAGATGCTTGACCTTGGTTTGCTTGAGTTGATGAAAGGTCATTATCAAATTTGGTTAACATTGCGTCTATTTTTGCTTCTAAAGCCGTTGAGGATCCTACTGAATGAGCGTTTGATCGGGAATAAATTGATTTCTCATTAGATCTTTCCCATTGAGCTGATTTTTCGGCCAAATCTTCGAGAAATTTCCAAGCGGCATCGTGATGTTGGGCTAGAAAATTTCCTTGGCACATTGATTCGAGCATAGTTCGAGAGTTCTTTTCTAGTCCATCGTATAAAATTTGACAAAGAGTCCATTTTTCGAAATTATGATGTGGACATTTGACTAGAAGCTCTTTGAATCTTTCAAAATATTTTGCAAAGGATTCACCCCCAAATTGACGAAAATTGACGATTTCATTTCGAATTTTAGATGTTTTTTCCAGAGGGTAAAATTTCTTTAGAAAAATGTTTACAAATTCACCCCAAGTTCCAATCGTATTTGAAGGCAAGCTATACAACCATTTCTCAGCATAATCGGTAAGTGCAAATGGAATTAACCTAAGTTTGATTCCATCGTCACTTAATTGTTGAAATTTCATGGTTGCACAAACTTGTTCAAATTTGGTCAAGAAAATATAAGGATCATCACATTCTAAATTGCCGAATTTTGGAAGAGTATTTATGTGATTCGAATGAATTTCAAAGTGGTTACCCGTTGGGGCGGGCAATATGATGCAAGAAGGAATAGAAACTCGCTCGGGAAAGTATCTATCCATAAGAGTTCGAGGGGGAGTTTCTTCGGCCATGGTGAAAGGGGTGTTTGTTCGGACTAAACGATTAGTAGAAGGATCACGGATCCAACTACGCATGCACTAGAGAAAAGAATAAGGGAAGACGAGAAAAACAAATTTGAGCGATTTTTTTTTTTTTAAAATGAACCTAATGCAATTTACAATTTCTAGAATTATATAATGACGGTTTGATTTATTTCAACAAAATACTTCTCAGCCAGTTAACGGACAGGAGTTATCGGTGCACCAGGAATCACCCTAGCAATGCAGCCGAAGGTTTAAGTACCTTCAGAGGAACAACCGATATAATATTTATGAATCGCCGTAATATTTATAAACAGTTATTACTCTGCCGTAGTCTAGACACCGAGAAATAATCCGTTAGAACTAAACCAAATTGTCAAAATATAATGAAGTCCTTAGAAAATAAAAACAAAACTAAGATGAATGCAATTTTTTTTCAATGTCTTAATCAGTCACAGAATGCACAGTCTCAGAACAGTCACAGAACAGTCAATTGCAGAGATAAAAAAAAGCAGAATTTTTTTTTTACAAGCAAGCCGATGCCCTGCAGAAGAGTTTTACAAGCAATGTCTATATATATATTTTTATTTGCAGCAGCGGTCCCTGTAGAGATAGAAAATACTCACCTTGATCGGCAGTCCGTCCAGTGCAGTTGAGTCGCGCTAGCGCGTTCACACCCCACTTGGTGTGCAACCACTCGAACACTGAATAGTCCGCTGCTTTTTGTTGTTGTTGCCTCCTCCTAATTAATCGCTTGACTGCGCTGCGGCACGGGTTCGGGCTAGGAGCCCGAAAAAAATTTTTTAAAGGCCTTTTTCAAAATACCACTGTACCTGTTTTTTTTTTTTTTTTTTTTACAAGCCGGCCCACTTCAAAAGGCTAGAAAAACCACTCATAAAAAATTAAAGCACTCGGTCCACAGTTGCCTACTTTTAAAGTCCACTGCCATTTCAAGCCTTAATTCGAAACTAGGTTTAATTTACCCATCACGCTCCCTTTCGGAAAAGCAAGAAAATAAAAACAAAGAGCAAGAAAAATAGAGAATCGCAAAATCAATTCTCTGAAATTTGCGAAATTAAAAAAAAAAATCAAATGGTCTCTGGATTTTTGTGGTTCGGCAGCGATTCTTATTTCTGGTATCGATTTTGACTTTGGGTAAATGGGATTGTCAGTAGCTGTTTTGAGAGATTTGGGAAGTGGCAGTGGTTCGCGTTTTTTTCCGAAGGGTTTTGATTTTTGATGTTCGAACGGTGGTTTGGTGTTTGTATGGAGTCTGTGATGGAATGATGCGAATGGTATTGAGTGGAGGGTGAATTGAGATTGTTGAAGTGGGGAGGGGCTAGTGCGTTGTTGAACTGACAAAGGTGTTTGTGTGAAACTGTTGTGATTTCGAAGGTGGACGGAGAGTTTGTGGTGTCGAAATTGAATTGGTCTCCTGACTGTCTGGTGGTGTTTGTTGAGTATGGAAAACGTGGATTATGGTAGAAGGTGATTTCTTGTTTGACTTTGGATCGGGAGTTTGCTGGTTAGTGGTAAAGTGGAGGGGTGTATGGTATGTGAAGTGATGAAGAACTCGGGATCCTTGCTGTTGGTGAAGCAAGTTCTGGGTGGTGCTAATTTGATGAGGATGAATGAAGCTGCTTTGGTTTGGGGATCAGAGAAGTAGTTAGTAGTTGTGTTGAACGGAGGAAGGATGCTGAATGGAGGAAGTGTGATGAGATGGATGAAGTGGGGTGTTGCTGTAGACCGTACGGTTGCTGTCTGATGGGATTTTTGTATTGGAATTGAGAAACAAAGAAGGAAAGAAAAGATATTTTTATTTTTTTATTTTATATTGTTGAAAAGAAGCAAGAAGTCAAATTACAAAAGAAAGGAAGTAAGAAATTGGAGAGAAGATCGAGAAATATATTTAGAAAAGAAATGGCAGAAAATAATTAAGGAAAGGAATCCAAGAAAAATCTTTTATTTTTTTATTTTTTTACTTGTAGAAAAAAGAAATATAAAGACTAGAAAAGGAATTAAAAAAAAAGAAACAAATCAATCAAAAGAAGCAATTTTTTTTTTCTCTCTTGGTAGGAAGATTACAGTATCATTGACTAACACCAAATCAAACCAATCAAGAATTTTCTGCTAACACAATTTCGAAAATAAAATATATTTTTTTTATAATGGAAGAAAAAAATATAACTCGAAGGATTTAAAAATAAAAATAATTTTGGTCCCCGGCAACGGCGCCAAAATTTGTTTGCGAACAAATTATACAATTGTAAACAACTGTTAAATTCGTTCGTCTTTCCTAAACAACAAGGATTGTTGTAGAGGGTGTCGAACTCTGGGACCAAATTATTTTAATAATAAATCCAATCAAGTTATCCCTAACTTTTGATTGTTTGAAAACAAAGAAAATGGCAGATATTAAATAAAAGAGAGTTTTAACAATAAGTGAAAGCAATTAGGGGATAATGACATAGATCAGATTCATAATCATCAATAGCCAAAAGATTAACCAGATCTAATATATGTTTCTGTCACAAACATGAATCAACGATAATAGGTTTTTAGAAACAAATATGTAAATAACGACAAGCATAGCCTATGCAGGAGCTCAGCTCTACAACCATAGACTATCAGGACAGATTCACTAATTAATTTCTAAAACCCTAAAATTAGATCTAGATCTAATAATTGTTAGACCGAACACGAATATACCCTGTGAAGGAGCATAGCTCTTAAACGACACAGGATATTAAGGTTCAGATCTAACCCTAGGTTCAGATCTAGATCTTTATACATGAATTCCTCATCCTTTGGCTATGTGATTCATATTGAATCATACTATCAGCGTCATCACCCCCTAATCAAAGGGGATTAGCTAGACATAGCTAAAGAAAAAGAAAAACAGAAATTAAATAACAAGAACATAAATAAAACTAAAACTAAATAGAAAAGAGGAAGAAGAATGATTTTATTCCAAGAAGAGAATTACAGAATAAAACCCAATGTGTTCCTTACAAGACTAAGATACAATGTATTTATAGCTGATATGACAAAGGCTAGCTAGCTAATTACATAATGTGGGACTAAAGAAATAACCCAAATAACACATAAGCTAGTGTGAACGCAGCTTTGGAGTGAGTGGTTTAGCAAATAGGCTAGTGTGAACGCAACATGAGTAAGAGGCCTTCTAATTGAGCTAATGTGAATGCGGTTTGAGTCTTTATTGAGCCAAATCTTCTTAACTGAAATATAATTGCAACCGTTCTTCAAGCTTTAGACTCTTCAAGCTTTAGCAATTTTAAACTTCACTCTTTTTTAAGCAAATTCTTCATGCTTTTATCCATCAAATGCTCTAAACCATGCTTCTTGTCAACAATCTGAAAATACAGCTATAAATACAAAGTATCAATTATGTTAAAGGGAAAATAAGATAAATAAGCGGATAAAATATACACATTTATGTGTATATCAAGCAGCCTGGCACGCCTTTCAGCGCATTATTCCTCTTGTTTAGTGCGGGGGTTATGGGCGGTCGTCACACTGTCTTAATTGATATTTCATGTTTCATTAACTTCATGAAATTCTATAGATTTAAGCAAATATTATTGATTTTAAAGTTTTAATTAGATGCATTATAAAAGAAGGACTGAAAATGCAACTAAGGATAAGGGTAATATAGGCATAGTTTTTTATATTAAAACATTGGTGTGTGTTAAGGAATTATGGGTGTATGTATAAAATTTTCCAAAATATTTATGATATATGCTCATTAAATTGTCGTTTAGTCTGTTGAAAAGGTCTCCCCTTGCTTTTTCTCCGGCAGCAACATTAACCTCCCAACCGGTTTTTTACCATAATGTTCATTAATATCCTTAAACTAATCCAATCAAAATTCATAAATCTAAATCAAATACATTAATCATGATAACATCAGAAAATTATTTGTATAAATCAAAAAATATAGTCATAACCTAGGAAGCATTGGTGCGGGTGCCGGTGCATGATACGGGGATACGTGAATTCAGCAAATTCAAAAATATGAGGATTCAGGTGCGGAGGGATACAATAAATATTAAAAATATATTACATATATAAATATAATCCAACAGATGCATTTTAATTAAACAAAGTAGTCAAATAAATGAGTTCAACATCCTAAGTAGCCAAATACATAATTCATCATCCTTACTAATTGACTTGCATTCCTCTCAATTTCGCCCCAAGCATTACTACAAGATTGAGTTTGACTTACATTTGAAGGAGGTAGTGGAATATCTTTTGGTTTCCTCCTCTCTTTGGACTCTGTCAACTCCTTTTGAAATCCACTTAAAAGTTCGGGAGTGACTTTTGAACAAACCGCAACTCCATCCCCTTTAATTTTCAACAAATGTGATTTTACCCTTAAATACGAACCCGTGAATTCATTGTTACATAAATTGCATCTAAATTTAGCACTTCGGCCTCTTTCTTTTAATTTTGCAACTTTTGTAACATGCTTCCATAAACTATATTCAATGTCACTTTTTTGGTTTAGAGAAGCATCCACATTTGCAGTTGAATTTGTTGATGAAGTAGTTTCCATAACTAAAAGAGTTAATTAAAAAATAGCTGCCTTACGGGAAAAAAAACAGTTCGTGCCTTGCCTCAATAAAAAAAGATCCACCCTCAAAAAAAAAAAAATAACAGTTCTTGCCTCAATAAAAATTTGGCCTAGCAAGCCGAAATTCAGTTCCTGCCTCAACTAAAAAAATTAGTTTGTGCCTCAACAAGAAAAAAAATTCTATGCCTTAGAAAAAAAAATCGAAATCGATGCATATACAAATCGATCAATGCCCTAGAAAAAAACAAAAACAAAATCAATGCCTTAGGAAAAAAACAAAATTGATGCCCTAGAAAATCGAAACAGCTTACCAGACGAGGGTGAGGGTTGAGGAGCGATGAGGGCGAAAGCAACCAACGACGAGCCGATGACGAAGACGGACGAGTAAAGAACGATGGAGTAAGGGCTTCAACCAGCGACGAGCCACGAGAAGTTCTCGATCAATTACATATTAGTTATTACGTGTTTTCTGATTTAAATGAGCATAGGTAAGTATGTATCGAAAGTCGTTTTTTTTTTATATTTTTGTCTTTCATGCACCCCAATTTCAGCACTCAAACGCACCCCGCCCATCAAATACGAGGACACTCCACGTGGCGCACCCCATACATATTTCGCCGCATCCGCGCGCACCCTCGCACCCCATACGTATCGGTGCGCAGTTCTTCATACAGTTGAAGCACCCCTGCTTTGTAGGTCATAACGATAATTAGAGTTAACAAATTTCGAAGAATGAAAGATGATACGATGACTGTGTTTGGTATGTTTGTATTGATGTTAACATAATTTGTCTTTTTTTATTTTTAGAACAAACGGGTACTTATATTACATAAAGAGAAGTACAAAAGGTTTTGAGTGCTGA
Source organism: Allium sativum (assembly GCA_030737875.1). NCBI lineage: Eukaryota > Viridiplantae > Streptophyta > Magnoliopsida > Asparagales > Amaryllidaceae > Allium > Allium sativum. Next base: position 1,003,410,325 of record CM060920.1, read on the forward strand.
AACAAAAACAACACCTGGGAAAAAGAATACTATACAACAAGAAAAAATCCAGCTCAAAACCCAAATAAAACAGACATAGTTACACAGATAACACATACAACACCACGAAATAAAGACACAAACAAAGAACCACTGCAAAGAGCACAGAACAACACTTAACACTACTCCCAAAGCACAAAAGCCGGATCAAAGCAGCTCCAAAAGTACACTCTAAGAAACAACAACATTCAATCCATGCGCCATGCAAAGCAAACAACAAGCATTAACCCTAGTCCCAGTCATGCCCGTACTTCAAGAAAGGCACTAATCCACAAATCCAACATCACAACTTCATGTAAATCCAAACCAGATGTGATATTCCAACAACAACCAAAACCAAAACTCAACTTAACATCAATCACAGAACCTTCAGCTACTACATCTCCAGCAAAACAAGAGCAAATCCCAAGCCATCAAAAACAACACTTCAAATAACCCGAAACAAAACAACAATCCACAGATAAAATATTCAGTCGAAAGAAGCCATCGCATAACTGGAAAACACTAATAACTTAGAGGCAAATGACATAAAATAGAAAACGCTTACTTTTTAGATATGCCTCCGTTAATAACCCCTCTCGGATTTCCTCCTCCTTCTTTCCCTTTTTTTGTTTTTGATCGAGGTTGGAATTGTGACATGAGCTTAACCCACTCTGGGTTTATTTCCACCAATGGTTCATCAGTTACCAACATTTTACCTTTTTTGCTCTTACTGATTTTAATCCTATTTTTCCTTTTATTGAAGCTACATGAGGAACTAAATGAACTATCAGATTCATTCATAAATCACTCTTTACTATCAACTTCTTCATCATTTTGAAACTCATTACCATCACCAATAACCTCCATATTAACAATATCAACTTTCTCATCCTGATTGCTAATCTCTTTAACATGCTTAATAGTTGGGTCATCACTAGATATCCTATTATCAGTAAAATCCAATTTATCTTGTTCAGTAATACCCTGAACTTCAGTTTTATAACTTGCAAGCCTATCCTCATGATTGTAACTTCCAGTGACATTATATTGATGCTTATCCTTATCAAACTTTGAAATAACATGCACATAAGAAGCATTAGATGAAATGAACTGATAATTACCTTTATCATTTTCACACATATCAGGATTAATATTTTTTGTTAACCTATGCTCACCAACATCAGCATTCATTTGTTTATCTATAACTTCATCAATCTCCATACCATTATCATTATTGATACTACTCTTTGGCATCCAGACCTTATTTGACTTACAAAAAACATTAGAGTGACCAAACACTCTACAATTTAAACATGCAGAAGGAGTCCACTCATATTGAATCTTCTGCCAAACTACATTCCCGTTGAAACGCTGAATAGGCACCATCTCAGGGAAATTAAAGTCAATATTTACCTCAACCTGTACTCTAGCATATGAAATACGAGAAACGTCCTCTGTAACATTATCTAATCTAATGGGATGACTTAAAGTAGAGCCTATCCTGCTAATAGCTTCCACATACCAGAAATCCAAGTCTAAATTGGGTAACTTAATCCAAATGGGAATAGAATTAAGCAATTCTTTTGTTAATTTCATACCAGGTTCCCATTTTTTCATAAAAATCAATCTTTTACTATAAAAATATGGCCCATCAGCTAAAATTTTATCACAGTCTTCGCTCAAATCACATTTAATGATAAATAATCCATTGTCTCGAGAATACAGACTATAATTACCTTTTAAATTCCAATTTCTATCAATGTAATCTTTCAGGTAATTGTAGTAAGGTTTACTACCATAAACATAGAAAACAATCGAATTTGACCATTTTTCCCTAGCTAATTTAACCAGATCCCCATTGATAACCGCTAATTTAAGACCATCTTGAATTAGAGGCTCATAATAGGAAAGTTGTATAATGTTTTGATGTAATTTATATTCTCTAACAGCATCGATGCAGGGCTTAGATTGAAGAGAAGTACTCGTAGAATCGTTTACTTGAGAATTCGACACTAGATCTAGAAAATTTAGTTTGGATTTCAGATCTTGACTACAGAACTTTCCTTGTTTAGAAGAGCGCAAACGACTTGCATGCACCTTAGAAGATTTGTAATCAGGAGGTATAGATGATCTTTGATCAGAATCTAGGTTTAAATCCTTTCTTGGCTGAAATTTTATATTAGGAAAATATGAGAACGCCATTTTCAGCTGTTTCGAGAAAACTCTCCACATAATTTGGTCTTAATCACAATAACATCATAAAATTATTTGTATAAGTGAAAAAAAATACGACTATAGCAGTAGTTAAAGTTAATAAGTTTTGAAAAATGAAAGAGGTTAGGATGATTATGTCTGGGTTTATGGATTAGTATTAAAATAGTTTGGTCTAAAGTAATTTAGTATTTTTATTCATAATGGAAAAAAATGCTTTCACTGAGAATTGAACTCAGGACCTCCCGCTTACTAAACGGGTGCTCTAGCCATCTGAGCTATGAAAGCTTAACATAAATTTAATATTTTCTTTTTATGAAGAATATATGCATTTTATTCTTAATATGTATCATAGTAATGTTTGAACTTAATTCGTGCTCGATCTATGTCCATTTGAATCTATTATAGTGTAGGATTAGGACACACCTTCAATCGGTTTGATTCTGTCTGGTCCGTTTGTTTTGTCATTTGGTTTTGGGTTTCATCTCTAGTCAATCTCAACTTGTTTGGTATTAACGACTTAGCTGTTGTTGTTATAGTTATATGCATATATATATAAATTAATATTTTATGTTAATTGTAAGTTGCACAATCATATATACTATCTTATATTTTATGCCTACAAAACATGTGCTATAGCGACAAATTTCGCATAGCGCATTGCTTGTGCTATTGTACTTACAATTGCGCATGTATTCCCCATAGCGCAAAAATAGCGCGCTATTTTATCATAGCGCATAGCACAAAATAGCGCACTATATTGTTTTTGTTTCTAGTTTAAATGTTTGGACAATGAATTAATTCCAAAATAACATGCTATTATACTTATAATGTCTTAGAGGAAAATTGCCGTAGATTATGACTTGAAAGAAAAAGAATTTGATGGTTGTTTAAATAATGATTAATGATTTTGATTTAGATGAAACTAGTGACTAGGTTTTGAAATTTTATAGGTATTATATAATTTCTATGTTTTGTTATTGTACACTTGAATCACGTTTGACTTTTGTTTATTTAAATCTTATAATTGTAGACTTCATCTATTATTTTCATTCAATTTTATTTTCGCTTTACAACTTTTCTTATTTATATCTTTTTCTTAGAACCTACCATTTTGTTTTTTAATTTTTATCTATAGAAGTATATTTTCATGCATTTTTTCTTAGAGTTTATATCACCATAGTTGATGAATACGAATAAATTTCATTATAACTCACGATTATAAGAATGAATTTCAATTTTGTAAGAACAAATATATTGTATCCATCAATTATTTTGAATGTACAATACGAAATTATCAATTTTTTGTAAAATAATTACATTTTACATCAAAAAATATTTAATACATGCATAAAGTATGGTAGTGCTTGTATTTGGAGTCTTGAATGGTATGGATATGACGCAAAATATGCATAAAACAAAAACAAAATTTAGTTAGGCAAAATATACTTGATTACTTTTTTTTCTAAAAAAAATGAACGCAATAGCGCGTGCTATAGCGCAAAATGTAGTTAATATCAAGGGGAAGAGTGAAACGTGAATATATGTTGGAAATCAAGGGGATTATTAGGGGTGCTATACTGTTTGATGTGCTCTTGATCCTTTATCTCTCTATAAATATGTACATATGGTACAAGTAAACATGTTGTTACCTTACTATTGCCTAGAAATTACCCATTGAATGTTAACTATAAATTTAGATTAGTTCAGAAAGATCTAACATACTACTGCATTGATTTTATTTGATTTTATCTATTAAGGCTTGATTGATGAAAGTTATGGATATTTTTGTCCAACAAGGGGAAGAAAAGAAGAAGAAAAAATTACATCTCGAACCTAACCAACTTATTGAGTTGATTGATATTCTCTTTAACTGACATCTCCCTTGCTTCAAATGAATAATCTTGAAGGAGATTCCACAATAATAGGCATAAGATATTTATGACATATGCTCATTAAATTGCTGTAGTAGTTTATTGAAAAAGGTCTCTCCTTGCTTTTTCTCCGGCAGCAACATTAACCACCCAACCTTTTTTCAACATAATGAACATTAGTATCCCTAAACTAATCCAATCCAAATCAAATACATTAATCATTTTAGCGTCATAAAATTATTCGTATAATTAAAAAACACAGTCATTGCAGTAATTAGAGACAATAAATTTCGAAGCACGAAAGAGGGTAGGATTATTATGTCTGGTATGTTTGTATTGATGTTAACATAATTTTGTCTTAATCACAATTACATTATAAAATTATTTGTATAAATAAAAATATATTATTATAGCAGTAATTAAAGTTAATAAGTTTTGAAGAATGAAAGAGGTTAGAATGATTATGTCTGGGGTGTATGGATTAGTATTAAAATTGTTTGATCTAAAGTAATTTAGTATTTTTATTCATAATGAAAAAATGCTTTCATTAAGAATTTAACTCAGAATCTCCCAGCTTAATAAACGGTAGGGCTGTCAACGGATACTTTCAGATACGGATAGTGTCATATCCGTATCCGCATCTGAAACCATTTTCGGATATCGGATATCCGCATCCGCGGATACGGACGGATATCGGATAATTATCCGCTCCGTCAACAATCGATAAATCAATGAACATAAATGAATTTTTTTAGCTTAATATTAAGCTTTTTCAACCTAATTGATTACTAAAGTGCTAAAAATAAATAAATATGAGGATAATATATAATTTTAAGCAATTAACATGCGTTTAATAGACTTTTAATTTTACAAATTAATAAATTAGTATATTTAATTATATTAAAATACACATAATTTAAGTTATAGTTAGGAAAAAAAGCAGACGGATATTTTTCGGATGCGGATATGCCTATATCCGCATCCGCATTCCCAGATATTGGATATTTATCCGCTTTTCGGATACGGATGCGGACGGATTTCAGATTTTTCGGGTATCCATTGACAGCCCTACTAAACGGGTGCTCTAGCCATCTGAGCTATGAAAGCTTCACATGAATTTATTTTTTCAAGAAGAATATATGCATTTTATTCTTAATATGTATCATAGTAATGTCTGAACTTAATTCTTGCTCCATCTGTGTCCATTTGAATCTATCATAGTATAGGATTATGACATACCTTCGATCGGTTTGGTCCTGTCTAGTCCGATTACAGCCTATATTTCTCTTGTTTGAGTTTTAGTATCGCTTTGCAACGTTCAGTATCGCTTTGCTACCACGTTCCATTTTGGATGAAGTTCTTGCTTCATCCTACCCAATTAAAAATATTGAAGACACCACCTTTTTTTAGGAATATCCTCTTTGTTGTCTACCAAATGTATATAAACCGATTCTTTGTTCTTATCGGTCACTATGTATTGGTAGTCAAGAAAACCAACCACAAATCCACAAAAATGAAATGATTGTCTTATCATATATAAATATCTATCACCTAAAATATTACATGTTATCAAATTTTTATACGCAGTCTTATTTTTGATTTATAAACCTAATGACTTAACCATGCATGCAAATTACATTTATACATGTTTTGCTTTGCCTTTTGATCAGTTACATTGAACGTGCATCTTTGGAGAAAGAAAATATTACATCAGATTGTAATGTTTTTCGTCATTGGAACCAATGAAAATCCTGAAAGCTGTTGGAATTGTTTCTTTCTTTACACGTTCATAAAACATCGAATAAATTTCACAACAAAACGTAAGAAATTGTATACTTTTCATTGTGTAGTCCATATAACAAATATGAAATTAATGATTTCACAAGGATAAGATTGCAATCAGTAAATATTATTTCAAATTATAAATTATGTTAGATATGGAATTATTTCTTCAACAGTATAAGGTTGCAATCAGAATAAATAATTCCATATATCAAATTATGTCATTTAAGGAATATTTGATTTGATAAGGAGAAAGTCAAAATGAGAAGGTATATTCTTATAAATAAGGATATTCTCTATTAACTATCAACCTTGATGAGCGGTTGAGATTATATCCTTAAGAGTATTTTGGCCCTTCTCTCTGCCTATAAATATAACTATATTCATTGTAAGTCTTATCGAAAAGACATCAAAAACTAAAGTACGGCTAAGGGAGAGAAGGCAAATTCCAAATCTACAAATTCTACCTCTATAACTTACAAAATCCATCTTTTTTATCTTCTTCTCATGATGTCTTATACAGGTATGCAGTTATTTATTTTGTAACTAAGAATATGATGAAAAATCCTTATGTTTACACAAACATGTACAATCTTCAAACTTCGGTCTTTAAGCAGACAAGAATGAGAGTATTTTGAATATATTTGTCTATCACATGAATTTGATATGGTACAAATGGAGCTCAAAAGTATTACTTAAATTACACCCATCGGTTAGACTTCTTCAAAAAGCTATAATGGTCAAATGATTCGTTTTCCATTTCAATTATTCTCCTAAAGCATTTTCCATTTAAATTACACCCGTCAAATAAATTGAACTCAAGACCTCCTGCTACTAAATGGGTGCTCTACCCGTCTAATTTACAAAAGCATCATATAAATTTATCTTTCATTATATGATCAAATACATTTTTATTCTTAATATGTATGTTACAAGGACATTTCACATGAAGTTATTTTCTGTGTTTCTTTTGTGTAATTCAGGGCTGTTATAGCAATGCTTCTATTTGCTAATTAAAAAGGTCATTAACATGCCGGTTCCATAGAAAACCAAAATTAGGAAAAAAAAAAACAATATCATTAACTCTCACATATATAAGGTTAGGGCTTTTGGTTGGATTTACTGTAGAAAAACTCAAAACGAATCGGAGCCCCGAAAAATCAGAATCAAACCAGATTAATTTCAGTTAGTTCGATCTAATATTGACTTCATCGAATTAAGAAAGTAATTATTATTTAGATGGTTGATTCATTCAAAGGAAAATAAACTAATGTTGAAGAGATTTTATTAAATATTTTTATGCTTATAAAAAATTAACCTATTTTCAATTGGTTATTTTTTATTATTGAACCAATTGTTAAAGTATTACAATAATACAATGTTAGAAATTTGGATAATACAATAAAAGATTGATTAATTTGGTCAAAATAAAAGCTTATTTAGTTTCATTATCAAACCGACCGATGAAATGAATCCGTTCGGTTGGTTAATTTGGTTTAGCCGAATATTGCTCACCTCAATTGTCGAATTGGTAAATTGTGTGCTAAAAAGTCATTTACCATTTGATCAATGATGGTAGATAATAATTTAGTTTTACTGTTTACACTCTGACATAAAGGTTTCTCGGACTTACCTTATAAGATCTACTTATTTACATTTCATTATATTGTTACAAGATTTGAATTGATTAAATGTGCATGACTTACAAGTTACAAATATAAGATTTTAAAAAAAAGTCAAATTAGAAAAAAGTAAAGATAAATGAGATTACGAAACCATGAAATAGGTTAAACATCATCTCATATATGTTAATTTTAAGCAACAATTGTTCTAGATTAATAAAATAAATATATGTTGTAAATTTATAATTAATATGCATATAATATTGATACATTGATTTTGTTTATTCTTATTTACTAACAATCTAGTAATGATTAAAACTATCATAACTGTAACATGCCTAGTACGATAATATCATAAACAAAAATCAAAACTGATCTTATGTGATTTTTGGACCTTGTGTAAAAGAAATGAACTTATGAAAGCGTATATTCATCGTTGGAAATTGAGTAGCCCACAAAAGAAGATGTGAGCTGATCTTTCAAAAAATTTAAACCCTAATTGATTATTATTGGGTCTATGAAGTCTAATTTATTTAGAACACTTCAAAATTTGATTTAAATAAAACCATATATATTATTTAATGGGGAAGTCTACTTAGACAAAAATTTAAACACAAGAAATTTCAACTATTAGATCTTCATCTTCTATGTAAAGATAAACAAATCTAATGATTCACTATTTGTGTGTTTAATTTTATATCCCAATTGTCGTTTCTATTATTTAAGTCTATGAAATGTTTTAAATCGTTTTTTTTTTCACTTAAGGTATAATTATCCATATGTATCATATACATATGTATATGTGTGTGCATTTGTAACTTAATATTCCATGTATGCATGCATATGAACGTTGAGATTTACATTGCAACAGACACATTCACTCATTCTATATATGTTGTATTTTTTTCAAATATATGCATATACTTATAGGTATAAACATCCAAGTAATTATATATATTACATATCATGAAAAATATTAAATATATTATATTATAAATAATAATGAGACATACATGTGTGTTTACGTGGGTGTGCAAATAAAATTATAAATTCAAGGAAATGAACTTATATCACATATGAGTTAAATTAAAATAATTATGATGTGTGTGTGTGTATATATAATTATTAACTTTAGAAGTCCACAACTCTAGCGGAATGGACAATGGCTTCCAACTCCTAGCACAGGTTGAGGGTTCGATGTTTGGTAGTCATACTTTGGTGACTTGTTATTTGCAGAGGCATGTAATATTTCTTAAATAAGTGGAAGTCTTCGGAACGAAAAGTGCCTCTGCAAGAGCTTAGCTTAAAGAAGGGTCGGTTGGAGTGGACCAGTCAAATTTCATAGCTCTACTTTTTGGAGTGGGATTTTTTTTTAATAATTATAGTTAATTGTAAATTTGTAGTATAACAAGATCTACATATATATATATATATGCATATATATATATACAAACAATTTTTTATTTTATTAATATTCCAGTTCAAATAAGGATGTAGATCTGAATTTACTGGAATTTTAGTATGTTATTATACATATATATATTATGAATTAATTAGTGAAATTGCCATAAATAAATAATATAAATAATAATATGATAAAATATCTAATTTTCTAAAAATCAAAAATAGTATTGTAAAAGTTAGCATTCGTAAATTACTAGCTAATTTATATTTGATTTAATATTTATCCAGATAACCATGACCAAGTAAGTTTAATATGATCTCCTACCTACATGTGACATAATTTCAATGACTATTTCAAGTAAGTAGTTGGCATCTATGTTATTTTCCATATAATTAAATAATTAAACAATAATAATACAATACACTAAAAATGATGATATTTCAAAAAGTTGATAATTTTGTTAAGGACAAATTTTCTCTTAAGGCTTGTTTTAAAAACTATTTCGCGTTTAAGGCGGGTTTGCAAACTTATTATCAAAAGGGGTTCGTTTCTGCCAACTCAGCTGACACATCGGCATTTTCTAACTGCCGGATGCAGTGCAACTATGAGTTGCTCTATTTTTTTTTTAATTTCCACAAGTAAAAAAAACGCATACAAACAAAAAAGCGCAACTATGAGTTGCGCTGGACAAAATTTGTTTTCAGCGCACTAAGACTCGCGCTATAGGGAAAACTCTAAATTAAACTTGCGCCCTGTGAAAATTTAAAAAAAAAAATTAGAGCAACTCATAGTTGCGCTGCATCCGGCAGTTAGAAAATGTTGAGTTCGCAGAAACAAGCCACTTTTGATAATAAGTTTGCAAACTAGCCATAAACGCGAAATAGTTTTAAAAACAAACCTTAAGAGAAAATTTGTCCATTTTTTAATGGTTTGTTGGCTTGCTGTGCTGTTGAAGCTCCAGTTAAGACTAGTTAGAATCTTTTCATTTATCGAGTCTTAGATATTGTGTAATATCATACTTCTTTGTGCGGTATTTGTTATGTAACGATGGTCGGCCCAAACTCCCCCTTAATGTTAATATCGTATTTCTGTATCGGTATTGTGTGATATTTGTTGTGTAATATCATACTTCTTTGTGTGGTATTTGCGGCGTCCGACTTTCCGAATTTTAACCGTTGTTCTTCCTTAACAACATGCGAGACAACCATAACATTCTGTCCCTTGACATGCTTTCCCTTCGAGTAACTTTTTAGAGCACTGCCTTATCTGCACAACCCAGTCCGTAACCTTCGGCTCCGATACCATTGTTATGAAACGACATGACGCACGCATGTGAGTTGACACAAATATTGTTGTAATAAAAAAATAATCCTTTAATGTTACATGCCTATTAACTCATACTTACACAACACTTCTCCAAGATATTTAGCGTTGTGGGACTTTCTGATTCCAAACCATTGTTCCTCTTTAACAACATTCGAGACAATACTAACAATATTTATGTGCATGTTGTTATTTCATAGAATGCAGTTAGATTTGTAAGTGGAAATCAATATTATGGAGTGAATTCTTAAGGGACCCGCATATGCAGTTGGATTCGTAACATTGACCATATAAGTTAATAGTATAATGAAAACCTAACATTAGTTTAGTACTAGCTAATTTAAATTTGATTTAATAGTATAATAAACATTATTCAATATATTTAGCCTGGATAGTTTACAAGGTATTGTTAAAGATTTTCTCTACTAGAAATTTGGGATTTTGCAGCGGAGCATGCCCAGGGCCGCTGACGGCTTCATCACTCGGCTGATTGCCGTCAGCCCTTCATTTTATTTAAACTTATTACTTCATTGTGTTATACTGGTTTAAGTATATATGCATTATGTTTCTTGGCAAGTTAATTCTATTTTGTAATATTGGCAAGTTAATTCTATTTTGTAATATTGGCAAGTTCACAAGGAATTAACATTATTCTAAATTGGATATATTCACAAGCTGATTTTTTCCGATTATCTTCTAGTTTCACAAGTTGATTTAAAATGCCTTTGGCTTATATGTATCTGAACAAGCAATTATGTTTATATGTAATTTTGGATATTTTTTAATTATGCTGTATTTTCAAGTACCTTTAATTTATGGGTTAGAAGTTAGTTGAATTCAATTAATTGAAGTTTTCTTTGCTGCATGGTATCATCAATTCTTATAATGTATCTTGAATTGTAAATGAGTTTGCAAAACGTTGATATAGGGACGAAATACAGGAGAGAACAGTGATGTGTACACGTGAATTTGGAGGGAAAAAAAAAAAAAACAAGGACTGCTCACCTAATTCTTCGACTAGCCCATTTGGTCAGGAAGGCATGTCCTATTGTGTAAATGTGTGTGCGTGAACAACTCACGCTTGCTCTTCCACGTATTGCATTCCCAAAGTGAATGCTCAGAACAGTTTCCATGTGTAGCTCAATATTTCACTCACACACATTGTCCAGGTGCTGCTGATAATCCCAAACGAAAGTTATTAGGAGTGTCCTGTACGCGTTGACAGTTTGGCTCTGATGTCATAAATCCCGCAGATATGCATCTTATTGATGAACCAAGTGCTTATCTTGATTCAAAGCTGCCTATTATTGCTTTGGAGGTTAGTTATTATGAGGTTTCTTCAGGCAAAGAAAACTGCTTTTATAGTTGAAAAACGTATAGAAGTTAGAATAACTGTTTTTGGTCTTTAACGCAGTGCTTAAAAAGGTAAGATTTTTTGTCTTTGTGCCATTTTTTAAGTTTATATTAGTTGGCATGTTCACTTTTATACTGTGAAGTGTGTGTGTGTGTGTGTTTTTTTTTTCCTGAAACTGATATACTGTGAAGTTTATTTCAGACTGCCCTGTGATTTTATTTTTTAAGCATATTGTCCTTCAATTTCATTTAGCGTTTCATTGGAGAAAACGTATCAATGAAATTGTATTCTGCAAAATCCAAAGTCTACGATGATATGAAAATTACCGCACATGATAACTATATTTGGCGACATTTATCAACATGAGAGAAACTCAGACAATATTCTCTACAATATTTTCATTAAATTGTTTTTTTCTATTTAAAGTCCTTTTTTCAAGGAAAATTTGGATCAATGGCAACGTCATTAATTATATGACAAATAATTTTGGATTCTGTAGAAATTCATTTAATACGGGTGTTACTATTTGCATCCGGATTTCCACTTCCGACCATCACATCCCGTTCGGTCGTTCGCCGCCGAATGACATTTTGCAAAACTGAACTGTTCGGCGGCCGTTAGCGGCCGAACAACGTGAAGGCTGTTCGACCGTTCTACGCCAAACACGTTTTTGTGGTGGTCAGGAGTGGAAATCGTGGTGCAAATAGTCGCACCCTTTAGTAATATGACAAATAAAATTTGGCCTATCAAACATTAATTACATCTTCTTGCAACGACCTTAGATTGATAAGTAGAAATTCATTTAAAAATTACATACATGCATCTCCTTGGATAAATGTTATGGAAGTAAATTAAATTTTACCAGCAAAATACAACTGAAAGAGGAATGAGCTCTATCAAACATCAATTATATCTTCTTGCAACAAGCTTAGATTTATGAGTGGAAATTCTTTAAAAAATTACATACTACTTGATTATATTTGTAGGGGGGGGGGGAAAGTATTCTACTTCAGGTTTTTACAGAAGGGGGAAAAAACAAATGAGAAGTTGTACTAATTGATTGAAACTAATAGTTTAGTATTAACTACTTGATTATATTTGTAAGTGGGGGAAAAAGTATTCTACTTCAGGTTTTTACAGAAGGGGGAAAAACAAATGAGCTCAGAATTGCTGTTGTATCATCCTAACTCAGATGAATAGTGCAGGAAACCAACCTACACAAGCAGCTTCCTCATTGCTCAAGAAGTGGTATCCTCTCCAGTTTTTTAAATAAAAAATATTTTCAAATTTCTATGATGTGGGACAATAAAGTACTCTCGCTAATGGAATACTCATAATGGTCTTGTATGTAGAAAAACTGGATTTGATGCAGGATTAAATGTCATTTCGATTTGAATATATGACGGAATTGTTTGAAGAGTTGTGTACTGTAGTTCATTCATAGCATTCTGCTCCATATCAGCGTCCATGGTAATCACTCTTCATAACTAATTTACAGTGAAGTGTTGCACCTATAGGATGCTATATATTTTGATCGCTAATTGTGTGAGGTTGAAATTGATACATGGATGTTGTTATAGATTCTATCATCAATCTTTTTCACTATTATAAAAGATGTATTTTGTTCTTTTCTTATTTGTGTATTATATTTCATTAAATTTTATCAGAACTTTCATTCCTTTTATAACGCTGACTGTTTGAAACTGAACACTGATTATTGGATGCCAAGTATTGAAACAGTCATTTATCTAGTTTATAAAGTTTCGAATGAGAACTCTTTTATAAAATTAAATTGCAATTATGACTATATTGAATGCTGATTGATAAATGTTGAATGTTGAGATGATTGTTTCCTTGCAATTCCTAGTTGCAATTGAGAATCGTGAGTACCCAGGTGCTAAAAGTGACCGAGTGACAGCAAGTTTGGGTATCTGGTCGATGTTGATTTTGATTTCAGAGTTTGCTGTAGCAAGCTTCATTGATAGAAACTGTAGAGATAACTCACATTTAGTTCACATTTTGTGGACTGCTCATGTCGCAAAGAGAGAAACTCAGATATGGAAACATAACTAGCATGCATCTAATATTCCTCCTTTTTATTAGGGCTCACTGGCGAATTAGTAAAAGCATGCATTGCAATAGTTTAATACATCCTCAAAAATTGATGTGGCACATTTCGCACCGTGTTGCTGCCAGTAGGATAGCAGGTTTGCAGGTATCTAATGTAATTCTATGCTGTGTACTTCTCTATGAACCTGGGAATATGTTAATTATCTGTTTTTTTTATGATTATAGTTTAAATCATGTGCATTTTGACATAATGAAATATGTTAATTTATTATTTTGTTAATTTGAAAGTCTATATTATACATACTAAATACGCATTAATTTCTCAAAATTATATATTTTCATTATATTCATATAATTTTTAGCACTTCAGTAAACATCTGGACTGAAAAATATAACAGAAAGGGGAATAAGTTCTATCAGACATCTATAATATCTTCTTGCAACCAGGTTAGATTTATGAGTGGAAATTCTTTTAAAAATTATGCACACATTGAATAACGTTACTAAAAACATACAACACAAGAGAAGTGGGTTGGTTGAAAACCAAAAGTTGTACTAATATATGCTTGAATTTTGCTTTCAGGCACTAATTGATTGAAACTAACAGTTTAGTATTAACTACTTGGTTATATTTGTAGGTGAGGAAAAAAGTATGCTACTTTAGGTTTTTACAAAAAGAATGTAAAAACAAATGAGCTCAGAATTGCTGTTATATCATCCAAACTTGAATGAATGATGCAGGAAACCAACCTACACAAGTAGCTTCCTCATTGCTCGACAAGTGGTGTCCTATGCAGTATTTTGGATAAAAAATATTTTGAAATTTCTATGATGTGGGACAATAAAGTACTCTCGCTCGCTAATGGAATACTCATAATGGTCTTATATGTAGAAAGACTGGATTTGACCTAGGATTAAATGTCATATCGATTTGAATATATGACGGCGTTGTTTGAAGAGTTGAGTACTGCAGTACATTCATAGCATTCTGCTTCATATCAACCTCTATAGTAATCACTCTTTATAATAAATTTATAGTAACGTGCTGCATCTTCTGGAAGCAATATATTTCGATCACTAATTGTGTGAGATTGAAACTGATTCGTGGATGTTGTTATAGATTCTATTATCAATCTTTTTCACCATTATAAAAGATCGATGTATCGTATTTTTTTCTTATTTGTGTATTATATTTCACGAAATTTTATTAAAACTTTCATTCCTTTATAGAGCTGATTGTTTAAAATAGAACATTGATTGCTGGATGCTAGGTATTGAAACAGTCGTTCATTTAGTTTTTAAAAGTCTTGAATGAAACTCTTTTATAAAATAAAACAACAATCATGACTGTATTAAATGCAGATCGTTAAATTTTGAATACTGAGATGATTGTTTGCTTGCAATTCTGAGAAAATCTTTGGAAGAATTGTATAAGTTTGGAAGAACAATTCTTGGTTGCAACTGAGAATCGTGAGTACCCCCAGGTGCTAATAGTGACTGCAAATTATCATATTTGGAATGAAGATTCCGCTGATGGAAAAAAGGGTAAATGATTTGCAAATGTCACAAAAAGTGGAAAGAAGAAAAAATAATATCCAAGTATTTGGTCGAGATTGATAATGATTTCAGGGTTCGCTCTAGCAAGCTTCATCGATAGCAACACAATCATTGCTTTCATATCTTATTCTTTTCATATTTGTGTATTATATTTTATGAAATTTTATTAAAACTTACATTCCTTTGTAGTGCTGATAGTTTAAAACTGAACATAAATTACTGGATGGTAATTATTGAAACAGTCGTTTATTTAGTTTTTTAAAGTTTTGAATGAGAACTCTTTTATAAAATTAAACAACAATTATGACCATATTGAACGCCGATTGTTAAATGTTGAATATGAGAGATTGTTTGCTTGCAATTCTTAGAAAATATTTTGAAGAATTGTACAAGTTTGGAAGAACAATTGTTGGTTGCAACTGAGAATCATGAGCACCCAGGTGTTAAAAAGTGACCGATTGACTGCAAATTATCATATCAGGAATGAAAATTCCAATAAAAGAAATGGGTTAATACTTAATAATTTACAAATGTCACATAAAGTGGAAAGAAGAAAAGTTAGGGCCCGTTCGCCATCATTTTTTGACATGCTGGGGTTTGTGTTCGCATCCGACGCGTCGGACGCCAACAAATTTTACCCTGCTCAAGTAGAACGTTTGCTCGCTGCTGAAAATTGTCCAGTTGGCGTCCGACGTGTCCGACGCAAGCTCATTAAACCGTCTGGTTCTATTTAGTAATAAAATTATACACAGCTTAGTTGGTAAATGCATATGGTTAGTTGGTGAGTGACTAGGGATCAAATCCCACCTTCACCCTAATTATTAGTTTGTTGCTGTACATTATTTATTAATGCTTTAATGTCATTTTTCAATTTTTTTTTGTAGAGTGTTAATGCTCATTGCTGCTAATGTATTCGCATCGATTATATTATTTTTTAAAATGATAAAAACACATTCGCTAATTAGATTTGACGGTCCAATTAAAAATCAATATTCGGTAATTCAAAACAAACAAATAACTAATTAGCCCCCATTTAAAAAATTAGTGTTTAATTAATTCAAAACAAAAAAATTAACAACTAATTACCCCGCTTATATACCACGCTCAAATACCCCGTTCATAGCTAAAAACACATTCCCCATTCGCTACATTACCACACTCAAATACCCCGCACAAATGCCATGCTCAAATAACCCTGTTTCCGTTCACCAAGAACGCACCCTTAACATCCATTGGGTATTTTGGTCGAGATTGATATTGATTTCAAGGTTCGCTCTAGCAAGCTTCAATGACAGCAGCACAACTCATTGCTTTCATAGTAAATAATTATGGTGGCCTACAACAACAAATTTTGGATTTTGTGGAAAGATAGCAAAACTTTTTCCCAGGTTTGCTTCATTATTTTATCAATTCCTCTCACTATGTTCCACCGACTATTATTTTGCAGTTTCTAGATGTAAGAAAAAAAACATAATCCTGATCCCCTTTCTCCCTATTCTTCGTCATTCCAATCTCCTCATATCGCTTCTTTTTGTCAATGTTGTTAGGTTGCCCATTTTTATCATTACGACTTTGCTCTAGAAAAAAATTATCATCTCCATCTCCTCTTCAAATTGATACTTAATTAATTTTAGGACAAAATTTTAAAATGACCCCTAGATTAAAAATACCTACTGCAGGTATGGACTCAAGAGTAAACTTATTGTATAAATTGGCTCGTTTATATATAGCGTGCACGCTTATGGAATGCGTAAAGTACAAAATTTTTGTTTTTTTTGATTGTTTCTTTTACTTGCACATTTCTCAAAATAAAATAAACAATATCCGATTTTGGTCTCCATTTCATCTCTTTCTCCTCATTTCACCAAAACCATTGCCTTACATTACCAAGTTTCAGTTCTAATTCTCGATTTACATTCTAAATCAAAATAATATATAGTTTGAGACGTCTTGCAAGGTAAAAGAGTTGATCCTAGTTGTTTATTAAGTTTGTTTAGCATGGTTGTTTTGTTAGGTAAATTATGTATATTATTGTTGTTTTGCTTATTCTGAAGTTAGACATGGATAATTGGGAAATAGACTACAAAACGTTGATGAAATATTATGATGAATTTGAAATGCAAAGAAGTTTGCACGGGGACTCATGTTGATGGTGGAGTTGATTATGTTTTGAAGATATAATTTGATCTAATACTGTAAAAATTCCATTGTGCAAAATTAACCTTAGAGGTTCGTTTACGTGAAATCCTAGCGAACCAAAGTTTGTATGAAAATATTTGCATTTGTTTGTATATGGTCAAACGTCTACATCATGTTCGCCCAGCTATGCTAAGCGGACAATATTTATATCCAGCTTGTCACTGTAGAGATGACTATGTAATTGTCGTATATATGACGTAGATTTTACTAGTATAGTTCGTATAATGATAACAAGATGAACCCTACTCAAATTGAATGATGTTATTATTTCGATTGGATTGATCATCCAATGCATGCAAGAGAACTTGTATGTGCCCCTGAAATGCGAGTGGAAGTAAGACATTTGGAAAAACTTAATCCAAAACTAAGAAAACTTACATTTCCTTATTTGTTTTGGGCTAGGAAAATGTCGTCACTTGCATGCTATTTGATTTCATGTAATAGATGAATTTCTGTATTTTTAATTATATATATGTTTGTGGAGCTGGTTGTGTTTTGTTTTATCTCAGTCATGTGTACATGTTGTTAATACTAAATCCAGCACCGAAACCTATTGTCGGTGAAGGGGTATCGGATCACAACCAACTTAAAAGAATGATCTGGAAGCATAAAGCCGACAACAAACTATTGAATCAATTAAAACCGAAAGCATCAAAGTAGCATTTTGGTTAATAGGCTATCTGCACCAATATAAGGGAGAAAAGCTTGGTACCGATACGAAAGGGGATCATAATAAAGCAATACTGACACAGAGGGCGATCAACATGACTTAGTTCCGAAAGCATAACGCAAGGATTTGGAGACAAGCAAAGAAGAGCATGAGCTGGAAGCTAATAACCTGAGGCCTAAAACAAAGAAAAGACTCCATGTTATTCGAAACATAAGCAGAGTGAGACGAACGGCTATCGACACTAATTAACTTAGTGCCGATACAAAGGAAAATAAAGACATCAAAGTCAAAGATAACACTCTAAAAGCTAACTATCGGAGTCAAGGCTGGTCGAATACTGAGACACAACGTCTAAAGCCATTCGTAGATGTACCGAAAGCATGCTTCCGCAAGACCGAAACCAATTTTCAGGA
Source organism: Allium sativum (assembly GCA_030737875.1). Taxonomy (NCBI): domain Eukaryota; kingdom Viridiplantae; phylum Streptophyta; class Magnoliopsida; order Asparagales; family Amaryllidaceae; genus Allium; species Allium sativum. The sequence continues at coordinate 1,003,428,826 of CM060920.1, forward strand.
CTCATCGAAAGTAAACCAATGCTTATAAGAAGAAGGGTTATCGACACTAATTTTCTTAGTGTCGATACCGAAAGGATGGCGGTTCCAAGGTCATGAGAAAGTGTAACACGAAAGCAAACACTATGAAGACTTGGAGGCAGAACCGGAACCTATTGTTGAAAGCCACTCCCGAAGCAATCCATACCAACTGGCTTGGTATCGATGCGGGAGGTAGAGACGACATCAAAGAGAAGCTCCTATGACCGGGTCCAGTTTTCCGAAAGCCAAGACTGACACATCAAAGGCCAAATTATATCCGATAAAAATGTTGAAAAGGTGACCGAAGTCAAGGCAACCGGAACCAGAAAGATGAGAGGCGTCCGACACCAAGTTGCCGCATCCTAAAAGCGCTACTGCTGAACCAAGGACAAAAGTGGACTTTTTCTCGTTTCCAAATCTTTTATTCATTTCTTGTAGAGTAAACCTAATTTCTTAATCAATTTGTGGATTTCCTTTGTAAATACTTATGTACTCAAATCAATGAACAATAACGAGTGAATCGACACTTAGCATATTTTCTAATTTCTATTATTTACCTTATTACTTCTTACACCTATTTCCCTATGTCTTCTCAACGATCGAATGCCTCATGCGCAAGTTTCGACCTAAACCCGGATTACCAAGAATGCCCTTCTACAAGCCATTTAGCTTCCTAACTTGTGTTCAGCTTAGGGAACCCTTATCCTAAGGTAATTGCTGGTTGTTGAGTCTTGTAAGCATGATACTCACCCCTTGATGGAAGAGTAACTAATCTTCGAGCTCTAAACCTTGATATCTAGGAAACAGTGAACTAACTCAATCTCGTGGGAACTAAATAATCTCACTCTATCCTTAGGTCCACTTCCTTAGAGCTATCTCCGGTGTTGATGAAAAATGTCGTTAATATTTTGGCACTAAAAGGAGGGCTTGAACCTCCGACCTTGTGGTGAACATCCACAATTCCAGCTGTGTTGTTCCGTCCTGGATTGGACTAAGTTTGGAAGGAGAAAGACTATGGGTAAAGGGTCCCAACAAGAATCTTCCAGATCTCAAATGGCTATATCAGATATTACTAATCCGAGAGTGGTGGAAGAACATAGATTGAGGATGGAAGCCGTACGAACCATCAATTGGGAAAAGGAAGTTGAACTATACGATCCTGATTGTTGAAATAATAACACTTTCCGCATGGGACGAATCCTGGCCTTGGCTTTAAGTTTTTCTACATCAAAGGAGTATAACCCATTCTCTCACATAAGAAGGGCTATCCATGAGCAAATTAAATGAACGGTATTCGAGCAAGGAATAATTATAAGAAGGGTTATCCATGAGCAAATTAAATGAACGGTATTCGAGCAAGAATAATTAGGGATTTCAACCGTTTTACTTCCAAATGGACTAAAAGAATAGCACTACAGTATCAAGACGCCTTGAAAAGACGGATCGAAGATACAGAAGAAGTAGCGAGACTGTAACATCCCGTATTTCTATGGTAAAATAATTAATTAATTTAATTATTTAAAATAGTATTTACAGATTTAAATGGTCATTTGAATAAATAATATTGAATATTTAATTAATATAATTAATAGAATGATATATTTATTTATGAAATAATCGAAAATAACAGAATTCACAATATTGTGTGAATTGGACAATCTATAATATATAATCCAGTTTAGAATTGAATTATATTAACGAATTTATATTTAAATGTCAGTTGAACATATAATTTATATTATAATTATAATCAAGCTCCAAATGGCGCGGTAGTTCGTAATTTGGCGATTAGAACTTTAAACGAATATATAGAATCAGTTTTAAGCCGGATTTCTGTGAAACAAGAAACGTTCGGAGCTGGCGAAGTATATTTTCTAATGGAAGAGAAAAATCGAGAGTTCGTTGTGTAGATTTTGAGTTAGGTCCAAATCAAATTTTTGAAAAGTCGCTATGGAATTCCTTTACAATTTATAACGATTTATTTATATTATGAAAGGATTTTTAATATAAATTGGGTATCGATTTAACACTGGATTTGAAACATGGAGTTGTAAATCCAGATATGTATATTTTGAAGTCGGATAATATTCTATTGTGATATATACAATAATATTAATTTATTAATATTAAATTTTATTATTTTTAAATATATTAATATTTAAATGGGTTTATTTAAAGCTTTAAAAATAGCCAGTTTTGCAAACGAACTCCATTTTCGATGAAACTAATTTTGTTGGATCTGGAATATTAAATTATTGTTAGATTTCAATTTTGATGATTTTTGGAGTCAGTATGTGACCGTACAGGATTTTAATTTGAAATACAGTCAATAATTTGACTTTAAAAAAAGCTGTGTGAGCAAACGGACTCTGAATTCAACGAAACAAGTTTCGTTGGTCCGTAATGTCGAACTATAGCTATGTCCATTTTTATCAAATTTGGATATTGTATTAGATCATATGGATTTTTAGAAGATAAATTCAAACAACGGTTGATTACAAACGAATATTAAATCGAATATTAAAATATTAAACTACACTATAAATACACTAGGTATCCTCCAACCCTAGACCATTTTATTTCTCAGTCAAAAAAACCGTAGCTACCATATTTTCTCCATTTCCTAAATAATTCAACACTTTAGAAATCCACAACAAATCGAAGAAATTTCTATAAATCACGTGAGGTATATATTTGGAATCGTTGAAGAGAGAGTGTGATAGCCCTTAACTTCCCCGTGAAGGAAAGCTCGGATTACCTTGAGAACACGACCAATCAGAACACAAACAGAAGAACATTTCATTGCTTATTACAACAATTCCATCAGAATACAAGAATATTACAGAACAAGAATAAATATTACACATTTGATAAATATCAGAGATTACAATAAATTACATAGCAGCGGAAAAATAATACAAAACACAACTGAAAGTAATACACGGATACAGATCTTTCCGAGCATTGTCCCACCTGTAAATCAGGATCCTGTGAATATAATCTGCAAAACCAAAACTACTAACTGCCCATGTCGAAAATAAGGGCACCCAGAGTTTAGGTTAAAACAATAAACTCCAGGTCAGTCATGGGACTGGTGTGAGAACTAAAACAGTTATTTAAGCTTTACTTTAAAAGAGAGTAATTCAAGGGACCACGCCGTATAACACGGAACGGGTTTCCTCCCAAGAACACTAGTGCATATAACAAAACAGCGCAATGCTTTTTCAAAAAATGAAGGTATTATCAGACCCAGATCCCATCACACAATGCAATGCAAGCCGGAGGATAGGGTTTTCCCTTATAATAGCCAAACATGCTTGGTACGTTTAAAACAAATCATTTGATACTATTATAAGTGTATTGTGTAAAAACAATTTCAATCATAAATATCAATCATATACGGCATGGGTACCATATATCATGTCGCCATACTAGGCTCTACAAATAAAACCGAAATATCTCGTATTGGAAATTGGATTTCCGTCATGAGTCGAGGCAAGGGGCAAGCTCCTCTCCGCTTCGAGACACTCTAGCAAATGCCTCGGACTACACACTCTGGGTAACCCCTAGATCCACCAAGACCGGTCCTCCCTTACGTTTGAGGATTAATTATTCCTGAACACACGTTATCCGGCCCTATAGGACCTATAATCGAGGCGCCTCGCATCCAACAACCACAAAGATGAAAACAATATAAATGCCAGCCAATTTAAGCACTGACACCATCGTAGCTAGAAAGAAACGTCATGCACTCCTCGGGTCCTTATCCCGTTTTTGACTCATACCGAGGTGGGAGGATCACGAATTCATGTTATACACAAAGCTACGCCACATAGGCCGTGCTTTGATCATTTACCACAAGACTTTGCTTTTCAATAGAAGCCTTGATCATCTGCCACTTAGGCATGCCACACAGGCAATTCACTCTATGCGACTGATGTCCATCGATATACAACCTCTGAGCTCATACGTCTCAGAGAAGGGCGTTAAGCAAGAGAATAAATTCTCCGCCGCCAAACAGATGTATATTTAATAGAGATCAATCAGCACAAAATAAAATCCAAGGTCAGACACACAGTCCATTTACAAGTTTGTTCTGGGTCTGAACGAAACCGGAGGCACTTTCCTCACATATCCATCGATCTCCAAGTACGTCTGGATGATCACCAACTGATTCCCTCATCTTGGGTGTACAGCCCAATCAAGATCATCAGTAATCACCCAAACGATGTGAAGACTTCCGGTATTCAACCACTGTCTTCATCTTCGACATATCGTCGAATTGGTTATTCAGAATGGGTATAAACCCGGCCTTTCCGAATAACCCGCGTATATAATAAACGAATGTTACACAAACACAACATACACCTCATTCCAATTCAGCAGTCACTAACCGTAAATTAGTAAGAGAACAATTCCCCAAATATTTACCCCGAAGGCCGAAACCGACATCAGATCAATACTCAGGAAACCATTCAACTTAACCGATCCCGATTTATTTCCTAAATTTCACGTTCTTAGGGAAAGGATCCCATTAATTTTATCAAAGATAAATTCTTTAAAATTTATTCTTTAATCTTCCTTTGGATATCATTTCAAACCATATCATGGTTTTCCAAACTAGTCGGGATTAGCGAACCCCACCGAAGTAATTATTTATTTTATTTCCTAATCCCAACCTATTTATCCCATGGAGCAAAACTGGTAATACTCCATATCTAACACCACCGTGTTATCGGTAAAATTAATTACCATTTCACGTTCAAATCTAATTAAAGATTTAACTATCGCTTTGGAGCAAAACTGGTGATACTCCATTCTCGGTCATTTTTCAAATTTGATAATTTAAATTATCAATTCACATTTCAATCTAATTACAGATTCATTAAAACTCCTTTTACTGGGTTAAAGAACTAATGTCATTTAAAACACAGTCCATGATAGACCCAAATCACATTCTATTTATTATCGGGTTAAAGAACAAGTGTTATTTAAAACACCGTTCACGAAAAACCCAAATCTCATTTGATGTTAAATATAAGGCTCTGAATAGAAAATATATCGGCTTATATTCAATATCAAATTCTACAACCAACAAATATCGTATTGGAAATAACGATACAAATATATCTTTTAAATTTCCAAAACCATATCTGTATAATCACGAAATCCAACATCGAAATATCCCGAAGATAGTTTCGATTCGAATCCATTCCAACTCATATATTGGAAATTCCAGTTATTTAAAACCCATTTCCAATCCAATTTATTTATTTAAAAATAAATAAATTATTACTCTAGTTAATAACTAGTTCATTTCGATAAAAATCTATTTTTATCGTTTCAAATATGGATTTTTTCATCCCAATTTTTCCCAAATCATTTCTTATGATTTTACACTAATTATTGATATTTTTAATAATTTTATCAAGGCTCGTACAGTCGGTTTTCAATAACTGCCACCGAACTGCACTTACAGCGACCTTTTCTGAAATTGATTTGGACGTATCTCCAAATCCAACCGTTAGATTTCAAATTTCTAATATTCATTGGAAAGCTCTTTTCGATACAAACCCAACGGTTCCGGTTTTAGGAGAATCCGACGGTCGGATCTCCCGCAATATTCATTCGAAGTCAATGGTCGAAATTCACGAACTACCGCGGCGTGACTCGTTCTATTCAGGCCATTATATATATAATATATATATATATATATTATATATATATATTTCGTCGATTTCCTTTTAAAATGAATTTAATAAATCGTTTCAAATTTGTTTCAAAAACAATTTCAACTTTCTTTTCAAATTCAAATCAAAATTGAATTTTCCATTATAAATTCTTTTTACATTCATTTCTATTTGATTTCAATTCAAATCGATTTCAATTCAATTTTAGTTCATTTTCAATTCGATTTAAATTAATTCCAAATCGATTTCCAGTTGCATTTCTATTTAATTCAATTTCAATTCGATTACAATTCGATTTGAATTCATTTCAATTCGAATTCATTTTATATTCAATTCAATTCGAATTCATTTTATATTCAATTCAATTTGAATTCATTTTATATTCAATTCGATTCGAATTCATTTTATATTCAATTCGATTCGAATTCATTTTATATTCAATTCGAATTCATTTTATATTCCATTCGATTCGAATTCATTTTATATTCAATTCAATTCGAATTCATTTTATATTCAATTCAATTCGAATTCATTTTATATTCAGTTCGATTCGAAGTCATTTTATATTCAATTCAATTCGAATTCATTTTATATTTAATTTGATTTTTAAATATCTTTTCAATATTCATTATAAAAACGAATATAATCGATATAAACATCGTTCGCGTCAAAATAGCGCATCTCTAATCAACACGGCTTTATATTTTTTAATAACTTCGTTATTCTATTCAACAAATGAATATTTATTCTATTCAACACATGAATCTATATTTCTTTCAACATATGACTAATCTCAACAAATGAGTATCGTTAACACGTGACTATTTTTATTATTCAATATATTTTATAAAATTATGATTTCTATCGTTTAATTTCTAATCAGACACCAACCGTAAATTAGTAAGAGAACGATTCCCTAAGCATTAACCCCGAAGGCCGAAAGCAACATCAGACCAATACCTAGGAGACAACTCATCTTATCTATTTTTCAGTTAGCTTCTAATTTTATATATGATAAAGATGTAAATTTTATTGTTAAAATATTTTGTTCAACACATGACTAATCACAACGAATGAGTACTGTCAACACATGAATCTATATTTTATAATATTCTTTATTTTCCCAATTGGTATGAGGCACAATCAATCACCATATAATGTTAATTATATGGATTCCATACAGCACATGTACATAATAGCAACGATAAATAATCAATTATCGTCCAAAGTGCACCACACAACTGCATAAGCATCAAATATAAATAATTAACGCTCACACAGTCTATCGACCCATCAATCGACATACAACTAAATAATTGGGATTAGTGTACGCCAAATATCATCCCAACACCCGTGTGAGATTTCAATCCACAAACACTGAATATTATTTGTGCAGTTGGGCGATGTGTAAAATTTATCGTCCCAATCAATATCCTTCAAATAAGTGTTCATAAACAAACCGTCCAGTTGTAAATGAATATTTATTTATTCACATTCACGTTTAAATTATATTTTTAACGATAAAATATTTTTAACTATATAAATATTTTATTTCGTTTTCCATCACACAATCAATTCAATCAAATTTATCAACCAAACAAATAAATCAATCACCAAACAATTAACTAAACAAACAAGCTGTTCATGGTCTGTGGACGACGGGTGTCGGGTGCTGCTAAGCACCGTCTGCATCCTAGTATATATTTTTAACTAGAAAAGGAAATTTAAAGTGAGAAGTTCTCACCGAGGGTTCCACTCCGCCGTGCTTTGCTGTTGAACTGCTGAACCGTCTGGATCTGTTTGAAATTTCAATGCAGTTCTTTTCACGCTGTTCAAATAAAAATTATATTTTTATTGCTTCATTCAATAAAAAAAATCATATCTTTACATTGCTACTTTGTGTGTATTTACAACGCTTCTTTCGATATAAAAATTATATTTTTATATTTCTATTTCTTATATAAATATCGAATTTTTATTTGTTATAAAATATAAAAATCGTATTTTTACTTCATTAAAATCATATTTTTAATGCTTCTACTTTATAAAAATTATATTTTTATTATCTCTGTTCATATAAAAATCGAATCTTTGTTCTCGCTACTCCATGATAAAAATGAAGTTCATATTTTTATTTCACTTCTTATATAAAAGATCCTAGTTTTATTTCAGTACTTAAATGAAAATCATATTTTTATTATTCTAAAAATATAATATTTTCCTATATAAAAAATATAATCTTCTCTTATATAAAAATATAATCTTCTCTTATATAAAAATGTAATCTTTATATTTATAAAAACACAATCTTTTCACATCTAAAAATTCGATCTTTCATATTATAAAAATCCGACCTTTGTATAGTTAAAAATAATCTAATCTTTTTTTTTCTTCTATCATAACATATAATAAAACTGAAAAAGAAATTAAATGTAAATAAATAAATAAAAAGAAACTTACTTTTCTTTTACTGTAAAAGTTGAATCGCTATTAGAGGAGCTCATAGTGGCAAAACGTGGTGCAGAGGTATGCTCCATGATGTCATCAACCGGAGGCGAGGTGCATTTGGTTTGGGGCTTCTTCGATGAGAAGGAGGGGGTGCATTCGGCGGAGGGACCGGAGGAGAGGGAAGAAGGAGAAGGCGGAGATTGGGGGGCCCAGTGCGCTACCAGCGGCGGCTCCAGGATGGCGGGCGGTGGGGGCTTTTCGATCTGGAAAGGGGACAAGAGGAGGAGCAAGTCGAGAGGGGAGGGACTCGAGGAGAAGAGAGAAGCGCGTAAGGGGGGGTTTAGTGGCCAGCGCTTGAGGCGTTGCGCCTGATGGCGCGGTGGCGCTCCGATGGGAGGAGCGACGGCGGCTCCTCCTCCCTCTCCACTTTTTTTTTCTGAATGAATGAAAAGGAGGGGGAGAAAGGAAGATATATATATATATATATATATATATATTTAATTATTAAATTTTCTAAAAAGCAACTTTTATTTTCGACCTCTAAACGAGACCCACCGCCTGTCGTCCCTACCTAATTACCCCCATTTCGAACACAATGGGATATGTACCGTAAGCTGATTCGATCATTTCGACCAGTTTCCATCAAAATCAACATATAACTCTATATATTGAATTTGAACGCGCATTTCAATTTACTGGGGTCACATACTAACTCGAAAAATTCCAAAAAAATATTTTCTAGCTTCGTATTGACAATACGGTCCTAACAAATCTAATTTCGTTAAATTCTGAGACCGTTTGAAAAATGGCCATTTTCCAATCGATTAAGATCAACTATGTAACAACCCGTATTTCTAATAACCTACCATAACATAAATCGAGGCAGAATTTGATTTAAAAATCGGAATCAAGGGAAACGGGTTGTGCCATTGCGTTCGTCTCGGAAAAATACGCGAAATAGAGTCCGAGTTTTCGAAAATCGAAGTCCGTATGACCCGATTAAGGCCCAACGAAGTTTTCAGAAAATTTCAAAGTAAAAACATATTTCAAATTCAAGTTTGAATTTGGAAATTAGGGCATTTGGGCGCAGGCGGGAAATTTCCCGCCAGACCACCCATGTCGACAGCCCTGTCGACTGGGTAGTCGACATGGTTAGGCCCAAGTCGACAGCCCTGTTGACTTGGGTGTCGACATGGACAGCACGGGCAGTTTTGCTTGGTGCACCATTTTGGGGTTTTGGTTAGGTTTTGGGGCCAGATTCGGTTTTAAGGGCTGAGATTGGAATTAGGGTTTAATCCTAAGGTTGAAACTAATCCTAATCTCTATAAATAAGCCCCTAACCTAACCCTAAATCATCATTATTCAACCCTACAACTAAACTATGGCAAAATCATTCCTCTCATGGCCTCCACTCTCTTCATAAAATTCTAAGTTATTTCTATGAGAGATTTTCCATGCATACAAGTGTTTTCAAGCTTGTATGAGTGTCATTAGCTTGCATTTAAGTCAAGTTTCCATATTTACATCATAAAGCAAGAGTTTTGATTCATTTTGGCTCAAGGGTTTTTCTATTGGAGCTTGCATTTTGGGTTTATTTGATTGCATAAGGGCTTTGTCTCAATCTATATATATTTTTGTGTCTTCATAAGCATTGTAAGCCCTTTTCTACTTTCATATTTAAACTCTAAAGTTAAATGAATGATGCAAGTTTGGTTGATCATTATGATATGCAAGTTTGCCATGATATGCAAGTTTACTATGTCATGTTATGCAAGTTTGATATGTTATGATATGCAAGTTTGCCATGTTATGTTATGCAAGTTTGCCATGTTATGATATGCAAGTTTATCATGTTATGTTATGCAAGTTTGCCATGTTATGATATGCAAGTTTATCATGTTATGTTATGCAAGTTTGCTATGTTATGATATGCAAGTTTGCCATATGATATGCAAGTTATGTTATGAAAGTTTGGGTTGATCATTTTGCTCATGTTATCATGTTATGCAAGCTTATCTTGGGTTTATGAGCTTAAAGCTTCAAGCTTTATGCTAAAGGTTGCATTTTGGCAACATGTAAGTTATTATATCCCTTATGATAACTTGCATGTGAGGCTAAATGCGAACTTATGGCAACTTCTACATGTCATTTATCACCATGTATCACTTATATGCTAAGTTTGGTTTTATGCATACTTTTGAGGCCTAATGATGCAATATGCAAGTATATGAGCATATGTACATTTCATATGCCACCATGTTAAACTTGTGGCTTCAACACCATTTGTCATCTTTATGCCAAGTTCCCTCTTTCTATCCTTTATGCGCTATTGCGATATGTAAGCGATGGGATTGCGTTTGGGGTTGGGTAAACTGAAAAGACATAAAAACATAAGATTGGGAATTTACCTATTAAGTTAGGTCTACCCATTGGGAATTTACCTATTAAGTTAGGTCTACCCAAATTCTTGAAAAAAAAACTTGTAATATGTTTTGGAAACATAATGGACATGACACTTAGAAAATATAAGTGTGGCCAACTCGAGGTTAGGTTGAGTTTGTAGCATAAATCTACCCGGAACCAACCGGCTTAACTAGTGGCTACAAACAATAGGACCCAATGTGAGAAGTTGGTCAAGCTGTGCTTGAACCCGAGGTTAGACTAGGTTGTGGTGTAAAGCTACCCGGACCCGCCCGGCTTAACTAGTAACCACAACGAGGTCTAATGTGAGAGGTTAAGGTGCATTAAATTAATTAATGCTACATGATAAGGTTAAGTAAATTTGATTTATGACACTTAACCAATTTGACATGAATGGGTAGGTTAAGTGAAACCGGGCTTGATTTCTTAATGACACTTAACCGTAAAATACGACTAGTGGTTAGGGTTAAGTTAACCTACACTTAACCAACCTGAACTCGGTAATTTAACGGGGTTAAGTTGAACTATACTTAACCAATCCAACTCAGTAATTTGATAAGGCTAAGAACCAATTTGATACCTGGTCTGGATAAACTAACTTGATTGATAAATTAAACAAACCTGTTTTGTGGATCTGTAGGACCCATAGAAGGTTAGTCAAGTCTGTAAATCTGTTGTCTGATCCGTTAGTCTGGAAACTGATCGTCTGAACTTTGTATGTCTGAACCCTGTTAACAAGTTAATCTGAATCTGCTAGTCTGGGGACACAAGGGGGAATACTTGTGTCATTTGTTGTTTGGGACCCATATTAGTCAGTAACCCTTTCTGGTATCAAAACTTTGACCCAACTGTAGGTAGGGTCCGGGCACGCTTACTGATCTAATTATAAGTGGTTCACTCTGATAATGGCGATGGGTGTTGATGGTGCGTTCCAACCGGGTCATGTGCGTGCATGGATCCCGGTCTGCCTCTGAGGATGTGAGACGCCGTGACATCTGTAAATATGCCTGTGCCAATTGGTTGCCAATTTAGGGAGTGATACACCCTATCGTGGGGCCGACACAGGGTATTTATGTATTAGGGAGCCGATCGCTTGGGTAGGATTTTAGGGTACACTTAGCTCTGTCTGATTCTGTTGGTACCGTCTGTTTTGTTGAGTGGTAACACCCGTCTGTTTCTGCGAGGTACCGTCTGTTAGGGTGGTAAAGGCCCACTACTAGTGTACACCTAATTGTAGCATTTCATTTCTGTCCTTTATCTATTAGGGTGGTAAAAGCCCATTTTTCCCGAACTCTATCTATGGACCATTCTGTTCCGTCCTGTTTCGATGTAGACATTAGGGTAACACCTAATCCTGTTATACTAGTATTGGTACTAAGAAGTTGGATCTTGACTTAGGTCAACACCTGATATTGGGCCAAGCTTGGGCCAAGGGATAAATTCTTGTTTATACATGACATGTTAGAATGCTAGTACACCCGTGGTGAAAAACTTAAACCTGATTATGCGATGACACCTTTATCTACCTTGTTAGTTAATCATCATGCTAGTATGTTGTTATCCTTATGTTCATCCCTGCTTCTCATGCCAGTTAACTTTATCAGTTTACATTGATTGTAGTAGGGCTTACTCAGTCTTTTTGACTGACCCGTTTTTCTTTCGCCTCTTTTCTTCCGTTCCCCCCCCCCCGGTTCTCAGGGCGGGAATATTGGAGCTTAGCTTGGATTTCTGATCGCTTGCTTGTGGGATTTTAGCTCATGTACGGTCTTGACATGAAGCTAGCTATGGTTATCACTTATTTTGGGGATAGTACTTATGTATTTCAGTTTTTCAGTGATGTTGTTTTTATCTAGACTTGTGTATTTGGAAAGTTGACATTATGTTGTACCAGACTTGTTTTGAAATAGTTTGAAATCTTCCACCATTTTACTTATCTTATTTACTCTGTTTACATATATATACATATGTTCTTGTTCTGCCTTGATATATCATTATGCATGTTTACCTGATTCAAACACCCCTCCAAAGTCAGAGTGCTTGCAAGAGCCACCCTGGCGGAGGTGGGGTGTTACAAACTAAAACTGGTCAAATGCGTTTTCCTTTGCCACACTCACATATTGATTTGAAAAATTACGAATTTTGGAACCTAGCAATAACTTGACATACCGGATCCAACAAAAGTGATTTCATCGAAAACCGAGGTTGTTTGCAAAATTCCCGTTTTTAAGGGCCTGAATTCCATAGCGACTATTCTGAATTTTCAACTGGACATAACTTTCGATCCCCACTATGAAATTTCAATTTTTCGGATTCGTTGGAAAGATATTCTCAATTAGATTCGAATATTTTTGGTTTCGCTAAAATCAGGTTTGTTTTGCACCCGGTACGTTCATTTGAAATTTGAAATCGAATTATCGAACAACCACGCCATTTTCAATTCCTTTTATAATTAAAAATAAATAATTATATTCTAACGAAAATCTATAAAAATATATACATTCTAATTCTATTCAAAATAAATTTCTCGTCGTTGTTATTTAAAATAATCCATTTTAAATATTCAAAATTCATCAAAATTGCCAAAATAAAATTTTTAAATTGGCTCAGAATTTCCGGGTTATTATAGAGAGCTTCAAGCTCGTATGGGTATTATTAGACTCAGTGGTTTTTTTTCAGAAGTCTACAACAAGGAGTCTAGGGCTAGCGGTTGTGAGCGGTATAGGCAATTTGAGATGTTTTTGAGATTAGGTACTTGTTCTTGGGATTGAGGCGAGCAAGTCAGTGGTATTTTTGTGGTTTCTGGTTATTAGTTTGTTCGATGTTCTTCAGGCTACCTGTGCATGATACAACAATCGCGATTTGCAAGATGGGTTAGAACTGGGCAAAGAAAAGATGGGAGGGTGTTTGAGGGGAGGAGTTAAATGGTGATTTTTGTTTTGGTGATAGTGGTGTATGGAGGGAGCGATTGGTAGAAGAAGAGTTCGGTTATGGTTTTGTTTTCTTCGCGAGGAACAACAGAAGTTACGGGGAGGATTAAATGGAGGAAGACAATGAGCGGTATTTAAAACGTGGAGTAAGGATTTGAAGAGGAGTTGAAGTGAATTTGGGTGATTTTCTTGTTGAATTCAAAAGGGTTGGAGAAGGTGAATGATAAAGGGAGAACCGGAGCTGGAAATGTCGGGTTTGAGAAATAAAGGGAGTGCGGTTTTAATTCGTTGAGGAATAAATAAGATTGACTGCAATTAAGGTTATCCAGATTTAATAAGGTGATTAGGGAATTTAATGAAATTATTAATTAACTTATTATCCGTGCAATCTTGTAAAATCGACAACTTTTGCGTACATGATCAGAATTTAGCAAACCAAGGTCCGTTGGGATCATATGGACGGTGGCTATACACTGGAACAGACCGGGAGTGAATTGGAGCTCGTTACAATTTATAGCGAAATAAATTGTCTGAATCAACCGACAATTATCGTTATTTAACGATAACCATCCAATGTGAGTAATTCTCACTAACTTTGTACAGTTTATATTTTTATAAAAATAATCTAGTGTTGATAAATGATGATTGATTGTTGCGTGTTGATAGTTTGGTTGAATTGTTGACTTATTGGTTAAAAATACAAATATAATTATATATATAAATCATTGATCAAATATTGATTCTATTTACCAGAATATTCTATATTGAAATGAAAGAGATGTTATTTATGTTATTTAACATCTGTGATGCAGGGAAACAGGTTGGAGGGATCCAATAGGATTACTCAATATTTATAATACTGTTTGTTTTCATATATTGTGATATATAATCTGTGATTGATTACGGTGTGTAGATGATGTTGATCATGGTTATTTGGTATTTTAAATACCATAGGAAATATCGGAATGTGAATAAAGGAATATTTGACGAGATATAAAAGAATTATGAGAAGATTGCTTAAAGTGGATATTAATTAGAAATCTGTTTTAACAAATAGATTTAGAAGATTAATTTGTAAATAATGTTTTATAAATTAAATAAAATATTTATCATTTGATAAACAGAATATATAAAACGGAATTTATATTATTTTTCACCTACTATTTTAAATCCATTAACTAATAACATTTTTACACATATTTAAGTCCATTACCGTTGTTACCAAATAATACAAATACACATAATTTCTATCAACATGATGTCAAGGAAATAAATCTAGAATCGCCAGCAAATATCAGTGTAATAATTATACATTAATGATATCTTAACCATTGTATCAGTGTAATAATTATAACTTAGAAGCATTATTGATATCTCCTAAGAAAACAAAAAGATCTTAACCATTGTATTTAACAGTAGCGCCCTTTTTATCTAAATGGGCATCTATTTATTATACAATACAACGCAAAAGTATAAAGAATCTAATATTTAAAAATGGGGGAAATTTAAAAGAAATGTTTTCAACTTGTTAACTTAAGAACTCCTAGCTAATAAAAATATGCACTGAACATGATACATTTGTCAAACTATTAGATGTTATGCGTATATGGATAAATAAAAATCAATATCCATGACTGAAGCATTCAATAATTTGCAAAAGTGTGAAATAACATATATGAAAACAAATAATATAAATAAACTAAACCAAAATCAATCAATCATCTTGATGAAAAAATTTGAATAGAGGCGGCTTTTTCAATCCAACCATCGAATTCTAGTAACATCCTTATATTAATACTTAAATATGGATACTATTTAACTTAAATTTGTAAAAAAATTAGCAAGTCTAAAGTTAAATGAAAGGTTCCCAAAATAGGCCATGTTATCCAAAAACTATGTGTAGACCATACCACTCGGACCAAAAATCACATAGAAAAGAAAGACTTAAAACAAAAGAAATGAATATGGAGAGGGTAATATGGGAATTTAATGGTCGGACCAAATAAAGATTAGTGGGAATTATTTTATAGATTATTATTATTATATAGATTACTTTTGCATATATACAAGTGTCAGTTTTGTTCAAAGTAACATTTAAATTAACTTACATAATAACCTAGCATGAATTCGAATAAAAGGCCTACTAGCTACTGCTTTGCATTGTTTTGGTACCATTTTTTTGTTATGCATGGCAGCAAACTAAAAAATCAGATTTATAATGCATCATACTATATAACTAGGCCTGACCCAAATCAAATTTGGGCCCTGGGCAAACAAGTTGCAAAGAAAAAAAATCAGTTCATTGTGCCTTAAACAAACAGGTTGCAAAACGAAAAGTTGCTGCTATCAAGAATCGAACCCTAACCATTTAGTTGCAAAAGGATCAACGCTTCCATTCAGCCACATCCTTATTTGCGGTAATACATAATGGTCCGATTTTTCTTTCATAGGTGCTAATGGAACAATAGTAAAAATAACAATTTTGGCCCCTTCCAACGGATTGGGCCCTGGGCCGTCGCCTGGCTAGCCCAAGCCCAAGGCCAGCCCTTTATATAACATGACTACTATACTTCGATCATTCTAATCTGTTTTTGTATATCGAATTGAGGATTATTGTTGAATCTCTCCTTCATATCGGTTTTTGTTTTCTGTAGTTGAGTATTGTTGTTGAACTTTATGTGGAGTTACATTTTCCATTTCGTGATTCGACGAATAGTGCTAAATCTGTCGTTGTCCGCTGTTAGAGAATGTTTGCGATTCTATTAAAAATGATTTGTCATTCGTTTTAATTGTCATGATCACAGTGAATTTAGTTCTTTATTCTTTTACTGAGGCAATGAATTTAGGTTGTACAACTGAAAATGAGAGAAAGTTAGAAAACTAAGATGACGATGAGTGCAGTGAAACAAAAATGTGGAGCTTTGCTTCAGATTTAGATTGTACCATAGGGTCTGTCCTTCAATGGAAAAAAAACCAAGGCTTTAGTTACCTAGTTATTTATCAAGTCAAAATGAAATAGGTTATATGCGAAGAACGCCAGCAAGATATTCTTCCTGTCAGGTCCAGCCGCTTTTACGAAGGATTGAGATTATTTGAAGGATTCTTTGTTCGAGGAATCAGTTTGCACTTTCGATGCACCTGCTGACTGACTCAATGTAAGTACCTTTTCATTTAAACGCAGCAGCATCAGCAATTTCGTGGAAGAAACTGTTAAAACTAGTGTAATCGTTTTGGATTCAAGAGGAAATCTGCGTATTAACAGGGTTATTTGGAATATTGAAGGTTCCTACTGCTTGTGTGACTACTCCCAAGATTCATGTAAGTACAGTTTGATGTTTGTTTATTTTCTGTGATTCTGAACTATCATCATTTATTGATTTACTTGGGGATAAGATCTTGCTGGTATGCTATGACCCTTTTTTTAGTATCAACCTGTTTTCACCACGAATTCAAACATATAACGGCCTGTTTACTGAGGTAGGACCGCTGGCTTCATTTGTGTGGTATATCCACCGGTCACCGAGTCACCAAACAAAGCTTATTTAAAGAGTTTGTACCTGTAAAAAGAAAACCTGCCATCTTGATCACATTTCAAGGAAAATATGTACAATGTTAAGTTGTAAAACGAAATCCGTCCTTTATTAGATGGAATTGAGTTGATTGGCATACTCATTGAGTTGATCACATTTCAAGGGAAGAAGAGAGACGAAAAATCCATCCCGAACCCAATCAACTCATTGAGTTGATTGGCATACTCTTTTATTGACATCTCCCTTGCTCCAAAAGATTAAACTTGAAGGAGATTCCATAATAGTAGGCATTAAATATTTATGATATATGCTCATTAAATTGCCATAGTAGTCTGTTGAAAAAGGTCTCTCCTTGCTTTTTCATTAGTAGCAACATAAACTTCCCAACCTTTTTTTACCAAATATTCTTTAATATCCAAAACTAATCCAAATTAAATTCATAAATCCAGATCAATACATTAATCATGATAACATCATAAAATTATTTGTATAAATAAAAAAATACATTCACAACAGTAATTGAAGTTAATTAATTTTGAAGAATGAAAGATGATTGTGGCTGGGATGTTTGGATGTATGTTAACATAATTTGGTCTTAATCACAATAACAACAACATAAAATTATTTGTATAAATATAAAAATTATTATAGCAGTAATTAAAGTTAATAAGTTTTGAAGAATGAATGAGGATATGATATGTCTGGGGTATATGGATTAGTATTAAGATAGTTTGGTTTAAAGTTATTTGGTATTTTTATTCATAATGGAAAAGCGAATGGAAGTTAATGATTCACTTATTAGAACTGTGAGTTTAAGTTAGTTTGGATGGAGTTATATGATTATAGGATTAGTGAATAGGTGCATAAGGCATAACATTGATCTTCGATAAATATTATTACTGGTAAAATCATCATCGTCACCTTGTTTTTTTAATTCGTTATTGTTAGTATTATTATTTAATTATTTTATTTTAATACATCTTTATTTATGCTTTCACTTTTAAATCTCTTGTTATTACTTTTACCTTTAAATTAACTTTGTCATTTGGTTTTGAGTTCCATCTCTAGCCAACCCCAACTTGTTTGGGAATAATGACTTATTTGTTGTTATAGTTATATGTGTATATATAAATTAGTATTTTTAATTAATTGTAAGTTGTACAATGATATATATATATATATATATATATATATTATGCATACTTATTATTCGACCTTATTAGATTTTGGAAAAGGCCGGTTTTTTGGTTCAAATATTCTTAGACTGATTCAATTTTAAATAGGAAATTGTTGGATTTCGCAAAAAACATACGTTGTATTGTATAAGTTTTTATGCAATTAATATACATATATACACACACATTTACATTTATCTTATACTTCAAGATTTGTTTATTGTATTATATTTTAAAATTAAATTATATGACACATTATGTTTATTAGAAATGAAAATATGTTTTATACAATTTTATCTACAAATTTATATAATTAGTTCTTTTAATATAAATCTAATTTTGTTTTAAAATTCTTTTAAGTCATTTTAGTTCTTGAAAATATATATATATATATATATATATATATCAATACATGGCTATAATATATATACGTATATGTAATGGTAATTTTTTCTCATTATAATAATAATAGATTTGGGTATATGTGTGTGTATGTTCTAAAAAGCCAACACGCATATATAACACTGTTATCAAGTGGACGACAAGTCGACCGGTCGATCGATCAAGTTCGACGACAGTCGACTTGTTCAATTCGATGAGAGTGAGCTTAAGTCGGCCCAAAAACCATAATTTTTCTGATCGACATCGATAAAACCCAAGACGAAATTAATATTTGTACCAAACGAGATCGACAACATCGATAGCAAAAAAACCTAATTGCTTCTTCTCGCACCTCGTCGCTGCTCCTCTTGTACTTGATGACTTCGAGTGTGATAATGAGTGAATTAGCAATAAAGAGGATACTTTTTGGAGTGCTGTGGATGAAGGTCAAGGTGCATCACATGCGCTTGAGGGACGCAATCTTCTAAGGAGATCTCAAGTTGGTTCTACTAGTGAGATGTTGGTCTACACTCGTTGTAACACTAGTTCGAGATTTGGATTAATTGATAAAGACTTGGATGAAGAAGTTATTCCTCTTGATGATGAAGAAGTGGAGGATGATTATGGTGTACCATTACCCGAACTAAGCAATGCCAATGTTGAATAAGGAGATAGAGATGATATTAAGATATATATTTTTGCTTGAATTCATACTCATTTTATGATCAATTATGGATATTATGGGTACTATTATGTTGTGACTAGGATCTATTATAGATATTTGTTGAATTTGAGCTTATTATAAATTTATAATTATATCTAATTATATTATATATTTGAGTCTAATAAATATATGTATATAAAAGACTTGTCGACTAGTAACGACTAGTCGGGCGATTTGTCAATTAGTCTTCTAGACGGTTGTGTCTCGACTTGGCCTCATGATAACCTTGATATATAAAGACTCGGATTATGTAACCGATCTAACTATACATGAATCATATGGTGAAAAAAATAGATGAATTATATGATGTGTGTGCATATATATGTATATGTGTGTGCGTGCGTGCGTGTGTGTGTGTATGTATGTGTGTGTGTCTATATATATATATATATATATATATATATATATATATGAGGCACGATCCAAAGCACCCCCATCCAATTTTCACCCCATTTTAAGTCATTCATTTATAATTAATAATTTAATGGGAGGAGAGATAGTGGAAAAAATAATAAACGAGAATGTATGGTGGAATCCAAGGGGATTGTAGGCTACACTGTTTGGGATGCTCTTGATCCTTTTTCTATCTATAGATATGTACATATGATATAAGTAAACATGTTACCTTACCATTGCCTAGAGATTACACATTAAATGCTAACTCTAAATTCTGAAAGATCTAACACACTATTGCATTGAATTTATATGATTTTATGGTTTAAGGCTTAAATCGATGAAGAGTATGGATCATTATTATGGCGATCGACTAGTCGTCGGCTAGTCGACATTGGAGCATCGACTGGAAGAGTAGACTTGCCATTAGTCGAGCTCGAACCCTAAATCATGAAGTCGAAGCCCTAAATCACGAAGTTGAATCCCTAAATTAGGAAGTCGAAGCCTTAAATCACGAAGTCGACCCCAAATCATGAAATTGAAGTCGAGTACGAAGTCGAACCATGATGGCAACGATTGCAAATCACGAAATTGACTTGCAGTTCGTCAGGTTATGAAAGAAACTGGAGTCCGACTGGTTAATTGCAATAAGGTTTATCTATATTCTTATGTTAAACGACAGCAATTCGGCATTAATATATATATATATATATATATATATATATATATATATATATATTTATCGACTAGTCCGAATAGTCGACTAGTCCGAATAGTCGACTAGTTGGAACTCTGTCGACTTGACTTGCTGCTGTAATAAACTTGGTATGAATTTTTGGCTAACAAGGGGAAGAAAAAAGAGAAAAATTCATCTCGAACCTAACCAACTTGTTAATTTGATTGATATAATCTTTTACTGACATCAACCTTGCTTCAACGGAATAGACGTAAATTATTTATGACATATGCTTCAACCTAAACAACAATAACCGCCCAACCTTTTTTTAACCATTATGTTCATTAATATCCCTAGACTAATCCAATCAAAATTTATAAATCCAAATCAAATACACTAATCATGATAACATCATAAAATTATTTGTATAAATCAAAAAATAGTCATAAAGTAGTTAGATTTAACACATTTGGAAGAATGGAAGAGTATATGATGATTATGTTTGGTATGTTTGTATTGATGTTAACACAATGTGGTCTTAATCACAATAACATCGTAAAATTATTTGTATAAATAAAAATACTATTATATTATAGCAGTAATTAAAGTTAATAAGTTTTGAAGAATGAAAGAGGTTAGGATGCTTATATTAGGAATGTATGGATTAGATGTGTACATATGATATAAGTAAACATGTTACCTTACTATTGCCTAGAGATTACACATTAAATGTTAAATCTAAATTCAGATTAGTTCAGAAAGATCTAACACACTATTGCATTGATTTTATATGATTTTATGTTTTAAGGCTTGAATTGAT
The DNA here is from genome assembly GCA_030737875.1 of Allium sativum. Lineage (NCBI taxonomy): Eukaryota > Viridiplantae > Streptophyta > Magnoliopsida > Asparagales > Amaryllidaceae > Allium > Allium sativum. The sequence goes on from CM060920.1 coordinate 1,003,450,029, forward strand.
GAAGAGTATGGATCATTATTATTACGGCGCTCGACTAGTCGACATTGGAGCATCGACTGTAAGAGTCAACTTGCCATTAGTCGAGCTCGAATCATAAATCACGAAATTGAAGCCATAAATCACGAAGTCGAAGCCATAAATTGGGAAGTCCAAGCCATAAATCGGGAAATTGAAGCCTTAAATCACGAAGTCGACCACAAATCATGAAATTGAAGTCGAGTACGAAGTCGAACTATGATGGCAATGATTGCAAATCAGGAAACTGACTTACAGTTCATCAGGTTGTGAAAGAAACTGGAGTTCGACTGGTTAATTGCAATCGGGTTTATCTATATTCGTGTGTTAAATGACTGCAATTATGTATTAATATATACATATGTACATACATATACATACATACATACATATATATATATATATATATATCGCCTAGTCTGAGACCAGTTGGAATTCTATCCACTCGACTCGACTTGCCGCCGTAATAACCTTGATATGGATTTTTGGCTAACAATAGGCAGAAAAGAGAGAAATTCATCCCGAACCTAACCAATTTATTGAGTTGATTGATATACTCTTTTACTGACATCAACCTTGCTTCAAATGAATAAAATGGACATAAAACATTTATGACATATGCTCATTAAATCGTCGTAGTAGTCTGTTGAAAAGGTCTCTTCTTGATTTTTCTTCGGCAACAACATTAATCGCTCAACCTTTTTTTACCACAATGTTCATTAATATCCCTAGTCTGATCCAATCAAAATTTATAAATCCAAATCAAATACATCAATCATGATAACATCACAAAATTATTTGTATAAATAAAAAAATATAGCCATAATAGTAATTAGAGTTAACAAATTTCGAAGAATGGAAGAGGATAGGATGATTATGTTTGATATGTTTGTATTATATTGATGTTAACATAATTTGATCTTAATCAGGATGTTAACATAATTTGGTCTTAATCAGGATGTTAACATAATTTGGATCATTGTTATTACGGCGCTCAACTAGTCGCGAATAGTCGTCGACTAGTCGACACTGGAGCATCGACTGAAGAGTCAACTTGCCATTAGCCGAGCTTGAACCCAAAATCATGAAATCGAAGCCCTAAATTAGGAAGCCGAAGCCCTAAATCAGGAAGTCGAAGTCGAAATCAGGAAATCAAAGTCTTAATTCACGATATCAACCCCAAATCACGAAATTGAAGTCGAGTACGAAGTCGAACAATGATGGCAACGGTTGCAAATCAGGAAACTGACTTGCAGTTCATCAGGTTGTGAAAGAAACTGGAGTCCGACTGGTTAATTGCAATCAGGTTTAGTCGACCGTTGGAACTCCATCGACTCGACTCGACTTGCCACCATAATAACTTTGGTATGGATTTTTGGCTAGCAAGGGAAGAAAAGAGAGAAAAATTCATCTTGAATCTAACCAACTGATTGAGTTGATTGATATAATCTTTTACTGACGTTAACCTTGCTTCATAGGAATAAAATAGACATAAAATATTTATGACATATGCTCATTAAATTGCCATAGTGGTCCATTGAAAAGACCTCTTCTTGCTTTTTCTTCGGTAACAACATTAATCGCCCAACCTTTTTTAACCATAATGTTCATTAATATCTGTAGACTAATCCATTCAAAATTTATAAATCAAATACATTAATCATGATAACATCATAAAATTATTTGTATAAATCAAAAAATACAATCATAACAGTAAATAGAGTTAACATATTTCAAAGAATGGAAGAGAATAGGATGATTGTGTTTGGTATGTTTGTATTGATGTTAACATAATTTGGTCTTAATCACAATAACATCATAAAATTATTTGTATAAATAAAAAATATTGTTATTGTAGTAATCGAAGTTAATAAGTTTTGAAGAATGAAAGAGGTTAGGTTAATAAGTTTTGAAGAATGAAAGAGGTTAGGATGATTATGTCTGGGATGTATGGATTAGTATTAAAATAGTTATATTTTTATTCATAATTGAAAAAAAAATGCTTTCACTGAGAATTGAACTCAGGACCTCCCGCTTACTAAACGGGTGCTCTAGCCAACTGAGCTATGAAAGCTTCACATAAATTTAATATTTTCTTTTTATGAAGAAAATATGCATTTTTTTCTTATATGTATCATAGTAATGTTTGAACTTAGTTCGTGCTCGATTTGTGTCCATTTGAATCTATTATAGTATAGGATTAGGATACACCTTTGATCGGTTTGGTCATGCATGGTCCGTTTGTTTTGTCATTTGGTTTTGATTTACATCTCTAGCCAACTCCAACTTGTTTTGTATTAATGACTAAGTTGTTATAGTTATATGCGTATATATAAATTAATATTTTAAGTTAATTGTAAGTTGTACAGTCATATATATTTTATTATATTATGCATACTTGTTATTCGACCTTATTAGATTTAGGAAAATGCAGTTTTTTTTGGTTCAAATCTTTTCAAATTTATTCGTTTTTTAAATAGGAAATTGTTGGATTTCTCAAAATACATACTTTGTAATGTACAAGTTTTTATGCAATTAATAAACATACTCACACACACATTTACCTTTATCACATACTTAAAGATTGGTTTATTGTATTATATTTTAGAATTAAATTACGTGTGTATTGTATATTTAATTCGAATAATATACACACACACATTATGTTTTTAGAAATGAAAATATATATTGTACAATTTTATTTTCAAATTTATACAAATAGTTCTGTTAATATATCCAATTTTGTTTTAAAATTCTTTTAAGTCATTTTAGTTCTTGAATATATATATATATATATATTATATAATACATGGAGATAATATATATACATATAAATATATATAAGGGTAATTTTTTTCTCATTATAATAACAATAGTATGCGTATATGTGTGTGTATGTTCTACAAAGGCAACATGCATATATGAAGATTCAGATTATGTAATTGACCTAACTATACATGAATCGTATGGTAAAAAAGTAGATGAATTTTATGGTGTGTGTGTGTGTGTATGTGACACGTTGTGACAGCCCGCCCCGCACCAACCGACACTTACTCCAAAAGTGCGTTGTACACATGTCTAGTCAGCACGGGACGGGTCGTCAGAAGAAGAGGGAAGAAGGAAATGAACTAATAAGGAACCTGTAAAATGTCTCATAGCGCATGGAACAAAATATAATAACAACATTCTTGACATAAAACAGGTGAGACAGTGCATAAGCTGAAAACAAACTAACATAGCAACGGAAAATCCAAGTACAACACATGATCCAAAGCTAACATTATTACAACTTTTCAAACTGTCTCAAAAGCAAAAGCAAGATAAAGGAGGTACACTACTAATGCCCAAGTAGCGACCACCAATGACACAGGGAGAATATCTATATATCATACGTGAAAGCCTCCTGCTCGCCTCCAATCAGCTACTCGCGCATCACCAGCTAACCTGTCTCTAGTCTGCTCGTGTGAGAACCCAGAGTAATAAGAGGAGACATAAAACACTGGGTCAGACATAAAGCCTGGTATGAGCAATAAGCATCTAAACAGAACAATAACAGGTAGACTAAAACATACCTGAACCTGCAACCAAAGAGTTAGCACTACATACTGTACAACACACTAAGGTGCCATTTCAAATGGTGTAAAGATAACGGGGTGGGGTGGGGTGTGCATGTCATAGTGATGGAAAACAATCAAACGTAGCAACCATACTCACATCTCTCACTCAGTGCATAAAGCATACGATATTCACCACTTCGATCACCCAACATACCTTGCTATGATCACTTTGCCCCATGAAGTCATAAATGGCTTCACTACACTGATACATAGCCACTAATCCTTTGCTATCTCCACTCTGCCCCATGGAGTCACAATGACCCCACTGCACTGGCTCATAGCCTCACTAATCCTTTACTATGTCCACTCTGCCCCATGGAGTCACAATGACCCCACTGCACTGGCTCATAGTCTTACTACGCATCACTTTGCCCCTTGAGTCATAATGACTCTACTGCACTGATAACGTAGTCCTGCTACCATCACCTTGCCCCTCGAGTCATAGTGACTCCACTGCACTGATGAGTAGCCCATCATCCATTTTCAGTGGTGAATCGAAGTTATGAACGTCGACAACTCCTTAGCACACGTCCCGCAGCAAAGCCCAACCATGAAGTGAACTCATTGGTTCCCAACTGGATCCTGAGCTCTAACTTCCATTTGGACTACCTTTGCATCTTGGGTTATTGGTCATCACCGGATCGGTTCAGATCCCCTCTTAGCCATCAGTTCGGTTCGGATCGGAGTGCTCCTCCTTCGTTGGATCGGATCGGGTCATCATCACCTCAGCGGATCGGATCGAGTCTCCATGTCTAGTCGCAATTATCGGTTCGAGCTAGAGTCCACCAATTTGCCACGGTTCGGATCAGCTCCTTCTAATCAACCCGGCTTGGGTCGTAATCTCCAAGCTTCATCGAAGTACATCGGTTCGGGTCGTGTTTGCGAACAAATTAGACAATTGTAAACAACTGTAAAATTCGTTCGCCTTTCCAAAACAACAAGGATTGTTGTAGAGGGTGTTGAACTCTGGGACCAAATTATTTTATTAATAAATCCAATCAAGTTATCCCTAACTTTTGATTGGTGGAAAACAAAGAAAATAGCAGAAATCAAATAAAAGAGAGTTTTAACAATAAATGAAAGCAATTAGGGGATAATGACATAGATCAGATTCATAATCATCAATAGCCAAAAGATTAACTAGATCTAATACATGTTTCTGTCACAAACATGAATCAACGATTATAGGTTTTTAGAAACAAATATGTAAATAACGACAAGCATAGCCTATGCAGGAGCTCAGCTCTACAACCATAGACTATCAGGACAGATTCACTAATTAATTTCTAAAACCCTAAAATTAGATCTAAATCTGATAATTGTTAGACCGAACACGAATATACCTTGTGAAGGAGCATAGCTCTTAAACGACACAGGATATTAAGGTTCAGACCTAACCCTTGGTTCAGATCTAGATCTATATACATGAATTCCTCATCCTTTGGCTATGTGATTCATATCGAATCATAACTATTAGCGTCATCACCCCCTAATTAAAGAGGATTAGCTAGACATAGCTAAAAGAAAAGAAAATAAAAAGAAAATAAACGACATAAATAAAATGCAATAAAAACTAAATAGAAGAGAGAAAGAAGAGTTTTATTCCAAGAAAAGGATTACAGAATAAAACTGAATGTGTTTTACAATGAATGAGATACAAGGTATTTATAGCTGATATGACAAAGACTACTTGACAAATTCCACAATGTGGGACTAAAGAATTAGCCCAATTAACACATAAGCTAGTGTGAACGGGGTTGTAGAGTAAGAGGCCTTGTAAGTGAGCCAGTGTGAACGCGTATAGTGCATGAATTAGAAGCCTTGCAAAGGAGCTAATGTGAACGCTACATGAGTGAAATGGTCTGCAATTGAGCCAATATGAACACAATATGAGCCTTTAGTGAGCCAAATCTACCCAACTGAACTCTATTTGCAACCGTTCTTCAAACTTTAAACTCTTCAAGCTTTAGTAATTTTAACTTCACTCTTTTTCAGCAAATTCTTCATGCTTTATTCATCAAATGCTCTAAACCATGATTCTTGTCAACAATCTGAAAACACAGCTATAAATACACAATATCAATTATTTAAAAGATAAAATAAGATAAATATGCGGATAAAATATACACATTTACGTGTATATCAGGTCGGGTACCATGGGGGATCGGGTCAGAGAACACCAGGCGGGTCGGATCGGATGATGCGTGCCACGAGAAGTACAAGTGAATCGAAGTGTGGAGTGTGAGGGCGGATCGAGTCCTCCTACCGATCCGATCCGGTTCGGATGCCTTCCTGCACTTCTTCCAACAAGCAATTTACGCCACTCTACAGCGTTTTCGACCATTCTACCTATTCTAATCAATCACAAACCATACCATACAGTCATAGCAACAAGTAGAGGTGACCTCAAACACCAAAACATCAATATGGTAGGTTAAAATGGATCAAACTTACTCAAAACCCCATATTTTCCCTTAAGCATGTTTAGGTGAAACTAATGATATGATTAGCAAATCTTAACCAAATTAACCCAAATTCATATCAGAGGTCTAAAACATCATTTCGAATTTTATAAGTATTTTTCCAGAATTTATTAGTGTATAAATTCGCTAATTAATAATAATTACCCTTAATTAGCCATAATTAGTGAGGAACTATGCAAATCACTCACCTTAGCCACAAATAAGACTTAGATCTGAAATAAATCTCTGATTTGATGCAAATCTCAATGCTAAACAGCAGCTCTAACCTTGATTTGGTGTAGATCTCCCTTGATTTAATGTTGCTAAGCTCAATCTTCAAGTAGAAAGTGATTTGGAGGTGATTTAGAGGTTGGAGGCCATTTTTAGGGTTTCTAAGAGGTAAGTGGAGGCTAGAAAACTGAAATGGAATGATTCTCTAAGTCCTTTCAGCCTCCCCATAACCCTAATCCCGAAATGGGTTATGGGCCCATTCACTAATCACCCTATTTGGCCCGGTTAAGCAGTTTTTCACCTTCCAAACCCTATTTCATCCATATCTCCCAAACGGCAAGTCCGTTTTTCTCATGTGACCACTCTACGGAAAGGTAAATCATCAAACGAATCTAATGGAAGTGGTTTCAGGTCAAAATTCCTTTTCAATCAAAAGTTATGGCCAAAACAAGATCAGCTAGGGGCAAAACGGTCATCTAAAAATCGAGAAAAATCATGAAAATAGGAAATTAGTCTAATGGTTGTTTCCCAAAGTTACATGACCATACGAATTCATATGGGAAAGAAATAAATATTCTACGATCCTCCGATGCGTAGAATGCGGGTTGTTACATTCTCCCCCCTTAAGAAATTACGCCCCCGAAATTCCCTAAACAAAACACACAAAAGGGTCCCGCATGCCTATCAACCATAAAACAACAATCAAACATGCAAAACAAGTCTATCCTAGCATGCGGAATAACTAAATTACAAGGTAAATCTTACCAGGCAAAGAGTTCTGGATACGTCTTCCTAATGCTCTCCTCTGTCTCCCAAGTACTGTCATTCTCGTTCTCGCCCCACTGAACCTTGACTAGCTTCACTGGCTTCCTTCGAAGTTGCTTCATATCGTGCTCGACAATACGAATCGGCTTGCGGTTCCCAACCGCCTCGGGTTCTACTTCGAAGTCCTATAACTGTGTAATGACCCGAAAATCCGGTCCAATTTGAGCTGACTAAATAACACAAGTCCAACCCCAAATTGCACTGAAAATTCAAGAAATTAATAGAAAGAAGATAGAGGGTGAGGATAGATAAGATAGAACTAGTAGAATAGAAGAAGAAGAAGAAGAAGAAGAAGAAGAACATCATCATCAGAGTAACACGAATCTCGCAGCGGAACGAATAAAATATAACATAACTTTTGAAATACAAACAGTATATGTATATAATAACATTTCAGAGTACAACACTTACAACACAACGGAAATAATAATAGCTATAGAATCTTGAAGCTTCCTGCTCCAAGCTCTCCACGTGTATCTGTAAAATCCCGACTACTTGACTGCCCATACAAATTTAGGCACCCAAGAGTTTAGGGAAAACAAACAAATAAACTCAGGGTCAGTCATGGGACTGGTATGCGTAAAACAGTTTTAAACAGTTCGAACAAGTAAATGATATCTCATAAGACAACGCCGTATAACGGAACGGGTTTTTCCCTTACGAGAATCCAAAATATCTTTATATCAAAAACCTTTGATATTATAATAATGTCTATCAACCACAATAAAATAATCATCTAGCAAAAACGCTTTCATCTCACGTTCTACATATATAGTATACAATCAAAACCGCAAGCACGTATTGGGTAATGGATTTCCAACTATGACAAGGTATGGAACCACCTTCCGATCAGTGTACACTAGGAACGATACACTGGAGTTCAACAAGAACATCTTATAACTCAGCCACACATGACCGACCACTCATTTCGCTTGAGTGTATTGAATGTACATCACCAACGGTTGGGATCAGCAACCGTTCCCGTAAATATATATGGGACATCATTGATAGATTAAGGAAGCAAATGAAAATTCTCTAGATAGGTGATTATACACCCTACTTCGGTGCGACCGACTTAGTCATGCTGCCTGCCCAATTTTTGTCATTTACCGGATGTTGAGGCCAGAGGCTACGACTACTTTCTATTCATTGATAACACGGTCACTTTGAATGCCACATTGTCAGATCCGTTAATCACTAATTGATTTACACAAATATTCTGGATGTTATGCTAAGGGAATAAATCCGTTGCCACCATATATATTTGTACAGACCAACCATATTCGATCATTGGAAATACTCTGTCAGACACTCGTCTATATACGTTCATTCTGGGACTGAACGAAACCGAAGGCACTATTCAGTACATCCATCTTAGTCACTGTTATCTAAGACTTATACAACAACACTTGCACTTTACTCCATCTTCAATTTTCTTTGGCATATTCGCAACGCTTATGCCAATACAGGGTAGTTCTTTGGATAAGAATCCAACCGGTCTCTCCATATTAACAACGTTAAAATGGTAAAAACTTGATAGTCTGTGATTTAAGTATCAAATGAAAACATGTCGGTGTACAAACAACGATCTAAATTCCAAATGGAATTATCGATCCAATCACGTACAAACATGTCGTTGATTTGATCATTTGTACTAAATGGTTAAGTTTTGCAGAAACGTTTCTTTGCATTGATGAGGAGAGGACGACATGAGGTGAAAGCTGCCTTAGTTGCTAAGGCATACAGTCGTATATAAGTTTATACTATATTATAATGCATTAACGTGGAGACATACCCATCATGCACGAGTATGTTCAATCGTTTAGAGTAGCTGGAGGATTTTAGATCAGGTTTTAGACTTGCTGTAAAGTCTTTGGGTGAAGTAGGCAAGAAGGTTTCACACTATAGCATGTGCAGATTAAAAATATAAATATATAAGCCTATATGACTACCCTAAGTAAGCACGTACAGAGAAGTGATGGAAATTCGGCGATGGGTTTATACAAGGAAGGGTTCTGGCATTTTAGTGAGGAGAGGACGTTGCTATGTTTTGCAGGCTTGATGGCAATCTCGATTTGCCTTGACAACACAGGGAAATACTGCATAAGAAATGATGGGGTTGAAAACTTAGGCTCTAAGGGTTCCTATGTTAATTATCTTATTTTAGAATGAACGTAAATTATATTGTATCATAGAGCATACACATTACACGTAGTAATTCCCACAAACTAGTCTATGTTATTTTTATGTGGGTATACAGTCGTCAATCTCGTGTACGTATGAACTGCTAACGACAAAAATAAAAGTATCGATAAGATGAGCAAGGTGCCACGGTTCCAAAAATATAAAAATATCGGTATTTGGACTCATATTTTGAAACTTCAAATTGTAAATTTCAGGGTGCGAAATACTTCAAATAAAAAGTCGCTTATTAAATTAGTTAAAAATTAAGTAAAATTCAAAAAAATTAAATTATCACTATCTCCCAAAAGAACCTTGTCTAAATTCAAACCCGATCTCTAGTTATATCGAAAAATCCGTTATGGTCGATAAACGATTCTATAGCGACTATTTTAAAATTTGATTTGGACATATCTCAAAATCTACACGACGAAATCCTGATTTTTCTCTTCCACTAGAAAGATATACTCCACCAGCTCCGTACGTTTCTTGTTTCACCGAAATCCGATTTAAAACGAATCCTATACACTCATTTGAAATTCGAATCGTCAAATTACAAACTGTAGCGCCATTTCGAGCTCGGTTTTAATTTTAATATAATTATATGTTCTAACGTCGTCGATTAAATAATATATTTGTTATTTAAATAATTAAATAAGTTAATTATTACACTATCAAATATCCGGGTCATTAAATTCTTCCCCACTTAAAATAATTTCGTCCTCGAAATTGCTACGTTAGAGGACAACCCTATCTATTGGAATTCCTAATATTTGTTTACCCCTTATTTCTGATTTTAACTGAACCAATTAATATTGACTAAAATATTAATTCCTTCCGACTAACCTAAATTATCAAAATTCTGAAAATTTTCTAACATTAAATTTTCAGAAAATTTCGCCATAACCTCCTTTGTACATCCTTATCTGTAAAACCACAACTCGCCTCTCTAGGCTATCTCCAACCCAAAAGAAAATCAAACAGCCAAGCGGCTTGCCAAATCGGCTTATAAAATCCAAACTCATATCAATTATAAACTTGTACCTTTTTGTCGGGTATGTCATTATATCCCTACCATCTGCTATCACTTTGCATATATCGTGCCATCCAAATCAAACTCTAATCTGTCTTTATTCTCAATACAATTATTGGCTTGTACCCAAGTAAAATTCCATTCAAACTCTAATCTCAAATTTCAATCTCACAACTTACCAACTCAATTTCATATTCACTTATTTCAAGTTAAATCCCAATTTATAAATCACTTTTACCAATTCATCTATTTAACCCATAAGTTAATTTAATTTTCGAATTTAAATTCCTGGGTTTATTTAAATCACTTGAAATCATAATAACAATTCAAAATCCTTTGAATTCCTGAATAACTTGTTTTTGCAAAACAATTTCAAAACAAAATCTTTGGTAGTAATCCGTCACTTAGCAACTCGAAAATTACACCGATGATGTATCGATTTATCATCGGAATTATTTCCCAGCGATCAAAGTGAGTTCAATACTATATTCCTTTCAAAACCACTTTTAAACACTTCCATTTTGAAATCAATCCCAGGTATCCTTATCAAAATAAATTTAAAACCTCCCAGGATTTTAAAAATCACGCATACTTAATCCAGATTCAATTACAAACACTGGTCTGAATTTCCAGTTTTAAATTTCAATTCTGACTTTAATTTCAGATTTTATTCATTCGTACTACTTATACGAATTCTGATTGGTTATTTATAACCATTCCACTTTTATAATCTTATTCGATTATAATAACAACCAACACATTAATATTTCCAATATATATACTTGGGTAAAATTATTTCATTTACCCTCTTTTCAAAACATACCATGTCGGTTCATCGTATTCAAGTGTTTAGTAACTCCTATCAACACAGTTTGCATTACTATATCGACCAGAATTCATAAACTACTCGACCCATAAAGCTCCACAATATAAAACAATTTTTTTATTAAATACAAATACGCGCTCATATATATACACTCAATCTCAGTCTAGGGTATTACTAACCCTATCTCCACTGAGTCACGCTACAGAGCCAAGGTAATACTTAACTTAAGCTCTGATACCAACTGTAATGAACCGAAAATCCGGTCCAATTTGAGCTGACTAAATAACACAAGTCCAACCCCAAATTGCACTGAAAATTCAAGAAATTAATAGAAAGAAGATAGAGGGTGAGGATAGATAAGATAGAACTGGTAGAATAGAAGAAGAAGAACATCATCATCAGAGTAACACGAATCTCGCAGCGGAATGAATAAAATATAACATAACTTTTGAAATACAAACAGTATATGTATATAATAACCTTTCGGAGTACAACACTTACAACACAACGGAAATAATAATAGCTATAGAATCTTGAAGCCTCCTGCTCCAAGCTCTCCAAGTGTATCTGTAAAATCCCGACTACTTGACTGCCCGTACAAATTTAGGCACCCAAGAGTTTAGGGAAAACAAACAAATAAACTCCGGGTCAGTCATGGGACTGGTATGAGTAAAACAGTTTTAAACAGTTCGAACAAGTAAATGATATCTCATAAGACCACACCGTATAACAGAACGGGGTTTTCCCTTATGAGAATCCAAAATATCTTTATATCAAAACCTTTGATATTATAATAATGTCTATCAACCACAATAAAATAATCATCTAGAAGAAACGCTTTCATCTCACGTTCTACATATATAGTAACAATCAAAACCGCAAGCACATATTGGGTAATGGATTTCCAACTATGACAAGGTATGGAACCACCTTCCGATCAGTGTACTCTAGGAACGATACACTGGAGTTCAACAAGAACATCTTGTAACTCAACCACACATGACCTACCACTCATTTCGCTTGAGTGTATCGAATGTACATCACAAACGGTTGGGATCAACAACCGTTCCCGTAAATATATATAGGACAACATTGATAGATTAAGGAAGCAAATGAATATTCTCTAGATAGGTGATTATACACCCTACTTCGGTGCAACCGACTTAGTCATGCTGCCTGCCCGATTTTTGTCATTTACCGGATGTTGAGGTCAGTGGCTACGACTACTTTCTATTCATTGATAACACGGTCACTTTGAATGCCACATTGTCAGATCCGTTAATCACTAATTGATTTACACAAATATTCTGGATGTTATGCTAAGGGAATAAATCTGTTGCCACCATATATATTTGTACAGACCGACCATATTCGATCATTGGAAATACTCTGTCAGACACTCGTCTATATACGTTCGTTCTGGGACTGAACGAAACCGAAGGCACTATTCAGTACATCCATCTTAGTCACTGTTATCTAAGACTTATACAACAGCCCTTGCACTTTACTTTGTCTTCAATTTTCTTTGGCATATTCGCAACGCTTATGCCAATACAGAGTGGTTCTTTGGATAAGAATCCAACCGGTCTCTCCATATTAACAACGTTAAAATGGTAAAAACTTGATAGTCTGTGATTTAACTATCAAATGAAAACATGTCAGTGTACAAACAACGATCTAAATTCCAAATTCCAATCATCCAACATATAATACACACACACATATATATATATATATTTATATATTTTCATATTTTCTTATTTTCTATAATTAGAAAATATACGTTTTTAACATTGGAAAACATTTCCAACCCTGATTCACGCATCACTACCATTCCACAACTCTCAGTCCCTAACTGTAAACTAGTAAGTGAACAATTCTCTAAGTATAAACCCCGAAGGCCGAAACCAACATCAGATCGATACTCAGAAAACGATTCAACTTACTAATCTCTAGTCAGTTTCTAATCTTGCTTAACTCTATTTCTTTAACTCTATTCGATTAACTCTAACTGATTAACTCAAATTCGAATAACTTATATTCGATTTACTCCTTTAAATAAAATTTATCCATTTATAAAGATTTACTTTTAGTAACGGTTCTTCACTTTAAAAATGTCCTTTTTATAACGTTTCTCCACTTATAAAGATTTCCTTTTTAACAACGTTTAATCATTTATAATGTTCCCTTATAACAGCGTTTAATCACTTATAATGATTTCCTTATAACAGCGTTTAATCACTTATAATGATTCCTTATAACAGCGTTTAATCACTTATAATGATTTCCTTATAACAACGTTTAATCATTTATAATGTTTCCTTATAACAGCGTTTAATCATTTATAATGTTTCCTTATAACAGCGTTTAAATCATTTATAATGTTTCCTTATAACAGCGTTTATCTTTTTATAACATCCTATTCCGTTATAAATAATTCCCATTTCAAACTCTTTTTATTTTCTACATAAATAACCCCTTTTATACTTCTATTTATTTCTCAAATAAATATTCAATTTTAATTTATTTATTTAACAAATAAATAATTCTCTTATGTTTTCTATTTATTCTATCTGCAAATGGTTTGCAAATATTTCCTTTCGAATTTTATTTCTTAGTATTTCCTAATTATAAATAATCCATTTATAAATAAATTTCTATTTTTATAAATATTCCATTTATAAATAATTCTTTTTATACTTCTTCTTTGATTTTATAAATTTTATCTCTTTTATAAAATCCCTTGATTTTATAAATAATCTATTTTCAATATTCATTTTTGAAAATTCCCTTTTTAACACTCCGGTATTCCATATGGTATCTAACGTACCATATAACAATGATCGGTATCATTTAAACATATAAAATCATCAACAGATTTCATATTACATCATATAACACAATATATGAAATGAAACAGTATTTATATATTGAGGAACCCAGTTGGGTCCCTCCAACCTGTTTCCCCTGCATCACAGATGTTAAACCATATAATTAACATAAACTTCGTTTCAGTATGAATTGTTGTGATAAACAACATCAATATTTAATGGTGTGTATATATATATATATATATATATATATATAATTTCAACTAGCTGTCTAGCAGTTCAATCAACCAAATCAACACACAACAATCAATCAATATCTAACAGTTCTAAAAGTACGTTATAAATTTATAACTGTTTAGAGTTGGTGAGTTTTACTCACATTGGACGATCATCGTTAATATCGGTAACCATCGCTTGATTCAGACGGACAATTTATGTCGCTATAAATTGTTACGAGCACCAATTCACCCTCCGTCAGTTCCATTCTGTAGCATTCGTCGGTATGATCCTATCGGGTCTGGGTTTTTGCCAATTTCCCTTCTTGTTAATATCTTGGCCCATCTTCACTTCTATCAGCCCATCACCGTTTTCGACTTCAAACTGCATCATCATTACTTCACTACATATCTGACAAAAACCACCCAACCTTCATTAATTCAAGATCCGCACCTCTCTGTCGCCTTAAACGTGGTACTCATCTTCTTCTGTTCCACCCCAACTTACACAGCACAGTTGCATCGACCACGTTATAACCAACTTAACACCATCCTTCTTCTTTGTTAACCTAACACCAGTAATTCTCCAAACTTATCACTCCACAACAACAGGGTCTTCTCCTTTTCCCACTAAACCTGCTTCTTCTTTTCGCAAATCATTCCCCCTCCAGACCTCTACTCGTTCTTGTATAGACTCCTCATTCCCACCGTGCCTTACTTCCATCCATCACTTAATACATATTCTTCAAAATCCATGAGCAACTTTTAGCTGCTACTGCTCCTTCATTTGTTCACGTCCAAAAACATAGGCCATTTCCGAAGCTCAACTCCCCTCAACCTCCAATCGTTTGTTGTGCCAACCCTGACTTCCACCTACATCCCACGCACAGAGCATCTTCCTTCCTCCATCACGTTCCTCAATGACCCGCTGAACTCAACCACACTACGCCAATGCACTCCTTCTCGATGCCTCCACACGTTCGTCACCCTCTGGCCCAGTTCGACGTCACCAACTCGATCACATCCCTCCACAGTTCAGCTCGCTTTCTCTCATGAACCCACACATTCGAAAACTCCTCCACCATTTAACTCACTCCGTCATACAACGTTTGAGCCACACATTTCCTTTCGACGCTGGCTATGGCAAGGTGGCGCGACTTATCATCCCATATACACAACGCTGTAGTTAAGGCAGCGAACTAGTCCCAAAACGCAGCTCGTATTGAATCAAAGATACGTCGAGGTTTATACATATATATGAGTTATGGGTTTTTAGAAGTGTATGTCTTTTTGGTTTGATCTTTGTTTTGCCATTCGTTTTGAGTTGTCTTCCATTTGAAACGAGTGAAAGAAGAAAAATATATTATGTTATGCGTGGGACATATGTATATGGGGTAGACTTACTTCACTGCTAAGGGAAAGAAGGACAAAAGATGATGTGAAATGTCGGCAAGGCTATGGTAGTTACTGTATGATAAATGACACTTCTTCTGGTAGCTTGCTGTGCGGTGTATAGCTGATGCTGAGATCTGTACGTTGATTTGATCATTTATACTAAATGGTTAAGTTTTGCAGAAATGTTTCTTTGCATTGATGAGGAGAGGACGGCATGAGGTGAAAGCTGCCTTAGTTGCTAAGGCATACAGTCATATATAAGTTTATACTATATTATAATGCATTAACTTGGAGACATACCCATCATGCACGAGTACGTTCGATCGTTTAGAGTAGCTGGAGGATTTTAGATCAGGTTTTAGACTTGCTGTAAAGTCATTGGGTGAAGTAGGCAAGAAGTTTTCACACTATAGCATGTGCGGATTAAAAATATAAATATATAAGCCTATATGACTACCCTAAGTAAGCTCGTACAGAGAAGTGATGGAAATTCGGCGATGGGTTTATACAAGGAAGGGTGCTGGCATTTTAGTGAGGAGAGGACGTTGCTATGTTTTGCAGGCTTGATGGCAATCTCGATTTGCCTTGACAACACAGGGAAATACTGCACGAGAAATGATGGGGTTGATAACTTAGGCTCTAAGGGTTCCTATGTTAATTATCTTATTTTAGAATGAACGTAAATTATATTGTATCATAGAGCGTACACATTACACGTAGTAATTCCCACAAACTAGTCTATGTTGTTTTTATGTGGGTATACAGTCATCAATCTCGTGTACGTATGAACTGCTAACGACAAAAATAAAAGTATCGATGAGATGAGCAAGGTGCCACGGTTCCAAAAATATGAAAATATCGGTATTTGGACTCATATTTTGAAACTTCAAATTGTAATTTTCAGGGTGCGAAATACTTCAAATAAAAAGTCGCTTATTAAATTAGTTAAAAATTACAGTAAAATTCAAAAAATTAAATTATCACTATCTCCCAAAAGAACCTTGTCTAAATTCAAACCCGATCTCTAGTTATATCGAAAAATCCGTTACGGTCGATAAACGATTCTATAACGACTATTTTAAAATTTGATTTGGACATATCTCAAAATCTACACGACGAAATTCTGATTTTTCTCCTCCACTAGAAAGATATACTCCACCAGCTCCGTACGTTTCTTGTTTCACAGAAATCCGATTTAAAACGAATCCTATACACTCAGTTGAAGTTCGAATCGTCAAATTACGAACTGCAGCGCCATTTCGAGCTCGGTTTTAATTATAATATAATTATACGTTCTAACATCATCGATTAAATAATATATTCATTATTTAAATAATTAAATAAGTTAATTATTACACTGTCAAATATCCGGGTCATTACAAACTGATCAGGTGAAATAGTCATATCTGGGTCGTGAACGAACTTCATTAACTGGGAAACATGAAATACGTTGTGAACTCCCGCCATCTTCTCTGGTAAGTCAACTCTATACGCCAAATTCCCAACTTGTTCAAGAACAGGGAATGGGCCAACAAATCTTGGTGCCAACTTGCCCCTCCTGTCAAATCGTATCACACTCTTCAACGGAGAAATCTTGACAAACACCAAGTCACCAATGGAGAATTTTAAGTCTCTTCTCCTTTTATCAGCATAACTCTTCTACCTATCTTAGGCAGCCTTCATTCGTTGTTGAATGGTCTTAATCTTATCTGAAGTTTCCCTCACCACATCTGGTCCAAGCATAAACTTCTTGCCAATCTCTATCCAACATGATGGTGAGTTGCATGGTCTTCCGTACAAAGCTTCATATGGAGCCATACCGATACTGAATTGGTAGCTATTATTATATGCAAACTCTACTAGATGCAAATGGTCATCCCATGATCCACCAAAATCCAATATACAAGCTCTCAAGAGATCTTCCAATATACGATTCACCCTCTCCCTCTGACTGTCGGTCTGAGGATGATATGCGGTACTGAGATGTAATTATGACCCTAGAGCCTCTTCTAAGCTCTTCCAAAACCCACTAGTAAACAATAGGTCTCGGTCACTCACAATGCTTTTAGGTACTCCATGAAATCTCACTACCCACTTCATATACAATTCTGCTAATTTAGATGCCGTTCTGGTCGATTTGACCGGTATAAATCTTGCACTCTTAGTCAATCGATCCACAATTACCCAAATGCTATCATGTCCCGATCTAGTCCTTGGTAACCCATCAATGAAATCCATTGATACTTGCTCCCATTTCCATTCGGGAATTTCTAATGGTTGTAACAAACCACTAGGCTTCTTTTGCTCGGCTTTGACTAGCTGGCAATTCATGCATTTGGATATAAACTTCCCAACGTCTCTTTTCATCCCTTCCCAGTAGTAGGTCTGCTTCATATCTCGATACATCTTGTTACCACCGGGATGTATAGTCAGTTTTGAGTGATGACATTCTCTAAGCACTTCATCTCTCAAACCATTCACGTTAGGTACAACTAGTCTTCCATTCTTTCTAAGCCATCCATCTCGATCAAGCCCATACACATTCATCTCCTCACCATCGATGTCCATCTCTAACTTGGAGATGATTTCCAATAGATTAGGATCGTCCCTCTGGATGGAACCAATCCGCTCTATCAAAGTGGGTCTGATCGTCAAACTAGCTAGCATTTCTGGATCCAATTCGCACTTTGGTCTGAAATCAAACCCCGCGATATACTCCAGTTGCTTCCATTCAAGAAACATAGCCCCTAAACTGGCATGTCTCCTACTCAAGGCATCGGCCACCGCATTACCTTTCCAGGTGTGTATGCGATATCAAAATCATACGAAGCCAAGAACTCTAACCATCTCTACTGACGGAGATTCAGATCTTTCTGAGAGAGGAGATACTTTAACGACTTATGATCGGTAAACAACTCAAATCTTTCTCCCAAGAGATAGTGTCTCCACATCTTTAATGCGAACACAATCGCTGCCAGTTCCAAATCATGGGTAGGGTACTTTCTCTCATGTGGCTTTAGTTGTCGACTAGCATAAGCTACAACCCTACCTCCTTGCATCAATACAGCACCTAGTCCGGTACCACAAGCATCCGTGTATACCGTCATCTTTTCATTCCCTTTAGGAATGACTAATACTGGCGCACGCGTCAACTTTTCTTTTAGACTCTTGAATGCATTCTCACACACTCCGTCCCAGACGAAGGCCTGATTTTTCTTAGTCAACTAAGTCAACAGTGCTGCTATCATGGAGAAGTCCTGGATAAACTTACGGTAATATCCAGCTGATCCCAAGAAACTTCTTACACCTGTTGCATTTTTGGGCGTAGGCCAATCCTGTACTGTGGCCACCTTCGTAGGGTCCACGGCAATACCATTCTCTGAAACAACATGGCCCAAGAATCTCACTTCCCTTCTCCAAAAGTGACACTTAGAGAATTTCGCTTTCAATTGGTGTTTCCTCAACACCTCCATCACTATCCTCAAGTGTCCCTTGTGTTCCTCCTCTGTCCTTGAGTAAAAAAGGATATCGTCTACGAACACAAGAACAAACTTATTCAATTGATCTCTGAATACTCGATTCATAAGATCCACAAAGTAGGCTGGTGCATTGGTCAACCCAAATGGCATGACCAACCACTCATAGAATCCAGACGGCGTCCTAAATGCCGTTTTCGGAACACTCTCATCCGCTACTTGGAGCCGATGAAATCCTGTCACGAGGTCCAACTGGGAGAACACTCTCGCTCCTTCCAGTTGATCAAACAAATCATCTATCCGCGGTAGAGGATACTTAATCTTCCTCGTTACCTTATTCAACTCGCGATAGTCCACACACAAACGAAGGGAACCATCTGCCTTAGTGGCAAACACAATTGGTGCTCCCTACTCGGAGACACTTCTTCTAATAAATCCCTTCTTCAAAAGATTGCTGACTTGCACCCCGAGCTCTCGCTTCTCCCTTGGTGCCATACGACGAAGTGGCATCACTATAGATCTGACATCTTTCACTAAATCAATATGGAAATCAATCTCTCGGTGTGGTGGACGCCCGGTCACCTCCTCGAAGACGTCCGGATACTGGCCAACGACGGGCACATCTGACAACTCATCATGCGGGATGTCGAGGGAATTTATAAAACTAGCCATTACCCCATCACTAGGTAGACTACCAAACACTACCCTCCGCCCATCATCCGCCCTAACTATCACCAAAAAGCCCTCACAGTCTACCACTACCCCGTATCTTTGGAGCCAATCGACCCCCAATATAATACCATATCCAGTAAAGCCCAAAACAAAGCAATCACAAACAAATATACATCCATGACTCGATAAGACCAAATTCCTGCAAATCATACTAAGGCTAGTCGAACCACCAATCGGGTTCGTCACAACCAACAGTCTATCGACTATCTTGGGTTCCAGTCCCAACCTATCTACCAGGTCACTAGATATGAAGGAATGGGAAGCCCCAGTATCAAACAAAACTCGAATTGGTACATCATAAATAGAAAGCATACCTTGAATAACGACATTCTTTCCTTTCCCCGCCGTAGTTAGGGCATTCGACGAAGAAGGAACAACATCAATAGCACATGCTTTCACAATCTGCTTCTCCTTAAGAGGCTGTGGACACTTATCCTTATGATGTCCCACTTGGCCACAGTTGTAGCACTTCCTATCCACTGGCTTGGCCCGACATTCTTTAGCATAATGGCCCTTCTTACCACAGCTGAAGCACTCAACTTCTTTCTTTTTCTTTTTCTGGCCATCCTTAGATTGGCTCTGCTTCCTCTTATTCTGAGAGTTATTCTTGCCTCCACCGCCTGCTTGCGGCTTCAGCCCTTCTGTAGATGCAGCCTCAGTCTTTGGCTTAGGGTAAAGACTCTCTGATCTCAAAGCTTTCCCCACAATCGATTCAAAAGTCTCATCGATGTGGTTGATAAGCCTTTCCCCCAAGTATCCATCCAACCCAGTAATGAACTTCTCATTCTTCTTCTCAGGAGTATCGATAAGAGATAGTCCATACTTTGACAAAGTGTCAAACTCAGCAATATAGTCAGAGACTGCCCTACCATTCTGCTTGAGTTCCAAGAATCTCTTAAACAACACTGACTTCTAGGCAGCTGGAATGAACTTCTCGCTAAAGCGAGCCTTGAACTGATCCCAAGTAACCTGATCTTCTGGAGTGGCTGTTCTAATGGCATTCCACCAATTCATCGCTCGCCCTTGCAGCTGACGATATGCTAGCCTTCTCTTCATCGCATCCTCGATACCCAAGTCATCGAAGATACGATCACAGCTATCCAACCAATTCTGAACATCTGTGGCCGACTCCGTTCCGTGGAACGACTTCCCACCAAGGTTAGTGTAATCCTTGCACAACTTGGCGAAATCGACCCTATGCGCCTGCACTACTGGGCCACCACCAATTCCGGGATTGGGAACTGCCCCTTGCACCTCCCTAAGCATGTCTCTCATGAGGTTAGTAAACATCGCCCTCATGTCCGCAGCATTCCCATTATTGGCTCCCCTACCGGCAACTCTTGCATATCGGCTCATCGTCAATCTATAAAAGGGGAAACGATTAACGACCCCATAGTGGTGCTAGTGCAATACGACTTCATTCTATACTACTAATAGTATATACATATATAGATTTTGAAAACCAAAGTAATAACAAATACGCTCTCTCATATACATATTTATCTCTCCTTAGTGTCTTTCCCTAGGTTAACTACGCAACTTAGAGCTCTGATACCAAATGTGACGGCCCGCCCCGCAACAACCGACACTTACTCCAAAAGTGCGCTATACACATGTCCAGTCAGCATGGGACGGGTCGTCAGAAGAAGAGGGAAGAAGGAAATGAACTAACAAGGAACCTTTAAAATGTCTCACAGCGCATGGAATAAAATATAATAAGAACATACTTGACATAAAACAGGTGAGACAGTGCATAAGCTAAAAACACATTAACATAGCAGCGGAAAATCCAAGTACAGCTCATGATCCAAAGCTAACATTATTACAACTTTTCAAACTGTCTCAAAAGCAAAAGCAAGATAAAAGAGGTACACTACTAATGCCCAAGTAGCGACCACCAACGACACAGGGAGAATATCTATATATCATACGTGGAAGCTTCCTTCTCGCCTCCGAATCAGCTACTCGCGCATCACCAGCTAACCTGTCTCTAGTCTGCTCGTGTGAGCACCCAGAGTAATAAGAGGAGACATAAAACTCTGGGTCAGACATAAAGCCTGGTATGAGCGATAAGCATCTAAACAGAACAATAACAGGTAGACTAAAACATACCTGAACCTGGACCTGCAACCAAAGAGTTAGCACTACATACTGTACAACACTCTAAGATGCCATTTCAATGGTGTAAAGATAACGGGGGTGGGGTGTGCATGTCATAGTGATGGCAAACAATCAAACGTAGCAACCATCCTCACATCTCTCACTCAGTGCATAAAGCATACGATATTCACCACTTCGATCACCCAACATACCTTGCTATGATCACTTTGCCCCATGAAGTCATAAATGGCTTCACTGCACTGATACATAGCCACTAATCCTTTGCTATGTCCACTCTGCCCCATGGAGTCATAATGACCCCACTCATAGCCTCACTAATCCTTTACTATGTCCACTCTGCTCCATGGAGTCACAATGACCCCACTGCACTGGCTCATAGTCTTACTACGCATCACTTTGCCCCTCGAGTCATAATGACTCTACTGCACTGATAACGTAGTCTTGCTACCATCACCTTGCCCCTCGATTCATAGTGACTCCGCTGCATTGATGAGTACCCCATCATCCATTTTCAGTGGTGAATCGAAGTTATGAACGTCGACAACTCCTTAGCACACGTCCTGCAGCAAAGCCCAACGATGAAGTGAACTCATTGGTTCCCAACTGGATCCTGAGCTCTAACTTCCATTTGGACTACCTTTGCATCTCGGGTTATTGGTCATGTAATGACCCGCATTTTCCAAGGTTATAATTAATTTATTTAATTATATAAATGGTGGTTTAGAGAATTCAAAAGGTCGTTAATTTAATAATAGGGAATATGTAATTAAATTAAATAATTAAATAATATATTTAATTCAGAAATAATCGAAAATATTGGAAATCACAATATTCTATGAACTGGGTCATCCCGAAGATTTTATTCAGTTTAGAAATGAATTTGAATAACGAATATATTCAATCGACGACAGTTTGAACGTATAATTTTATTATAATTAAAATCGAGCTTGAAATGGCGCTGCAGTTCGCGATTTGGCGATTTGAACTTCAACTGGATATACAGGATTCGTTTTAAGCCGGATTTCGGTGAAACAAGAAACGTGTGGAGTTGGTGGACCATATCTTTCTAGTGGAAGAGAAAAATCGGGATTTCGTCGTGTAGATTTTGATGTACGTCCAAATCAAATTTCAGAAAAAGTCGCTGTGAAATTCCTTTATAATTCGTAACGCTTTATATACGTTATAAAAGGGTTTTTCAATGTAAATTGAATATCGATTCAATCTGGACTCGGAATAGCGAGTAAATAAATATACTGGAGCTGTATGATATTCCTCAGTGAATATATACGATAATATAAATTTTATTTATATTTAATTTAGTAATATTTAAATATATTTATATATTAAAAAGGGGTCATCCAGAGCTTGAAAAATACACTGTGTGAGCATACGAAGTCGGAATTCGACGAAACCAGTTTTGTTGGATCCGCAACATCAAATAGTTGTTAGATGTGAAGTTTCGTGATTTTTAGAGTCACTGTGTGGCCGTACGGATTTTTAGAGTGAGAATCAGTCAGTATTTTGACAGTTAAAAATACGCTATGTGAGCATACGGAGTCGGGATTCGACGAAACCAGTTTCGTTGGGACCGTACTGACGAACTCTAGCTACATGTCAATTTTCATGATTTTTAGACGTTGTATGTGTTCGTTGTGATTTTTAGAAGTCAGAAACGAATATAAATAATTAAATAAAATATTAAAATATTATTATAAAAATATCTAGATATTTTGTTGGCTATAAATACACCTCCCTCAACCTTCCTTTAACCTAATTCCTCAGTAAAAAATCCGCCGTCACTCTTCTTTCTAGCACAACAAAAAAACTTCCTCTTCTTAAAATCAAAATCAAATGAAATTAATTCCTATAAATCGAAATATATATGTTTAGAATCAGTGAAGGATGCTCTTCAATATGGTATGGGTTTGGTTGGATTCGATGGGGTTTGGTGACGTTCGAAATATACACAGTGCGTGTAAATTAGGCTAGGGTTGTGATTTCCGATTGATTGAAGAATCGATGTAAGGTTTGAGTATGGTTTTTGGTCTCAGCAAGAAGTCTAGCACCTCTCGTGTTCTTTTCGAGGAGTTCGGAGCACATTTGCGTCGCTCGAACTGTCGGGTGGACCAAAACCTGCTGTCGACGTGTTGAAGGAAGAGGGGGCGAGTTGAACGGGGTGGCGATGAGAACGGAGAGGATGCGAAGTGGAGCGAGATGGTGGTGTCTGAGTTAAACTCGGTGGTTCAGGGATGGAGTTCGTTGGGGATGAAGTGGTGCTAATGTCTGTGGAGGAGCTGTGTTGAGCGATTGTTTTGGGGGAGATGAACTAAATACGGTCGGGTATGGTATGTGGGAATGTGCATGGGCTTTGATAAGGGGTAAGGCCCAAGAAAGAAGGATGGGTTTTTTTTCCAATGGGCCGGGGTTTTATTTCAAAGGAGATGGGTTCTTATTTCAAAAGGGGGGGCTACATTTCAAAGAAGGATGGGCTTTAATTAAAAGGAGGACCGAACCAAAGAAAGTGGGAGCGGGCTTAATCAGTTTGGGCCAAGGAAATAGTGGGTGAGGCCCATTAAATAGAATATCCATGTTTTAATTTATTTAAAATGTTGTGTTAACTTCGTAACGCGATATCTCGGTCATATGAAATCAAATTGACGAAACGTAAGTTGCGTTGGGATCGTATGGACGGGAGCAACACAATGAGACTGACCGCGAGTCGATAAGAGCACGTTACAATTTGTGGAGAAATAAATTGTCGGACTGAATCAATGAACGCAAACCGATATTTATCGGTTAACACGCAAATGTGAGTAAAACTCACCAACTCTGAACAGTTTATATTTTCATGTTGTATTGTTAGAACTGTTAAAATTGTTTGATTGGCTGTGTGTTGGCTGTATGATTGAACTACTAGTCAGTTAGTGGAAATTATATATATATATATATGTTGATTCTGTTTATCAGAATATTTTATACTGGTATGGTCTAACATCTGTGATGCAGGGGAACAGGTTGGAGGAATCCGACGGGATTCCTCAACATTTATTTTACTGTTTTCATATATGTTGATATATGATGTGATATATATAATCTGCTTGATCGTGTATGGTTAGAATGATATTGATCATTGTTATTCGATATTTTTAAATATCATAAGTGACCCTGGGATGTGGAAAGAAATATTTCAATGTAAATTGAAATAAAGGAATTTTATAAAATCAACCGATTTTATAAAAGGGAATATTTTGAAAGGAAAGTATTTATAAAATCATGGGATTTTATAAAGAGGAAAATTTATATTTGAAATAAATAGAATAATTATAAAAGGGGAACTTTCAATGATATTGAAAAGGGAATATTTATAAAACCAAAGGGGTTTTATAAAAGGGATAATATTTATAAAATCAAAGAAGGATTTTATAAAGGAAATTATTTATAAATGGAACACTTATAAATAGAAATTTATTTATAAATGGAATAGTTATAAATGGAAAATACATTTAAGTGGAATCTTAAATGAAGGGATAACCTTTATAAATGGAATATTTATAAAGTGGATTATTTATTTAGAAATAAATAAGATAAGATAATGGATTATTTATTTGTTAAATAAATAGAAAAGATAAAAGAGATACTTAATTGTAAATAAATAGGAAGATAGGAAGGAAATATTTATTTGCTAAATAAATAGAATTGGAAGTAACATTTATTTGATTAAATAAATGGAGTTGTAAAAGGGATATTTATTAGGAAAATAAATATCAAAGGGAGAATCTGTTTTAACAAATAAATGGGGAAGATTAATTTATAAATAATATTTATAAATTAAGAAAAATATTTATCACTCGATAAATGGATATATCAGTCTGAATTGATATAGAGAAGTAGAAGTTGGTTTTAATACCAATATTTTTAGAAGGTGAACCCAACACTTCTAAAATGAATAAACGTTAGAAAAGGAACATTTATAAAGTGAAGAACCGTTACTAAAAAAGTAAATCTTTATAAATGAATAAACGTTGTCAAAAGGAGTTAATCAAATTGAGTAAATCGATTAAAGTAATTATCAATTAGAGTTAAGTTATCGAGAGAAGTTATTGACTTAAGTTAATATCGATAAGTTAAGTTAATATCGATAAGTTAAGTCAAGTTAATATCGATAAGTTAAGTCAAGTTAATATCGATAAGTTAATTCAAGTTAATATCGATAAGTTAAGTCAAGTTAATATCGATAAGTTAAGTCAAGTGGATCGATAAGTTAAGTCAAGTGGATCGATAAGTGAATCAAGTTAGTTAATCGAGGTAGGTGTATCGAGTTAAAATAATCGATGAGAATTATCGAGTTAAGAGTTATTGAGTTAAGATTGTCGAGCTAAGATAATCGAGTAAGTGAAATAAGTTAAGTTAGTCGAGCCTAGTTAATCGAATCGAATTGGTCGAACCAAGTAAGTCGAGTCGAGTTGAGTTAGTCGAGTTAAGTTCATCGAGTTAAATTAATCGAATGAGTTATTCGAAAAGAGTTATCGATGTTAGTTCATTGAAAGGAGTTATCGATGTTAGTTTCATCGAAAGGAGTTATCGATGTTAGTTTCATCGAAAGGAGTTATCGATGTTAGTTTCATCGAAAGGAGTTATCGATTATAGTTGATCGAAGTGCGAGTGATCGAATATTAGTTATTCGAAAGGAGATTATCGAATATGGTTTATTTGAAAGTGAGATTTTCAAATATGAGATATTTGAAAAGAAAGGAGTTAATCGAATATATAGTTTATTCCAGAGGAAAGAGTTATCGAATATTGGTTATTCGAAGAAGAGTTAATCAAATAGAGATTTCTCGAATAGAGTTAATCGTCGAATTCGATTATATCGAATTCGGGAAAGTACTTATACTTTCCGGTGTTTAAATCAAGATTTATTTAATTATAAATAAATTAGTCGTTAGGTTAATTATTCGATATAAGAATAAAACGTTAGATGTTAAGTTAGGTATTCGAAAGTAGGGATTATAACGTTATCGTTATAATCAATGTTTTCAATAAAGAAGTGGATTCGTAAATTGAATCCGAGAAAGACGTAAAGGAGTTATTAAAGGGTAAAAGATAATCTTTGACCATTTCGAAAGTTATAACGTTGTTCAGTTAAGGTCTGAGAGGTAATTATACCCCAACTTGATTGACTTCCTTCTTAACTAAGAAATGGTAAGGTTTGATCGTAAAGAATTGGAAATGTTTTCCAAGTAAGAATCAAAAATGTTTTCTGATAACATAAAATAAGAATTTAGAAAAATATAGAGAAAAGGAGATAAGTAAATTTATGAACTAAAGAGTCAAATGTTAAATGATGATTGATCGATATAATTTCCATCTGGAAATAATATCGTTGTTTGCACACTTGTTTTTCTTTGATAGTTAACTCACAGACTATCGAAGTTTTGACCATTTTAACGTTGTTAGTATGGAGAGACCGGTTGGATTATTATCCAAAGAACCACTCTGTATTGGCATAAGCGTTGTGAATCATATATGCCAAAGATAATTGAAGACGAAGTAAAATGCAAGGGCTGTTGTATAAGTCTTAGATAACAGTGACTAAGATGGATATACTGAATAGTGCCTTCGGTTTGTCCAGTCCCAGGACAACTTGTATGGACGAAGGTCTGACAGAGTATATCCAATGGATCGCGTAAGTTGATCTGTTCAAACGTATTCACGTTTGGTGGCGGAGGAATTCGTTTCTCTTAGCTGTATACCCGTGTTATTTTTGGATAAGTCAATTTGTGATTTGGCGGGTATGACAATGTGACATTCTAAGTGAATGAGGATGACTTGTATGAATGAATGTCTGACAGAGTATTTCCAGGAAGGTCACATACTTTGATTTCTTCAACCATACCAAGAGTGGAAGCGGAGAAGGAAACTTCTTTAGCTAACACGTAATGTAATGTTGTAGACGTCAATTTGTGATTTTCGATGGATCTGACAATGTGGCATTCGATGTGAATCTGATATGATGATAAAGCGTAGCTTTTAGCCTCATCATCCGGTAAATGACAGAAATCGGGCAGGCAGCATGGCTAAGTCGGTCGCACCGAAGTAGGGTGTATAATCACCTATCTAGAGAATATTCATTTGTTCTTAAATCTATCAATGCTGTCCCATATATATACGGGAACGGTTGCTGATCCCAACCGTTGGTGATATACATTCGATACACTCAAGCAAAATGAGTGGTCGGTCATGTGTGGCTGAGTTACAAGATGTTCTTGTTGAACTCCAGTGTATCGTTCCTAGAGTACACTGATCGGAAGGTGGTTCCATAACTTGTCATAGTTGGAAATCCATTACCCAATACGTGCTTGCGGTTTTGATTATATACCATATATGTAGAATGTGAGATGAAAGCGTTTCTGCTAGTTGATATCTATTTGTACATAGACATTATTATAATATCAAAAGGTTTTTGATATAAAGATATTTTGGATTCTCATAAGGGAAAAACCCGTTCCGTTCTGCGGCGTGGTCTTATGAGATATCGTTTACTTGTTCATAATACCTGTTTAAACTGTTTTACTCATACCAGTCCCGTGACTGACCCGAAGTTTACTTTGTTGTTTTCCCTAAACTCTTGGGTGCCTAAATTTGTACGGGCAGTCAAGTAGTCAGGAAATTACAGATATACTTGGAGAGCTTGGAGCAGGAGGCTTCAGGATCAAATAGCTATAGTTTATTTCCGCTGTGTTGTAAGTGTTGTACTCTGATAAGTGCTATTGTATACATAACTGTTATATTTCAAAGTTATGTTATCTATTATATATTATTCATTCTGCTGTGAGGTTCGTGTTACTCTGATGTTGTGTTCTTCTTCTTCTTCTATTCTAAGTTTCTATCTTATCTATTCTCACCCTCTAATTTCTTTCATTAATTACCGGGATTTTTCGATGTTTTTGTTATCGACATCGAGCTTATGTCGATAACCAAATTCGCTCAAAATCCGGGTCGTTACAGTTGGTATCAGAGCTTAAGTTAAGAATTACCTTGGCTCTGTGGCGTGACTCGGTATAGATAGGGTTAGTAATACCCTAGATTGAGTTTGAGTGTATATATACGAGTGAACGTATTTGTTATTTTATATAAAAATAATTTTTATTGTGGAGATTCATGGGTTGAGTTGTTTATGAGTTCTGGTCGATCAGTTTGATCCACTATATCGGTAGGAGTTACTAAACACTTGAATACGATGGGTCGTCACGATATGTTTTGAAAAGAGGGTAAATTAAAATAAGTTTACCCAAGGTATATCTTGATATTGAGAAGATATATATATCAAAATTTTAATATAGTGAATATATGGGGTGTTATTATAATCGAGTAAGATTATAAGGTGAAATGGTTGTAAATAAACCAATCAGAATTCATATAAGTAAAGTATATGAAATAAGATGAATTGAATCTGAATTCAAATCAGAATTTGAATTTAAAATAAGGAAATTTTAAGTTCCTGGGAGATTGTGAAAACGTTTTTCAAAACTGAAAGTGATATAGTATTGAACTCACTCTGACAGCTGGAAAGTAGATTCCGATGATGATCATGACATCATCAGTGTTCATTTTCGAGTTCTTAGTGACGGATTACTACCGAAGGTTTTGTTTTTGAATTGTTTTGAGAAAACAAACGGTTTAGAAAATTCAAATGTTTTGAATTGGTATTATGATTTCAAATTGATTTGAAAGAAACCCAGGGATTTAAGTTCTGGAATTAGAATTTAACTGATGAAGTCAAATAAAATGAGATGGTAAGAATAAATTGAAATTTAACTGGAACTAAGTTAAATAAAAATTGAATTAGATTAGAGATAATCTAGAATGGAGCCAAATTGATAAGTCAAAAATTTGGAATTTGATATTGGGGTTCGAAATGAAATTCGATTTGGATTTGAGGATATAAACTGATTGGAAGTTGACTGAGATAACACTGGTATATGCTGAGTTGATAGCATATGGAAGTGATAGAGTTGATATGCCCGACAAAAAGGTACCAGTTTACATTATATATGGAGATGAGATTTATGAGCCGAAGTGGCAAGCTCCTTGGCTGTTTGATTTTCTTTTAGGTTGGAGAAGGCCTAGAGAGGCGAGTTGTGGTTTTACCGATAGGGCTGTACAAAGGAGGTTATGGCAAAATTTTCCGAAAATTTAAAGTGTTAGAAAATTTTCAGAATTTTTGAAAATTTTAGCGAGTCGGAAGGAATAAATATTGAAATCAATATTAGTTGGTTCAGTTGAAATCAGAAATAAGGGTTAAACAAAACTAAGGAGTTCCAATAGATAGGGTCGTCCTCTACCATAGCAATTTCGAGGACGAAATTACTTTAAGTGGGGAAGAATGTAATGACCCGCATTTTCCAAGGTTATAATTAATTTATTTAATTATATAAATGGTGGTTTAGAGAATTCAAAAGGTCGTTAATTTAATAATAGGGAATATGTAATTAAATTAAATAATTAAATAATATATTTAATTCAGAAATAATCGAAAATATTGGAAATCACAATATTCTGTGAACTGGGTCATCCCGAAGATTTTATTCAGTTTAGAAATGAATTTGAATAACGAATATATTCAATCGACGACAGTTTGAACGTATAATTTTACTATAATTAAAATCGAGCTTGAAATGGCGATGCAGTTTGCGATTTGGCGATTTGAACTTCAACTGGATATACAGGATTCGTTTTAAGCCGGATTTCGGTGAAATAAGAAACGTGTGGAGCTGGTGGACCATATCTTTCTAGTGGAAGAAAAAATCGGGATTTCGTCGTGTAGATTTTGATGTACGTCCAAATCAAATTTCAGAAAAAGTCGCTGTGAAATTCCTTTATAATTCGTAACGCTTTATATACGTTATAAAAGGGGTTTTCAATGTAAATTGAATATCGATTCAATCTGGACTCGGAATAGCGAGTAAATAAATATACTGGAGCTGTATGATATTCCTCAGTGAATATATACGATAATATAAATTTTATTTATACTTAATTTAATAATATTTAAATATATTTATATATTTAAAAGGGGTCATCCAGAGCTTTAAAAATACACTGTGTGAGCATACGAAGTCGGAATTCGACGAGACCAGTTTTGTTGGATCCGCAACATCAAATAGTTGTTAGATGTGAAGTTTCGTGATTTTTAGAGTCACTGTGTGGCCGTACGGATTTTTAGAGTGAGAAACAGTCAGTATTTTGACAGTTAAAAATACGCTGTGTGAGCATACGGAGTCGGAATTCGACGAAACCAGTTTCGTTGGGACCGTACTGACGAACTCTAGCTACATGTCAATTTTCATGATTTTTAGACGTCGTATGTGTTCGCTGTGATTTTTAGAAGTCAGAAACGAATATAAATAATTAAATAAAATATTAAAATATTATTATAAAAATATCTAGATATTTTGTTGGCTATAAATACCCCTCCCTCAACTTTCCTTTAACCTAATTCCTCAGTAAAAAATCCGCCGTCACTCTTCTTTCTAACACAGCAAAAAAACTTCCTCTTCTTAAAATCAAAATCAAATGAAATTAATTCCTATAAATCGAAATATATATATATATATATATATGTTTAGAATCATTGAAGGATGCTCTTCAATATGGTATGGGTTTGGTTGGATTCGATGGGGTTTGGTGACGTTTGAAATATACACAGTGCGTGTAAATTAGGCTAGGGTTGTGATTTCCGATTGATTGAAGAATCGATGTAAGGTTTGAGTATGGTTTTTGGTCTCAGCAAGAAGTCTAGCACCTCTCGTGTTCTTTTCGAGGAGTTCAGAGCACATTTGCGTCGCTCGAACTGTCGGGGTGGACCAAAACCTGCTGTCGACGTGTTGAAGGAAGTGGGGGCGAGTTGAACGGGGTGGCGATGAGGACGGAGAGGATGCGAAGTGGAGCGAGATGGTGGTGTCTGAGTTAAACTCGGTGGTTCAGGGATGGAGTTCGTTGGGGATGAAGTGGTGCTAATGTCTGTGGAGGAGCTGTGTTGAGCGATTGTTTTGGGGGAGATGAACTAAATACGGTCGGGTATGGTATGTGGGAATGTGCATGGGCTTTGATAAGGGGTAAGGCCCAAGAAAGAAGGTTGGGTTTTTTTTTCCAATGGGCCGGGGTTTTATTTCAAAGGAGATGGGTTCTTATTTCAAAAGGGGAGGGGCTACATTTCAAAGAAGGATGGGCTTTAATTAAAAGGAGGACCGAACCAAAGAAAGTGGGAGCGGGATTAATCAGTTTGGGCCAAGGAAATAGTGGGTGAGGCCCATTAAATAGAATATCCATGTTTTAATTTATTTAAAATGTTGTGTTAACTTCGTAACGCGATATCTCGGTCATATGAAATCAAATTGACGAACTGTAAGTTGCGTTGGGATCGTATGGACGGGAGCAACACAATGAGACTGACCGCGAGTCGATTGGAGCACGTTACAATTTATGGAGAAATAAATTGTCGGACTGAATCAATGAACGCAAACCGATATTTATCGGTTAACGCGCAAATGTGAGTAAAACTCACCAACTCTGAACAGTTTATATTTTAATGTTGTATTGTTAGAACTGTTAAAAATTGTTTGATTGGCTGTGTGTTGACTGTATGATTGAACTGCTAGTCAGTTAGTGGAAATTATATTTATATATATATATGTTGATTCTGTTTATCAGAATATTTTATACTGGTATGGTCTAACATCTGTGATGCAGGGGAACAGGTTGGAGGAATCCGACGGGATTCCTCAACATTTATTTTACTGTTTTCATATATGTTGATATATGATGTGATATATATAATCTGCTTGATCGTGTATGGTTAGAATGATATTGATCATTGTTATTCGATATTTTTAAATATCATAAGTGACCCTGGGATGTGGAAAGAAATATTTCAATGTAAATTGAAATAAAGGAATTTTATAAAATCAACCGATTTTATAAAAGGGAATATTTTGAAAGGAAAGTATTTATAAAATCATGGGATTTTATAAAGAGGAAAATTTATATTTGAAATAAATAGAATAATTATAAAAGGGGAATTTTCAATGATATTGAAAAGGGAATATTTATAAAACCAAAGGGGTTTTATAAAAGGGATAATATTTATAAAATCAAAGAAGGATTTTATAAAGGAAATTATTTATAAATGGAACACTTATAAATAGAAATTTATTTATAAATGGAATAGTTATAAATGGAAAATACATTTAAGTGGAATCTTAAATGAAGGGATAACCTTTATAAATGAAATATTTATAAAGTGGATTATTTATTTAGAAATAAATAAGATAAGATAATGGATTATTTATTTGTTAAATAAATAGAAAAGATAAAAGAGATACTTAATTGTAAATAAATAGGAAGATAGGAAGGAAATATTTATTTGCTAAATAAATAGAATTGGAAGTAAACATTTATTTGATTAAATAAATGGAGTTGTAAAAGGGATATTTATTAGGAAAATAAATATCAAAGGGAGAATCTGTTTTAACAAATAAATCGGGAAGAATAATTTATAAATAATATTTATAAATTAAGAAAAATATTTATCACTCGATAAATGGATATATCAGTCTGAATTGATATAGAGAAGTAGAAGTTGGTTTTAATACCAATATTTTTAGAAGGTGAACCCAACACTTCTAAAATGAATAAACGTTAGAAAAGGAACATTTATAAAGTGAAGAACCGTTACTAAAAAAGTAAATCTTTATAAATGAATAAACGTTATCAAAAGGAGTTAATCAAATTGAGTAAATCGATTAAAGTAATTATCAATTAGAGTTAAGTTATCGAGAGAAGTTATTGACTTAAGTTAGTATCGATAAGTTAAGTTAAGTTAATATCGATAAGTTAAGTCAAGTTAATATCGATAAGTTAAGTCAAGTTAATATCGATAAGTTAAGTCAAGTTAATATCGATAAGTTAAGTCAAGTTAATATCGATAAGTTAAGTCAAGTGGATCGATAAGTTAAGTCAAGTGGATTGATAAGTGAATCAAGTTAGTTAATCGAGGTAGGTGTATCGAGTTAAAATAATCGATGAGAATTATCGAGTTAAGAGTTATTGAGTTAAGATTGTCGAGCTAAGATAATCGAGTAAGTGAAATAAGTTAAGTTAGTCGAGCCTAGATAATCGAATCGAATTGGTCGAACCAAGTAAGTCGAGTCGAGTTAATCGAGTCGAGTTAATCGAGTCGAGTTGAGTTAGTCGAGTTAAGTTCGTCGAGTTAAATTAATCGAATGAGTTATTCGAAAAGAGTTATCGATGTTAGTTCATCGAAAGGAGTTATCGATGTTAGTTTCATCGAAAGGAGTTATCGATGTTAGTTTCATCGAAAGGAGTTATCGATGTTAGTTTCATCGAAAGGAGTTATCGATTATAGTTGATCGAAGTGAGAGTGATCGAATATTAGTTATTCGAAAGGAGATTATCGAATATGGTTTATTCGAAAGTGATATTTTCAAATATGAGATATTTGAAAAGAAAGGAGTTAATCGAATATATAGTTTATTCCAGAGGAAAGAGTTATCGAATATTGGTTATTCGAAGAAGAGTTAATCAAATAGAGATTTCTCGAATAGAGTTAATCGTCGAATTCGATTATATCGAATTCGGGAAAGTACTTATACTTTCCGGTGTTTAAATCAAGATTTATTAAATTATAAATAAATTAGTCGTTAGGTTAATTATTCGATATAAGAATAAAACGTTAGATGTTAAGTTAGGTATTCGAAAGTAGGGATTATAACGTTATCGTTATAATCAATGTTTTCAATAAAGAAGTGGATTCGTAAATTGAATCAGAGAAAGACGTAAAGGAGTTGTTGAAGGGTAAAAGATAAACTTTGACCATTTCGAAAGTTATAACGTTGTTCAGTTAAGGTCTGAGAGGTAATTATACCCCAACTTGATTGACTTCCTTCTTAACTAAGAAATGGTAAGGTTTGATCGTAAAGAATTGGAAATGTTTTCCAAGTAAGAATCAGAAATGTTTTCTGATAACATAAAATAAGAATTTAGAAAAATATAGAGAAAAGGAGATAAGTAAATTTATGAACTAAAGAGTTAAATGTTAAATGATGATTGATCGATATAATTTCCATTTGGAAATAATATCGTTGTTTGCACACTTGTTTTTCTTTGATAGTTAACTCACAGACTATCGAAGTTTTGACCATTTTAACGTTGTTAGTATGGAGAGACCGGTTGGATTATTATCCAAAGAACCACTCTATATTGGCATAAGCGTTGTGAATCATATATGCCAAAGATAATTGAAGACGAAGTAAAATGCAAGGGCTGTTGTATAAGTCTTAGATAACAGTGACTAAGATGGATATACTGAATAGTGCCTTCGGTTTGTCCAGTCCCAGGACAACTTGTATGGACGTAGGTCTGACAGAGTATATCCAATGGATCGCGTAAGTTGATCTATTCAAACGTATTTACGTTTGGTGGCGGAGGAATTCGTTTCTCTTAGCTGTATACCCGTGTTATTTTTGGATAAGTCAATTTGTGATTTGGCGGGTATGACAATGTGACATTCTAAGTGAATGAGGATGACTTGTATGAATGAATGTCTGACAGAGTATTTCCAGGAAGGTCACGTACTTTGATTTCTTCAACCGTACCAAGAGTGGAAGTGGAGAAGGAAAATTCTTTAGCTAACACGTAATGTAATGTTGTAGACGTCAATTTGTGATTTTCGATGGATCTGACAATGTGGCATTTGATGTGAATCTGATATGATGATAAAGCGTAGCTTCTAGCCTCATCATCCGGTAAATGACAGAAATCGGGCAGGCAGCATGGCTAAGTCGGTCGCACCGAAGTAGGGTGTATAATCACCTATCTAGAAAATATTCATTTGTTCTTAAATCTATCAATGCTGTCCCATATATATACGGGAACGGTTGCTGATCCCAACCGTTGGTGATATACATTCGATACACTCAAGCAAAATGAGTGGTCGGTCATGTGTGGCTGAGTTACAAGATGTTCTTGTTGAACTCCAGTGTATCGTTCCTAGAGTACACTGATCGGAAGGTGGTTCCATACCTTGTCATAGTTGGAAATCCATTACCCAATACGTGCTTGCGGTTTTGATTGTATACCATATATGTAGAACGTGAGATGAAAGCGTTTCTGCTAGTTGATATCTATTTGTACATAGACATTATTATAATATCAAAAGGTTTTTGATATAAAGATATTTTGGATTCTCATAAGGGAAAAACCCATTCCGTTCTGCGGCGTGGTCTTATGAGATATCGTTTACTTGTTCATAATACCTGTTTAAACTGTTTTACTCATACCAGTCCCATGACTGACCCAAAGTTTACTTTGTTGTTTTCCCTAAACTCTTGGGTGCCTAAATTTGTACGGGCAGTCAAGTAGTCAGGAAATTACAGATATACTTGGAGAGCTTGGAGCAGGAGGCTTCAGGATCAAATAGCTATAGTTTATTTCCGCTGTGTTGTAAGTGCTGTACTCTGATAAGTGCTATTGTATACATAACTGTTATATTTCAAAGTTATGTTATCTATTATATATTATTCGTTCTGCTGTGAGGTTCGTGTTACTCTGATGTTGTGTTCTTCTTCTTATTCTATTCTAAGTTTCTATCTTATCTATTCTCACCCTCTAATTTCTATCATTAATTACCGGGATTTTTCGATGTTTTGTTTATCGACATCGAGCTTATGTCGATAACCAAAGTCGCTCAAAATCCGGGTCGTTACAGGTCATCACCGGATCGGTTCGAATCCCCTCTTAGCCATCAGTTCGGTTCGGATCGGAGTGCTCCTCCTTCGTTGGATCGGATCGGGTCATCATCATCTCAGCGGATTGGATCGAGTCTCCACGTCCAGTCGCCATTATCGGTTCGAGTCGGAGTCCTCCAATTTGCCACGGTTCAGATCGGCTCCTTCTAATCAACCCGGGTCGGGTCGTAGTCTCCATGCTTCGTCGAAGTACATCGGTTCAGGTCGGAGAACACCAGGCGGGTCGGATCGGATGTGTGCCACGAGAAGTACAAGTGAATCGAAGTGTGGAGTGTGAGGGCGGATCGGGTCCTCCTACCGATCCGATCCGGTTCGGATGCCTTCCTGCACTTCTTCCAGCAAGCAATTTACGCCACTCGACGGTGTTTTCGACCATTCTACATATTCTAATCAATCACAAAGCATACCATACAGTCATAGCAACAAGTAGAGGTGACCTCAAACACCAAAACATCAATATGATAGGTTAAAATGGACCAAACTTATCCAAAACCCCATAATTCCCCTTAAGCATGTTTAGGTGAAACTAATGATATGATTAGCAAATCTTAACCAAATTAACCCAAATTCATATCAGAGGTCTAAAACATCATTTCGAATTTTATAAGTATTTTTGCAGAATTTATTAGTGTATAAATTCGCTAATTAACACTAATTACCCTTAATTAGCCATAATTAGTGAGGAACTATGCAAATCACTCACCTTAGCCACAAATAAGACTTAGATCTGAAATAAATCTCTGATTTGATGCGAATCCCAATGCTAAACAGCAGCTCTAACGTTGATTTGGTGTAGATCTCCCTTGATTTAATGTTGCTAAACTCAATCTTCAAGTAGAAAGTGATTTGGATGTGATTTAGAGGTTGGAGGCCATTTTTAGGGTTTCTAAGAGGTAAGTGGAGGCTAGAAAACTGAAATGGAATGATTCTCTAACTCCTTTCAGCCTCCCCATAAACCTAATCCCGAAATGGGTTATGGGCCCATTCACTAATCACCCTATTTGGCCTGGTTAAGCAGTTTTTCACCTTCCAAACCCTATTTCAGCCATATCTCCCAAACGGTAAGTCCGTTTTTCACATGTGACCACTCTACGAAAAGGTAAACCATCAAACAATACTAATGGAAGTGGTTTCAGGTCAAAATTCCTTTACAGTCAAAAGTTATGGCCAAAACAAAATCAGCTAGGGGCAAAACGGTCATTTAAAAATCGAAAAAAATCATGAACATAGGAAATGAGTCTAATGATTGTTTCCCAAAGTTACATGACCATACGACTTGATATGGGAAAGAAATAAATATTCTACGATCATCCGATGCGTAGAATGCGGGTTGTTACACACGTTCCAAAACACCCCCATCAAATTTTAACCCCATTTTAAGCCATTCATTTATCATTAATAAATCAATGGGAAGAGGGAGATAGTCGAAAAAGAGAAACGAGAATGAGTGGTGGAAATCAATGGGATCATCGAGGGTGCTACACTGTTTGGGGTGCTCTTGATCCTTTCTCTATCTACAGATATGTACATATGATATAAGTAAACATGTTGTTACCATACTATTGCCTAGAGCTTACACATTGAATGTTAACTCTTAACATAGATTAGTTCAGAAAAATCTAACACGCTACAGCATTGATTTTTTTTTTTTTTTTTTTTTTTTTTTTTTTTTTAAGGCTTGAAGTGATGAAAGGTATGGTTTTTTGGCTAACAAGAGGAAGAAAAGAAAAGAAAAATCCATCCGGAACCTAACCAACTTATTGAGTTGATTGATATACTCTTTTACTGACATCAACCTTGCTTCAAATGAATAAACTTGTAGGAGATTCCACAATATAGGCATACGACATTTGGCTAATTATGTTAATACAGCCATAATTTTTAAACATACACCGTGAAATGAAATAAAATAACATACACCGAAAATTTCTTTTCATACACCGTTTTCACAAAATTATCCGCTTATATTTTTATTATAATTTCTTTTCACAAAAATAAGAATTCATTGCAATAAATTTACATAAAATTCATGAAAAGAATTTTTTATTTGGTTTCTGGAACTAATATTGTAAATTATTTGATTTTTTATTTTAAAAATCAACACTAATTTTAGATGATTGAACATATCTAAATTAGAGTATTTAGTTGTCAAAGTTGTCTTGATTGATATTTCAGGTTCCATTAACTTCATAAAATTCTATAGATTTAAGCAAATATTATTGATTTTAAAGTTTTAATGACATGCAATATAAAAGAAGGACTGAAAATGTAACTAAGGATAAGGGTAGTATAGTCATAGTTTTTTTATTAAAACGTTGGTGTATGTTAAAAAATTATGGATATACGTATAAAATTTGCAAAATAAACTTGAAGGAGATTCCACAATAATAGGCATAAAACATTTGGCTAATTCTGTTCATACAGTCATAATTCTTTAACATACACCGTGAAATGAAATAAAATAGCGTACACCAAAAATTTCTTTTCATACACCGTCTTTCACAAAATTACCCGCTTATATTTTTATTATAATTTCCTTTTTTTAACGTAAAACTAAATTACACAAAATTAAGAATCGTTGCAGTAAATTTACATAAAATTAAAAAAATTGAATTTTTTTATTTGGTTTTTGGCACTAATATTTTAAATTATTTGATTCGTTTATTTTAAAAATCAAAACTAATTTTAAGTGATTGAACATATTTAAATTAGAGTATTTTCTTATCAAGGCCGTCTTAATTGATATTTCAGGTTTCATTAACTTCATAAAATTCTATAGATTTAAGCAAATATTATTGATTTTAAGGTTTTTATTAGATGCATTATAAAAGAAGGACTGAAAATGCAACTAAGGATAAGGGTAATATAGTCATAGTTTTTTATATTAAAACGTTGGGGTGCATTAAGGAATTATGGGTGTATGTATAAAATTTTCCAAAATATTTATGATATATGCTCATTAAATTGTTGTATTAGTCTATTGAAAAGGTCTCTCCTTGCTTTTTCTCCGACAACAACATTAACCTCCCAACCGGTTTTTTACCATAATTTTCATTAATATCCTTAAACTAATCCAATCAAAATTCATAAATCTAAATCAAATACATTAATCATGATAACATCAGAAAATTATTTGTATAAATCAAAAAATATAGTCATAACCTAGGAAGCATTGGTGCGGGTGTGCGGGTGCATGATACGGGGATACGTGAATTCGGCAAATTCAAAAATATGAGGATTCAGGTGCGGAGGGATACAACAAATATTAAAAATATATTATATATATAAATATAATCCAACAGATACATTTTAATTAAACAAAGTAGTCAAATAAATAAGTTCAACATCTTAAGTCGCAAAATACATAATTCATCATCCTTACTAATTGACTTGCATTCCTCTCAATTCTGCCCCAAGCATTACTACAGGATTGAGTTTGACTTATATTTGAAGGAGGTAGTGGAATATCTATTGGTTTCCTCCTCTCTTCGGACTCTGTCAACTCCTTTTGAAATCCACTTAAAAGTTCGGGAGTGACTTTTGAACAAACCGCAACTCCATCCCCTTTAATTTTCAACAAATGTGCTTTTACCCTTAAATATGAACCTGTGAATTCATTATTACAAAAATTGCATCTAAATTTAGCATTTCAGCCTCTTTCTTTAAATTTTGCAACTTTTGTAACAAGCTTCCATAAACTATATTCAACATCACTTTGTTGGCTTAGAGAAGCTCCCACATTTGCAGTTGAATTTGTTGATGAAGAAGTTTCCATAACTAAAAGAGTTAATTTAAAAAAAAGCTAGTGCCTCAAAAAAAAAAAGATGCCGTACGAAAAAAACAGTTCGTGCCTTGCCTCAATAAAAAACAGTTCGTGCCTCAAAAAAAAAAAAAAAAAAAAAGGAAAAAAAATAGTTTATGCCTCAATAAAAATTTGGCTCAGCAAGCCAAAATTCAGTTCCTGCCTCAATTAAAAAAATAAATTCGTGCCTCAGCAAGAAAAAAATTCGATGCCTTAGAAAAAAAAATTCGAAATTGATGCACATACAAATCGATCGATGCCCTGGAAAAAAAACATAAACAAAATCAATGCCCCAGGAAAAAAACAAAATCGATGCCCTAGAAAATCGAAACCGCTTACCTGACGAGGGTGAGGGTTGAGGAGCGATGAGGGCGAGAGCAACCAACGACGAGCCGATGACGAAGACGGACGAGTAAAGTACGATGGAGTAAGGGCTTCAACCAGCGACGAGCCACGAGAAGTTCTTGATCAATTACGTATTAGTTATTACGTGTTTTCTGATTTAAATGAGCATAAGTAAGTATGTATCGAAAGTCATTTTTTTTAAATATTTTTAGCTTTCATGCACCCCAATTTCAGCACTCAAACGCTCCCCGTCCATCAAATACGGGGACACTCCACGTGGCGCACCCCATACATATTTTGCTACACCCTCGCGCACCCTCGCACCCTATACGTATCGGTGCGCAGTTCTTCATACAGTTGAAGCGCCCCTGCTTTGTAGGTCATAACGATAATTAGAGTTAACAAATTTCGAAGAATGAAAGATGATAGGATGATTGTGTTTGGTATGTTTGTATTGATGTTAACATAATTTGTCTTTTTTTATTTTTAGAACAAACGGGTACTTATATTACATAAAGAGAAGTACAAAAGGTTTTGAGTGCTGAAGCAAAAACAACACCTAGGAAAAAGAATACTATACAACAAGATAAAATCCAGCTCAAAACCCAAATAAAACAGACATAGTTACACAAATAACACCACGAAATAAAGACACAAACAAAGAACCACTGCAAAGAGCATAGAGCAACACCACTTAACACTACTCCCAAAGAACAAAAGCCGGATCAAAGCAGCTCCAAAAGTACACTCCAAGAAACAACAACATTCAATCCATGCGCCATGCAAAGAAAACAACAAGCATTAACCCTAGTCGCAGTCATGTCCGTACTTCAAGAAAGGCACTAATCCACAAATCCAACATCGCAACTTCATGCAAATCCAAACCAGATGTGATATTCCAACAGCAACCAAAACCAAAACTCAACTTAA
Source organism: Allium sativum (assembly GCA_030737875.1). Lineage (NCBI taxonomy): Eukaryota > Viridiplantae > Streptophyta > Magnoliopsida > Asparagales > Amaryllidaceae > Allium > Allium sativum. The sequence goes on from CM060920.1 coordinate 1,003,491,894, forward strand.
CATCAATCACGGAACCTTCAGCTACTACATCTAACCATCAAAAACAACACATCAAATAACCCGAAACAAAACAGCAATCTACAGATAAAATATTCAGTCGAAAGAAGCCGTCGCATAACTGGAAAACACTAATAACTTAGAGGCAAATGACATAAAATAGAAAACGCTTACTTTTTAGATATGCCTCCGTTAATAACCCCTCTCGAATTTCCTCCTCCTTCTTTCCCTTTTTTTGTTTTTGATCGAGGTTGGAATTGTGACATGAGCTTAACCCACTCTGGGTTTATTTCCACCAATGGTTCATCAATTGCCAACATTTTACCTTTTTTGCTCTTAGTGATTTTAATCCTATTTTTCCTTCTATTGAAGCTACATGAGGAACTAAATGAACTATCAGATTCATTCATAAATCACTCTTTACTATCAGGATTAATATTTTTTGTTAACCTATACTCACCAACATCAGCATTCATTTGTTTAACTTGGCAATCTATAACTTCATCAGTCTCCATGCCATTATCTTTATTGATGCTACTCTTTGGCATCCAGACCTTATTTGACTTACAAAAAACATTAGAGTGACCAAACACTCTACAATTTAAACGTGGAGAAGGAGTCCACTCATATTGAATCTTCTGCCAAACTACATCCCCGTTGAAACACTGAATAGGCACCATCTGAGGGAAATTAAAGTCAATATTTACCTCAACCTGTACTCTAGCATATGAAATACGAGAAACGTCCTCTGTAACATTATCTAATCTAATGGGATGACTTAAAGTAGAGGCTATCCTGCTAATACCTTCCACAGACCAGAAATTCAAGTCTAAATTGGGTAACTTAATCCAAATGGGAATAATATTAATCAATTCTTTTGTTAATTTCAAACCAGGTTCCCATTTTTTCATAAAAATCAATCTTTTATAATACAAACAAATGACCCATCAGCTAAATTTTATCACAGTCTTCGCTCAAATCACGTTTAAAGACAAATAATCCATTGTCTCGAGAATACAAACTATAATTACCTTTTAAATTCCAATTAATGTCAATGTAATCCTTCATGATACTATAGTAAGGTTTACTACCATAAACATAGAAAACAATCGAATTTGACCATTTTTCCCTAGCAAATTTGACCAGATCCTCCTTGATAACCGCTAATTTAAGACCATCTTGAATTAGAGGCTCATAATAAGAAAGTTGTACAATGTTTTGATGTGATTTATATTCTTTAACAACATCGATGCAGGACTTAGATTGAAGAGAAGTACTCGTACAATCGTTTACTTGAGAATTCGACACTAGCTCTGGAAAATTTAGTTTGGATTTCAGATCTGGACTACAGAACTTTCCTTGATTAGAAGAGCGCAAACGACTTTCATGCACCTTAGAAGATTTGTAATCAGGAGGTATAGACGATCTTTGATCAGAATCTAGGTTTAAATCCTTTCTTGGCTGAAATTTTGAATTAGGAAAATATGAGAACGCCATTTTCAGTTGTTTCGAGAAAACTTTCCACATAATTTGGTCTTAATCACAATAACATCACAAAATTATTTGTATAGGTGAAAAAATACGGCTATAGCAGTAATTAAAGTCAATAAGTTTTGAAAAATGAAAGAGGTTAGGATGATTATGTCTGGGTTTATGGATTAGTAATAAAATAATTTGGTCTAAAATAATTTAGTATTTTTATTCATAATGGAAAAAAATGCTTTCACTGAGAATTGAACTCAGGACCTCCCGCTTACTAAACGGGTGCTCTAGCCATCTGAGCTATGAAAGCTCGACATAAATTTAATATTTTCTTTTTAGGAACAATATATGCATTTTATTCTTAATATGTATCATAGTAATGTTTGAACTTAATTCGTGCTCGATCTATGTCCATTTAAATCTATTATAGTGTAGGATTAGGACACACCTTCGGTCGGTTTGGTCCTGTCTGGTCCGTTTGTCTTGTCATTTGGTTTTGGGTTTCATCTCTAGCCAATCCCAACTTGTTTGGTATTAACGACTTAGTTGTTGTTGTTATAGTTATATGCGTATATATAAATTAATATTTTATGTTAATTGTAAGTTGCACAATCATATATACTGTCTTATATTTTATGCCTTCAAAACACGTGATATAGTGACAAATGGCTCATAGCGCATTGCTTGCGCTATTGTACTTACAATAGCACAAAAATAGCACGCTATTTTATCATAGCGCATAACACAAAATAGTGCGCTATTTTGTTTTTGTTTCTAGTTTAAATGTTTGGACAGTGAATTAATTCCAAAATAACATGCTATTATACATATAATGTCTTAGAGGAAAAATGCTGTAGACTATGACTTGAAAGAAAAAGAATTTGATGGTTGTTTAAATTATGATTAATGATTTTGATTTAGATGAAACTAGTGACTAGGTTTTGAAATTTTAGAGGTATTATATAATTTCTATGTTTTGTTATTGTACACTTGAATCACATTTGACTTTTATTTTTTTAAATGTTATAATTGTAGACTTTATGTATTATTTTCATTCAATCTTATTTTCGCTTTACAACTTTTCTTATTTATATTTTTTTTCTTAGAACTTACCATTTTGTTTTTTTGTTTTTTTACAAAAGTATATTTTCATGCATTTTTTCTTAAAGTTTATATCACCATAGTTGATGAATACGAATAAATTTCATTATAACTTACGATTATAAGAATGAATTTCAATTTTGTAAGAACAATTATATTGTATCCATCAATTATTTTGAATGTACAATACGAAATTATCAATTTTCTGTAATATAATTATATTTCACATCAAAAAATATTTAATACATGCATAAAGTATAGTAGTGCTTGTATTTGGAGTCTTGAATGGTTTGAATATGACGCAATGCATAAAACAAAAATAAAATTTAGTTAGGCAAGTTATACTTGATTACTTTTTTTTTCTAAAAAAAAGAACGCAACAGCGCGTGCTATAGCGCAAAATGTAGTTAATATCAAGGGGAAGAGCGAAACGTGAATATATGGTGGAAATCAAGGGGATTATTAGGGGTGCCATACTATTTGATGTGCTCTTGATCCTTTATCTCTCTATAAATATGTACGTATGGTACAAGTAAACATGTTACCTTACTATTGCCTAGATATTACCCATTGAATGTTAAGATTAGTTCAAAAAGATCTAACGTACTACTGCATTGATTTTATTTGATTTTATTTGATTTTATCTTTTAAGGCTTGATTGATGAAAGTTATGGATATTTTTGGCCAACAAGGGGAAGAAAAGAAGAAGATTAAATTACATCTCGAACCTAACCAACTTATTGAGTTGATTGATATTCTCTTTTACTGGCATCTCCCTTGCTTCAAATGAATAATCTTGAAGGAAATTCCACAATAATAGGCATAAGACATTTATGACATATGCTCATTAAATTGTTGTAGTAGTTTATTGAAAAAGGTCTCTCCTTGCTTTTTCTTCGGCAGCAACACTAACCGCCCAACCTTTTTTCAACATAATGTTCAATACTATCCCTAAACTAATCCAATCAAAATTCATAAATCCAAATCAAATACATTAATCATTTTAGCATCATAAAATTATTTGTATAATTAAAAAACACAGTCATTGCAGTAATTAGAGTCAACAAATTTCGAAGAATGAAAGAGGGTAGGTTGATTATGTGTGGTATGTTTGTATTGTTGTTAACATAATTTTGTCTTAATCACAATTACATCATAAAATTATTTGTATAAATAAAATAAATACTATTATCGCAGTAATTAAAGTTAATAAGTTTTGAAGAATGAAAGAGGTTAGAATGATTATGTCTGGGTGTATGGATTAGTATTAAAATTGTTTGATCTAAAGTAATTTAGTATTTTTATTCATAATGACAAAATGCTTTCATTGAGAATTGAACTCAGAACCTCCCAGCTTACTAAACGGTATGGTTGTCAACGGATACTTTCAGATACGGATAGTGCCATATCCGTATCTGCATCCGAAACCATTTTCGGATATCCGCTTCTGTGGATACAGACGGACATCGGATAATTATCCGCTCCGCCAACAATCGATAAATCAATGAACATAAATGATTTTTTTAGCTTAATATTAAGCTTTTTCAACCTAATTGATTACTAAAGTGCTAAAAATAAATAAATATGAGGATAATATATAATTTTAAGCAATTAACATGCGTTTAGTAGACTTTTAACTTTGCAAATTAATAAATTAGTATATTTAATTATGTTAAAATGCAAATAATGTAAGTTATAGTTAGGAAAAAAAGCGGACGGATATTTTTCGGATGCGGATATGTCTATATCCGCATCCGCATTCCCGTATATCGGATATTTATCCGCTTTTCGGATACGGATGCGGACGAATTTCGGATTTTTCGGGTATCCATTAACATCCCTACTAAACGGGTGCTCTAGCCATCTGAGCTATGAAAGCTTCACATGAATTTATTTTTTCAAGAAGAATATATGCATTTTATTCTTAATATGTATCATAGTAATGTCTGAACTTAATTATTGCTCCATCTGTGTCCATTTGAATCTATCATAGTATAGGATTATGATATACCTTCGATCGGTTTGGTCCTGTCTAGTCCGATTACAACCTATATTTCTCTTGTTTGAGTTTCAGTATCGCTTTGCAACGTTCAGTATCACTTTGCAACCATGTTCCATTTTGGATGAAGTTCTTGCTTCATCCTACCCAATTAAAAATATTGAAGACACCACCTTTATTTAGGAATATCCTCTTTGTTGTCTACCAAATGTATATAAACTGATTCTTTGTTCTTATCGGTCACTATGTATTGGTAATCAAGAAAACCAACCACAAATCTTCCAAAATGAAATGATTGTCTTGTCATATATAAATATCTATCACCTAAAATATTACATGTTATCAAATTTTTATACGCAGTCTTATTTTTGATTTATAAACATAATGGCTTAACCATGCATGCAAAATACATTTATACATGTTTTGCTTTGCCTTTTGATCGGTTACATTGAACGTGCATCTTTGAAGAAAGAAAATATTACTTCAGATTGTAATGTTTTTCGTCATTGGAACCGATGAAAATCCTGAAAGCTGCCGGAATTGTTTCTTTCTTTACACGTTCATAAAACATCGAATAAATTTCACAACAAAACGTAAGAAATTGTATACTTCTCATTGTGTAGTCCATATAACAAATATGAAATTATTGATTTCATAAGGATAAGATTGCAATCAGTAAATATTATTTCATATTATAAATTATGTTAGATATGGAATTATTTCTTCAACAGTATAAGGCTGCAATCAGAATAAATAATTCCATATATCAAATTATGTCATTTAAGGAATATTTGATTTGATAAGGATAAAGTCAAAATGAGAAGGTATATTCTTATAAATAAGGATATTCTCTATTAACTATCAACCTTGATGATAAGAGGATTTTGGCCTTCTCTCTGCCTATAAATATTACTATATTCATTGTAAGTGTTATCGAAAAGACACGAAAAACTAAAGTACGGCTAAGGGAGAGAAGGAAAATTCCAAATCTACAATTCAACGTCTATAACTTACAAAATCTATCTCTTTTATCTTCTTCTCATGATGTCTTATACAGGTATGCAATTACTTATTTTGTAACTAAGAATATGATGAAAAATCCTTATGTTTACACAAACATGTACAATCTTCAAACTTCGGTCTTTAAGCAGACAAGAATGAGAGTATTTTGAATATATTTGTCTATCACATGAATTTGATATGGTACAAATGGAGCACAAAAGTATTACTTAAATTGCACCCATCGGTTAGACTTCTTCAAAAAGCTATAATGGTCAAATGATTCGTTTTCCATTTCATTATTCTCCTAAAGCATTTTCCATTTAAATTACACCCGTCAAATAAATTGAACTCAAGACCTCCTGCTACTAAATGGGTGCTCTACCCGTCTAATTTACAAAAGCATCATATAATTTTATCTTTCAGTATATGATCAAATACATTTTTATTCTTAATATGTATGCTGCAAGGACATTTCACATGAAGTTATTTTCTGTGATTCTTTTGTGTAATTCAGGGATGTTACAGCAATGGTTCTATTTGCTAATTAAAAAGGTCATTAACATGCTGGTTCCATAGAAAACCAAAATTAGGAGAAAAAAAATAGTATCATTAACTCTCACATATATGAGGTTAGGGCTTTTGATTGGTTTTACTGTAGAAAAACTCAAAACGAATTGGAGCCCCGAAAAATCAGAATCAAACCAAATTAATTTCAGTTAGTTCGATCTAATATTGACTTCATCGAATTAAGAAAGTAATTATTATTTAGATGGATGATTCATTCAAAGGAAAACAAACTAATGTTGAAGAGATTTTATTAAATATTTTTATGCTTATAAAAAATTAACCTATTTTCAATTGGTTATTTTTTATTATTGAACCAATTGTTAAAGTATTACAATGCATTGTTGTCAAAAATATTAAAATCCTACGATTTGAATCCCGTTTTAAATCGAATCTCTCCTTTTACGATTTGATTAATATTTCGATTCTAACCAAGCTAATATCACACTTAGATACATCATTCAATTCAAATTAATATATTCAATATACTTATTTGGGTTTACAATTCCAATTTTAATCATTTAAAAACAAATTAAAATTGGAACAAAAGGGAAAATGATGTTTTTAATTTAGATGTAGAAGTTTGTACATCAAAATTAATTTCAAAATGTGTGCAAACTTTAAAATGCATGTTTTTTGAATCCAAGATTTATGACTTAAATCCCGTTTCGATTCATAGTATAAATTTTACGATATATGATTTGAATCTGATTTTGAAAACCTTGTTACAATGTTAGAAATTTGGATAATACAATAAAAGATTGATTAATTTGGTCAAAATAAAAGCTTATTTAGTTTCATTATCAAACCGACCGACGAAATGAATCCGTTCGGTTGGTTAATTCAGTTTTAACCGAATATTGCTCGCCTCTATTGTCGAACTGGTAAATTGTGTACTAAAAAGTCATTTACCAATTGATCAATGATGGTAGATAATAATTTAGTTTTACTGTATACACTCTGATATAAAGGTTTCTCGGACTTACCTTATAAGATCTACTTATTTACATTTTATTATATTGTTATAAAATTTGAATTGATTAAATGTGCGTGACTTACTAGTTACAAATATAAGATTTAAAAAAAAGTCGAATCAGAAAAAAGTAAAGATAAACGAGATTACGAAACCATGAAATAGGTTAAACATCATCTTATATATGTTAATTTTAAGCAACAATTGTTCTAGATTAATAAAATAAGTATATGTTGTAAATTTATAATTAACATGCATACAATATTGATACATTGATTTTGTTTATTCTTATTTACTAACAATCTAGTAATGATTAAATCTATCATAACTGTAACATGCCTAGTACGATAGTATCATAAACAAAAATCAAAACTGATCTTATGTGAATGGGCAATGGCTTCCAACTCCCAGCACAGGGTGAGGGTTCGATGTTTGCCAGTCTTACTTTGGTGACTTGTTATTTGCAGAGGCATGTAATATTTCTTAAATAAGTGGAAATCTTCGAAACGAAAAGTGCCTTTGCAAGAGCTTAGCTTAAACGAAGGGTTGGTTGGAGCGGACCAGTCAAATTTCATAGCTCTACTCTTTGGAGTGGGAATTTGTTTTATTAATTGTAATTAATTGTAAATTTGTAGTATAACGAGATATATACATACATACATATATATATATATATGTATATATATATATATATATGTATGTATGTATATATATAATATACAAACAATTTTTTATTTTATTAATATTCCAGTTCAAATAAGGATGCAGATCTAAATTTACTGGAATTTTAGTATGTTATTATACATATATATTATGAATTAATTAGTGAAATTGCCATATATAAATAATAATATGATAAAATATCTAATTTTCTAAAAATCAAAAATAGTATTGTAAAAGTTAGCATTCGTTAATTACTAGCTAATTTATGTTTGATTTAATATTTATCCAGATAACCATGACCAAGTAAGTTTAATATGATCTCCTGCCAACATGTGACATAATTTCAATGACTATTTCAAGTAAGTAGTTGGCATCTATGTTATTTTCCATATAATTAAATAATTAAATAATTAAATAATAATAATACAATATACTAAAAATGATGATATTTCAAAAAGTTAATAATTTTTTTAATGGTTTGTTGGCTAGCTGTGCTGTTGTAGCTCCAATTAAGACTAGTTAGAATCTTTTCATTTATCGAGTCATAGATATTGTGTAATATCATACTTCTTTGTGTGGTATTTGTTATGTAACGATGGTCGGACCAAACTCCCCCTTAATGTTAATATCATACTTCTGTATTGGTATTGTGTGATATTTGTTGTGTAATATCATACTTCTTTGTGTGGTATTTGCGACGTCCGACTTTTCGAATTTTAACCGTTGTTCTTCCTTAACAACACGCGGGACAACCCTAACACTTTGTCCCTTGACTCGCTTTCCCTTCGAGTAACTTTTTAGAGCACTGCCTTATCTGCAAAACCCGGTCCGTAACCTTCGGCTCCGATACCATTGTTATGAAACGACATGACGCACGCATGTGAGTTGACACAAATAATGTTGTAATAAAAAAAAATCCTTTAATGTTACATGCCTATTAACTCATACTTACACAACATTTCTCCAAGATATTTAGCGTTGTGTGGCTTTCCGATCCCAAACCATTGTTCCTCTTTAACATCATTCGAGACAATACTAACAATATTTATGTGCATGTTGTTATTTATTCGAATGCAGTTAGATTTGTAAATGGAAATCAATATTATGGAGTGAATTCTTAAGGGACCCGCATATGCAGTTGGATTCGTAACATCGACCATATAAGTTAATAGTATAATGAAAACCTAACATTAGTTTAGTACTAGCTAATTTATATTTGATTTAATAGTATAATAAACATTATTCAATATATGTAGCCTGGATAGTTTACAAGGTATTGTTAAAGATTTTCTCTACTAGAAATTTGGGATTTTGCAGCGGAGCATGCCCAGGGTCGCTGGCGGCTTCATCACTTGGCTGATTGCCGTCTGCCCTTCATTTTATTTAAACTTATTACTTCATTGTGTTATATTGGTTTAAGTATATATGCATTATGTTTCTTGGCAAGTTAATTCTATTTTGTAATATTGGCAAGTTAATTCTATTTTGTAATATTGGCAAGTTCACAAGGAATTAACATTATTCTAAATTGGATATATTCACAAGCTGATTTTTTCCGATTATCTTCTAGTTTCACAAGTTGATTTAAAATGCCTTTGGCTTATATGTATCTGAACAAGCAATTATGTTTATATGTAATTTTGGATATTTTTTAATTATTGCTGTATTTTCAAGTATCTTTAATTTATGGGTTATAAGGTAATTGAATTCATTTAATTAAATTTTCTTTGCTGGATGATATCATCAATTGAAGTTTTCAGGTTGATTTAAAAAACCGAAACAAGGACTGCTCACCTAATTCTTCGATTAGCCCATTTGGTCAGGAAGGCATGTCCTATTGTGTAAATGTGTGTGCGTGAACAACTCACGCTTGCTCTTCCATGTATTGCATTCCCAAGTGAATGCTCAGAACAGTTTCCATGTGCAGCTCAATCTTTCACTCACACACATTGTCCAGGTGCTGCTGATAATCCCAAACGAAAGTTATTAGGAGTGTCCTGTACGCGTTGACAGTTTGGCTCTGATGCCATAAATCCCGCAGATATGCATCTTATTGATGTGCCAAGTGCTTATCTTGATTCAAGGCTTCCTATTGTTGCTTCGGAGGATAGTTATTATGAGGTTTCTTCAGGCAAAAAAAAGTTCTTTTATAGTTGAAAAACGTATAAAAGTTAGAATAACTGTTTTTGGTCTTTAACGCAGTGCTTAAAAAGGTAAGATTTTATAAAAGTTAGAATGAAATTGTATTCTGCAAAATCCAAAGTCTACGATGATATGAAAATTACTGCACATGATAACTATATATTTGGCGACATTTATCAACATGAGAGAAGCTCAGACATGGAAACATAACTAGCATGTATCTAATATTCCTCCTTTTTATTAGGCTTCACTGGAGAGTTAGTAAAAGCATTGCAATAGTTTAGTACATCCTCATAAATTGATGGGGCACATTTCGTACCATGTTTCTACCAGTAGGAATGGAAGTAGCCATCTGAGCTATGAAAGTTATGCAACAATTTGCTTCTAAAATGGAGATCTATCTTCTTTTTTTAACTTTAGAACATTTTATATGGTGTGAAATCCTATAGTCTTTTTTGTGACATAGTAAGCCGAAGGTATGCTTTTGTCAATTTCAATTTTGAAAACCTCATTTTCGCCGAAGCAACCATAACGGTGATAGTCATTAAAATTCGATAAGCAACCCAAACATTGAGAAATCTACTTACATCTTGATAAGACCTTAAAAAAATGAGAACACCAACTGATGTGATCACTTGCAATGGTAGAATTTCTTTTAATTATCGAAGCTCACAGAACAACTAGTTAACACGAATATCTTGCGCTTCGTCGTGGGTTTAAAAAATTTCTAGGTTCATGCAATAGTCCTTAAAACTTCTCCTCATTAAGAAATTTGAATTTCAAATTTAACAAAAAGCCAAAAGTTTCTTCATAATGTTTAATTGGTCAAACCGGTCTCTAAGTAAAGTTAAAGCTTGATCGATTATATATAGCAAATAATTAACTCTGAAATTCTCTTTTGGTGATTGTCTATCATCATTCTCTACAATATTTTCATTAAATTGTTTTTTTCTATTTAAAGTCCTTTTTTCAAGAAAAATTGGATCAATGGCAACGTCATTAATTATATGACAAATAATTCTGGATTCTGTAGAAATTCATTTAATAAGGGTGTTACGATTTGCATCCGTATTTCCACTTCCGACCATCACATCCCGTTCGGCCGTTCACCGCTGAACGACATTTTGCAAAAATGAACTGCTCGACGGTCGTTAGCGGCCGAACAACGTGAAGGCTGTTCGACCGTTCACCGCCAAACACGTTTTTGTGGTGGTCGGAAGTGGAAATCGGGATGCAAATAGTCGCACCCTTTAGTAATATGACAAATGAAATCTAGCCAATCAAACATCAATTACATCTTCTTGCAACGACCTTAGATTGACAAGTAGAAATTCATTTAAAAATTACATACATGCATCTCCTTGGACAAATGTTATGGAATTAAATTAAATTTTACCAGCAAAATACAACTGAAAGAGGAATGAGTTCTATCAAACATCAATTATATCTTCTTGCAACCAGCGTAGATTTATGAGTGGAAATTTTTTTAAAAATTACATACACGTGGAATAAATGTTACAATAAAATATACAACAGCAAGACGAGTGGGTTGGTTGAAAACCGAAAGTTGTACAAATTGATTGAAAATGATAGTTTAGTATTAACTACTTGATTATATTTGTAGGTGGGGGAAAAAGTATTCTACTTCAGGTTTTTACAGAAGGGGGAAAAACAAATGAGCTTAGAATTGCTGTTGTATCATTCTAATGCATATGAATGATTCAGGAAACCAACCTACACAAGCAGCTTCCTCATTGCCTGACAAGTGGTGTCCTCTCCAATATTTTAAATAAAAAATATTTTGAAATTTCTATGATGTGGGACAATAAAGTACTAATGCTAATGGAATACTTGTAACGGTCTTGTATGTAGAAAAACTGGATTTGACGCAGGATTAAATGTCATCTCTATTTGAATATATGACGGCGATGTTTGAAGAGTTGGGTACTGCAGTATATTCATAGCATTCTGCTCCATATCAGCGTCCATGGTAATCACTCTTCATAACTAATTTATAGTAAAGTGTTGCACCTTCAGGAGGCAATATATTTCGATCACTAATTGTGTGAGGTTGAAATTGATACATGGATGTTGTTATAGATTCTATCATCAATCTTTTTCACCATTATAAAAGATGTATTTTATTCTTTTCTTATTTGTGTGTTATATTTCATGAAATTTTAATAAAACTTTCATTCCTTTTGTAGTGCTGATTGTTTAAAGCTGAACATTGATTATTGGATGCCAGGTATTGAAACAGTCATTTATCTAGTTTATGAAGTTTCGAATGAGAACTCTTTTATAAAATTAAACAACAATTATGACTATATTGAATGCTGATTGATAAATGTTGAATATTGAGATGATTGTTTTCCTTGCAATTCTTGGTTGCAATTGAGAATCGTGAGTACCCAGGTGCTAAAAGTGACCAAGTGACAGCAAATTATCATATCTGGAATGAAGATTCCAATGAAAAAAAGAGTAAATAATTTGCAAATGTCATAAAAATTTGAAAGAAGAAAAGTTAACATTCACTAGGTGTCTGGTCGAGATTGATATTGATTTCAGGGTTTGCTGTAACAAGCTTCATTGATAGAAACTGTAGAGATAACTCGCATTTAGTTCACATTTTGTGGACTGCTCATGTCGCAAAGAGAGAAACTCAGATATGGAAACATAACTAGCATGCATCTAATATTCCTCCTTTTTATTAGGGTTCACTGGCGAATTAGTAAAAGCATGCATTGCAATAGTTTAATACATCCTCAAAAATTGATGTGGCACATTTCGCACCGTGTTGCTGCCAGTAGGATAGCAGGTTTGCAGGTATCTAATGTAATGCTATGTTGTGTACTTCTCTATGAACCTGCGAATATTTGGTCTCATTCCTAGCTTAGTATCTGATGGGATAGGATAAATTTTATATGGTGTGAAACCCTTAGGACATGAATTGATTTTGCCCAGGTTTGATTCTTTATTTTGTTTGCTTTGAGTAAAAAAAACATGCGTATGATTAACTAATATTATCCATGTGAGACACAAGTTTCATATGTACAGGGCTGTCAATGAATATACGAAAAATATGAAATCTTGTCAATGAGTATATGAAATCTGAAATTCATCTGCATTCACATCTGAAAATCAGATAAATATTTAATATCCGAAAGAACGGATGTGGATGCAAATATAACCACGTTCGAATCATAAAATTATCCCTTTTTTATGATTATAGTTTATGTGCATTTTGACATAATGAAATATGTTAATTTTTATTTTGTTAATTTGAAAGTCTATATTATATGTACTAAATATGCATTAATTGCTCAAAATTATATATTTTCATTATATTCATATAATTTTTAGCATGTCAGTAAACATTTGGTCTGAAAAATATAACAGAAAAGGGAATAAGTTCTATCAGACATCTATAATATCTTCTTGCAACCAGGTTATATTTATGAGTGGAAATTCTTTTAAAAATTACATACACATTGAATAATGTTACTAAAAAAATACAACACAAGAGGAGTGGGTTGGCTGAAAACCAAAAGTTGTACTAATATATGCTTGAATTTTGCTCTCAGGCACTTATTGATTGAAACTAACAGTTTAGTATTAACTACTTGGTTATATTTGTAGGTGAGGGAAAAAGTATGCTACTTCAGGTTTTTACAAAAATAATGTAAAAACAAATGAGCTCAGAATTGTTGTTATATCATCCAAACTTGAATGAATGATGCAGGAAACCAACCTACACAAGCAGCTTCCTCATTGCCCGGCAAGTGGTGTCCTGTGCAGTATTTTAAATAAAAAATATTTTGAAATTTCTATGATGTGGGACAATAAAGTACTCTCGCTCGCTAATGGAATACTCATAATGGTCCTTTATGTAGAAAGACTGGATTTGACCTAGGATTAAATGTCATCTCGATTTGAATATATGACGGCGTTGTTTGAAGAGTTGAGTACTATAGTACATTCATAGCATTCTATTTCATATCAACCTCTATAGTAATCACTCTTCATAACCAATTTATAGTAGCGTGCTGCACCTTCTGGAAGCAATGTTTTTCGATCACTAATTGTGTGAGATTGAAACTGATTCATGGGTGTTGTTATAGATTCTATTATTAATCTTTTTCACCATTATAAAAGATCTATGTATCGTATTCTTTTCTTATTTTTGTATTATATTTCATGAAATTTTATTAAAACTTTCATTCCTTTATTTTGCTGATTGTTTAAAATAGAACATTGATTGTTGGATGCTAGGTATTGAAATAGTCGTTCATTTAGTTTTTAAAAGTTTTGAATGAGAACTCTTTTATAAAATAAAACACCAATCATGACTGTATTGAATGCAGATCGCTAAATGTTGAATATTGAGATGATTGTTTGCTTGCAATTCTGAGAAAATCTTTGGAAGAATTGTGTAAGTTTGGAAGAACAATTCTTGGTTGCAACTGAGAATCGTGAGTACCCCCAGGTGCTAATAGTGACTGCAAATTATCATATCTGGAATGAAGATTCAGCTGATGGAAAAAAGGGTAAATGATTTGCAAATGTCACAAAAAGTGGAAAGAAGAAAAAATAATATCCACTAAGTTAAGTATTTGGTCGAGATTGATATTGATTTCAGGGTTCGCTCTAGCTAGCTTCATCGATAGCAGCACAACTCATTGCTTTCATATCCTGTTCTTTTCATATTTGTGTATTGTATTTTATGAAATTTTATTAAAACTTACATTCCTTTGTAGTGCTGGTAATTTAAAACAGAACGTAAATTACTGGATAGTAATTATTGAAATAGTCATTTATTTAGTTTTTTTAAGTTTTGAACGAGAACTCTTTTATAAAATTAAACAATTATGACCATATTGAATGACGACTATTAAATGTTGAGTATGAGAGATTGTTTGCTTGCAATTATTAGAAATTCTTTTGAAGAATTGTACAAGTTTGGAAGAGCAATTCTTGGTTGCAACTGAGAATCGTGAGCACCCAGGTGTTAAAAAGTGACCGATTGATTGCAAATTATCATATCAAGAATGAAAATTCCAATAAAAGAAATGGGTTAATACTTAATAATTTACAAATGTCACATAAAGTGGGAAGAAGAAAAGTTACGATCCGTTTGCAATTTTTGTTTTTTTGATACTCTGGGGTTTGTGTTCGCATCCGACGCGTCGGACGCCAACAAATTTTACCCTGCACAAATGGAACGTTTTCTCGCTGCTGAAAATTGTCCAATTGGCATTCGACGCGTCGGAAGCAAGCTCATTAAACCGTCTGATCCTATTTAGTAATAAAATTATACACAGCTTAGTTGGTAAATGCATATGGTTAGTTAGTGGGTGACTAGGGATCAAATCCCACCTTCACCCTAATTATTAGTTTGTTGCTGTACATTATTTATTAATGCTTTAATGTCATTTTTCAATTTTTTTTTGTAGAGTGTTAATGCTCATTGTTGTTAATGTATTCGCATCGATTATATTATTTTTTAAAATGAAAAAAACACATTCTCTAATTAGATTTGACGGTCCAATTAAAAATCAGTATTCGCTAATTCAAAACAAACAAATAACTAATTAGCCCCCATTTAAAAATTAGTGTTTAATTAATTCAAAACAAAAAAAATTAACAACTAATTACCCCGCTTATATACCACGCTCAAATACCACGTTCATAGCTAGAAACACATTTCCCGTTCGCTACAGTACCACACTCAAATACCCCGCTCAAATGTCATGCTCAAATAACCCCGTTTCCGTTCGTCAAGAACGCACCATTAACATCCATTGGATATTTTGGTCGAGATCGATATTGATTTCAAGGTTCGCTCTAGCAAGCTTCATTGACAGCAGCACAACTCATTGCTTTCATAGTAAATAATTATGGTGGCCTACAACAGCTAATTTTGGATTTTGTGGAAAGATAGCAAAAATTTTGCCCAGGTTTGCTTCATTATTTTATCAATTCCTCTCACTATGTTCCACCGACAATTATTTTGCAGTTTCTACATGTAAGAAAAAAACCTTAATCCTGATCCCCTTTCTCCCTGTTCTCCGCCGTTCCAATCTCCTCATATCGCTTCTTTTTGTCAATGTTGCTAGGTTGCCCGTTTTTATCATTACGACTTTGCTTTGGAAAAAAATTATCATATCCATCTCCTCTTCAAATTGATACTTAATTAATTTAGGACAGAATTTTAAAATGACCCCTAGATTAAAAATACCTACTGCAAGTATGGACTCAAGAGTAAACTTATTGTATAAATATGGCTCATTTATATATAGCGTGCGCGCTTATGGAATGCGTAAGGTACAAATTTTTCGTTTTTTTGATTGTTTCTTTTACTTGCGCATTTCACAAATAAAATAAACAATATCCGCTTTTGGTCTCCATTTCATCTCTTTCTCCTCATTTCACCAAAACCATTGCCTTATATTACCCAGTTTCTGTTCTAATTCTCGATTTACATTCTAAATCAAAATAATATATAGTTTGAGACGTCTTGCAAGGTAAAAGAGTTGAACCTAGTTGTTTATTAAGTTTGTTTAGCATGGTTGTTTTGTTAGGTAAATTATGTATATTATTGTTGTTTTGTTTATTCTGAACTTAGACGTGGATAATTGGGAAATAGACTATAAAATGTTGATGAAATATTATGATGAAATTGAAATGCAAAGAAGTTTGCATGGGGACTCACATTGATGGTGGAGTTGATTATGTTTTGAAGATATAATTTGATCCAATACCGTAAAAATTCCATTGTGCAACATTAACCTTAGAGGCTCGTTTACGTGAAATCCTAGCGAACCAATGTTTGTATGAAAATATTTGCATTTGTTTGTATATGGTCAAACGTCTACATCATGTTCGCCCAGCTATGCTAAGCGGACAATATTTATATCCATCTTGTCACTGTAGAGATGACTGTGTAATTGTCGTATGTATGACGTAGATTTTACTAATATAGTTCGTATAATGATAACAAGACGAACCTTACTCAAATTGAATGATGTTATTATTTCGATCGGATTGATCATCCAATGCATGCAAGCGAACTAGTATGCGCCCCTGAAATGCGAGCGGAAGTAAGACATTTGGAAAAACTTAATCCAAAACTAAGAAAACTAATATTTCCTTATTTGTTTTGGGCTAGGAAAATGACGTCACTTGCATGTTGTTTGATTTCATGTAATAGATAAATTTCTGTATTTTTAATTACATATATGTTTGTGGAGCTGGTTGTGTTTTATTTTATCTCAGTCATGTCTACACGTTGTTACTTCTAAATCCAGCACCGAAACCTATTGTCGGCGAAGGGGTATCGTATCACAACCGGCTTAAAAGAATGATTTGGAAGCATAAAGCCGACAACAAACTATTGAAACAATTAAAACCGAAAGCATCAAAGCAGAATTTTGGTTAATAGGCTATCTGCACCAACATAAGGGAGAAAAGCTTGGTACCGATACGAAAGGGGATTGTAATAAAGCAATACTGACACAGAGGGCGATCAACATGACTTAGTCCGAAAGCATAGCGCAAGGAGCTGGAGACATGCAAAGAAGAGCATGAACTGGAAGCTAATGACCTGAGACCTAAAACAAAGAAAGGACTCCATATTATTCGAAACATAAGCAGAGTGAGACGAAGGGCTATCGACACTAATTAACTTAGTGCCGGTACAAAGGAAAATAAAGACATCAAAGTCAAAGATAACACTCTAAAAGCTAACTATCGGAGTCAAGTCTTGTCGAATACTGAGACACAACGTCTAAAGCCATTCATAGATGTACCGAAAGCATGCATCCGCAAGACCGAAACCAATTTTCAGGACTCATCGAAAGTAAACCAAAGTTTATAAGAAGAAGGGTTATCGACACTAATTTTCTTAGTGTCGATACTGAAAGGGGTGGCGGTTCCAAGGTCATGAGAAAGTGTAACACGAAAGCAAACACTATGAAGACTTGGAGGCAGAACCGGAACCTATTGCTCAAAAGCCACTCCCGAAGCAATCCATACCAACTGGCTTGGTATCGATGCGGGAGGTAGAGCGACATCAAAGAGAAGCTCCTATGACCGGGACCAGTTTTCCGAAAGCTAAGACTGACACACCAAAGGCCAAATTATATCCGATAACAATGTTGAAAAGGCGACCGAAGTCAAGGCAACCGGAACCAGAAAGGTGAGAGGCGTTCGACACCCAGCTGCCGCATCCTAAAAGCGCTACTGCTGAACCAAGGACAAAAGTAGACTTTTTCTCATTTCCCAATCTTTTACTCATTTCTTATAGAGTAAACCCTAATTTCTTAATCAATTTATGGATTTCCTTTGTAAATACTTACGTACTCAAATCAATGAACAATAACGAGTGAATCGACACTTAGCATATTTTCTATGATTTACCTTATTACTTCTTTCACCTATTTCCCTATGTCTTCTCAACGATCGAATGCCTCATGCGCAAGTTTCGACCTAAACCCGGATTACCAAGAATGCCCTTCTACAAGCCATTTAGCTTCCTAACTTGTGTCCAGCTTAGGGAACCCTTATCCTAAGGTAACTACTGGTTGTTGAGTCTTGTAAGAGTGATACTTACACCTTGATGGAAGAGTAACTAATCTTCGGGCTCTAAACCTTGATATCTAGGAAACAGTGAACTAACTCAATCTCGTGGGAACTAAATAATCTCACTCTATCCTTAGGTCCACTTCCTTAGAGCTATCTCCGGTGTTGATAAAAAATATCATTAATATTTTGGCACTAAAAGGAGGGCTTTGTAACGACCCAGAAAATCTGAACCAATTTAAAATTTTTAAATTGGCTAAAATAATGGATTTTAAATATTTAAAATAAATATTTTAAATAATGGTGATGAAAACTGAGTTTGAATCGACATTTGAAAACGAATATAATTAATTATAATTATATATAGAATTGAAAATGGCGCGGTAGTTCGTTAATTCAATTTCAAACTTCAATTGAATATACCGGATGCAAAACAATCCGGATTTTAGTGAAACCAAAAACATTAGGATCTAATTGATGATATCTTTCTAACGAATCTGACCAATCGAAATTTGATAGCGGGAATCAAAAGATATGTCCAGTTGAAAATTCTGAATAGTCGCTATGGAATTCAGGCCCTTAAAAATGGACATTTTGCAAAAGACCTCGGATTTTGACGAAACCACTTTTGTTGGATCCGCAGTGTCAAGTTATTGCTAGGTTTCAAATTTCATAATTTTTCGAATCAATATGTGAGCGTGGCAAAGGAAAACGCGTTTAACCAGTTTCTGTTGAATTTAATCGACTGGAAATTGGCCATTTTTCAAACGGTCTCAGAATTAGACGAAACTGGTTTTGTTAGGACCGTATCGTCAATACGAAGCTAGAAAATATTTTTCTGGAATTTTAGTGTTAATATGTGACCCCGGTAATTTGAAAGGTACGTTTAAAATTCAATATAATGATTTAAATGAAAATTCAAAAGGAAACTGGCTGTAACGATCAAATCAGCTTGCGATACATATCCCATTGTGTTCGGAATGGGGGTAAAACGCTACGGGCGACAGGCGGTGGGCCTCGTTTCAAGGTCGTATGTAAAAGTCAACCTTTTTGCAAAATTAAATAATTAAATTAAAAAAAATCTATTTTCCCTCCTATACCTGCCCCCCCCCCCTGTAATTCATTACCGATTTTAGTATACAGAATAAAAAAAAATAAAAAAAAGAAGAAGAACGGAGGAAGAGCAGCTCGTCGCCTCCACCAAGCTCTGCCCGCCTCCGCCTCTCCCCCATCCCCCTCCATCGATCGAACACCCGAACCCTCCCTGCCAATTCGCGAGCCTCCAGAAGCATCGCGACCCCCAATTCTCGAGCCCCCCGAAGCCGTTCGAAACCCTAGCCACCGCCTGCTCCGCCTCCTGCCGCGAGCCTGGCCGTCATCTCTCCCCCCCTTCTTCGCAGGAAGGTAAATTGTTTTATCTTATTTTATTTTCATTTTAAAATTCCGATTGAAAAAGATTTTAAAACAGAAATAAAAACTGATTTGTTTTAAAAATAAAAACTGATTTGTTTTAAAAATAAAAACTGATTTGTTTTAAAAATAAAAACTGATTTGTTTTAAAAATAAAAACTGATTTGTTTTAAAATAAAAACTGATTTGTGTTAAAGGTAAAAACTTTAAATAGGAAAAAAGGTTTAATCTTTAAAGAGAAAAAGGATTTGAACTTTAAGAAGTAAAAACCAGATTTTTAGATATTGAAAGTCGAAGTAAAAATCATATTTTTATATATTGAAAGTCGAAGTAAAAATCATATTTTTATATATTGAAAGTCGAAGTAAAAATCATATTTTTATATATTGAAAGTCGAAGTAAAAATCATATTTTTATATATTGAAAGTCGAAGTAAAAATTCGATTTTTATATATTGAATAGCATCGTAAAAATTCGATTTTTACATATGTAGAGAATACGGGCGAAAGCGACAAGAAGGCGAAATAGGCGAAGATTTCTATAAAAGAAGAGTCTTGGTATTGGATAGCTATTGGTGAGATTTCTGATTTAAAAATTATATATATGTGTTGAAAATGAAAGTGAATTGCTATATATAAATATCTATATCTATATATATATATATATATATACATACGCCCCTCGTCCACAAACCATGGACGATATTTATTGGTTGAAATTGTTGTGAAAATTGATTGATAGCGAATGATTGTTTGGGATTGTTTGTGATTGATATTGGTTGATTGCGGTTGAAACATACCCGTTTGTGGTTGAAAAATATTTGGTTGAAACCACATAGGATTAGTTTGTGGAAATGAAATAAATATATACATGCCGCCTGCGTGCGAACTAGATGCATGATCCCCATTGTCAAAAACCACGAGGTTTTAAGGTAGAGCGAGGAGCCGTACTAGGGACGGTGCCGGTTTAACTACCCTGCCGTTATGCTGCCGAAATTTTGAATAATATTTGTGTGTTTGAATTATTTTCATATGCTTAAACTATATTTATTCATTGTATAGAAAACATTCATGTGTTGAATTGATATTCATTCGTTGTTTAGAAATTCATGTGTTGAATGGTATTCATATTTTGAAATAAATTGTTCGATAATAAAAATCACATTTTTATCTATATATAAAAACCATAGAAAACATTCATGTGTTGAATTGATATTCATTCGTTGTTTAGAAATTCATGTGTTGAATGGTATTCATATTTTGAAATAAATTGTTTGATAATAAAAATCACATTTTTATCTATATATAAAAACCATAGAAAACATTCATGTGTTGAATTGATATTCATTCGTTGTTTAGAAATTCATGTGTTGAATGGTATTCATATTTTGAAATAAATTGTTCGATAATAAAAATCACATTTTTATCTATATATAAAAACCATAGAAAACATTCATGTGTTGAATTGATATTCATTCGTTGTTTAGAAATTCATGTGTTGAATGGTATTCATATTTTGAAATAAATTGTTCGATAATAAAAATCACATTTTTATCTATATGTAGAAACTATAGAAAACATTCATGTGTTGAATTGATATTCATTCGTTGATTAGAAATTCATGTGTTGAATGGTATTCCTATTTTGAAATAAATTGTTTGAAAATAAAAATCACCTTTTATCGACTATATGAACTATATAGAAAAATAGTGTTTTGAAATGAATCGTTTTACAATAAAAATCGCATTTTTATTGTATGCATAAATCGTTGAAATGTGAAGTGTTAAAAATAGCCAGTTGTTCAAAATAAACATATATGAGATGAAATATTCATTAATTTGCTAATGAAATGATTTGCACCTATTTATGTAACATTAGAATGAATGGAGTTTTTAAACCAAATAGAAATCAAATATGAAGTCGAATAGAAATTGATAAATGACAAGAACTGTATATATATGTACATGCAATATTCATTGAACAGGTTATAGCAAAGGGGCTAGAGAAGAGGAATAAAATTCTGTGCCCGACAAATAGGTACACATTTACTGATTTGTTTGGGTGATGATTTTGAGCCTGTTGGCTAGCCACTTGGCTTTTTCTTTTTCTTTTTGAGATTAGAAGGACCGGGAAAGCTATTTGCGATTTCCCGATGCTCCCGGTGCAGGGGAGGTTATGGCGAAATTTTTCCAAAATTTAAGGTGTTAGAAAATTTTTTGAAGTGAAAACGATATGGAAATCATTGAATGAACTATATTTATATAAATATATAAATATAAATAAAATTAAAACGAAACGGAGCCGTGCAGTTCGTATTTTGAAACCGTGATTTCAAACGACTAGTGCGGGAAATCCGACCATTGGATTTTCCCGAAATCTCAACTGTCGGGTTCGCCTTGGAATAATCTTTCCAACGGCACCAACCTTGTAAAAATCCAACGGTTGGATTGTCTGGAATGTTTAATTCAAATCTGAAGAAAAACAGCGCCAGAATCGATTATATTTATATATAAATATAAATATAATTATATTTAATCGAATAACGACGCTGCAGTTCGTATTTTGAAATCAAAACTTCAAACGATTGTACCGGGAGATCCGACCGTCGGATTTTCCCGAAACGGGAACCGTTGCGTTCGTTTTGAGAAGACCTTTCTAATGATGTAAACTTTGTGAAGATCCAACGATTAGATTTTCAGATATGTGTAAATCAAATCTGAAGAAAAACAGCGCCACGGCTGCCTTTTGGCCCGAAGCGTCGTTTTGAATAAAATGGCTATTTTAAAATAAATAAAAATAGCGATAAATAGTTATAAAATATCATAAGCGATATGGAATGGAAATAAACTGAATTTGCTCGATTTATGTCGTATTTGATGGTTGAATGTGTTTGGTGTGAAAATTACATTAAAGAACAATATTGGTGTTGTCGAATAATTTAACCATTGAGATAAATTGATTTGAAATTCTAAATATACGTGAATTATTTGAAAAGGCCGAGTTAATTCTCATTTCGAATAATTGACCGACGATTGAAATTCGAAGATGAAGACGGTGGTCGAAGACCGGAGATCTTCACCTCGTTTGGATGGTAACCGAGGTCCTGATTGGGAGGCATCCCGAAATATGGATAATGAGTGGTGATCGTCCAGACGTACGTGGTGATCGATGGGTTTGCGAGGTATTTAGTGCCTCCGGTTTCGTTCAGACCTAGAACGGACTTGTAAATGGACTGTGTGTCTGACATAGGATTTATTCTGTGTGGCATGCTAAGATGCAGTGATCAGGGCTTCTGTTGAAAAGCAAAGTCTTGTGGTGATGATCAAAGCACCGCCTGTGTGGCGTAGCTTTGTGTATAACGTGAATTCGCGAGCCTCACACCCCGGTATGAACCTAAAACGGGAGAAGGACATCAGGGGGGACTTGCGTTTTCTTTCTAGCTTGGGTGGTGTCAGTGACCTACCAGCCCTGACATTTATATACTTTTCACCTATGTGGTTGTTGCTGTTGCGAGGCGCCTCGGTTTGATCGGACGATCCGGGTCCGATGGAGTCATTCGTTGGCTCATTTACACCCCACAGGGTGGAGAAACGCATTGTTCAGGCATTATAATCCACTTCGTGTGGACCGGCCCTGACGATCCAGGGTATGGTTGCGGCTGTACCTGAGACTCGGGCTAGACAGTCTCGAATTCGGCAAGGACTATCTTTTGCCTTGGTTCATGACGGAATTCCAATTTCCAAATACGTGACTGTGCGGTTTTGATTGTATACCTATATATGGCGACATAGTGGTATGGGGCATTAATGCCGTCTATGATTGATAGTTATGATTTGAAATTGTTTTCAAAGCATATAAACACTAGCAATAATATCAAATGCCTTTGTTTTATTCGTATCAAGCATATCTTGGCCGTTATAAGGTAAAAACTCTATCCTCCGGTTTGCGTTGCATT
The DNA here is from genome assembly GCA_030737875.1 of Allium sativum. Lineage (NCBI taxonomy): Eukaryota > Viridiplantae > Streptophyta > Magnoliopsida > Asparagales > Amaryllidaceae > Allium > Allium sativum. Next base: position 1,003,515,761 of record CM060920.1, read on the forward strand.
GTGTGATGGGAACTGAGTCTTATAACGGCTTCATTTTTATAAAAAGCATAGCGATGTTTAAAAGAAAGATTTGTCGTAAAGCACTGGCAATCCAATGGAGTAAACCCGTTCCACGAAAGTGGCGTGGTCCTGTGATTAGCCAATTATATATGTGTTGAGTGGATTTCTCATACCAGTCCCATGACTGACTCGTAGTTTGTTTCACTCTCAAACTCGGGTGCCCCTTTTTCTACACGGGCAGCCTTGTATTCAGGTTTAGCTGGTTCTTCTTTCTGGATAGCTGGAGCTGAAGATGGATTCTATCATTTATTTCTTTTTATGCTGTTCGGCTCCTATTGTACATATTTTGTTTATTTCCGCTGTAGACATTTATGTATAGCTGAACTGTTTTTGTACTAAGTAAGATCCTGTATACTGTGTAACTCTGATGATTACTTTTATCCAGTATATTTTGTTGTTCATTCTGGTGTATTTATTTAATTCTGTTCTGCTATTATATTTTTCTGTGTTATATTCCAAAGATAACCTTGTTTCCGTGAGAACGGGAAATCGGGTCGTCTCATCGTGGTATCAGAGCTTTGGTTAAGCTTAGTTCTGGAATATAACATTTGAACGAACTCATCAGAAATAGAACCAGTAGTGTTCTAGGACGGATAACTCAATACAGATAGGATCAGCAATATCCTAGTATGAGTATAGTAGAATCAGAACAACTCGTTAGAGATGGGGTCAGAAGTGCCTCAGAACGAGTCGAGAGTAATATGTTTTTAAATAACGTATTTGTGATTATATTTATATATAGTCTGGTTTTAGAAATATAATTTTTGAATATATAAAAGATATATATTTGAAAAGTTAAAAAGGTTAGAAACAAATTGGTTGTTGTATTGTGTGATTGTAGATTTATCAAACCACTTTCGACTTTGTTCCTTTTCGGGGACGAAAAGTTTTAAGTGGGGGAGATTGTAACGACCCAGAAAATCTGAACCAATTTAAAATTTTTAAATTGGCTAAAATAATGGATTTTAAATATTTAAAATAAATATTTTAAATAATGGTGATGAAAACTGAGTTTGAATCGACATTTGAAAACGAATATAATTAATTATAATTATATATAGAATTGAAAATGGCGCGGTAGTTCGATAATTCGATTTCAAACTTCAATTGAATATACCGGATGCAAAACAATCCGGATTTTAGTGAAACCAAAAACATTAGGATCTAATTGATGATATCTTTCTAACGAATCCGACCAATCGAAATTTGATAGCGTGAATCAAAAGATATGTCCAGTTGAAAATTCTGAATAGTCGCTATGGAATTCAGGCCCTTAAAAATGGACATTTTGCAAAAGACCTCGGATTTCGACGAAACCACTTTTGTTGGATCCGCAGTGTCAAGTTATTGCTAGGTTTCAAATTTCATAATTTTTCGAATCAATATGTGAGCGTGGCAAAGGAAAACGCGTTTAACCAGTTTCTGTTGAATTTAATCGACTGGAAATTGGCCATTTTTCAAACGGTCTCAGAATTAGACGAAACTGGTTTTGTTAGGACCGTATCGTCAATACGAAGCTAGAAAATATTTTTCTGGAATTTTAGTGTTAATATGTGACCCCGGTAATTTGAAAGGTACGTTTAAAATTCAATATAATGATTTAAATGAAAATTCAAAAGGAAACTGGCTGTAATGATCAAATCAGCTTGCGATACATATCCCATTGTGTTCGGAATGGGGGTAAAACGCTACGGGCGACAGGCGGTGGGCCTCGTTTCGAGGTCGTATGTAAAAGTCAACCTTTTTGCAAAATTAAATAATTAAATAAAAAAAAAATCTATTTTCCCTCCTATACCTGGCCCCCCCTGTAATTCATTACCGATTTCAGTATACAGAATAAAAAAAAAAAAGAACGGAGGAAGAGCAGCTCGTCGCCTCCACCAAGCTCTGCCCGCCTCCGCCTGTCCCCCATCCCCCTCCATCGATCAAGCACCCGAACCCTCCCTGCCAATTCGCGAGCCTCCAGAAGCATCGCGACCCCCAATTCTCGAGCCCCCCGAAGTCGTTCGAAACCCTAGCCACCGCCTGCTCCGCCTCCTGCTGCGAGCCTGGCCGTCATCTCCCCCCCCTTCTTCGCAGGAAGGTAAATTGTTTTATCTTATTTTATTTTCATTTTAAAATTCCGATTGAAAAAGATTTTAAAACAGATTTTAAAACAGAAATAAAAACTGATTTGTTTTAAAAAATAAAAACTGATTTGTTTTAAAAATAAAAACTGATTTGTTTTAAAAATAAAAACTGATTTGTTTTAAAAATAAAAACTGATTTGTTTTAAAATAAAAACTGATTTGTGTTAAAGGTAAAAACTTTAAATAGGAAAAAAGGTTTAATCTTTAAAGAGAAAAAGGATTTGATTTTTAAGAAGTAAAAATCAGATTTTTAGATATTGAAAGTCGAAGTAAAAATCAGATTTTTAGATATTGAAAGTCGAAGTAAAAATCATATTTTTATATATTGAAAGTCGAAGTAAAAATCATATTTTTATATATTGAAAGTCGAAGTAAAAATCATATTTTTATATATTGAAAGTCGAAGTAAAAATCATATTTTTATATATTGAAAGTCGAAGTAAAAATTCGATTTTTATATATTGAATAGCATCGTAAAAATTCGATTTTTACATATGTAGAGAATACGGGCGAAAGCGACAAGAAGGCGAAATAGGCGAAGATTTCTATAAAAGAAGAGTCTTGGTATTGGATAGCTATTGGTGAGATTTCTGATTTAAAAATTATATATATGTGTTGAAAATGAAAGTGAATTGCTATATATAAATATCTATATCTATATATATATATATACATACGCCCCTCGTCCACAAACCATGGACGATATTTATTGGTTGAAATTGTTGTGAAAATTGATTGATAGCGAATGATTGTTTGGGATTGTTTGTGATCGATATTGGTTGATTGCGGTTGAAACATACCCGTTTGTGGTTGAAAAATATTTGGTTGAAACCACATAGGATTAGTTTGTGGAAATGAAATAAATATATACATGCCGCCTGCGTGCGAACTAGATGCATGATCCCCATTGTCAAAAACCGCGAGGTTTTAAGGTAGAGCGAGGAGCCGTACTAGGGACGGTGCCAGTTTAACTACCCTGCCGTTATGCTGCCGAAATTTTGAATAATATTTGTGTGTTTGAATTATTTTCATATGCTTAAACTATATTTATTCATTTTATAGAAAACATTCATGTGTTGAATTGATATTCATTCGTTGTTTAGAAATTCATGTGTTGAATGGTATTCATATTTTGAAATAAATTGTTCGATAATAAAAATCACATTTTTATCTATATATAAAAACCATAGAAAACATTCATGTGTTGAATTGATATTCATTCGTTGTTTAGAAATTCATGTGTTGAATGGTATTCATATTTTGAAATAAATTGTTCGATAATAAAAATCACATTTTTATCTATATATAAAAACCATAGAAAACATTCATGTGTTGAATTGATATTCATTCGTTGTTTAGAAATTCATGTGTTGAATGGTATTCATATTTTGAAATAAATTGTTCGATAATAAAAATCACATTTTTATCTATATATAAAAACCATAGAAAACATTCATGTGTTGAATTGATATTCATTCGTTGTTTAGAAATTCATGTGTTGAATGGTATTCATATTTTGAAATAAATTGTTCGATAATAAAAATCACATTTTTATCTATATATAGAAACTATAGAAAACATTCATGTGTTGAATTGATATTCATTCGTTGATTAGAAATTCATGTGTTGAATGGTATTCCTATTTTGAAATAAATTGTTTGATAATAAAAATCACCTTTTATCGACTATATGAACTATATAGAAAAATAGTGTTTTGAAATGAATCGTTTTACAATAAAAATCGCATTTTTATTGTATGCATAAATCGTTGAAATGTGAAGTGTTAAAAATAGCCACTTGTTCAAAATAAACATATATGAGATGAAATATTCATTAATTAGCTAATGAAATGATTTGCACCTATTTATGTAACATTAGAATGAATGGAGTTTTTAAACCAAATAGAAATCAAATATGAAGTCGAATAGAAATTGATAAATGATAAGAACTGTATATATATGTACATGCAATATTCATTGAACAGGTTATAGCAAAGGGGCTAGAGAAGAGGAATAAAATTCTGTGCCCGACAAATAGGTACACATTTACTGATTTGTTTGGGTGATGATTTTGAGCCTGTTGGCTAGCCGCTTGGCTTTTTCTTTTTCTTTTTGAGATTAGAAGGACTGGGAAAGCTATTTGCGATTTCTCGATGCTCCCGGTGCAGGGGAGGTTATGGCGAAATTTTTCCAAAATTTAAGGTGTTAGAAAATTTTTTGAAGTGAAAACGATATGGAAATCATTGAATGAACTATATTTATATAAATATATAAATATAAATAAAATTAAAACGAAACGGAGCCGTGCAGTTCATATTTTGAAACCGTGATTTCAAACGACTAGTGCGGGAAATCCGACCATTGGATTTTCCCGAAATCTCAACTGTCGGGTTCGCCTTGGAATAATCTTTCCAACGGCACCAACCTTGTAAAAATCCAACGGTTGGATTGTCTGGAATGTTTAATTCAAATATGAAGAAAAACAGCGCCAGAATCGATTATATTTATATATAAATATAAATATAATTATATTTAATCGAATAACGACGCTGCAGTTCGTATTTTGAAATCAAAACTTCAAACGATTGTACCGGGAGATCCGACCGTCGGATTTTCCCGAAACGGGAACCGTTGGGTTCGTTTTGAAAAGACCTTTCTAATGATGTAAACTTTGTGAAGATCCAACGATTAGATTTTCAGATATGTGTAAATCAAATCTGAAGAAAAACAGCGCCACGGCCGCCTTATGGCCCGAAGCGTCATTTTGAATAAAATGGCTATTTTAAAATAAATAAAAATAGCGATAAATAGTTATAAAATATCATAAGCGATATGGAATGGAAATAAACTGAATTTGCTCGATTTATGTTGTATTTGATGGTTGAATGTGTTTGGTGTGAAAATTACATTAAAGAACAATATTGGTGTTGTCGAATAATTTAACCATTGAGATAAATTGATTTGAAATTCTAAATATACGTGAATTATTTGAAAAGGCCGAGTTAATTCTCATTTCGAATAATTGACCGACGATTGAAATTCGAAGATGAAGACGGTGGTCGAAGGCCGGAGATCTTCACCTCGTTTGGATGGTAACCGAGGTCCTGATTGGGAGGCATCCCGAAATATGGATAATGAGTGGTGATCGTCCAGACGTACGTGGTGATCGATGGGTTTGCGAGGTATTTAGTGCCTCCGGTTTCGTTCAGACCCAGAACGGACTTGTAAATGGACTGTGTGTCTGACATAGGATTTATTCTGTGTGGCATGCTAAGATGCAGTGATCAGGGCTTCTGTTGAAAAGCAAAGTCTTGTGGTGATGATCAAAGCACCGCCTGTGTGGCGTAGCTTTGTGTATAACGTGAATTCGCGAGCCTCACACCCCGGTATGAACCTAAAACGGGAAAAGGACATCAGGGGGGACGTGCGTTTTCTTTCTAGCTAGGGTGGTGTCAGTGACCTACCAGCCCTGACATTTATATACTTTTCACCTATGTGGTTGTTGCTGTTGCGAGGCGCCTCGGTTTGATCGGACGATCCGGGTCCGATGGAGTCATTCGTTGGCTCATTTACACCCCAAAGGGTGGAGAAACGCATTGTTCAGGCATTATAATCCACTTCGTGTGGACCGGCCCTGACGATCCAGGGTATGGTTGCGGCTGTACCTGAGACTCGGGCTAGACAGTCTCGAATTCGGTAAGGACTATCTTTTGCCTTGGTTCATGACGGAATTCCAATTTCCAAATACGTGACTGTGCGCTTTTGATTGTATACCTATGTATGGCGACATAGTGGTATGGGGCATTAATGCCGTCTATGATTGATAGTTATGATTTGAAATTGTTTTCAAAGCATATAAACACTAGCAATAATATCAAATGCCTTTGTTTTATTCGTATCAAGCATATCTTGGCCGTTATAAGGTAAAAACTCTATCCTCCGGTTTGCGTTGCATTGTGTGATGGGAACTGAGTCTTATAACGGCTTCATTTTTATAAAAAGCATAGTGATGTTTAAAAGAAAGATTTGTGTAAAGCACTGGCAATCCAGTGGAGTAAACCCGTTCCACGAAAGTGGCGTGGTCCTGTGATTAGCCAATTATATATGTGTTGAGTGGATTTCTCATACCAGTCCCATGACTGACTCGTAGTTTGTTTCACTCTCAAACTCGGGTGCCCCTTTTTCTACACGGGCAGCCTTGTATTCAGGTTTAGCTGGTTCTTCTTTCTGGATAGCTGGAGCTGAAGATGGATTCTATCATTTATTTCTTTTTATGCTGTTCAGCTCCTATTGTACATATTTTGTTTATTTCCGCTGTAGACATTTATGTATAGCTGAACTGTTTTTGTACTAAGTAAGATCCTGTATACTGTGTAACTCTGATGATTACTTTTATCCAGTATATTTTGTTGTTCATTCTGGTGTATTTATTTAATTCTGTTCTGCTATTATATGTTTCTGTGTTATATTCCAAAGATAACCTTGTTTCCGTGAGAACGGGAAATCGGGTCGTCTCAGGCTTGAACCTCCAACCTTGTGGTGAACATCCACAATTCCAATTGTGTTGTTCCGTCCTGGATTGGACTAAGCTTGGAAGGAGCAAGACTATGGGTAAAGGGTCCCAACAAGAATCTTCCAGATCTCAAATGGCTATGTCAGATATTACTAATCCGAGAGTGATGGAAGAACATAGATTGAGGATGGAAGCCTTACGAACCATCAATTGGAAAAAGGAAGTTAAACAATACGATCCTGATTGTTGAAATAATAACCCTTTCCACAAGGGACAAATCCCGGCCTTGGCTTAAAGTTTTTCTACATCAAAGGAGTATAACCCATTCTCTCACGTAAGAAGGGTTATCCATGAGAAAACTAAATGAATAGTATTCGAGCAAGAAATAATTAGGGATTTCAACCGTTTTACTTCCAAATGGACTAAAAGAATAGCACTCCATTCTCAAGACGCTTTGAAAAGAAGGATCAAAGATACAAAAGAAGTAACGAGACTGTAACGTCCCGTATTTCTATGGTAAAATAATTAATTTATTTAATTATTTAAAATAGTGTTTAGAGATTTAAATGGTCATTTGAATAAATAATATTGAATATTTAATTAATATAAATAATAGAATAATATATTTATTTTCGAAATAATTGGAAATAACAGAATTCACAATATTGTGTGAATTGGACAATTTAAAATATATAATTCAGTTTAGAATTGAATTATATTAACGAATTTATATTTAAATGTTAGTTGAACATACAATTTATATTATAATTATAATCGAGCTCCAAATGGCGCGATAGTTCGTAATTTTGCGATTAGAACTTTAAACGAATATACAGAATCAGTTTTAAGCCGGATTTCTGTGAAACAAGAAAGGTTCGAGTTGGTGAAGTATATTTTTCTAACGGAAGAAAAAAATCGGGATTTCGCTGTGTAGATTTTGAGTTAGGTCCAAATCAAATTTTCAAAAAGTCGCTATGGAATTTCCTCTATAATTTGTAACGATTTATATATATTATAAAAGGATTTTTAATATAAATTGGGGATCGATTTAACCTTGGTTTTGAAAAATGAAGTTGTAAATCCAGATATGTATATTTTGAAGTCGGATAATATTCTGTTGTGAATATATACAATAATATTAATTTACTAATATTAAATTTAATTATTTTTAAATATATTAATATTTAAATGGGTTTATTTAAAGCTTTAAAAATAGCCAGTTTTGCAAACGAACTTCGTTTTCGACAAAACTAATTTTGTTGGATCTGGAATATTAAATTATTGTTAGATTTCAATTTTCATGATTTTTGGAGTCAGTATGTGACTGTACGGGATTTTAATGTGAAATACAGTCAATAATTTGACTTTAAAAATACCCTGTGTGAGCAAACGGACTCGGAATTCGACGAAACAAGTTTCATTGGTCCGTAATGTCGAACTATAGCTGCATGTCTATTTTTATCAAATTTGGATATTGTATGTGATCATATGGATTTTTAGAAGATAAATACAAACAACGGTTGATTAAAAACGAATATTAAATCGAATATTAAAATATTAAACTACACTATAAATACACTAGGTATCCTCCAACCCTAGACCATTTTATTTCTCAGTCAAAAAAACCGTAGCTGCCATATTTTCTCCATTTCCTAAATAATTCGACACTTTAGAAATCCACAACAAATCGAAGAAATTTCTATAAATTGAGGTATATATTTGGAATCGTTGAAGAGAGAGCTTCATGTTCGTATGGGTATTATCAGACTCGGTGGGTTTTTTTCAAAAGTCGAACTACAACAAGGAGTCTAGGGCTAGCGGTTGTGAGCGGTATAGGAAATTTGAGATGTTTTTGAGATTAGGTACGTGTTCTTGGGATTGAGGCGAGCAAGTCAGTGGTATTTTTGTGGTTTCCGGTTATTAGTTTGTTCGAAGGGTGGAGTTTGAGGGGAGGAGTTAAATGGTGATCTTTGTTTTGGTGGTAGTGGTGTATGGAGGGAGCGATTGGTAGAAGAAGAGTTCGGTTGTGGTTTTGTTTTCTTCGTGAGGAATAGCAGAAGTTACGGGGAGGATTAAATTAAGGAAGACAATTAGCGGTATTTAAAACATGGAGTAAGGATTTGAAGAGGATATGAAGTGAATTTGGGTGATTTTCTTGTTGAATTCAAAAGGGTTGGAGAAGGTGAATGATAAAGGGAGAATCGGAGCTGGAAATGACGGGTTTGAGAAATAAAGGGAGTGCGGTTTTAATTTCGTTGAGGAAGAAATAAGATTGACTGCAATTAAGGTTATCCAGATTTAACAAGGTGATTAGGGAATTTAATGAAATTATTAATTAACTTATTATCCGTGCAATCTTGTAAAATCGACAACTTTTGCGTACATGATCAGAATTCAACAAACCAAGGTCCATTGGGATCGTATGGACGGTGGCTATACAATGGAATAGACTGGGAGTGAATTGGAGCTCGTTACAATTTATAGAGAAATAAATTGTCTATCTGAATCAACCGACAGTTATCGTCATTTAATGATGACCGTCTAATGTGAGTAGTTCTCACTAACTTTGTACAGTTTATATTTTTATAAATATAATCTAGTGTTGATAAATGATGATTGATTGCTGTGTGTTGATTGTTTGGTTGAATTGTTGACTTATTGGTTGAAAATACAAATATAATTATATATATAAATCATTGATCAAATATTGATTCTGTTTATCATAATATTCTATATTGAAATGAAAGAGATGTTATTTATGTTGTTTAACATCTGTGATGCAGGGAAACAGGTTGGAGGGTTCCAACAGGATTACTCAATATTTATAATACTGTTTATTTTCATATATTGTGATATATAATCTGTGATTGATTATGGGTGTGTAGATGATGTTGATCATGGTTATTTGGTATTTTAAATACCATAAGAAATACCAGAATGTGAATAAAGGAATATTTGACGAGATATAAAAGAATTATGAGAAGATTGTTTAAAGTGGATATTAATTAGAAATTTGTTTTAACAAATAGATTTAGAATATTAATTTATAAATAATGTTTTATAAATTAAATAAAATATTTATCATTTGATAATCAAAATATATAAAACTGAATTTATATTATTTTTTACCTACTATTTTAAATCCATTAACTAATAGCATTTTTACACGTATTTAAGTCCATTACCATTGTTACCAAATAATACAAAAACACATAATTTCTATCAACATGATGTCAAGGAAATAAATCTAGAATCGGCAACAAATATCAGTGTAATAATTATACATTAATGATATCTTAACCATTGTATCAGTGTAATAATCATACCTTAGAAGCATTATTGATATCTCCTAAGTAAACAAAAAGATCTTAACCATTGTATTTAACAGTAGTGTCCTTTTTATCTAAATGAGCGTCTATTTATTATACAATACAACGCAAGGGTATAAAGAATCTAATATTTAAAAACGGGGGAAATTAAAAAAAAATGTTTTCAACTTGTTAACTTAAGAACTCCTAGCAAATAAAAATATGCACTGAACATGATACAATTGTCAAACTATTCCTATAATTATCTTATACCTGCACATATACATACACATGATACAATTGTTTTCAACATGATACAATTTTCAACTTGTTAACTTAAGAACTCCAGTACTATCCCTATAATTATCTTATACCTGCACATATACATACACATAAACTCACACCAGCATTGCCCGTATACATACAAATACATAACACATAAGCTCTCCTAACAGAGCAAAACTAATGTACAACTGCAAATAACTATATAAATTTAAACACTTAAGCATAAGTCAGACCACACTTGCATGAATTCAAACACTTAAGCATAAGTCAGACCATCACTTATTAACATTTCTTGGTCTAATAAGATACAAGAATAATTAACTCTGCAAATTGCAAAATAAGTTTAGAAACAATATACACTGACATTTTATAATTCAACTAAAAAGGAAAATAAAAAAGAAATAACAATCAGACGAAGATCCACCTCTTTTAACTATCCCTGATTAAAACAAAGTTCATATAATCTCAGTAATCCAGTTTAAATCATGCTTTTAACACTCATATAAATAAATAAATAAATAAAATTGAGAAAATAAAAAACGATAATTACAGTTGCATGCACCTTATATTTGGTGATGATATAAATAGCGCAGATGAGTCTACGCAAGTATCCGAAGAAAGTCAATGCCAAATATATCGAAAACCCAGCCTGGAATTATGAGAAGTAATTAACAAATTAAAATATAGTTAATCATTGCATGTCCAATTAATTAAGCTAGTCAATGCTTGTTTTAAAAAATAAAAAATAAACCCTACCATAACATTTTTTAAAGATGAAGTCCCCTTAAAAATGTCCGTTCTTTCATCGTAAGGGAAGTCCCTCTAACAATCCCTTGAACAATATACACTGTTGAATCAGTCAAAACAGAGTTGTGAGCTTAAATAATCTAAGAAATGACCAATGTTTATGCTAAGTTCTTGAAACACGTTTAAGTTGAAAAAGTTCCTTAAAATAAAAATCTCGTCGTAAAAGTGCGAACAGTCGGAATCGGCGTAGAAAGTCAAATTTCAGTGCGCGCCTTTTGAAACGATGATTTTCAGAGATAACCAACCTCTTTGCATAACGCACCCAAATCGATTGATGTAATAAAATAAATTAGTGGCCATGGAAGAAACAAGTCAAAATGAAATAGGTTATATGCAAAGAAGACCAGCAAGATATTCTTCCTGTCAGATCCAGCCGCTTTTACGAAGGATTGAGATTATTTGTAACGACCCGCCTTTTTGCCCGATTCTCGTCGGTAATTAAACCGACTCAAATCGTTCATAAAGACGAATTGTTATGGGTACTTACATATTTTGGACAAAACAACAGAACTTTTCACTGAATAATTCAATATTACATCAGAGTTACATGAATATCAGAGTTACACATAAATATACACAGCGGAAGAAATAAAACTCTCAGCGGAAGAACATCATCTGATACAGCGGAAGCTCCAACTCTAGCGTGAACTCTAACTCCGGAAGCGTTCTGAATCTTCTCCACAATCCATAACTGCAAACTAAACACTAGCTGCCCGAGTGGAAATTAGTGGGCACTCAGAGTTTAGGAAGGAACAATAAACTCCAGGTCAGTCGTGGGACTGGTGTGAGAACTCAAAAACAGTTATCATTTAGGTTTCATTTTAAAGTTGGGTAATTCAACGGACCACACCGCTAATGCAGAACGGGTTTTACTCCATATGAATTCCCGTGCATAGAAATATGCAATGACTTTTGAAAAATGAAGCTATCATAAGCTCGTCCCACATCACACAATGCAAGCGCACACCAGATGGGCGAGTTTGTCTTATGATAACCAAACATGATTTCATACGTGAAAATCCTCTTTTACTATTATCATATAGTGTGGAAAACAAGTTCACAAATAAATGTATTAATCCTAGACGGCATGAGTGTCCCATACCACTATGTCGCCATATATAAATAAAATCAAAATCGTATGGCTCGTATTGGGATTTGGATTTCCAACTTGATGATTCCTGGCACGAAAGATCAATCAGGGATACAAACGAAGTGCCTCAACGGCTTTTTCGACCATACGCGGACACCGAATACACATCATCAAGGCAGATCAACGGTTTTCGACCAGACGCGGCCCCCCGAACATACCCCATCCCCAGTTCATAAGTGGTTTCCCACTGCTGCAGCACTCATCATCGAATCATATATATATATACAGACCAAACTGCCAGTTTCCCATCATCCGATGTGTGAGGTTTGTCGATGTCACGTCAAACACAAAGCTACGCTTCGATAAGCCATGCTTTGATCATCATTAGCTCATATCATACTTGGGTATGCCACATCGTCAATATCTCCACATATCACTAATTCGAATTAATACATATTCTCTAAGAACGTAACTTAGAGACGGAGATATTCAATTGCCACAAATCTGATATATATTCACACGAATCAGTGCTACGTGGTCAATTACAATGTCAGACACACCATCCATACAAGTTCGTTCTGGGTCTGAACGAAACACAATCCGAAAATTTCCAAATATACTCAAATCTCCTGCCACCCTCGTATCGGGTGTACGGCCCGATCCGAGATTTCAGCAATCGATCCAAATAATCTGGATTTTTCCGGTCTTCATTTATCGATTCCAAATCTTGAATTGCTTCATAACGTCGTAATATTACTTGGAATGGTTTTCGGACCTATATCCGATCCCGGACTTCCCAAGTAACCAACGTATTTTAAAACAATAGCTACAAATCACACGGGTTTCTCAATTCAAATCTCCTTCCCAAATATTGTTGTTTATTTTGAATTACGGTTGGATTCAATTCCCGGAACCCGTTACCCTTTAATCCTTTCTCAAATTCAACATTTGTTTTCCCAAATTCCATAACAACTTAATCAATCCGTTGTCACTTGAGTAACCAAATCTTTATTTAGATTTTTTTGGATTTCCATTTAACACTTATATTTCACATATTAGTTCATATAGAATCAATCGACTTATACTCGATATTGATTCACAGACTCAGGCAACACGATCAGAATCAGGATATGGATATGTTAGTATTTCTGATCGTATTTATCTGCTATTGTAAATCCATATTGACTATCTAAAGATAAATTCCATCAAAACACCTTCCCATTTAAAACAACCTTGTTTTACATAACCATCCCTTTTCGTACAGGTTTGGTTTAAAGAACTTCCCATTCCAGTTGTTTTCAAATAAAAGGTACGCCAATGTTATGAGTGTTACGAAAGGTATTGAAAAAATGGTTACTCAATTTAGTGAATCCAAACCAAATTTAATTTTTCACATTTAACAAAGATCACCTTCAAATATATTTCACCAAGATTTAATGGATTTCATAAATCCATTTATTCGATTTCGGTTATGGTCGATGACTGCACGTAGCGACCTTTTCAGATTTTTATTTCGAACATAGCTCAAATTTATACGACGAAAGTTGAAAATTCCCCTTTTCACAAAACCCATTATTAAAAGAAATCTGTCATTTTCCCGTTTACGTCAATTTGCTTCCATATGTTCGAGCTATTATTATTTGAAATCCGGAACCGATATTATTGAACTGTCACTTAACGACGAGTTTGATTTCGTTATAATATAAATTGTTCAATCCAATTCCAAAACAAATTTTTTTCATAACTTAGTTAAAAATCAAATCCCGTATTATCAATTATTATATAATAATGAAACCCATTTGTTTGTATAAAACAACGTTTAATCCATATTTCAAATCTTTTCAAATCTAAGTTTCAAACACAATTCAAGCTCATTAGCGTTCGGGGTTTGTTTCAAACATATTTTATGCGGATATTGTTACTTAAATTTGATTTCAAATAGTTTACAAACTAATTCACAACTTTATTTAAGAAATAAAATTTATTTATGGAAGGAGAATGTGAATCGATTACCGTATACTTACACAGCTATGGTGTATGGTGAATCAGAACAAATTCAATTACATAACCAAACAACAAACACAAATTCATCCATCACAACCACAACAATCAAAATAATCAGTTAACTGTGCGCAGAGCGTTAATGTCAATAACGCTCAGTGTAAATTGCGGTGTTTTAACTGTATAAACATTCATCGAACAACCAATGACAATCATCCATAACAGTTCATGATCGTTAGCCAATTATAATTAAAACTAATTATAACTAAACATAATAACTAATTTAAATAAATTTTAAATTAGAATTCTCACCAGACAGCTCTCCCATAATTAATAGCCTACCCAAACTGTGCTGCATGCCTCTCTCTCTCTACGTATTTCCTCTCCACGTCATTCCTTCTCTTGCGCTTCCTCTCTTCGTTTTCTTTCTTTTCTTCTTTTGCGTTTTTTTTTTTTTTTTTTTTTTTTTTGTACAGAAAGGGTTGGGCGCAAAACAGGTTCATACTAGAACTGGTGCGGCAATCTCGCATGCGCATGCAAGAGAATGGACATGCATGCAAGACTTCTTCTTTTGTACAACTAGGCTTCTAACAACACTTATATGCATGCATGCGCATGCAAGATATGCTCTACACAAGTTAGCAGCAGACTCCATCGTATTGGATTTTATTTTCTCTCTCTAAAACAAGCTTCTAATATCAAAAGGATTTCGCATGCATGCAAAATGGTGGAAGCAGGTGCATGTAAAGGCGAAGGCAAGTGGACTGATGGAAGCTTCTGTGGAGCGGATGGCCAATGATGGTGCTGACCTTGAAGCGGACTGGAGTCATTTGGAAAGAAATGGATGAAGTTTGGTACACGCGGTGAGAAGATGAGAGGATAATTACGGTGGAGGGCTTTATGCATGCAGACCTCACGGTTTCACCGTTCTTCATTTTATTCCTTTTATATATATATATATATATATATATATATATATAATGGCAGAAGTTGCTTTTGGGAAGGAAGAGGAGGCAAATGGAGTGGAGAGCTTAACGGGCGGATGGGTTTTATAAAAGAGAAGCCAAATTCTTACAGCAACGTGTAAACATTTGGTTTACACTTGTCCCCCCTCACTTACACATGCTTGCCACGTTTTTTTTTCTTTTTTTTTTCTTTTTTTTTTTCGCGGATGGCGGAACTTGTTTAGCAGTGAAGAAGGAGGTTTACAGAACTACAGATAAGCTTTGAAACGGTGGACAAAGGAGAAAATGGAAGATGGAATGGACAGCACGTGTAAACCAAGTGGACAAGTGTCTCTCTTATAGCTTTATTTGCTTACACGTTGGTGTACACTTGCCATAACACATCCATCCACACTTCAAGTCCAAATGTAGTGTATTTATTTTGTTCACTTTCAATTTTTGATTTTTAGAGTTATTTACCGCGAGTTGTACCGGAGCAAGACCATCATCGTAAACAACAACACGCTCTGATTTGAAAACAGCAATAAAACCGGTCTGATTGATCAATTTTGTAAAGCGTCTAAAGGACCACGTTTATACCCAAAATACGTTGAAAAATTATCTGCTTATTTTTCAAAATAAAAATTACAGAAAAATTCTAAAAATTATTTTAAAACAGCGCGTGCAGAAATCGGATGAATATTTTTAACTGATATTTAATTATAATTTATTTTCAAGTCAAACAACTATTAAAAATTAAAAATCCATATAAAATCCATATCTAATTGTTTTTAAAATCTTTATATATTAAATATTTCTTAAAATAAATCTTTCAATTAAAAAAAATTCATATTATAAAACATTTATATATATATTAATACAAAATTTTATTACCTATAAATATAAAAACCATTATAATAAAAATTACAAAAATCATTTCTATACACAATCTTTAAAATAAGTCTTATACAAAATAAAATTATTTATTTAAACTAATAAAAAGGGAATTTCGAATATTAAATCCTATTAATTCGAAAATATGTATTCAGAAAATCTCAAAATGTGTTACGAAATTCATATTTAAATTTAGAAATTCTGGTTCGTTACATTCTTCCCCCCTTAAGACTTTTCGTCCTCGAAAAGGAAGATAGTAAATTTTAAACTTCTATATAAACTATAAATCAACTTTTCTATAAGCTTTGGAATAGGTCTCAAAACAACCAGATTTAAAATAGTGGGACACGCATATCATAGTCAGTCCAACATATCATATCATATCGATCTCTCAAGTTAGCATACAAAACGTATCTAACCTTTCCTGAGCACATACTACGCATTTGGGCAGTCAAAATGCAGTCATCAAAGGTGTACCTCAAAACCATACTAACCCAAAACAACTTAATGCATCTGGTACTTAAGATAACATATAAACACTATATATACAAGGTCCAGACTCATCGCAACTAAACCTCTGTTGTATCTGACCCATCAGCGGATGGATCGGTTAAACCAATTTCCTTGGGTTCCTCATTAGCTAACGACTCTTCATCGTCTACCATAAAGCCATCGTCATATATTCCCATGATAAATTTATCGTGCTCATTACCCATAAATCCATCTTCACCAGCCTTGTCCAAGAGCTGGTCCATATCCTCCATTTTCTCATCAACTCATCATCTCCCATTTCTGGAAGTAGGTCATCCTCGAATGTAGGTTATTCAAAATCACCCTCATCGGCTACAGCCTTATTATCGTCTACCCCGACATCATCACCATGTTGGGGTTTCTCCACTCTTTTCTATAACATCGTCAAATCCATCATTTCCCGCTTCTGGGAGTGGGTCGTCCTCAGCTATAACTGCTAGTTATCCCATTTCATGCATCAACATTTCTAAACCGCTCAACAAATACAGGGTCTATAGGCCAATTAATGTCTTCTGGTGCAGCCTGTGCTAGTGTGGCGTTTCCTAACAACTCCTGATTGCTCTGGTCTAGGATCTACTACCCAAAACTCTAATGCATCATTATAAATCTATGGGGGACATTAAATCCAAAGTAGGTTGCTGCCTTATCCCTTACCCTCTAGTCAAAATCACAGGTCCTAGAACATACTCATACATTATTACAGGGTCGTCCTACTGCAGGGTTGGGCCTTATTCCTAACATGACAGGATAATGATCAGGTCTACAGTTCATATTACTGCTTGGGCACTTGGTCCGATCCTAAATCAGGTTGGAATTTGATGAAATCTCAATTATTATATAATTACCCCAGTAACTAGAAATGATCGAATTCTCGATTACCGCTACTCTTAGGCCGGAATTAAGCAAGATTTACTATCTAAAAATTAAAAATTTTAAAGCTTATGGGTCACCCAAAATCTACTCATCATTAATTTAACAAAAACGATTCACATTAAGTGCTTCTACCCAAAATTTCTCCTTTCAAGGTTCTCAAAATTTGCAAAGGGGTTTACCAAAATCAACAAATGGTCAAGGGTCCAAATCGGGTCATCTTAATTCCTACCAAACAAACAGAAATCATTTTTACACAAGGAGTTAGTGAAATTTACTTAAGTCTCAGTGTATTCCCACATTTTCTTAATTATTATTGTAAGAATTTTATACTCAAGTTATTCATCCAATTTTCTAGATTCATAAATATTCCCTACTCGTCCTGGTTTATTTGTGAATTACATTTATATTCTTCATTTAAGAAAATATAACCTATATTTCATTCCTATTTCAAGTTACTATATCGGCTTTCACTTTAATTCATCAACAATTTCAAACACTTATGAAAATGGTTTCAAGTATTCTCGACGTTTAAGTCAGAATCATACGGTCATCCCATTTTTGAAACTCGAGGATAATCTCTGACGATGTCTGGATCATCAACAGAATTATCCTCCAGCGACTAGAATGGAATCCTATATCTATCTAGTACATATAAGATTTCGTATACACGTTGATCAGACGTATATTAAAAATCCTTACATACTCGATAGTCTAATCATGACGTCGAATAAAACACTCGAAATCCTTATTTCAAATTATATTTCAAATAATCATCGTTTCAAAATGATTTACTTGTTCAAAAATACCTTATATAGGTTTCAAAAAAATATACGCTCTCTCGTCATAATATTCCGAGATCTCATTCTAGGGTATTTCTAACCCTATCTCTAATGAGATAATATAACTCTGAGGAGTCCTATTCTTTTGTCCAAATATGTACGTACCCAATAGCTTTGTATAACCAAAGCTCTGATACCAACTGTAACGACCCGCCTTTTTGCCCGATTCTCGTCGGTAATTAAACCGACTCAAATCGTTCATAAAGACGAATTGTTATTGGTACTTACATATTTTGGACAAAACAACAGAACTTTTCATTGAATAATTCAATATTACATCAGAGTTACATGAATATCAGAGTTACACATAAATATACACAGCGGAAGAAATAAAACTCTCAGCGGAAGAACATCATCTAATACAGCGGAAGCTCCAACTCTAGCGTGAACTCTAACTCCGGAAGCGTTCTGAATCTTCTCCACAATCCATAACTGCAAACTAAACACTAGCTGCCCGAGTGGAAATTAGTGGGCACCCAGAGTTTAGGAAGGAACAATAAACTCCAGGTCAGTCGTGGGACTGGTGTGAGAACTCAAAAACAGTTATCATTTAGGTTTCATTTTAAAGTTGGGTAATTCAACGGACCACACCGCTAATGCAGAACGGGTTTTACTCCATATGAATTCCCGTGCATAGAAATTTGCAATGACTTTTGAAAAATGAAGCTATCATAAGCTCGTCCCACATCACACAATGCAAGCGCACACCAGATGGGCGAGTTTGTCTTATGATAACCAAACATGATTTCATACGTGAAAATCCTCTTTTACTATTATCATATAGTGTGGAAAACAAGTTCACAAATAAATGTATTAATCCTAGACGGCATGAGTGTCCCATACCACTATGTCTCCATATATAAATAAAATCAAAATCGTATGGCTCGTATTGGGATTTGGATTTCCAACTTGATGATTCCTGGCACGAAAGATCAATCAGGGATACAAACGAAGTGCCTCAACGGCTTTTTCGACCATACGCGGACACCGAATACACATCGTCAGGGCAGATCAACGGTTTTCGACCAGACGCGGCCCCCCGAACATACCCCATCCCCAGTTCATAAGTGGTTTCCCGCTGCTGCAGCACTCATCATCGAATCATATATATATATATATATATATACAGACCAAACCGCCAGTTTCTCATCATCCGATGTGTGAGGTTTGTCGATGTCACGTCAAACACAAAGCTACACTTCGATAAGCCATGCTTTGATCATCATTAGCTCATATCATACTTGGGTATGCCACATCGTCAATATCTCCACATATCACTAATTCGAATTAAGACATATTCTCTAAGAACGTAACTTAGAGACGGAGATATTCAATTGCCACAAATCTGATATATATTCACACGAATCAGTGCTACGTGGTCAATTACAATGTCAGACACACCATCCATACAAGTTCGTTCTGGGTCTGAACGAAACACAATCCGAAAATTTCCAAATATACTCAAATCTCCTGCCACCCTCGTATCGGGTGTACGGCCCGATCCGAGATGTCAGCAATCGATCCAAATAATCTGGATTTTTCCGGTCTTCATTTATCGATTCCAAATCTTGAATTGCTTCATAACGTCGTAATATTACTTGGAATGGTTTTCGGACCTATATCCGATCCCGGACTTCCCAAGTAACCAACGTATTTTAAAACAATAGCTACAAATCACACGGGTTTCTCAATTCAAATCTCCTTCCCAAATATTGTTGTTTATTTTGAATTACGGTTGGATTCAATTCCCGGAACCCGTTACCCTTTAATCCTTTCTCAAATTCAACATTTGTTTTCCCAAATTCCATAACAACTTAATCAATCCGTTGTCACTTGAGTAACCAAATCTTTATTTGGATTTTTTTGGATTTCCATTTAACACTTATATTTCACATATTAGTTCATATAGAATCAATCGACTTATACTCGATATTGATTCACAGACTCAGGCAACACGATCAGAATCAGGATATGGATATGTTAGTATTTCTGATCGTATTTATCTGCTATTGTAAATCCATATCGACTATCTGAAGATAAATTCCATCAAAACACCTTCCCATTTAAAACAACCTTGTTTTACATAACCATCCCTTTTCGTACAGGTTTGGTTTAAAGAACTTCCCATTCCAGTTGTTTTCAAATAAAAGGTACGCCAATGTTATGAGTGTTACGAAAGGTATTGAAAAAATGGTTACTCAATTTAGTGAATCCGAACCAAATTTAATTTTTCACATTTAACAAAGATCACCTTCAAATATATTTCACCAAGATTTAATGGATTTCATAAATCCATTTATTCGATTTCGGTTATGGTCGATGACTGCACGTAGCGACCTTTTCAGATTTTTATTTCGAACATAGCTCAAATTTATACGACGAAAGTTGAAAATTCCCCTTTTCACAAAACCCATTATTAAAAGAAATCTGTCATTTTCCCGTTTACGTCAATTTGCTTCCATATATTCGAGCTATTATTATTTGAAATCCGGAACCGATATTATTGAACTGTCACTTAACGACGAGTTTGATTTCGTTATAATATAAATTGTTCAATCCAATTCCAAAACAAATTTTTTTCATAACTTAGTTAAAAATCAAATCCCGTATTATCAATTATTATATAATAATGAAACCCATTTGTTTGTATAAAACAACGTTTAATCCATATTTCAAATCTTTTCAAATCTAAGTTTCAAACACAATTCAAGCTCATTAGCGTTCGGGATTTGTTTCAAACATATTTTATGCGGATATTGTTACTTAAATTTGATTTCAAATAGTTTACAAACTAATTCACAACTTTATTTAAGAAATAAAATTTATTTATGGAAGGAGAATGTGAATCGATTACCGTATAATTACACAGCTACGGTGTATGGTGAATCAGAACAAATTCAATTACATAACCAAACAACAAACACAAATTCATCCATCACAACCACAACAATCAAAATAATCAGTTAACTGTGCGCAGAGCGTTAATGTCAATAACGCTCAGTGTAAATTGCGGTGTTTAACTGTATAAACATTCATCGAACAACCAATGACAATCATCCATAACAGTTCATGATCGTTAGCCAATTATAATTAAAACTAATTATAACTAAACATAATAACTAATTTAAATAAATTTTAAATTAGAATTCTCACCAGACAGCTCTCCCATAATTAATAGCCTACCCAAACTGTGCTGCATGCCTCTCTCTCTCTACGTATTTCCTCTCCACGTCATTCCTTCTCTTGCGCTTCCTCTCTTCGTTTTCTTTCTTTTCTTCTTTTGCGTTTTTTTTTTTTTTTTTTTTTTGTGTACAGAAAGGGTTGGGCGCAAAATAGGTTCATACTAGAACTGGTGCGGCAATCTCGCATGCGCATGCAAGAGAATGGACATGCATGCAAGACTTCTTCTTTTGTACAACTAGGCTTCTAACAACACTTATATGCATGCATGCGCATGCAAGATATGCTCTACACAAGTTAGCAGCAGACTCCATCGTATTGGATTTTATTTTCTCTCTCTAAAACAAGCTTCTAATATCCAAAGGATTTCGCATGCATGCAAAATGGTGGAAGCAGGTGCATGTAAAGGCGAAGGCAAGTGGACTGATGGAAGCTTCTATGGAGCGGATGGCCAATGATGGTGCTGACCTTGAAGCGGACTGGAGTCATTTGGAAAGAAATGGATGAAGTTTGGTACACGCGGTGAGAAGATGAGAGGATAATTACGGTGGAGGGCTTTATGCATGCAGACCTCACGGTTTCACCGTTCTTCATTTTATTCTTTTTTTATTTTATATATATATATATATATATATATATATATATATATAATGGCAGAAGTTGCTTTTGGGAAGGAAGAGGAGGCAAATGGAGTGGAGAGCTTAACGGGCGGATGGGTTTTATAAAAGAGAAGCCAAATTCTTACAGCAACGTTTAAACATTTGGTTTACACTTGTCCCCCCTCACTTACACATGCTTGCCACGTTTTTTTTTCTTTTTTTTTTGGCGGATGGCGGAACTTGTTTAGCAGTGAAGAAGGAGGTTTACAGAACTACAGATAAGCTTTGAAACGGTGGACAAAGGAGAAAATGGAAGATGGAATGGACAGCACGTGTAAACCAAGTGGACAAGTGTCTCTCTTATAGCTTTATTTGCTTACACGTTGGTGTACACTTGCCATAACACATCCATCCACACTTCAAGTCCAAATGTAGTGTATTTATTTTGTTCACTTTCAGTTTTTGATTTTTAGAGTTATTTTCCGCGAGTTGTACCGGAGCAAGACCATCATCGTAAACAACAACACGCTCTGATTTGAAAACAGCAATAAAACCGGTCTGATTGATCAATTTTGTAAAGCGTCTAAAGGACCACGTTTATACCCAAAATACGTTGAAAAATTATCTGCTTATTTTTCAAAATAAAAATTACAGAAAAATTCTAAAAATTATTTTAAAACAGCGCGTGCAGAAATCGGATGAATATTTTTAACTGATATTTAATTATAATTTATTTTCAAGTCAAACAACTATTAAAAATTAAAAATCCATATAAAATCCATATCTAATTGTTTTTAAAATCTTTATATATTAAATATTTCTTAAAATAAATCTTTCAATTAAAAAAAATTCATATTATAAAACATTTATATATATTTAATACAAAATTTTATTACCTATAAATATAAAAACCATTATAATAAAAATTACAAAAATCATTTCTATACACAATCTTTAAAATAAGTCTTATACAAAATAAAATTATTTATTTAAACTAATAAAAAGGGAATTTCGAATATTAAATCCTATTAATTCCAAAATATGTATTTAGAAAATCTCAAAATGTGTTACGAAATTCATATTTAAATTTAGAAAATTCTGGTTCGTTACATTATTTGAAGGATTCTTTCTTCGAGGAATCAGTTTGCACTTTCGATGCACCTACTGACTGACTCAATGTAATTACCTTTTCATTTAAACGCAGCAGCATCAGCAATTTCGTGGAAGAAACTGTTAAAACTAGCGTAATCGTTTTGGATTCAAGAGGAAATCTGCGTATTAACAGGGTTATTTGGAATATTGAAGATTTGGTGGGCTTTGCTGCAATTCACTCCGATGATGGTCCACAGAAGGTTTCTGCTGCTTGTGTGACTACTCCCAAGATTCATGTAAGTACAGTTTGATGTTTATTTATTTTCTGTGATTCTGAACTTTCATCATTTATTGATTTACTTGGGGATAAGATCTTGCTGGTATGCTATGACCGTTTTTTAATATAAACCTGTTTTCACCGGGAATTCAAACATATAACGGCCTGTTTACTGAGGTAGAACCGCTAGCTTCATTTGTGTGGTATATCCACCGGTCACCAAACAAGGCTTATTTAAAGAGTTTGTACCTGTAAAAAGAAAACCCGCCATCTTGATCACATTTCAAGAAAAATATGTACAATGTTAAGTTACAAAACGAAATCCATCCTTTATTGGATGGCAAATTTTATTGCCACTCGTAGAATTGCTAAGTTGCCCCCCCCCCCCCCTCCCCACAACCCCCACCCCAAATAGCCAAAATTTTCAAAGACAAAATTACCTTTTTCCTATTACAATTTAAATTTCAGTTTTTTTTCAATACCTTCAGATCACCACGCAGTGGCATTGCGATGTGACTTCAGAGTACAACACAGTGTCAAGAGGGTGTTTTCGGTTTTTTATCAAAGAAGGGGGAAACGAGTTTTTCAATTTTACGAAAATCAGGGAGCAAATCAACAATTCTATGAATTCAAATAGAATTTGCCTTATTGGATATCATGTCATATATAAAAGGAGTAATAACTTCTAATATATGTGTAAGCATTAAATGTTTTTAAAGATTTGCAAAGGCATGACATTCTAAAGATACCGTGTACATTTATAATGGTTCTAAATAATGATAATTATTTTTTTAAAAGTACTCCATTAATCATTAGATTATATTTTATGTTTTTGTCTACGATAAGATAATTGCCTTAAGAAGGCCTAAGATGGTTCTATTTGCTTTTGGATGAGACATTTCTCTTAAAGTGGACCCACATCCCCAAAAAACCTATTTTCATGTCTGATGCATCAAATGTGCTGAATGTCTTAAACACAGGAATGGTTGTCCGTACAGGCTTGACAATGTTGTTCGTCTAAATACATATATAGTATAAAACAATGTTTATAAATATAAGGACAAATTTTCTATATGGGCTTGTTTTTGAAACTATTTCGCGTTTAAGGCCTACTTTCAAACTTATTAGCAAACTAGGCTGGTTTCTGCCCAGTCAGCAGCCACGTCAGCGCATTTTGTAACGGCAGAATTTGGAGCAACTCAAAGTTGCACTTTTTTCTGTTCAATTAGGCGCAACTCAAAGTTGCGTCCATATAATAAGAAAAAAAAAAAAGCAAGGCAGTTGTATAATAAAATTTGCAAGTCATATGGGCGCAACTCAAAGTTGCGCCTATTAAAAAAAATGAAAAAGATGAAAAAGCGCAACTACGAGTTGCTGCAAATTCTGGCAGTTACAAAATGTGTTGACTGTACTGCTGACTGTGCACAAAGCAGCCCTGTTTGGTAATAAGTTTGAAAATCAGTCCCAAACGCGAAATTGTTTCAAAAACAAGTCCTGAACGAAAATTTGTCCTAAATATAAATATAGATACTTTTGAATTCACATTTAAATTACAAATGTAGATCTATATGTTATAGCATCTTTTACTTTGAAAATTCAACTTCCATGAAGAATTAAATTTAAAATGTAATTAACATATATGTAACAATATTATTTTAATGAATATATGTGTATATATATATATATACACACACGTGTATATTGACTGAATTAGAAATGATGATATTTTGGATGAACTTGGAGATGCACCAATTGAAGAGAAGCTGGTTCAACGCCGTTTAAGATGATTTAGACATCTTCAATGGAGACCTTACGATGCATCTGTGCACGTTGGAATTATAGGCTGCACCGAAAGTTCGAAGAAATGTGGATGTCGATCAAGGATGTCACGAGGCAAAGTAATAAAAAATGATTTAAAAAATTAGAATATATCTGAAGAGCTAGTGTCAAATAGGAGCGTATGGAAGTTAGCAATTAATGTACTATAATCGTGAGTTTAAGCTAGTTTGGAGGGAGTGTTTTGATTATATGATTAGTGAATATGGGCTTAAGGCGTAGTGTTGATCTTCGATATACATTACTACTAGTATTATCGTCATCACCTTGGTTTTTTTGTTTATCCGTTATTGTTGCTATTATTATTATATTATTCTATTTCATCTTTATTCATGTTTTCATTTTTAAATCTCTTGTTATTACTTTTACCTATAAATTAACTTTGTAATTTAGTCTTGGTTACATCTCTACTCAGCCTGAACTTGTTTGAGATTAATTGCTTATTTGTTGTTGTAGTCATACGCGTGTGTCAGTGTGTGTGTGTGTGTATATATATAGATTATCATTTTAAGTTAATTGTAATAAAAAACCGTTGTAAAATCATATATACATATATATATAATTATATTATGCATACTTGCTATTCGATCTTATTAGATTTTGAAAAAGGCATTTTTTTTATTTAAATATTTTCGGATTTATTCATTTTTTTAAACAGGAAATTGTTGGATATTTAAAAACATACTTCGTAATGTATTAAGATTTTATGCAATTAATATACATACGTGTATATACACATTTACATTTATCATATACTTAATTGATTTATTTGTAATATATTTTAAAATTAATTATATGTGTTTGTACTAAAAAGGCAACACACATGTACGAAGATTTGTGATAATATAATCGATTTAACATACATGAATCATATCGTGAAAAAATAGACGAATTATATAGTGGATGTGTGTGTGTATCTCATGGTTGGAGATTCCATCCCGCACGGCGGAAATCCGTCCTTTTCGTTCCAGTTTCGGCGTTGAGCGGGCTGGAATTTGGGAAGAAAACAGTTTCGTTTCGGTTGACAGTGAAGAAAAAATGAATAGAAGAATGAAAGAAGAAATTGCGAGATTCAGGATGGAAAACGGAGGAAAACAAACTGGTCTCAAAGTTTGCATCTTGAATCGAGCTTGGATAATATGCTGCTTGCGTGTTAATTAGATGGAATGATTTTGAAGTTTGGTTGCATGAGTTTGAGGAAGAAGACATTGGGGTTGCGTGTGTTTTACGTGGAAGAAGGGTTGGCTACAGAGATTATAAGGTAGTGGGCTGTTCTTATTATGGGTTGTTCTAAAGGACCAATGACATTCATTTGATTTGTGTTCAAAACGTTGTATGGTTACATTTGGATTTGTACTCTAATTTTTAATCAGTCAATCAAACCGATCAAAATGATAACATAACTTAAGGGCATATATATATATATATTGTGTTTAATGCAATATTGTGATAATTATTGATACTTTTACTTGAAAAATGTATATAAAATCCTAAACCAGAAAAATAACGGATTTTCCGTAATTTTCGAAATGGAACCGAAATTCTTATATTTTAACTAACCGGAACGGAATAAAAAAACCGAAATTTCGAACTGTGGTGTGTATATATATAAGTGTGTGTGTATATGTATATGTATGTGTTTGTGTGTGTGTGTATATATATATATTTGAGAGGCACGTTGCAAAACATCCATATTTGGTGGCGTCCCATTTTCACTCCATTTTAACCCCATTCATTTATAATTAAATAAATTAATGGGAAGAGAGAATTCGTGAGAAAAGAGAGAAACGAGAATGTATGGTGGAAATCAAGGGAATTATAAGAAATCAAGCACTGTTTGGAGGTGCTCTTGATCACACACACACACACAAACACACACACACACATATATATATGGTATAAGTAAACATGTCGTTACCTTACTAAGGCCTAATGATTACACATTGAATGTTAACTCTAAATTCATATTAGTTCAGAAAGAGCTAACACAAAATTGCTATGATTGTATGTTTTAAGGCTTGAATTGATGAAGGGTATGGATGTTTTTGGCTAAGAAAGGGAAGAAGAGAGACGAAAAATCCATCCTGAACATTATCAACTCATTGAGTTGATTGGCATACTCTTTTATTGACATCTTCCTTGCTTCAAAAGATTAAACTTGAAGGAGATTCCACAGTAGTGGGCATAAAATATTTATGATGTATGCTCATTAAATTGCCATAGTAGTCTGTTGAAAAAGGTCTCTCCTTGCCTTTTCATTAGTAGCAACATAAACCTCCCGACCTTTTTTTACCAAATATTCTTTAATATCCTAAACTAATCCAATTTAAATTCATAAATCCAAATCAATACATTAATCATGACAACATCATAAAATTATTTGTATAAATAAAAAAATACATTCACAACAGTAATTAAAGTTAATAAATTTTGAAGAATGAAAGATGATTGTGGATGGGATGTTTGGATGTATGTTAACATAATTTGGTCTTAATCACAATAACAACATAAAATTATTTGTATAAATAGAAAAATTGTTATAGCAGTAATTAAAGTTAATAAGTTTTGAAGAATGAATGAGGATAGGATGTTATGTCTGGGGTATATGGATTAGTATTAAGATAGTTTAGTTTAAAGTGATTTAGTATTTTTGTTCATAATGGAAAAGCGAATGGAAGTTAATGATTCACTTATGAGAACTGTGAGTTTAAGTTAGTTTGGATGGAGTTTTATGATTATAGGATTAGTGAATAGGGACATAAGGCATAGCATTGATCTTCGGTATATATTACTACTGGTAATATCATCATCGTCACCTTGTTTTTTTAACTCGTTATTGTTAGTATTATTATTTAATTATTTTATTTTATTTTAATACATCTTTATTTATGCTTTCACTTTTAAATCTCTTGTTATTACTTTTACCTCTAAATTAACTTTGTCATTTGGTTTTGAGTTCCATCTCTAGCCAACCCCAACTTGTTTGGAATTAACGACTTAGTTGTTGTTATAGTTATATGTGTATATATAAATTAGTATTTTAAATTAATTGTAAGTTGTACAATGATATAAGTATATACGTATATATATATATATATATATATATATTATGCATACTTATTATTTGACCTTATTAGATTTTGGAAAAGGCTGGTTTTTTGGTTAAAATATTCTTGGATTGATTCATTTTTTTAAATAGGAAATTGTTGGATTTGTATTGTATAAGTTTTTATGCAATTAATATACAAATATACACACACATTTACATTTATCTTATACTTCAAGTTTGGTTTATTGTATTATAGTTTAAAATTGAATTATATGACACATTATGTTTGTTAGAAATGAAAATATATTTTATACAATTTTATCTACAAATTTATATAATTAGTTCTTTTAATATAAATCTAATTTTGTTTTAAAATTCTTTTAAGTCATTTTAGTTCTTGAATATATATATATATATATATATATCAATACATGGCGATAATATATATACGTATATGTAAAGGTAATTTTTTCTCATTATAATAACAATAGATTTGGGTATATGTGTGTGTATGTTCTAAAAAGGCAACACGCATATATAACAATGTTATCAAGTGGACGACAAGTCGACCAGTCGGTCGATCAAGTTCGACGACAGTCGACTTGTTCAATTCGATGGGAGTGGGCTTAAGTCGGCCCAAAAACCCTAATTTCTTTGATCGATATCTATAAAACCCAAGACGAAATTAATATTTGTACCAGACGAGATCGACAACATCGATAGCAAAAAAAACTAATTGCTTCTCCTCGCACCTCTTCGCTGCTCCTCTTGTACTTGATGACTTCGAGTGGGATAATGAGTGAATTAGCAATGAAGAGGATACTTTTTGGAGTGTTGTGGATGAAGCTCAAGGTGCATCACATGCGCTTGAGGGACGCAATCTTCCAAGGAGATCTCAAATTGGTTCTACTAGTGAGATGTTGGTCTACACTCGTCGTAACACTAGTTCGAGATTTGGATTAATTGATGAAGACTCGGATGAAGAAGCTATTCCTCTTGATGATGAAGTGGAGGATGATTATGGTGTACCATTACCCGAACTAAGCAATGCCAATGTTGAAGAAGGAGATAGAGATGATATTAAGATAGATACTTTTGCTTGAGTTCATACTCATTTTATGATCTATTATGGATATTATGGGTATTATTATGTTGTGACTAGGATCTATTATGGATATTTGTTGAATTTGAACCTATTATTATGTTATCTTTGTTGAATTTGAGCTTATTATAAATTTATAATTATATGTAATTATATTATATATTTAAGTCTAATAAATATATGTATATAAAAGACTTGTCGACTAGTCACAACTAGTCAGGCGATTTGTCGATTAGTCTTCTAGACGGTAGTGTCTCGACTTGGCCTCATGATAACCTTGATAAATAAAGATTCAGATTATGTAACCGATCTAACTATACATGAATCATATGGTAAAAAAATAGATGAATTATATGATGTGTGTGCATATATATGTATGTGTGTGTGTGTGCGTGTGTGTGTGTGTATGTATGTATGTATGTATGTGTGTTTATATATATATATATGAGGCACGTTCCAAAGCACCCCCATCCAATTTTCATCCCATTTTAAGTCATTTATTTATAATTAATAAATTAATGGGAAGAGAGATAGTGGAAAAAGAGATAAACGAGAATGTAGGTGGAAACCAAGGGGATTATAGGCTACACTGTTTGGGATGCTCTTGATCATTTTTCTATCTATAGATATGTACATATGATATAAGCAAACATGTTACCTTACCATTGCTTAGAGATTACACATTAAATGTTAACGCTAAAGTCTGAAAGATCTAACACACTATTGCATTGAATTTATTTGATTTTATGGGTTACGGCTTAAACCGATGAAGGGTATGGATCATTATTATGGTGATCGACTAGTCGTCGGCTAGTCGACATTGGAGCATCGACTGGAAGAGTAGACATGCCATTAGTCGAGCTCGAACCCTAAATCATGAAGTCGAAGCCCTAAATCACGAAGTTGAAGCCCTAAATTCGGAAGTCGAAGCCTTAAATCATGAAGTCGACCCCACATCACGAAATTGAAGTCGAGTACAAAGTCGAACCATGATGGCAACAATTGCAAATCACGAAATTGACTTGCAGTTCATCAGGTTGTGAAAGAAACTGGAGTCCGACTGGTTAATTGCAATAAGGTTTATCTATATTCGTGTGTTAAACGACTACAATTATGTATCAATATATATTTATTTATTTATCGACTAGTCCGAATAGTCGACTAGTTGGAACTCTATCGACTCGACTTGACTTGCCGTTGTAATAAACTTGGTATGAATTTTTGGCTAACAAAGGGAAGAAAAAAGAGAAAAATTCATCTCGAACCTAGCCAACTTATTAAGTTGATTGATATACTCTTTTACTGACATCAACCTTGCTTCAACGAAATAAAATAGACGTAAATTATTTATGACATATGCTTCAACCTAAACAACATTAACCGCCCAACCTTTTTTTTAACCATAATGTTCATTATTATATCTAGACTAATCCAATCAAAATTTATAAATCTAAATCAAATACACTAATCATTATAACATCGTAAAATTATTTGTATAAATAAAAAAATAGTCATAACAGTAATTAGATTTAACACATTTGGAAGAATGGAAGAGTATGGGATGATTATGTTTGGTATGTTTGTCTTGATGTTAACATAATGTGGTCTTAATCACAATAACATCATAAAATTATTTGTAAATAAAAATACTATTATATTATAGCAGTAATTAAAGTTAGTAAGTTTTGAATAATGAAAGAGGTTAGGATGATTATGTTTGGGATGTATGGATTAGATATGTACATATGATATAAGTAAACATGTTACCTTACTGTTGCCTAGAGATTGCACGTTAAATGTTAAATCTAAATTCAGATTAGTTCAGAAAGATCTAACACACTATTGCACTGATTTTATATGATTTTATGTTTAAGGGCAACTCCAACAAAGAGTTGGATATCCGAAAATGTGAAATCCGCACCCAAATTGGCCTCCAACAGGGTGTAGAAATATGCGGCTATTCTGAAATCTGGAGGAAAATTTCCGGAATTTGAAAACTGGTGTAGCGGTTGTTGAACAACCGCGTGTATCCACGCGGTTGTTTAACAAACGTGTGGGTATACGCGACTGTTAAACAAGCGTCTGCATCACTTTATATATGCCTACTGCCCTACATATAAACTTCTTCCCAACACGTGATTCATCCCAACCTTTCGTGGGCCCACTTTCACACTCAGCATTCTTTCCAAAATTGCGGCTGCCTCCACATATAAACCTCTTCCCAACTCATCATCCATCCTAACATTTGGCTGGCCCAATATCAAACTCAGCATTCTTTCCACGAATTGCGGTATTGATGTCCCACTTTCAATTATTTTATGCACACTTTCAAAAGGCTGACCCACTTATTGTCTAGGCGTTTTTTGAACAAATGCCTGGACACAAAACTGTTGGAATTTCCGGTTTTTCGGAGTGTGGAAAATCGAAAATCGAAAATCCACACTCCGGAACAGTTGGAGATGCTCTAAGGCCTAAATTGATGAAGAATATGGATCATTATTATTACGACGCTCGACTAGTCGACATTGGAGCATCGACTGTAAGAGTCAACTTTCCATTAGTCGAGCTCGAATCATAAACCACGAAATTGAAGCCATAAATCATGAAGCCGAAGCCATAAATTGGGAAGTCGAAGCCATAAATCGGGAAGTTGAAGCATTAAATCACGAAGTCGACCCCAAATCATGAAATTGAAGTCGAGTACGAAGTCGAACCATGATGGCAACGATTGCAAATCAGGAAGTTGACTTACAATTCATCAGGTTGTGAAAGAAACTGGAGTTCGATTGGTTAATTGCAATCATGTTTATCTATATTCGTGTGTTAAATGACTGTAATTATGTATTAATATATACATACTATATATATATATATATATATATCTATCGGCTAGTCCGAGACCAGTTGGAACTCTATCGACTCAACTCGACTTGCCACCGTAATAACCTTGGTATGGATTTTTGGCTAACAAGGGGCAGAAAAGAGAGAAATTCATCCCGAACCTAACCAACTTATTGAGTTGATTGATATACTCTTTTACTGACATCAACCTTGCTTCAAATGAATAAAATAGACATAAAACATTTATGACATATGCTCATTAAATTGTCGTAGTAGTCTGTTGAAAAGGTCTCTTCTTGCTTTTTCTTCGGCAACAACATTAATCGCTCAACCTTTTTTTTTTACCACAATGTTCATTAATATCCCTAGACTGATTCAATCAGAATTTATAAATCCTAATCAAATACATTAATCATGAAAACATCACAAAATTATTTGTATACATAAAAAAATATAGCCATAACAGTAATTAAAGTTAACAAATTTCGAAGAATGGAAGAGGATAGGATGATTGTGTTTGGTATGTTTGTATTGTATTGATGTTAACATAATTTGGTCTTAATCACAATAACATCATAAAATTATTTGCAATAAAAAGTACTATTATAGCAGCAATTAAAGTTAATAAGTTTAAAAGAATGAAAGAGGTTATAATGAAAGAGGATAGGATGTATGGATTAGATAAGCACATATGATATAAGTGAACATGTTACCTTACTATTGCGTAGAGATTACACATTAAATGTTAACTCTAAATTCAGATTAATTCAGAAAGATCTAATAGACTATTCCATTGATTTTATATGATTTTATTATTTAAGGCTTGAATTGATGAATAATATGGATCATTGTTATTACGGCGCTCGACCAGTCGCGAATAGTCGTCGACTAGTCGACACTGGAGCATCGACTTGAAGAGTCAACTTGCCATTAGTCGAGCTTGAACCCAAAATCATGAAATCGAAGCCCTAAATCAGGAAGCCGAAGCGCTAAATCAGGAAGTCGAAGTCAAAATCAGGAAGTTGAAGTCTTAGTTCACGATACCGACCCCAAATCACGAAATTGAAGTCGAGTACGAAGTCGAACAATGATGGCAAGGATTGCAAATCCTGAAACTGACTTGCAGTTCGTCAGGTTGTGAAAGAAACTGGAGTCCGACTGGTTAATTGCAATCAGGTTTAGTCGACCAGTTGGAACTCCGTCGACTCGACTCGACTTGCCACCATAATAACTTTGGTATGGATTTTTGGCTAACAAGGGAAGAAAAGAGATAAAAATTCATCTAGAATCTTACCAACTTATTGAGTTGATTGATATAATCTTTTACTGACGTCAACCTTGCTTCATAGGAATAAAATAGACATAAAATATTTATGACATATGCTCATTAAATTGCCGTAGTAGTCCGTTGAGAAAACCTCTTCTTGCTTTTTCTTCGGTAACAACATTAACCGCCCAACCTTTTTTTTACCATAATGTTCATTAATATCCGTAGACTAATCCAGTCAAAATTTATAAATCTAAATCAAATACATTAATCATGATAACATCATAAAATTATTTGTATAAATCAAAAAATACAATCATAACAGTAAATAGATTTAACATATTTCAAAGAATGGAAGAGATTCAAGAGAATAGGATGATTGTGTTTGGTATGTTTGTATTGATGTTAACATAATTTGGTCTTAATCACAATAACGTCATAAAATTATTTGTATAAATAAAAAAATACTGTTATTGCAGTAATTAAAGTTAATAAGTTTTGAAGAATGAAAGAGGTTAGGTTAATAAGTTTTGACGAATGAAAGAGGTTAGGATGATTATGTCTGGGATGTATGGATTAGTATTAAAAATAGTTCTATTTTTATTCATAATGGGAAAAAAAATGTGTTCACTGAGAATTGAACTCAGGACCTCCAGCTTACTAAACAGGTGCTCTAGCCATCTGAGCTATGAAAGCTTCACATAAATTTAATATTTTCTTTTTATGAAGAATATATGCATTTTATTCATAATATGTATCATAGTAATGTTTGAACATAATTCGTGCTCGATCTGTGTCCATTTGAATATATTATAGTATAGGATTAGGATACACCTTCGATCGGTTTGGTCATGTCTGGTCCATTCGTTTTGTCATTTGGTTTTGATTTACATCTCTGGCCGAACCCAACTTGTTTTGTATTAACGACTTAGTTGTTGTAGTTATATGCGTATATATAAATTAATATTTTAAGTTAATTGTAAGTTGTACGATCATATATATTTTATTATATTATGCATACTTGTTATTCGACCTTATTAGATTTAGGAAAATGCAGTTTTTTTTGGTTCAAATCTTTTCAAATTTATTCATTTTTTAAATAGGAAATTGTTGAATTTCTCAAAATACATACTTTGTAATGTATACGTTTTTATGCAATTAATATACATACACACACATTTACCTTTATCATATACTTAAAGATTGGTTTATTGTATTATATTGTAGAATTAAATTATATGTGTGTATTATATATTTAATTTGAATTATATATACACACATTATGTTTTTAGAAATGAAAATATATATTGTACAATTTTATTTTCAAATTTATACAAATAGTTATGTTAATATATCCAATTTTGTTTTAAAATTCTTTTAAATCATTTTAGTTCTTGAATATATATATATATATATATGTATATTATATAATACATGGCGATAATATATATACATATAAATATATATAATGGTGATTTTTTTCTCATTATAATAACAATAGTATGCGTATATGTGTGTGTATGTTCTAAAAGGGCAACATGCTTATATGAAGATTCAGATAATGTAATTGATCTAACTATACATGAATCATATGGTAAAAAAGTAGATGAATTATATGGTGTGTGTGTATGTGACATGTTCCAAAACACCCCCATCAAATTTTCACCCCATTTTAAGCCATTCATTTATAATTAATAAATCAACGGGAAGAGAGAGATAGTCGAAAAAGAGAAACGAGAATGTATGGTGGAAATCAAGGGGATCATCGGGGGTGCTACACTGTTTGGGGTGCTCTTGATCCTTTCTCTATCTATAGATATGTACATATGATATAAGTAAACATGTTGTTACCATGCTATTGCCTTAGAGATTACACATTGAATGTTAACTCTAAACTTAGATTAGTTCAGAAAAATTTAACACGCTACTGCATTGTTTTTTCTTTTCACAAAAATAAGAAATCATTGCAATAAATTTACATAAAATTCATGAAAAGAATTTTTTATTTGGTTTCTGGAACTAATATTGTAAATTATTTGATTTTTTATTTTAAAAATCAACACTAATTTTAGATGATTGAACATATCTAAATTAGAGTATTTAGTTGTCAAAGTTGTCTTGATTGATATTTCAGGTTCCATTAACTTCATAAAATTCTATAGATTTAAGCAAATATTATTGATTTTAAAGTTTTAATGACATGCAATATAAAAGAAGGACTGAAAATGTAACTAAGGATAAGGGTAGTATAGTCATAGTTTTTTTTATTAAAACGTTGGTGTATGTTAAGAAATTATGGATATACGTATAAAATTTGCCAAAATAAACTTGAAGGAGATTCCACAATAATAGGCATAAAACATTTGGCTAATTCTGTTCATACAGTCATAATTCTTTAACATACACCGTGAAATGAAATAAAATAGCGTACACCAAAAATTTCTTTTCATACACCGTCTTTCACAAAATTACCCGCTTATATTTTTATTATAATTTCTTTTTTCTAACTTAAAAATAAATTACACAAAAATAAGAATTCATTGCAATAAATTTACATAAAATTCAAAAAAAGAATTTTTTATTTGCTTTTTGGCACTTATATTGTAAATTATTTGATTCTTTTATTTTAAAAATCAACACTAATTTTAAGTGATTGAACATATTTAAATTAGAGTATTTTGTTGTCAAGGCTGTCTTAATTGATATTTCAGGTTTCATTAACTTCATAAAATTCTATAGATTTAAGCAAATATTATTGATTTTAAAGTTTTAATTAGATGCATTATAAAAGAAGGACCGAAAATGCAACTAAGGATAAGGGTAATATAGTCATAGTTTTTTATATTAAAACGTTGGTGTGTGTTAAGAAATTATGGGTGTATGTATAAAATTTTCCAAAATATTTTTGATATATGCTCATTAAATTGCCGTATTAGTTTGTTGAAAAGGTCTCTCCTTTCTTTTTCTCCAGCAGCAACATTAACCTCCCAACCGGTTTTTTACCATAATGTTCATTAATATCCTTAAACTAATCCAATCAAAATTCATAAATCTAAATCAAATACATTAATCATGATAACATCAGAAAATTATTTGTATAAATCAAAAAAAAAATAGTCATAACCTAAGAAGCATTGGTGAGGGTGCGCGGGTACCGATGCATGATACGGGGATACGTGAATTCGGCAAATTCAAAAATATAAGGATTTAGGTGCGGAGGGATACAACAAACAAATTCAAAAATATGAGGATTCAGGTGCGGAGGGATACAACAAAATATTAAAAATATATTATATATATAAATATAATCCAACGGATGCATTTTAATTAAACAAAGTAGTCAAATAAATAAGTTCAACATCCTAAGTAGCCAAATACACAATTCATCATCCTTACGAATTGACTTGCATTCCTCTCAATTCCGCCCCAAGCATTACTACAAGATTGAGTTTGACTTACATTTGAAGGAGGTAGTGGAATATCTATTGGTTTCCTCCTCTCTTCGGACTTTGTCAACTCCTTTTGAAATCCACTTAAAAGTTCGGGAGTGACTTTTGAACAAACCGCAACTCCATCCCCTTTAATTTTCAACAAATGTGCTTTTACCCTTAAATATGAAACCGTGAATTCATTGTTACGAATATTGCATCTAAATTTAGTATTTTGGCCTCTTTCTTTTAATTTTGCAACTTTTATAACATGCTTCCATAAACTATATTCAATATCACTTTGTTGGCTTAAAGAAGCTTCCATATTTGCAGTTGAATTTGTTCCATAACTAAAAGAGTTAATTAAAAAAAAGCTGGCTTACGAAAAAAAAACAGTTCGTGCCTTGCCTCAATAAAAAAACAGTTCCTACCTCAAAAAAAAAAAAAAAAAAAAAAAAAAAAGTTCATTCCTCAAAAAAATTTGGCTTAGCAAGCCAAAATTCAGTTCCTGCTTCAATTAAAAAAATAAGTTCGTGCCTTAACAAGAAAAAAAAATTCGAAATTGATGCATATACAAATCGATCGATGCCCTAGAAAATCGAAACCGCTTACCTGACGAGGGTGAGGGCTGAGGAGCGATGAGGGCGGGAGAAACCAACGACAAGCCGTGACGAAGACGGACGAGTAAAGAACGATGGAGTAAGGGCTTCAACCCGCGACGAGCCACGAGAAGTTCTTGATCAATTACATATTAGTTATTACGTGTTTTCTAATTTAAATGAGCATAGGTAAGTATGTATCGAAAGTCCTTTTTTTTAATATTTTTATCTTTCATGCACCCCAATTTCAGCACTCAAACGCACCCCGCCCATCAAATACGGGGACACTCCACGTGGTGCACCCCATACATATTTCGCCGCACCCCCGCGCACCCTCGCACCCCATACGTATCGGTGCGCAGTTCTTCATACAGTTGAAGCACCCCCGCTTTGTAGGTCATAACGATAATTAGAGTTAACAAATTTCGAAAAATGATAGATGATAGGATGATTGTGTTTGGTATGTTTGTATTGATGTTAACATAATTTGTCTTTTTTTTATTTTTAGAACAAAAGGGTACTTATATTACATAAAGAAAAGTACAAAAGATTTTGTGTGCTGAAACAAAAACAACACATAGGAAAATGAATACTATACAACGAGAAAAAATCCAGCACAAAACCCAAATAAAGCAGACATAGTTACACAGATAACACAGACTACACCACGAAATAAAGACACAAACAAAGAACCACTGCAAAGAGCGCAGAACAACACCACTTAACACTACTCCCAAAGCACAAAAGCCGGATCAAAGCAGCTCCAAAAGTACACTCCAAGAAACAACAACATTCAATCCATGCGCCATGCAAAGCAAACAACAAGCATTAACCCTAGTCGCAGTCACGCCCGTACTTCAAGAAAGGCACTAATCCACAAATCCAACATCACAACTTCATGCAAATCCAAACCAGATGTGATATTCCAGCAGCAACCAAAACCAAAACTCAACTTAACATCAATCACAGAACCTTCAGCTACTACATCTCCAGCAAAACAACAGCAAATCCCAAACCATCAAAAACAACACATCAAATAACCCGAAACAAAACAGCAATCCACAAATAAAATATTCAGTCGAAAGAAGACATCGCATAACTGGAAAACACTAATAACTTAGAGGCAAATGACATAAAATAGAAAACGCTTACTTTTTAGATATGCCTCCGTTAATAACCCCTCCGGATTTCCTCCTCCTTTCCCTTTTTTTGTTTTTGATCGAGGTTGGAATTGTGACATGAGCATAACCCAATCTGGGTTTATTTCCACCAATGGTTCATCAGTTACCAACATTTTACCTTTTTTGCTCTTACTGATTTTAATCCTATTTTTCCTTTTATTGAAGCTACATGAGGAACTAAATGAACTATCAGATTCATTCATAAATCACTCTTTACTATCAGCTTCTTCATCATTTTGAAACTTATTACCATCACCAATAACCTCCATATTAACAATATCAACTTTCTCATCCTGATTAGTAATCTCTTTAACATGCTTAATAGTTGGGTCATCACTAGATATCCTATTATCAGTAAATTCCACTTTATCTTGTTCAGTAATACCCTGCACTTCAGATTTATAACTTGCAAGCCTATCCTCATGATTGTAACTTCCAGTGACATTATATTGATGCTTATCCTTATCAGACTTTGAAATAACATGCACATCAGAAGCATTAGATGAAATGAACTGATAATTACCTTTATCATTTTCACACATATCAGGATTAATATTTTTGTTAACCTATGCTCACCAACATCAGCATTCATTTGTTTAACTTGGCAATCTATAACTTCATCAATCTCCATACCATTATCTTTATTGATACTACTCTTTGGCATCCAGACCTTATTTGACTTACAAAAAACATTAGAGTGACCAAACACTCTACAATTTAAACATGCAGAAGGAGTCCACTCATATTGAATCTTCTGCCAAACTACATCCCCGTTGAAACACTGAATAGGCACCATCTCAGGGAAATTAAAGTCAATATTTACCTAACCTGTACTCTAGCATATGAAATACGAGAAACGTCCTCTGTAACATTATCTAATCTAATGGGATGACTTAAAGTAGAGGCTATCCTGCTAATAGCTTCCACAGACCAGAAATCCAAGTCTAAATTGGGTAACTTAATCCAAATGGGAATAGAATTAAGCAATTCTTTTGTTAATTTCATACCAGGTTCTCATTTTTTCATAAAAATCAATCTTTTACCCTAAAAATATGGCCCATCAGCTAAAATTTTATCACAGTCTTCGCTCAAATCACATTTAATGATAAATAATCCATTATTTCGAGAATACAGACTATAATTACCTTTTAAATTCCAATTTCTGTCAATGTAATCCTTCAAGTAATTGTAGTAAGGTTTACTACCATAAACATAGAAAACAATCGAATTTAACCATTTTTCCTTAGCTAATTTAACCAGATCCTCATTGATAACCGCTAATTTAAGACCATCTTGAATTAGAGGCTCATAATAGGAAAGTTGTACAATGTTTTGATTTGATTTATATTCTCTAATAGCATCGATGCAGGACTTAGATTGAAGAGTAGTACTCGTAGAATCATTTACTTGAGAATTCGACACTAGATCTGGAAAATTTAGTTTGGATTTCAGATCTGGACTACAGAACTTTCCTTGATTAGAATTGCGCAAAAGACTTGCATGCACCTTAGAAGATTTGTAATCAGGAGGTATAGACGATCTTTGATCAGAATCTAGGTTTAAATCCTTTCTTCGCTGAAATTTTGTATTAAGAAATAATGAGAACTCCATTTTCAGTTGTTTCGAGAAAACTCTCCACATAATTTGGTCTTAATCACAATAACATCATAAAATTATTTGTATAAGTGAAAAAAATACGGCTATAGCAGTAATTAAAGTTAACAAGTTTTGAAAAATGAAAGAGGTTTGGATGATTATGTCTGGGTTTATGGATTAGTATTAAAATAGTTTGGTCTAAAGTTATTTACTATTTTTATTCATAATGGAAAAAAAATGCTTTCGTTGAGAATTGAACTCAGGACCTCCCGCTTACTAAACGGGTGCTCTAACCATCTGAGCTATGAAAGCTTGACATAAATTTAATATTTTCTTTTTATGAAGAATATATGCATTTATTCTTAATATGTATGATAGTAATGTTTGAACTTAATTCGTGCTCGATCTGTGTCCATTTGAATCTATTATAGTGTAGGATTAGGACACACCTTCGATCGGGTTGGTCCTGTCTGGTCCGTTTGTTTTGTCATTTGGTATTGGGTTTCATCTCTAGCCAATCCCAACTTGTTTGGTATTAACGACTTAATTGTTGTTGTTATAGTTATATGCGTATATATAAATTAATATTTTATGTTAATTGTAAGTTTCACAATCATATATACTATCTTATATTTTATGCCTTTAAAACACGTGCTATAGCGACAAATGGCGCATAACGCATTGCTTGGGCTATTGTACTTACAATAGCGCATGTATTCCCTATAGCACAAAAATAGCGCGCTATTTTATCATAGCGCATAGCACAAAATAGCGCGCTATTTTGTTTTTTTTTTCTAGTTTAAATGTTTGGACAGTGAATTAATTCCAAAATAACATGCTATTAT
Organism: Allium sativum; assembly: GCA_030737875.1. NCBI lineage: Eukaryota > Viridiplantae > Streptophyta > Magnoliopsida > Asparagales > Amaryllidaceae > Allium > Allium sativum. The sequence goes on from CM060920.1 coordinate 1,003,556,926, forward strand.
ACTTATAATGTCTTAGAGGAAAAATCCCGTAGATTATAACTTGAAAGAAAAAGAATTTGATGGTTGTTTAAATAATGATTAATTATTTTGATTTAGATGAAACTAGTGACTAGGTTTTGAAATTTTAGAGGTATTATATAATTTCTATGTTTTGTTATTGTACACTTGAATCACGTTTGACTTTTGTTTATTTAAATCTTATAATTGTAGACTTCATCTATTATTTTCATTCAATCTTATTTTCGCTTTACAACTTTTCTTATTTATATTTTTTTCTTAGAACTTACCATTTTGTTTTTAAATTTTTTTTCTACAAAAGTATATTTTCATGCATTTTTTCTTAGAGTTTATATCACCGTAGTTAATGAATACGAATAAATTTCATTCTAACTCACGATTATAAGAATGAATTTCAATTTTGTAAGAACAAATATATTGTATCCATCAATTATTTTGAATGTACACTACGAAATTATCAATTTTCTGTATTATAATTACATTTTACATCAAAAAATATTTAATACATGCATAAAGTATGGTAGTGCTTGTATTTGGAGTCTTGAATGGTTTGGATATGACGCAAAATATGCATAAAACAAAAATAAAATTTAGTTAGGCAAAATATACTTGATTACTTTTTTTTCTTCTAAGAAAATGAACGCAATAGCGCGTGCTATAGCGCAAAATGTAGTTAATATCAAGGGGAAGAGTGAAACGTGAATATATGGTGGATATCAAGGGGATTATTGAGGTGCTATACTGTTTGATGTGCTCTTGATCCTTTATCTCTCTATAAATATGTACATATGGTACAAGTAAACATGTTGTTACCTTACTATTGCCTAGAGATTACCCATTGAATGTTAACTCTAAATTTAGAATAGTTCAGAAAGATCTAACATACTACTGCATTGATTTTATTTAAGTTTATCTTTTAAGGCTTGATTGATGAAAGTTATGGATATTTTTGGCCAACAAGGGGAAGAAATGAAGAAGAAAAAATTACATCTCGAACCTAACTAACTTATTGAGTTGATTGATATTCTCTTTTACTGACATCTCCCTTGCTTCAAATGAATAATCTTGAAGGAGATTCCACAATAATAGACATAAGATATTTATGACATACGCTCATTAAATTGTCGTAGTAGTTTATTGAAAAAGGTCTCTCCTTGCTTTTTCTCCGGCAGCAACATTAACCGCCCAACCTTTTTTCAACATAATGCTCATTAGTATCCCTAAACTAATCCAATCAAAATTCATAAATCCAAATTAAATACATTAATCATTTTAGCGTCATAAAATTATTTGTATAATTAAAAAACATAGTCATTGCAGTAATTAGAGTCTACAAATTTCGAAGAATGAAAGAGGGTAGGATGATTATGTCTGGTATGATTGTATTGATGTTAACATAATTTTGTCTTAATCACAATTACATCATAAAATTATTTGTATAAATAAAAAAATACTATTATAGCAGTAATTAAAGTTAATAAGTTTTGAAGAATGAAAGAGGTTAGAATGATTATGTCTGGGGTGTATGGATTAGTATTAAAATTGTTTGATCTAAAATAATTTAGTGATTTAGTATTTTTATTCATAATGAAAAAATGCTTTCATTGAGAATTGAACTCAGAACCTCCCGGCTTACTAAACGGTAGGGCTGTCAACGGATACTTTCAGATACAGATAGTGCCATATTCGTATCCGCATCCGAAACCATTTTCGGATATCGGATATCTGAATCCGCGGATACGACGGATATCGGATAATTATCCGCTCCGTCAACAATCGATAAATCAATGAACATTAATGAATTTTTTTAGCTTAATATTAAGCTTTTTTCAACCTAATTGATTACTAAAGTGCTAAAAATAAATAAATATGAGGATAATATATAATTTTAAGCAATTAACATGCGTTTAGTAGACTTTTAATTTTACAAATTAATAAATTAGTATGTTTAATTATATTAAAATACACATAATTTAAGTTATAGTTAGGAAAAAAAGTGGACGGATATTTTTCGTATGCGGATGTGCCTATATCCGCATTCCCAAATATCGGATATTTATTCGCTTTTCGGATACGGATGCGGACGGATTTCGGATTTTTTGGATATCCATTGACAGCCCTGCTAAACGGGTGCTCTAGCCATCTGAGCTATGAAAGCTTCACATGAATTTATTTTTTCAAGAAGAATATATGCATTTTATTCTTAATATGTATCATAGTTATGTCTGAACTTAATTCTTGCTCCATCTGTGTCCATTTGAATCTATCATAGTATAGGATTATGACATACCTTCGATCGGTTTGGTCCTGTCTAGTCCGATTACAGCCTATATTTCTCTTTTTTGAGTTTCAGTATCGCTTTGCAACGTTCAGTATCGCATTGCAACCACGTTCCATTTTGGATGAAGTTCTTGTTTCATCCTACCCAATTAAAAATGTTGAAGACACCACCTTTTTTTAGGAATATCCTCTTTGTTGTCTACCAAATGTATATAAACCGATTCTTTGTTCTTATCGGTCACTATGTATTGGTAGTCACGAAAACCAACCACAAATCCACAAAAATGAAATGATTGTCTTGTCATATATAAATATCTATCACCTAAAATATTACATGTTATCAAATTTTTATACGCAGTCTTATTTTTGATTTATAAACCTAATGACTTAACCATGCATGCAAATTACATTTATACATGTTTTGCTTTGCCTTTTGATCGGTTACATTGAACGTGCATCTTTGGAGAAAGAAAATATTACATCAGATTGTAATGTTTTTTGTCATTGGAACCGATGAAAATCCTGAAAGCTGTTGGAATTGTTTCTTTCTTTACACGTTCATAAAACATCGAATAAATTTCACAACAAAACGTAAGAAATTGAATACTTCTCATTGTGTAGTCCATATAACAAATATGAAATTATTGATTTCATAAGGATAAGATTGCTATCAGTAAATATTATTTCATATTATAAATTATGTTAGATATGGAATTATTTCTTCAACAATATAAGGTTGCAATCAGAATAAATAATTCCATATATCAAATTATGTCATTTAAGGAATATTTTATTTGATAAGGATAAAGTCAAAATGAGAAGGTATATTCTTATAAATAAGGATATTCTCTATTAACTATCAACCTTGATGAGCGGTTGAGATTATATCCTTAAGAGGATTTTGGCCCTTCTCTCTGCCTATAAATATAACTATATTCATTGTAAGTCTTATCGAAAAGACATCAAAAACTAAAGTACGGCTAAGGGAGAGAAGGCAAATTCCAAATCTACAAATTCTACATCTATAACTTACAAAATCCATCTTTTTATCTTCTTCTCATGATGTCTTATACAGGTATGCAATTATTTATTTTGTAACTAAGAATATGATGAAAAATCCTTATGTTTACACAAACATGTACAATCTTCAAACTTCGATCTTTAAGCAGACAAGAATGAGAGTATTTTGAATATATTTGTCTGTCACATGAATTTGATATGGTATAAAATGGAGCTCAAAGGTATTACCTTAAATTACACCCATCGGTTAGACTTCTTCAAAAAGCTATAATGGTCAAATGATTCGTTTTCCATTTAAATTATTCTCCTAAAGAATTTTCCATTTAAATTACACCCGTCAAATAAATTGAACTCAAGACCTCCTGCTACTAAATGGGTGCTCTACCCATCTAATTTACAAAAGCATCATATAATTTTATCTTTTAGTATATGATCAAATACATTTTTATTCTTAATATGTATGTTGCAAGGACATTTCACATGAAGTTATTTTCTGTGTTTCTTTTGTGTAATTCAGGGCTGTTATAGCAATGGTTCTATTTGCTAATTAAAAAGGGCATTAACATGCCGGTGCCATAGAAAACCAAAATTAGGAGAAAAAAAAACAGTATCATTAACTCTCACATATATGAGGTTAGGGCTTTTGGTTGGTTTTACTGTAAAAAACTCAAAATGAATCGAATCCCCGAAAAAACAGAATCAAACCAAATTAATTTTAGTTAGCTCGATCTAATATTGACTTCATTGAATTAAGAAAGTAATTATTATTTAGATGGTTGATTCATTCAAAGGAAAACAAACTAATGTTGAAGAGATTTTATTAAATATTTTTATGCTTATAAAAAATTAACCTATTTTCAATTGGTTATTTGTTATTATTGATCCAATTGTTAAAGTATTACAATGCATTGTTGTCAAAAATCTTAAAATCCTACGATCTGAATCCCGTTTTAAATCGAATCTCTCCTTTTACGATTCGATTTACATTTTGATTCAAACCAAGCTAATATCACAATTAGAAACATCATTCAATTCAAATTAATATATTCAATATACTTATTTGGGTTTACAATTCCAATTTTAGTCATTTAAAAACAAATTAAAGTTGGAACAAGAGAGAAAATGATGTTTTAAATTTAGATGTAGAAATTTGTACATTAAAATTAATTTCAAAATGTGTGCAAACTTTAAAATGCATGTTTTTTGAATCCACGATTTACGATTTAAATCCCGTTTCGATTCATAGTTTGAATTTTACGATATATGATTTGAATCTGATTTTGAAAACCTTGTTACAATGTTAGAAATTTGGATAATACAATAAAAGATTGATTAATTTGGTCAAAATAAAAGCTTATTTAGTTTCATTATCAAACCGACTGACGAAATGAATCCGTTCGGTTGGTTAATTCGGTTTTAACCGAATATTGCTCGCCTCTATTGTCGAACTGGTAAATTGTGTACGAAAAAGCCATTTACTATTTGATCAATGATGGTAGATAATAATTTAGTTTTACTGTTTACACTCTGACATAAAGGTTTCTCGGACTTACCTTATAAGATATACTTATTTACATTTCATTATATTGTTATAAGATTTGAATTGATTAAATGTGCATGACTTACAAGTTACAAATATAAGATTTTAAAAAAAAGTCGAATTAGAAAAAAGTAAAGATAAACGAGATTATGAAACCATGAAATAGGTTAAACATCATCTTATATATGTTAATTTTAAGCAACAATTGTTCTAGATTAATAAAATAAGTATATGTTGTAAATTTATAATTAACATGCATATAATATTGATACATTGATTTTGTTTATTCTTATTCACTAACAATCTAGTAATGATTAAAACTATTATAACTGTGACACGCCTAGTACGATAATATCATAAACAAAAATCAAAACTGATTATATGTGATTTTTGGACCTTGTGTAAAAGAAATGAACTTATGAAAGCGTATATTCATCGTTGGAAACAGGGTAGCCCACAAAAGAAGATGTGAGCTGATCTTTCAAAAAATTTAAACCCTAATTGATTATTGTTGGGTCTATGAAGTCTAATTTATTTAGAACACTTCTAAATTTGATTTAAATAAAACCATATATATTATTTAATGGGGAAGTCTACTTAGATAAAAATTTAAACACAAGAAATTCCAACTATTAGATCTTCATTTTCTATGTAAAGATAAACAAATCTAATGATTCACAATTTGTGTGTTTAATTTTATATCCCAATTGTCGTTTCCATTATTTAAGTCTATGAAATGTTTGAAATCATTTTTTTTTTCACTTAAGGTATAAGTATCCATATGTATCATATACATATGTATACGTGTTTGCATTTGTAACTTGATATTCCGTGTATGCATGCATATGAATGTTGAGATTTACATTGCAACAGACATATTCACTCATTCTATATATGTTGTATTTTTTCAAATATATGCATATACTTATAGGTATAAGCACCCAAGTAATTATATATATTACATATCATGAAAAATATTAAATATATTATATTATAAATAATAATAAGACATACATGTGTGTTTATGTGGGTGTGCAAATAAAATTATAAATTCAAGGAAATAAACTTATATCACATATGAATTAAATTAAAATAATTATGATGTGTGTGTGTGTATATAATTATTAACTTTAGAAGTCCACAACTCTAGCGGAATGGACAATGGCTTCCAACTCCCAGCACAGGTTGAGGGTTCGATGTTTGGCAGTCATACTTTGGTGACTTGTTATTTGCAGAGGCATGTAATATTTCTTAAATAAGTGGAAGTCTTTGAAACGAAAAGTGCCTCTGCAAGAGCTTAGCTTAAACGAACGGTCGGTTGGAGTGGACCAGTCAAATTTCATAGCTCTACTCTTTGGAGTGGGATTTTTTTTAATAATTATAGTTAATTGTAAATTTGTAGTATAACAAGATATATACATATATATATATACAAACAATTTTTTATTTTATTAATATTCCAGTTCAAATAAGGATGTAGATCTAAATTTACTTGAATTTTAGTATGTTATTATACACATATATATATATTATGAATTAATTAGTGAAATTGCCATAAATAAAATAAATAATAATATGATAAAATATCTAATTTTCTAAAAATCCAAAATAGTATTGTAAAAGTTATCATTCGTTAATTACTAGCTAATTTATATTTGATTTAATATTTATCCAGATAACCATGACCAAGTAAGTTTAATATGATTTCCTGCCTATATGTGACATAATTTCAATGATTATTTCAAGTAAGTAGTTGGCATCTGTGTTATTTTCCATATAATTAAATAATTAAATAATAATAATACAATATACTAAAAATGATGATATTTCAAAAAGTTAATAATTTTTTTAATGGTTTGTTGGCTAGCTGTGCTGTTGTGGCTCCAGTTAAGACTAGTTAGAATCTTCTCGTTTATCGAGTCTTAGATATTGTGTAATATCATACTTCTTTGTGTGGTATTTGTTATGTAACGATGGTCGGACCAAACTCCCCCTTAATGTTAATATCATATTTCTGTATTGGTATTGTGTGATATTTGTTGTGTAATATCATACTTCTTTGTGTGGTATTTGCGACGTCCGACTTTCTGAATTTTAACCATTGTTCTTCCTTAACAAAATGCGAGACAACCCTAACAGTCTGTCCCTTGACTCGCTTTCCCTTCGAGTAACTTTTTAGAGCACTGCCTTATCTGCATGACCCAGTCCGTAACCTTCGTCTCCGATACTGTGACGGCCCGGAATTTCGCTCGATCTGAATCAGTCGTTAAACCGATCTAGACCGTTCGAAACCCCTGATCGTTGAGAACTGGACAAAATAGAACGCAGACGGAAGAACATTTCATTTCTATTACAACAATTCCATCAGATACAAGAATATGCAGAGTATAAATGAATAAATTACATTCGATAAATATCAGAGATTACAATAAATTACATAGCAGCGGAAAATAATACAAAGCACAACTGAAGGTGATATACGGATACAGAGCTTTCCGGATATCATTCCAGCTGTACACCAGGATCCTGAGAATATAAATCTGCAAAACCAAAACTACTAGCTGCCCGTGTGGAAAATAGGGGCACCCAGAGTTTAGGTTAAAACAATAAACTCCAGGTCAGTCATGTGACTGGTGTGAGAACTAAAACAGTTATTAAAACTTTACTTTAAAAGAGAGTAATTCAAGGGACCACTCCGTATAACACGGAACGAGTTTCCTCCCAAGAATACCAGTGCATAGAATAAACAACGCAATGCTTTTTCGAAAAATGAAGCTATTATAAGACCCAGGTCCCATCACACAATGCAACGCAAGCCGGAGGATAGGGTTTTCCCTTATAATAGCCAAACATGCTTGGTACGTTTAAAACAAATCATTTGATACTATAATAAGTGTATAGTGTCAAAACAATTTGAATCATAAATATAAATCATAGACGGCATAGTATCCCATGCTACTATGTCGCCATACTAGGCTCTACAAATAAAGCCGCAATACACGTATTGGAAATTGGATTCCGTCATGAGTCGAGGCAAGGGGCAAGATCCTCTCCGCGTTCGAGACACTCTAGCAAATGCCTCTGGGTTACGCACTCTGGGCAACCCCGGATGCAGCTGGGCCGGTCCTCACTTACGTTAGAGGATTAGTTATTCATGAACACACGTTTCCCGGTCCTTACCGACCTATAATCGAGGCGCCTCATTCCAACAACCACAAAGGTGAAAAGTATATAAATGTCAGGGCTGGTAAGTCACTGACACCACCATAGCTAGAAAGAAACGTCGTGCTCTCCCAGCGGTCCGTATCCCGTTTTTAACTCATACCGAGATGTGAGGCTCGCGAATTCACGTTATACACAAAGCTACGCCACAGAGGCTGTGCTTTGATCATCAACCACAAGACTTTGCTTTTCAACAGAAGCCTTGATCATTGCAACTCAGTATGCCACACAGGCAATTCATGCTATGCGATTGATATCTATCGATATATAACCTCTAAGCTCGTACGTCTCAGAGAAGGGCGTTAAGCAAGAGAATAAATTCTCTGCCGCCAAACAGATATATATATTTAACAGAAATCAATCAACACAGAATAAAATCCAATGTCAGACACACAATCCATTTACAAGTCCGTTCTGGGTCTGAACGAAACCGGAGGCACTTTCCTCGCATATCCATCCATCTCCAAGTACGTCTGAACGACCACCAACTATTTCCATCCTCTTGGGTGTACAGCCCAATCAGGATCGTCAGCAATTATCCAAACGATGTGAAGACTTCCGGTCTTCGACCACCGTCTTCATCTTCGACTTATCGTCGAATCAGTTATTCAGAATAGGTATAAACTCGGACTTTCCGAACAACCCGCGTATATTAAAAACACATGTTATGCAAACACAACATACGCCTCATTCCAATTCATTAGTCACTAACCGCAAATTAGCAAGAGGACAATTTCCCAAACATTAACCCCGAAGGCCGAAACCAACATCAGATCAATACACAGGAAACCATTCTTCTTAGCCAACCTACAGCTAGTTTCTAAATTCCACATTCTTAGGGAAAGGTTCCCATTAATTTTATCCAAGATAAATTCTTTAAAATTTATCCTGTAATCTTCCTTTGGATGTCATTTAAAACCAAATTATGGTTTTTCTAAACTAGTCGAGATTAGCGAAACACACCGAAGTAATTATTTATTTTATTTCCTAATCCCAACCTATTCATCCCATGAAGCAAAACTGGTAATACTCCATATCTAATACTATGGTGTTATCGGTAAAATTAATTACCATTTCACGTTCAAATCTAATTAAAGATTTAACTATCGCTTTGGAGCAAAACTGGTGATACTCCATTCCTGCTTATTTCTAAATTTGATAATTTAGATTATAGATTCACATTTCAATCTAATTGCAGATTCGTTAGAACTCCTTTTACTGGGTTAAAGAACTAGGTGTTATTTAAAACACAGTTCACGACAAACCCAAATCAAATTCAACCAAATATATTAGAAATTCCGATTATTTAAAACCCCTTTTTAAATCTAATTTATTTATTTAAAAATAAAAACCCGGGTTTTAAATTGAGTTCAAACTAGTTTATTTCGATAAAAATCTATTTTTATCTTTTCAAATATGGAGTTTTTCACCCCAATCTTTCCCAAATCAATTCTTACGATTTTACACAATTTATTACTATTTTTAATAATTTTATCAAGGCCCGTACAGTCGATTTCCATCAACGACCATCGAACTGCACTTATAGTGACCTTTTTCGAATTTGATTTGGACGTATCTCCAAATCCAACCGTTAGATTTCAAATTTCTAATATTCGTTAGAAAGCTCTTTTCGATACGAACCCAACGGTTCCGGTTTTAGGAGAATCCGACGGTCGGATCTCCCGTAATGTCCGTTTGAAATAAATGGTCGAAATTCACGAACTGCCGCGGCGCGGCGCGTTCTATTCAGGCCATTATATTATATATATAATATATATATATAATATATATTTCGTCGATTTATATTTAAAAACGAATTATATAAATAGTTTTAAATTCGTTTCAAAAACAATTTCAACTACCATTTCAATCCAAAGCAAAATTGAATTCTTCTTTATAAATTCGTTTAAAAATTCATTTCTATTCAATTCAAATTTCAATTCAATTTCAATTCAATTTGAATTCGTTTTCAATTCAATTCAATTTGGTTTCCTATTCAATTCAATTTGGTTTTCTATTCTATTCAATTTGAAATCGCTTTATATTCAATTCATTTCGAAATCGCTTTATATTCAATTCATTTCGAAATCGCTTTATATTCAATTCATTTCGAAATCGCTTTATATTCAATTCATTTGGAAATCGTTTTATATTCAATTCATTTCGAAATCGTTTTATATTCAATTCATTTCGAAATCGTTTTATATTCAATTCATTTCGAAATCGTTTTATATTCAATTCATTTCGAAATCTCATTTCAAAATATACGATTTCGAAATCACTTTACCATATTCATTTTTAAATGAATAAAATCGATATAAATATCGTTCACTTCAAAATGGCGTCAATCTAATCAACACGGCTTCATATATTTCTATTTTCAAATACTCTATTCAACAAATGAATATTTATTTTTGTCAACACACGACTAATCTCAACGAATGAGTACTGTCCACGTGTGACTATTTTTGTTATTTAATATATTTTATAAAAATTAAGGTATTTATCGTTTGATATTGAATCAGACTTCAACCGTAATTTAGTGAGAGAACGATTTCCTGAATATTAACCCCGAAGGCCGAAACCAACATCAGATCAATACCCAGGAAACCACTCATCTCATCTATTTTCCAGTTGATTTCTAATTCTATATATGATAAAGATGTAAATTTTATTTTGAAAATATTTCGTTCAACACATGACTAATCTCAACGGATGAGTACAGTCAACACATGAACATTAATTATAAAGATAAAGATATAAATTTTATTGTTAAAATATTTCGTTCAACACATGACTAATCTCAACGGATGAGTACAGTCAACACATGAACATTAATTATAAAGATAAAGATATAAATTTTATTGTTAAAATATTTCGTTCAACACATGACTAATCTCAACGGATGAGTACAGTCAACACATGAACATTAATTATATATTCTTGATCTTCTAAATTGGAATGAGGCCCAATCAATTACCATATAAAGTTAATTATATGGATTTTCACACATCACACGTATATAATAGCATTGAAAAATAATCAACCATCAACCAAAGTGCACTACACTGTATAAGCATCAAATATAGATATCTAACGCTTATAACAGCCTGTCAATCAATCGATCGACATATTTAATCAATCAGGATGAGTGAACTTCATATTTCATCCTAACACCCGTGTGGGGTTTCAAACAATCAAACCCAGATTTTATTTGTGCAGTTGGGCGATGTGTAAAATTTATCGACCCAATCAGTGTCAGTCAAATCAGTGTACATAAACAAACCGTCCGGTTTGTAAATGAATATTTTATTCACATTCACGTTAAAAATTATATTTTTAACGATAAAACATTTTATTTTATCATATGAATATCTATTCAGTTCATTTATTCAATAAAATAATATTTTTATTTTTCTAATATATTTTAGAAAATTTCGGCGGCATAACGGCACGATACTAGAAACGGGACAAGGCCTAGCCTTATCCCCGGTCTAGTGAAGGCCCACGCCATTCACACATCAATCAATCCATTCAATTTCACCAAACAATTCAATTTCAATCAAATAATCTAATTAATTTTTGCAATCAAACAAACAAGTCCATGGTCTGTGGACGATTGTGTCGGGTGCTACTAAGCACCGTCTGCATCCTAGTATATATATAACTAGAAAAAGAAATTGAAAGGTGAGAAATTCTCACAAATAACTATCCTAGCTCCACGACACTTCGTTGATAGAAATCTTCATCGCTATCGCATCTTCGTTGCCCGTATACACTGTATATATAAAAATCACATTTTTATATTCACTATTATATAAAAATCATATTTTTATCGCTAACTTCACACATTTAAAAATCGAATTTTTATTTCGTTATATTTTATATAAAAATCGAATTTTTACTACTATGTTATATAGATAAAAATTATATTTTCAAAAATATAGATTTCGCCTTTATAAAAATAAAGTTTATATTTTCCTCGAAGTAAAAATCATATTTTTACTTCACTACTCATATCAAAATATCGTCTTTTCATATCTAAAAATATCGCCTTTTCATATTTAAAAATATCGCCTTTTCATTTTGCTACCTATATAAAGATGATATTTTTAATATTCCTATCATGAAAAAAAATTATATTTTTAATTCTCTACCTAAACACAAATCATATTTTTATATCATCTATATAGTAAAGACTATATTTTTAATACTTTAAAAATATAAAAATCATATTTTTATTACTTTAAAAATATAAAGATCATACCTTTTACCAAATAAAAATCAAATCTTGCCTTTTTAAAAAATCAAACTTTTCTATACTTTCTTTTAAAAATCCTAATCTGAAAAATAAATAATAAAGTAAATGAAGTAAATAAATAAAAACAAAATAAAAATGGAAAACTTACAGTATTCGATACACGGGGGGGGGAGGGGGTTTGCTGTCGCGGGTTCGGGACTGGGGGGGTCTGCATGGCGTCGAGTAGGACAGAGGAGGAGGGGGAAGAAGGAGGGGGCGGCGCAGCAGGGTGCGGTGGGCTGTGGGGGGTTCGGTGGCGATTTAGGGCAGAAAAGCGGGGGGGTCGATCGGGCGGCGGGGGGTTTCGGGGAAAAGGGGTTCGGCGCAGGCGTGCAGGGGGGGGGGGGGGGGGGAAGGTTCTCGGAGGTGGCGCGGCGGTCTCGGGGAGGGCGGCGGCTGCTGCGCACCTCCTTTCTTCTTCTTTCTTTTTTTTCTGAAGAATGAAATCGGGGGGGGGGGGGGGCTGGGTAGTTAAGGGAAGAAAGGATTTTTTATCTTTTTATTATTTTATTTTCTAAAAAGTTGACTTTTACATACGACCTCTAAACGAGGTCCACCGCCTGTCGTCCATAGCGTTTTACCCCCATTCCGAATCCAATGGGATATGTATCGCAAGCTGATTTAATCGTTTCGAACAGTTTCCGTTGAATTTACATTTAAATCATTATATTGAATTTTAAACGTACATTTCAAATTACCGGGGTCACATACCAACTCTAAAAATTCTCGAAAAATATTTTCTAGCTTCGTATTGACGATACGGTCCTAACAAAACTAGTTTCGTTGAATTCTGAGACCGTTAGAAAAATGGCCATTTTCCAGTCGATTAAAATCAACTGAAACTGGTCAAACGCGTTTTCCTTTGCCACGCTCACATATTGATTTGAAAAATTATGAAATTTGGAATCTAGCAATAACTTAACACCACGGACCCAACAAAAGTGGTTTCGTCGAAATCCGAGGTCGTTTGTAAAATTCCCATTTTTAAGGGCCTGAATTCCATAGCGACTATTCAGAATTTTCAACTGGACATATCTTTTGATTCCCACTATGAAATTAAGATTTTTCTGATTCGTTGGAAAGATCTTATCGATTAGATCCTATTGTTTTTGGTTCCACTAAAATCCGGATTGTTTTGCACCCGGTACATTCAATTGAAGTTTGAAATCGAATTATCGAACTACCACGCCATTTTCAATTCCTTTTATAATTATATATAAATATTTATATTCTAACGACGACGTATATAATATATACGTTCTAATTATATTCAAAATAAATTTTCTCGTCGATATTATTTAAAATAATTCATTTTAAATATTCGAAATTCGCTAAAATTGCCAAAATAAAAATTTTAAACTGGCCCAGATTTTCCGGGTTGTTACAATCTCCCCCACTTAAAACTTTTCGTCCCCGAAAAGGAACAAAGTCGAAAGTGGTTTGATTAATCAACTCTACGCTCGATCTGGCTTCAATTCTCCAACTTTTCAGTTTCTGAGAATTTTCAAATTTTCAAAAGTATGGCTAACACCCTAAATTTTCGAAAAATTTCGCCATAACCTCCCCTGCACCGGGAGCATAGGGGAATTTCAAATAGCTTCCCCGGTCCTTCTAATCTCAAAAAGAAAAAGAAAAAGCCAAGCGGCTAGCCAATAGGCTCATAAAATCATCATCACCCAAACAAAACAGTAAATTATGTAGTAAACATGTACCTATTTGTCGGCAAACAAATTTTATTCTCTGCTCTAGCCTCCTTGCTATGACCTGTTCAATGTAAGTATATGTATATGCAAGCAAATGCGACCAATTTTCAATACAGTTCAATATTTGATTCAATTAGGCTAAATGGTTCAAAATTAGCAAACAAATAAACAAACAACTCAAACATCAATCCATTAGTGAATTAGAGTTTCAAATTGATAAATTTGATATATAGTCAAAAAATCATGTTTTTGATGCCAATTCACAACAATGTGTTCTAGCTATATAAGTTTTGGTTCTCACACCAGTCTAATGGAAATATATAGATGCCACACCTTCGAAACACGAACATAATTATTGGTGATGGAGCTCCATCATCAAAATCATCTCCGAGCGACTAGAGCGTGATTCTATCTCTATCCAGTATATTAAAACTTCGAATATATGTTCATGACGCGTATATGCAAAACCTTTATATAGTGGATTGTCCATATTCAAAGTAAATAAATAATCAAATACGTTTAAACCGATTTAAATTTCAAAACAAAATTGTTTTCATTTGAAAAATATACTCTTCACACTCGTTCTAGGATACTACTGATCCTATCTCTAACGAGTCATTCTAATTGGATATTACTAACCGAATATCTGATGAATTCTTTCATATGGTTCTAATGTGTCTTGTTCTCGAGCTCTGTAAACCAAAGCTCTGATACCAAATGTGACGGCCTGGAATTTCGCTCGATCTGAATCAGTCGTTAAACCGATCTAGACCGTTCGAAACCCCTGATCGTTGAGAACAGGACAAAATAGAACGCAGACGGAAGAACATTTCATTTCTATTACAACAATTCCATCAGATACAAGAATATGCAGAGTATAAATGAATAAATTACATTCGATAAATATCAGAGATTACAATAAATTACATAGCAGCGGAAAATAATACAAAGCACAACTGAAGGTGATATACGGATACAGAGCTTTCCGGATATCATTCCAGCTGTACACCAGGATCCTGAGAATATAAATCTGCAAAACCAAAACTACTAGCTGCCCGTGTGGAAAATAGGGGCACCCAGAGTTTAGGTTAAAACAATAAACTCCAGGTCAGTCATGTGACTGGTGTGAGAACTAAAACAGTTATTAAAACTTTACTTTAAAAGAGAGTAATTCAAGGGACCACGCCGTATAACACGGAACGGGTTTCCTCCCAAGAATACCAGTGCATAGAATAAACAACGCAATGCTTTTTCGAAAAATGAAGCTATTATAAGACCCAGGTCCCATCACACAATGCATCGCAAGCCGGAGGATAGGATTTTCCCTTATAATAGCCAAACATGCTTGGTACGTTTAAAACAAATCATTTGATACTATAATAAGTGTATAGTGTCAAAACAATTTCAATCATAAATATAAATCATAGACGGCATAGTATCCCATGCTACTATGTCGCCATACTAGGCTCTACAAATAAAGCCGCAATACACGTATTGGAAATTGGATTCAGTCATGAGTCGAGGCAAGGGGCAAGATCCTCTCCGCGTTCGAGACACTCTAGCAAATGCCTCTGGGTTACGCACTCTGGGCAACCCCGGATGCAGCTGGGCCGGTCCTCACTTACGTTAGAGGATTAGTTATTCCTGAACACACGTTTCCCGGTCCTTACAGACCTATAATCGAGGCGCCTCATTCCAACAACCACAAAGGTGAAAAGTATATAAATGTCAGAGCTGGTAAGTCACTGACACCACCATAGCTAGAAAGAAACGTCGTGCTCTCCCAGCGGTCCGTATCCCGTTTTTAACAAATACCGAGATGTGAGGCTCGCGAATTCACGTTATACACAAAGCTACGCCACAGAGGCCGTGCTTTGATCATCAACCACAAGACTTTGCTTTTCAATAGAAGCTTTGATCATTGCAACTCAGTATGCCACACAGGCAATTCATGCTATGCGATTGATATCTATCGATATATAACCTCTAAGCTCGTACGTCTCAGAGAAGGGCGTTAAGCAAGAGAATAAATTCTCCGCCGCTAAACAAATATATATTTAACAGAAATCAATCAACACAGAATAAAATCCAATGTCAGACACACAATCCATTTACAAGTCCGTTCTGGGTCTGAACGAAACCGGAGGCACTTTCCTCGCATATCCATCCATCTCCAAGTACGTCTGAACGACCACCAACTATTTCCATCCTCTTGGGTGTACAGCCCAATCAGGATCGTCAGCAATTATCCAAACGATGTGAAGACTTCCGGTCTTCGACCACCGTCTTCATCTTCGACTTATCGTCGAATCGGTTATTCAGAATGGGTATAAACCCGGACTTTCCGAACAACCCGCGTATATTAAAAACAAATGTTACGCAAACACAACATACGCCTCATTCCAATTCATTAGTCACTAACCGCAAATTAGCAAGAGGACAATTTCCCAAACATTAACCCCGAAGGCCGAAACCAACATCAGATCAATACACAGGAAACCATTCTTCTTAGCCAACCTACAGCTAGTTTCTAAATTCCACATTCTTAGGGAAAGGTTCCCATTAATTTTATCCAAGATAAATTCTTTAAAATTTATCCTGTAATCTTCCTTTGGATGTCATTTAAAACCAAATTATGGTTTTTCTAAACTAGTCGAGATTAGCGAAACACACCGAAGTAATTATTTATTTTATTTCCTAATCCCAACCTATTCATCCCATGAAGCAAAACTGGTAATACTCCATATCTAATACTATGGTGTTATCGGTAAAATTAATTACCATTTCACGTTCAAATCTAATTAAAGATTTAACTATCGCTTTGGAGCAAAACTGGTGATACTCCATTCCTGCTTATTTCTAAATTTGATAATTTAGATTATAGATTCACATTTCAATCTAATTGCAGATTCGTTAGAACTCCTTTTACTAGGTTAAAGAACTAGGTGTTATTTAAAACACAGTTCACGACAAACCCAAATCAAATTCATCCAAATATATTAGAAGTTCCGATTATTTAAAACCCCTTTTTAAATCTAATTTATTTATTTAAAAATAAAAACCCGGGTTTTAAATTGAGTTCAAACTAGTTTATTTCGATAAAAATCTATTTTTATCTTTTCAAATATGGAGTTTTTCACCCCAATCTTTCCCAAATCAATTCTTACGATTTTACACAATTTATTACTATTTTTAATAATTTTATCAAGGCCCGTACAGTCGACATCCATCAACGGCCATCGAACTGCACTTATAGCGACCTTTTTCGAATTTGATTTGGACGTATCTCCAAATCCAACCGTTAGATTTCAGATTTCTAATATTCGTTAGAAAGCTCTTTTCGATACGAACCCAACGGTTCCGGTTTTAGGAGAATCCGACGGTCGGATCTCCCGTAATGTCCGTTTGAAATAAATGGTCGAAATTCACGAACTGCCGCGGCGCGGCGCGTTCTATTCAGGCCATTATATTATATATATAATATATATATAATATATATTTCGTCGATTTATATTTAAAAACGAATTATATAAATAGTTTTAAATTCGTTTCAAAAACAATTTCAACTACCATTTCAATCCAAAGCAAAATTGAATTCTTCTTTATAAATTCGTTTAAAAATTCATTTCTATTCAATTCAAATTTCAATTCAATTTCAATTCAATTTGAATTCGTTTTCAATTCAATTCAATTTGGTTTCCTATTCAATTCAATTTGGTTTTCTATTCTATTCAATTTGAAATCGCTTTATATTCAATTCATTTCGAAATCGCTTTATATTCAATTCATTTCGAAATCGCTTTATATTCAATTCATTTCGAAATCGCTTTATATTCAATTCATTTGGAAATCGTTTTATATTCAATTCATTTCGAAATCGTTTTATATTCAATTCATTTCGAAATCTTTTTATATTCAATTCATTTCGAAATCGTTTTATATTCAATTCATTTCGAAATCTCATTTCAAAATATACGATTTCGAAATCACTTTACCATATTCATTTTTAAATGAATAAAATCGATATAAATATCGTTCACTTCAAAATGGCGTCAATCTAATCAACACGGCTTCATATATTTCTATTTTCAAATATTCTATTCAACAAATGAATATTTATTTTTGTCAACACACGACTAATCTCAACGAATGAGTACTGTCCACGTGTGACTATTTTTGTTATTTAATATATTTTATAAAAATTAAGGTATTTATCGTTTGATATTGAATCAGACTTCAACCGTAATTTAGTGAGAGAACGATTTCCTGAATATTAACCCCGAAGGCCGAAACCAACATCAGATCAATACCCAGGAAACCACTCATCTCATCTATTTTTCAGTTGATTTCTAATTCTATATATGATAAAGATGTAAAATTTATTTTGAAAATATTTCGTTCAACACATGACTAATCTCAACGGATGAGTACAGTCAACACATGAACATTAATTATAAAGATAAAGATATAAATTTTATTGTTAAAATATTTCGTTTAACACATGACTAATCTCAACGGATGAGTACAGTCAACACATGAACATTAATTATAAAGATAAAGATATAAATTTTATTGTTAAAATATTTCGTTCAACACATGACTAATCTCAACGGATGAGTACAGTCAACACATGAACATTAATTATATATTCTTTATCTTCTAAATTGGAATGAGGCCCAATCAATTACCATATAAAGTTAATTATATGGATTTTCACACATCACACGTATATAATAGCATTGAAAAATAATCAACCATCAACCAAAGTGCACTACACTGTATAAGCATCAAATATAGATATCTAACGCTTATAACAGCCTGTCAATCAATCGATCGACATATTTAATCAATCAGGATGAGTGAACTTCATATTTCATCCCAACACCCGTGTGGGGTTTCAAACAATCAAACACAGATTTTATTTGTGCAGTTGGGCGATGTGTAAAATTTATCGACCTAATCAATGTCAGTCAAATCAGTGTACATAAACAAACCGTCCAGTTTGTAAATGAATATTTTATTCACATTCACGTTAAAAATTATATTTTTAACGATAAAACATTTTATTTTATCATATGAATATCTATTCAGTTCATTTATTCAATAAAATTATATTTTTATTTTTCTAATATATTTTAGAAAATTTCGGCGGCATAACGGCACGATACTAGAAACGGGACAAGGCCTAGCCTTATCCCCGGTCTAGTGAAGGCCCACGCCATTCACACATCAATCAATCCATTCAATTTCACCAAACAATTCAATTTCAATCAAATAATCTAATTAATTTTTGCAATCAAACAAACAAGTCCATGGTCTGTGGACGATTGTGTCGGGTGCTACTAAGCACCGTCTGCATCCTAGTATATATATATATATAACTAGAAAAAGAAATTGAAAGGTGAGAAATTCTCACAAATAGCTATCCTAGCTCCACGGCACTTCATTGATAGAAATCTTCATCGCTATCGCATCTTCGTTGCCCGTATACACTGTATATATAAAAATCACATTTTTATATTCACTATTATATAAAAATCATATTTTTATCGCTAACTTCACACATTTAAAAATCGAATTTTTATTTCGTTATATTTTATATAAAAATCGAATTTTTACTACTATGTTATATAGATAAAATTATATTTTCAAAAATATAGATTTCGCCTTTATAAAAATAAAGTTTATATTTTCCTCGAAGTAAAAATCATATTTTTACTTCACTACTCATATCAAAATATCGTCTTTTCATATCTAAAAATATCGCCTTTTCATATTTAAAAATATCGCCTTTTCATTTTGCTACCTATATAAAGATGATATTTTTAATATTCCTATCATGAAAAAAAATTATATTTTTAATTCTCTACCTAAATACAAATCATATTTTTATATCATCTATATAGTAAAGACTATATTTTTAATACTTTAAAAATATAAAAATCATATTTTTATTACTTTAAAAATATAAAGATCATACCTTTTACCAAATAAAAATCAAATCTTGCCTTTTTAAAAAATCAAACTTTTCTATACTTTCTTTTAAAAATCCTAATCTGAAAAATAAATAATAAAGTAAATGAAGTAAATAAATAAAAACAAAATAAAAATGGAAAACTTACAGTATTCGATACACGGGGGGGGGGGGGGGGGAGGGGGTTTGCTGTCGCGGGTTCGGGACTGGGGGGGGGGGGGGGGTCTGCATGGCGTCGAGTAGGACAGAGGAGGAGGGGGAAGAAGGAGGGGCGGCGCAGCAGGGTGCGGTGGGCTGTGGGGGGTTCGGTGGCGATTTAGGGCAGAAAAGCGGGGGGGGGGGGGGGGGGTCGATCGTGCGGCGGGGGGTTTCGGGGAAAAGGGGTTCGGCGCAGGCGTGGAGGGGTGGGGGAAGGTTCTCGGAGGTGGCGCGGCGGTCTCGGCTGAGGGCGGCGGCTGCTGCGCACCTCCTTTCTTCTTCTTTCTTTTTTTCTGAAGAATGAAATCGGGGGGGGGGGGGGGGCTGGGTAGTTAAGGGAAGAAAGGATTTTTTATTATTTTATTTTCTAAAAAGTTGACTTTTACATACGACCTCTAAACGAGGTCCACCGCCTGTCGTCCATAGCGTTTTACCCCCATTCCGAACCCAATGGGATATGTATCGCAAGCAGATTTAATCGTTTTGAACAGTTTCCGTTGAATTTACATTTAAATCATTATATTGAATTTTAAACGTACATTTCAAATTACCGGGGTCACATACCAACTCTAAAAATTCTCGAAAAATATTTTCTAGCTTCGTATTGACGATACGGTCCTAACAAAACTAGTTTCGTCGAATTCTGAGACCGTTAGAAAAATGGCCATTTTCCAGTCGATTAAAATCAACTAAAACTGGTCAAACGCGTTTTCCTTTGCCACGCTCACATATTGATTCGAAAAATTATGAAATTTGGAATCTAGCAATAACTTAACACCACAGACCCAACAAAAGTGGTTTCGTCGAAATCCGAGGTCGTTTGTAAAATTCCCATTTTTAAGGGCCTGAATTCCATAGCGACTATTCAGAATTTTCAACTGGACATATCTTTTGATTCCCGCTATGAAATTAAGATTTTTCTGATTCATTGGAAGGATCTTATCGATTAGATCCTATTGTTTTTTGTTTCACTAAAATCCGGATTGTTTTGCACCCGGTACATTCAATTGAAGTTTGAAATCGAATTATCGAACTACCGCGCCATTTTCAATTCCTTTTATAATTATATATAAATATTTATATTCTAACGACGACGTATATAATATATACGTTCTAATTATATTCAAAATAAATTTTCTCGTCGATATTATTTAAAATAATTCATTTTAAATATTCGAAATTCGCTAAAATTGCCAAAATAAAAATTTTAAACTGGCCCGGGTTGTTACAGATACCATTGTTATGAAACGACATGACGCACGCATGTGAGTTGACACAAATATTGTTGTAATAAAAAAAATAATCCTTTAATGTTACATGCCTATTAACTCATACTTACACAACACTTCTCCAAGATATTTAGCGTTGTGGGACTTTCTGATTCCAAACCATTATGCAGGTCTTATTGATAATCCCAAACATTATGCAGGTGCTACTGATAATCCCAAACATTGTTGCCGGTGCTACTGATAATCCCAAACTTTCTGATTCCAAGATATTTAGCTCAATCTTTCACTCACACACATTGTGCAGGTGCTACTGATAATCCCAAACGAAAGTTATTAGGAGTGTCCTGTACGCGTCGACAGTTTGGCTCTGATGTCATACATCCCGCAGATATGCATCTTATTGATGAACCAAGTGCTTATCTTGATTCAAAGCTGCCTATTGTTGCTTCGGAGGTTAGTTATTACGAGGTTTCTTCGGGCAAAGAAAACTGCTTTTATAGTTGAAAAACGTATAAAAGTTAGAATAATTGTTTTTGGTCTTTAACGCAGTGCTTAAAAGGGTAAGATTTTTTGTCTTTGTGCAATTTTATAAGTTTATATTAGTTGGCATGTTCACTTTTATACTGTGAAGTGTGTTTTTTTTCTGAAACTGAAATACTGTGAAGTTTATTTCAGACTGCCCTGTGATTTTATTTTTTAAGCATATTGTCCTTCAATTTCATTTAACGTTTCATTGGAGAAAAACGTATCAATGAAATTGTATTCTGCAAAATCCAAAGTCTACGATGATATGAAAATTACCGCACACGATAACTATATATTTGGCGACATTTATCAACATGAGAGAAACTCAGACGTGGAAACATAACTAGCATGTATCTAATATTCCTCCTTTTTATTAGGGTTTACTGGAGAGTTAGTAAAAGCATTGCAATAGTTTAGTACATCCTCAAGAATTGATGGGGGCACATTTCGTACCATGTTGCTACCAGTAGGATAGCAAGTAGCCATCTGAGCTATGAAAGTTATGCGACAGTTTGCTTCTAACATGGAGATTTGTCTTCTTTTTTTAACTTTAGAGCATTTTATATGGTGTGAAATCCTATAGGACATTGATTGATTTTGCACAGGTATGATTCTTTATTTTATGGATTGTTTCATGTCAAATCATTTTTGCTTGAGTCAAAAGAAGCATGCCGTATCATTAAATAATATTGTCCATGTGAGACATAAGTAATAAGTTTTATATGTATCCAGTGCCGATCCGAACATACTGGTTCTAGTCTAATATGAAAAGAAATTGGTTTTTTCGTTCCACTATATAACAAACAGTAATAATTATATATGGTCAAAATAAAATGCAAACTCCATTATAAAATTTAAGGTTAGATACAAAATATAGACTAACAAAATCATTTAGATTACATATGGAAAAAACAATTTACATGTCAACGTAATAGATTATAGCAATAGATATCATCGAAAGCAACTCCTCTATAATCTCTTCATAATTAAGCAAATTTAAGTATTGATTTTCGATTGAAATCAAAGTTAGTCCACTTAGTTCTTCTTGTGACATAGTAGTCCGAAGGTATGCTTTTGTCAATTTCAATTTTGAAAACCTCATTTCCGCCATAGCAACCATAACGGTGATAGTCATTAAAATTCGATAAGCAACCCAAACATTGAGAAATCTACTTACATCTTGATAAGACCTTAAAAAAATGAGAACACCAACTGATGTGATCACTTGCAATAGTAGGATTTCTTTTAATTATCGAAGCTCACAGAACAACTAATTAACACAAATATCTTGCGCTTCGTCGTGGGTTAAATTTTTTTCTAGGTTCATGCAATAGTCCTTCAAACTTCTCCTCATTAAGAAATTTGAATTTCAAATTTAACAAAAAGCCAAAAGTTTCTTCATAAGGTTTAATTGGTCAAACCGGTCTCTAAGTGAAGTTAAAGCTTGATCGATTATATATAGCAAATAATTAACTCTGAAATTCTCTTTTGGTGATTGTCTATCATCATTCTCTATAATATTTTCATTAAATTGTTTTTTTCTATTTAAAGTCCTTTTTTCAAGAAAAATTGGATCAATGGCAACGTCATTAATTATATGACGAATAATTTTGGATTCTGTAGAAATTCAATTAATAAGGGTGTTACTATTTGCATCCGGATTTCCACTTCCGACTATCACATCCCATTCGGCCGATCGCCGCCGAACGACATTTTGCAAAAATGAACTGTTCGGCGGCCTTTAGCGGCCGAACAACGTGAAGGCTGTTCAACCATCAAACACGTTTTTGTGGTGGTCAGAAGTGGAAATCGGGGTGCAAATAGTCGCATCCTTTAGTAATATGACAAATGAAATCTAGCCTATCAAACATCAATTACATCTTCTTGCAACGACATTAGATTGATAAGTAGGAATTCATTTAAAAACTACATACATGCATCTCCTTGGACAAATGTTATGGAAGTAAATTAAATTTTTCCAGCAAAATACAACTGAAAGAGGAATGAGTTCTATCAAACATCAATTATATCTTCTTGCAACCAGCTTAGATTTATGAGTGGAAATTCTTTAAAAAATTACATACACATGGAATAAATGTTACAATAAAATATACAACAGCAAGACGAGTGTGTTGGTTGAAAACCGAAAGTTGTACTAATTGATTGAAACTGACAGTTTAGTATTAACTACTTGATTATATTTGTAGGTGGGGGAAAAAGTATTCTACTTCAGGTTTTTACAAAAGGGGGAAAAACAAATGAGCTCAGAATTGCTCGACAAGTGGTGTCCTCTCCAGTATTTTAAATAAAAATTATTTTGAAATTTCTATGATGTGGGATAATAAAGTACTCTCGCTAATGGAATACTCGTAATGGTCTTGTATGTAGAAAAACTGGATTTGACGCAGGATATAATGTCATCTCTATTTGAATATATGACGGCAATGTTTGAAGAGTTGGGTGCTGTAGTATATTCATAGCATTCTGCTCCATATCAGCGTCCATGGTAATCACTCTTCATAACTAATTTATAGTAAAGTGCTGCACCTTCAGGAAGCAATATATTTCGATCACTAATTGTGTGAGGTTGAAATTGATACATGGATGTTGTTATAGATTCCATCATCAATCTTTTTCACCATTATAAAAGATGTATTTTATTCTTTTCTTATTTGTGTATTATATTTCATGAAATTTTATTAAAACTTTCATTCCTTTTATAGTGCTAGTTGTTTAAAACTGAACATTGATTATTGGAAGCCAGGTATTGAAACAGTCATTTATCTAGTTTATAAAGTTTCGAATGAGAACACTTTTATAAAATTAAACAGCAATTATGACTATATTGAATGCTGATTGATAAATGTTGAGTATTGAGATGATTGTTTTCCTTGCAATTCTTGGTTGCAATTGAGAATCGTGAGTACCTAGGTGCTAAAAGTGACCAAGTGACAACAAATTATCATATCTGGAATGAAGATTCCAATGAAAAAAAGGGTAAATGATTTGCAAATGTCATAAAAAGTGGAAAGAAGAAAAGTTAATATTCACCAGGTGTCTGGTCGAGATTGATATTGGTTTCAGGGTTTGCTGTAACAAGCTTCATTGATAGAAACTGTAGAGATAACTCCCATTTAGTTCACATTTTGTGGACTGCTCATGTCGCAAAGAGAGAAACTCAGATATGGAAACATAACTAGCATGCATCTAATATTCCTCCTTTTTATTAGGGTTCACTGGCGAATTAGTAAAAGCATGCAATGCAATAGTTTAATACATCCTCAAAAATTGATGTGGCACATTTCGCCCCGTGTTGCTGCCAGTAGGATAGCAGGTTTGCAGGTATCTAATGTAAGCCTATGTTGTGTACTTCTCTATGAACCTGGGAATATTTGGTCTCATTCGTATCTTAGTCACTGATGGGATAGGATAAATTTTATATGGTGTGAAACCCTTAGGACATGAATTGATTTTGCCCAGGTTTGATTCTTTATTTTGTTTTCTTTGAGTAAAAAGAAACATGCTTATGATTAACTAATATTATCCATGTGAGACAAAAGTTTCATATGTACAGAGCTGTCAATGAATATACGAAAAATCTGAAATCCTGTCAATGAATATACGAAATCTGAAATCCATCTGCATTCGCATTTGAAAATCGGATAAATATTTGATATCCGAAGGAACGGATGTGGATGCAAATATAACCATGTCCGAATCATAAAATTACCCTTTTGTAATGATTATAGTTTAAATTATGTGCATTTTGACATAATGAAATATGTTAATTTATTATTTTGTTAATTTGAAAGTCTATATTATACATACTAAATACGCATTAATTGCTCAAAATTATATATTTTCATTATATTCATATAATTTTTAGCACGTTTGTAAACATCTGGACTGAAAAATATAACAGAAAGGGGAATAAGTTCCATCAGACATCTATAATATCTTCTTGTAACCAGGTTAGATTTATGAGTGGAAATTCTTTTAAAAATTACATACACATTGAATAATGTTACTAAAAATATACAACACAAGAGGAGCGGGTTGGCTGAAAACCAAAAGTTGTACTAATATATGCTTGAATTTTGCTCTCAGGCACTAATTGATTGAAACTAACAGTTTAGTGTTAACTACTTGGTTATATTTGTAGGTGAGGGAAAAAAGTATGCTACTTCAGGTTTTTACAAAAAGAATGTAAAAACAAATGAGATCAGAATTGCTGTTATATCATCCAAACTTGAATGAATGATGTAGGAAACCAACCTACACAAGCAGCTTCCTCATTACTCGACAAGTGGTGTCCTGTGCAGTATTTTGGATAAAAAATATTTTGAAATTTCTATGATGTGGGACAATAAAGTACTCTCGATCGCTAATGGAATGCTCATAATGGTCCTGTACGTAGAAAGACTGGATTTGACCCAGGATTAAATGTCATCTCAATTTGAATATATGACGGCGTTGTTTGAGGAGTTGAGTACTGCAGTACATTCATAGCATTCTGCTTCATATCAGCCTCTATAGTAATCACTCTTCATAACCAATTTATAATAAAGTGCTGCACCTTCTGGAAGCAATATATTTCGATCACTAATTGTGTGAGACTGAAACTGCTACATGGATGTTGTTATAGATTCTATTATCAATCTTTTTCACCATTATAAAAGGTCGATGTATCGTATTTTTTTCTTATTTGTGTATTATATTTCATGAAATTTTATTAAAACTTTCATTCCTTTATAGTGCTGATTGTTTAAAATAGAACATTGATTGCTGGATGCTAGGTATTGAAACAGTCAGTTCATTTAGTTTTTAAAAGTTTCGAATGAGAACCCTTTTATAAATTAAACAACAATTATGACTATATTGAATGCTAATTGTTAAATGTTGAATATGAGAATGATTGTTTGCTTGCAATTCTAAGAAAATATTTGGAAGAATCGTATAAGTTTGGAAGAACAATTCTTGGTTGCAACTGAGAATCGTGAGTACCCCCAGGTGCTAATAGTGACTGCAAATTATCATATCTGGAATGAAGATTCAGCTCATGGAAAAAAGGGTAAA
The DNA here is from genome assembly GCA_030737875.1 of Allium sativum. Classification (NCBI taxonomy): domain Eukaryota; kingdom Viridiplantae; phylum Streptophyta; class Magnoliopsida; order Asparagales; family Amaryllidaceae; genus Allium; species Allium sativum. The sequence goes on from CM060920.1 coordinate 1,003,584,011, forward strand.
TGATTTGCAAATGTCACAAAAAGTGGAAAGAAGAAAAAATATTATCCACTAAGTTAAGTATTTGGGCGAGACTGATATTGATTTCAGGGTTCGTTCTAGCAAGCTTCATTGATAGCAGCACAACTCATTGCTTTCATAGTCAATGACTGTAGTGGCCTACAACAGCTAATTTTGGATTTTGTGGGAAGATAGCAAAAGGATGTAAGAATCATGTGTATTTAAAGGACATTTTATTTTAATGTAATACTTTGTCTCATGATTTTACATGAAAATGAGTTGGATTAGGACTAAGTTTTAGTTTAAGTGCGTAGTCTATTTCATAACATTTTATTTATATGGTGCGAAACCCTGTAGGACATTGGTTGATTTTGCCTAGGTTTGCTTCATTATTTTATCAGTTGTTTCATGTCACGTTTATTTTTGCTTTGAGTAGAAAGAAACATGCCCCCTTGTTTCTGATACACCCCAAAATCAAATTGTATCCTGAAAATTATAACCTACAAAAATGCTGTAAAATAGGAGTACCATTGAGCGTTCATCTGTATATGTATGTATACGCACAGTGTGTGTCGATGTGTATATATGGAAAACTCATTTTAGTCGGTAATAACACAAAATGTGGTACGAGATATTTTATTATTGGATGATATACCCCAAGAAAGCTTCGAGTTTTGCAGACTTCTGTTGCTATTATGCCCATAGCCAAGTTCATGTATGCATGGATTAATGATTTATATCTTAACCATCAGATGTTGCTCTAATTTCAATATTATGTGTAAAGGCGAATGTTTCTAAGCTCAATGCTTGTGTTAGATTTGAGTCCCAATTTGCATGTTAATAACCCCCCTTCCCCCTTTGTCCTTGTGTGCACACATAATTTTTTATCGATATCTCTGTTGCTCATGTGATAAATGTCATGATTCCCGTACGGTTTGGTTTTTTCAAATCCAATTTTCTTTTTTGGGGCAGGGTCAGGTCAAGGAATGTGTGCAATTACCGCGGTGAATGGGTCGGGCTTGGAGCTATAATGGTTGTTGATTGTTGATTAGGGCGAGAAGCTTTTGTTTTTATATATTTGTACATATAAATGCTTGGTAGCTTAGAAATTAAACTAACTTACTCATATGTAGTCCAATCGGCAAATGGATTTTTGCGTTTGGTTCATGACTGCGAACACGATATTGTAGGATAATTTATTGACAAGTTTAGATAAAATTTCCAATCAAGTATTTACAAAATTTCCATTTTTCTTAAATAAACAATTTGGGAGGAATTTTTCATGTACATGGCAGAATAAAACGAAATCTTTTGAGAACTTCAAGGCAATTCCTTTCCTCCCTAACATTTTATTTTTAACCGTTGAATTTCGCAAGCCAAAAAAGGAAAGAAAATCTAAATAGCTGCCACTTCCCATTATGTTCCACCGACATTCCCTCTCTTAGTTTCTAGATGTCAGAAAAAAACCTTAATCCTAATCCTCGTTTCTCCCTCTTCTTCAACGTTCCAATCTCCTCACATCTTCATCTTCTTATCAATGTCGCTAGGTTGTCGATTTTGTTTGGCTTTAGTGTTGTTATGGAATTGTATCAAACAACTAGTAGGTGCCACTTTTCCATATATGTATATATGTGTCAGTTTGTTTAAAATAACATTTAGATTAGTTTACATAATTACCGAGTTTGAATCCGATTCAAAACCTAGTAGATATGAGTTTTCATTGTTTTGATACTTTTCATGTATGAAGATGAACTAAAAAATATATTTGTGCATCGTATTTGTTAATCAGAATTTTGGCAAAAATTTATTTCTTAAACATGGACATTCAGATCGCTTGTGGCTCAAGTGCGGACTTGTACTAACTCGCACTAAGCGTCAAAATCAACATTTGCTTTGAAATCGAAAAATGACTCGGCTTGGATTGATCGCCTCCAGGCATCATCCGATCACTTAAATTGTCTGATCGCCTTGTTGGATCACTTCGTATTCACTTCATCGATCACGCATAGGATCAGACCGACCAGCTCAGAAAAACTTGATCGATACTGTCCGATCACCTCGAAGACAATATATCACATCGATCCGGCGCCTGTCCGATCACCTTGGAAAGTTCGAATCGATATGGACGAAAACTATGATCAACTTAACTCGATCATCAGAAGTGAGTTGATCGACACATGAAGATCACTTCGAAAAACTTACCTGAACATGATATTTGTTTGGATCAGTTAGAACTTGAAACACATTGGATCATCCTAGAAAATGGTGATTACACGGTTCAATCACATAAAAACACGATAATGGATCATATAAGAACCTGGTAGATCACTTTGGAATATTCAAATTAGTAGGAATCTGTTCCCTTGAATCGGTAGAAAAAGAGTTGATCGGATTGGTATTTAGAGCCAAAAAGGTCAAACTGGTTTTGATTTGGAAGTGATTGATTATCTAATGAACTCAAGAAGATCACCATAGAATACATGATCAAAGCAATGGAACCAAAAGAAAATGAGATGATCCGAAACTCGAATACAAACTGTGAAAATGTTAGATCGTATCTGAATTTTACAAGGGTTGATCAATCATCTGGAAAACAATACGGATCGGGTAAAACTACATGAACAATGCGGTGGGTTAAGCCAGAAATAAATGATCAAAGCATAAGCACTCTAATCCAAAGTTTGGTGATGAGCCTTTAGATCCAAAATATACCTAGGGTGCATTTGATTTTCAACGAGAAGGGGTATTTAGAAGGGTTATTTTGAAGGGGTATTTAAAGGAGAATTGTTGCGAACGGGGAATATGTTTTTTTTACGAAAGAGGCAAATTGGAAGGAGCAAGTTAATCCTATTTTGTAATATTGGCAAGTTCACAAGGAATTAACATTATTCTAAATTGGATATTTTCACAAGCTGATTTTTTTTTTTATTATCTTCTAGTTTCACAAGTTGATTTAAAATGCCTTTGGCTTATATGTATCTGAACAAGCAGTTATGTTTATATGTAATTTTGGATATTTTTTAGTTATTACTGTATTTTCAAGTATCTTTAATTTATAGGTTATAAGTTAGTTGAATTCATTTAATTGAAGTTTCCTTTGCTGCATGATATCATCAATTCTTATAATGTATCTTGAATTGTAAATGAGTTTGCAAAACGTTGATATAGGGACAAAATACAGGAGAGAACAGTGATGTGTATACGTGAATTTGGAGGAAATTAAAAAAAAAACAAGGACTGCTCACCTAATTCTTCGACTAGCCCATTTGGTCAGGAAGGCATGTCCTATTGTGTAAATGCGTGTGCGTGAACAACTCACGCTTGCTCTTCCATGTATTGCATTCCCAAAGTGAATGCTCAGAACAATTTCCTTGTGCAGCTCAATCTTTCACTCACACACATTGTCCAGGTGCTATTGATAATCCCAAACGAAAGTTATTAGGAGTGTTCTGTACGCGTCGACAGTTTGGCTCTGATGTCATAAATCCCGCAGATATGCATCTTATTGATGAACCAAGATCTTATCTTGATTCAAAGCTGCCTATTGTTGCTTCGGAGGTTAGTTATTATGAGGTTTCTTCAGGCAAAGAAAACAGCTTTTATAGTTGAAAAACGTATAAAAGTTAGAATAACTGTTTTTGGTCTTTAACGCAGTGCTTAAAAAGGTAAGATTTTTTGTCTTTGTGCCATTTTATAAGTTTATATTAGTTGGCATGTTCACTTTTATACTGTGAAGTGTTTTTTTTTCTGAAACTGATATACTGTGAAGTTTATATCAGGCTGTCCTGTGATTTTATTTTTTTAAGCATGTTGTCCTTCAATTTCATTTAACGTTTCATTGGAGAAAAACGTATCAATGAAATTGTATTCTGCAAAATCGAAAGCAACTCCTCTATAATCTCTTCATAATTAAGCAAATTTAAGTATTGATTCTCGATTGGAATCACAGTTTGTCCACTTGGTCCTTCTTGTGACATAGTAGTCCGAAGGTATGCTTTTGTCAATTTCAATTTTGAAAACCTCATTTCCGCCAAGGCAACCATAACAGTGATAGTCATTAAAATTCGATAAGCAACCCAAACATTGAGAAATCTACTTACATCTTGATAAGACCTTAAAAAAATGAGTACACCAAATGATGTGATCACTTGCAATGGTAGAATTTCTTTTAATTATCGAAGCTCACAGAACAACTAATTAACACAAATATCTTGCGCTTCGTCATGGGTTAAAAAAATTTCTAGGTTCATGCAATAGTCCTTCAAACTTCTCCTCATTAAGAAATTTGAATTTCAAATTTAACAAAAAGCCAAAAGTTTCTTCTTAATGTTTTGTAACGACCTGCAAATCCGTGCTATCTGAGTTGACTAAATACAACCCACGTCCAACCCAAATAACACAGAAATACGAACCATTAATAGAAAGAAGATAGAGGATGAGAAATAGGAAGAAAGAAATATCAGAATAGAAGAAGAAGAATACACAACATCAGGGTAAAACATGAACCTCACAGCGGAATGAATAAAATATAATATATCATATACTTTTGTAATACAAATTTTCTGTATACATGTACATTCAGAATCAGAGTTCAACACTTACAATACAGCGGAAAATAACACTAGGTAACTAACGCTGAAGCCTCCTGCTCCAAGCTCCTCCAATGGTATCTGTAAACACCTGAACTACTTGACTGCCCGTACAAATTTGGGCACCCAAGAGTTTAGGGAAAACAAAACAAAATAAACTCTGGGTCAGTCATGGGACTGGTGTGAGTAAACTCCAACCACTTGTTTAACTTTCAAAACCCTTTTCGAAAGAAAAGATAATAGTAAGACCAGCCCACACATAAACATGGACGGTTTTTACCTTACTATAACCCAAAACACTTTGATATCAAATCCGGTGATATTATAGTAATGTCTACATCAAGTAAATAACCAAATAGCAGAACGCTTGCATCTCACGCTCCACATACATAGTATAAAATCAAAAACCGCATGGCGCTTATTGGAGATTGGATTTCCAACATGACAAGGTATGGAACCACCTTCCGCTAGTGTATCTCTAGAGAGGAATACACTGGGTTCAACAAGAACATCTTGTAACCCGGCCCACACATGACCGACCACTCATTTCGCTTGAGTGTATCGAATTTATATCACCAACGGTTGGGATCAGCAACCGTCTCCCGACTGGGACAGCATCGAATAGAATAAGAAATTAAATGAACCTCTAGATAGGTGATTATACATCCTAATGGGTGCGACCCACATAGCCATGTTGCCTGCCCGATTTTTGTCCTTTCCCGGTTGTTGAGGCCTGAGGCTACGAATACTTACCATTCATTGATAGCACAATCACTTTGAATGCCACATTGTCAGATCCGTTAATCACTAGTTGAGTTTGCACAAATATTCTGGATGTTATGCTAAGGGATAAATCCGTTGCAACCATATATATTCATACAGACCAACCCATTTGATCATTGGAAATACTCTGTCAGACATTCGTCCATTTACGTTCGTTCTGGGATTGAACGAAACCGAAGGCACCATTTCTATAAATAGAAAAGCCCTTGCACTTTACTCCGTCTTCAATATATTCAGCATACTTGGTTCGCAACGCTTATGCCGATACGGAGTGGTTTTTCGGATAATAATCCAACCGGTCTCTCCATATTGACAACGATGGTCAAAAACTTCGATAGTCTGTGATTTAACTATCGAATAAACAAGTGTTCATCCAACATATCAAACAAATCACTGGGCTCTTTAATTAATATTTCATTAATTAAATCACTTCTCCATTTCCTTATCAATATTTGTTAACCAAATATTTTCAATAATCATCTTGCCTCTTATGCCATTTGGAAAAACGTTTCCAAATATTAACTTCTCTTATTTTCTATATATTAGAAAATATCTTTATTTGAAATTGGAAACAATTCCAATCACTTATCTCTATTCCGACTATTTAATTATACTCAGGAAATATTTACTGTTATATTTCCAAAATCCCATCATTTGGGTTTAAAACGAATGTTGTGTAAAACATCGTTACAACAACCCTAAATATCTTATTCAACTAACTCTTTTTCAAACACTTCTCTTCGAGACTGGATCTTGCTATTTATCCATTAAAAATGAAATCAATCAAGTTGGGGTAAAATTACCTCTCAGACCTTAACTGAAAACATCCTCAACTTCAAAACGGCGAAACCACTTACCTCGAATAAACACACTATATAATCCAATTATTCATTTTTAAAAACATGTATAAAGTTCGCTTTCTATTTCTAACTTATAGATTTCCCTTTTTGTTTACAATATTCGATTTTTATATTCACTTACCTATCGAATTCTGTACGTCGATATAATGATTTCTAACTATCAAAATATCTTAAAAATATTCTAACTCCTTAAATTTCCGGAAAATTTCGCCATAACCTCCCCTGTATCGGGAGCATCAGGAAATTTCAAATAGCTTCCCGGTATCTTCCTCAATCAAAAGAAAAAAAGAAAAGCCAAGTGGCTTGCCGATACGGCGCATAAAACCCATATATGAATTAAACATGTACCTTTTTGTTGGGCACACAAATCAAAATCTTCATATACTCCATCCCATATCTGTTTAACACCTGTTCACCTGTTTCCAATTCAATTCAACTCAATCCATTCGTTTGAATTCAATTTTGAATTGTTTGAATTCAGTTTCGCTCAATTATTCTTTAATTAGCCCTTTTGCCTATTTCACTTCTTTGTTTGAACATAACATGTTCAAACAAAATATTTAATTAGCTTATATCCAAATTGAATTTCAAGTTTCCAATTCTAGCTTCCCTTGCGATTTCGAATATAAATTTCCAAATCGAATTCACTTATTCAAAGCCCAATATCAATTCAAAATCCCATTTAACTAATTACTATTCAAATTAGTTAGTTCTATTCAAAGTCAAAAATCTGATTTCTGTTTCAAAATCAAATTCATTACTTCACTTGAGTTCACATATAATTACAACTCAAAATCTGAAATTTTCTAAATAGAAATTCGAATTTTATTCGTTTAAAATCCTTTTATAAAATTAAATAAACCGTTATGGGTTTAAAACGATTTTGGCGCTGTTTTTCTGAAAATTTGATTTTGATATAACTCAAAATCTATACGACGAAATTCATATTTTTCTCTTTCATTAGAAAACTATTATCAACCCGGTCCTGACGGTTCTTGTTTCAAAGAGATCCGACTCCAATTGAGTCCTGTATACTCGATTGAAGTTCGAATCGCTATTTTACGAACTGCAGCGCAGCGGCGAGTTCGTTTTAATTATATTTATATATATAACCTTTTAAACTTCGTTAAATGAATTCAACTCCCTTCTAATATATATATATATATATATATATATTCCAAATTCCATTTGAATCTTTACATTTCAAATTCCATAGTTTTAAATCCTGTATTCAAATCCCATTTGAAATCCTTTATTCGAATTCCATTTCAAATCCTTTATTTAACTTCCACTTTAATTCAACTCCTTTTTGAATTTCTATATTTGAAATTCATACTTGAATTTAGATATCCAAACTCCTTTTAAATTTCTATTTGAAATTCTAAATGTTCAAATTCCATTTTTCTCTTATTTGAAACTCCCAATATTTCAAATTACATTTTCTTTTATTTGAAATTCCATTTTTGAATTTCCTTTATTCCAATCCCATTTGAATTCCTTTAAATTCAAATTTTATTTCAATTCCCTTGAATTCAAATTCTATTTCAAAACTATTTGGAATTTCCTATTTTGAAATCCTATTTCAATCCTACTTTGAAATCCTATTTTCAAAGTTTATTTCAAATCCTATTTTGAAATTCTATATTCAAATTTCTACTTGGATTTCTATATTCAATTCCCTGTTCAAATTTAATACTTGAATTTCTATTCAAATCTCTATTCAAATTTCATGTTTGAATTCCATTCAAATCTCTATTCAAATTTCACATTTTGAATTCTTCTTTGAAATTCTATATTTCAAATTCTATTCAATTCTTCTTTGAAATTCTATATTTCAAAGTCTGTTTTCTATTTGAACTCTTATATCCAATTTCTTTAAACAAGTCTCGACTTCAATTCCTTTTGAAATCGATATTTCTATTTTCTTTTGAAGATAGATTTCTCATTCCAATTTCACACTTGTATTTCTATTTCTGAATTATCAAATGATAATCCTTTTATCTTCATTTTATAACTTCGTTATAAAAGAACTATTTATAAACTTCGTTTATACAGAAACTACTTGTTTTATTTTTCAAAACAAGTTTATATTTTTATTCCATTTAAAAATTCAAAATTCTATTTAAAAATAGAATTTTCCCTTTTTAAATCTCCAATATCCTTTCATGATATTTATATAAATTAACACTTCAGCCCAGTGATAATTTAAACAACCAAACCATTCAAATTTCAATCATTTGATTTATAGCACGTCATATATGAATATATATGAGATCAAGCAAACAAACAAACAGATAATATATTTTTGAGGAATCCTGTTGGATTCCTCCAACCTGTTTCCCTGCATCCACAGACGTTAGCACATAAATAATACCCATTCTGCTTCGTGGCAGAATATCGCGGTATAGAAGGTCATCCACTAATCATAGCGTGGGGCGTATAGGGTAATCATTCGCTATGAAACTGCGGGCATCCGCTAATGAGACTGCGGGAATCCAACCAATCAATCAACCCAATATATATATATATAGCCTAAATAACTAATATATATAAAACAACCAGAAAGCATTCACACAGACAACAAACAATTATTTTTAATTGAAATAAAAATAATTTTAAAGGTGAGTGAGATTTACTCACCAGGTTTCTCATTCGCCGAATATCTGATTAAAATTTCCATGTCTCGACTAAGCATCTACTTCGTCTCAAATGAATTTATCACCTATAATTTATTCAATTTATTTTAATTATTGATCAATTATTAATTTAAATTAACTAAAATAAATAACTTTCTATGAATTTTAATTAAATAAAAATGTATACCTTATCAATTTTGCATACCACTCAACTAATCGATGAACAACGTCTCAAACAACTCCTGAATACTTCAATCATCTCCACAAACTACGATCAGCCCATTACGGCATTTCATCAACCATCTTACAGACAACTTCCTTCCCTTTAAAAAGTCATTCCCATTTGTCGAATTGCTGCTACTACATCACCAGGATTGACCAACAATGCTGCAGCATCAAATTCTAGCATCCCAACCTCTCAACCACACAGACCGTACTCTTCAATTGCCAATTTCCGTACTCCTCCCAAATGCACCCCATCGCACCAACCGAATTGCAAGACTTCGCATCCAACAGTCTTCACGCACCTGTTTCCAACCATCGAACCCCATTAATAACACGCCCCCTCCAATCGCGCAAAAGCTCGACGTCCTTGGTTGCCGCATCCCCCAAATTCACACAGTTCGAACTCCAGAAAATCGAACTCCACCTTTCCCTTCAACTACTAGCTCCGATCCCCTAAAATTGCAACGACGTCATTCCCTTTCAACTACTAAGTCGCGAGTGCTTCTAGGATGGCCCGAGATTTAGGCTTCGCGATTTCAATTCAATTTCTTTTTTTTTTCTTTGCTTGATGAAATCGGTTTGCAGAAGGAAGAACGATGGGCAGAAATGAAATGAGTGGGTTTGGTAATGACCATTAAACGAGTGCGATGAGTAAATTTATAGATTTGAGAGCAGACAAAATGTACAACTCCATTAAATCCTGTGTTTCTTAGATTTGCAAAGGGGCAGACAAATTTTACTGCTCAAGTAGAAAAGAAATGAGCTGCGTGATTCATATGTTGGGTCAGTCTGTTTGTATACGTACATACCTTAATTAAATTGATTTGATTTTATAATTAATATGATTTGATATAAAGAGAATCTCACTTTATTTTGAACAGATATCGATTTAATTTTGATCCTATCCACTAATCAAATAAATCGGGGTTCATAATTAAAAATCATGAACCGCTATTTTAGCGTACCGACCCTCGTTATAATGTTATAACGCTATTTTGAATTCAATGAAATAGTCTGTATAATTTAATTCGAACATATTTAAAAATAACATATTAAATTGATATAATATGATTTAAATTCAAAACAAATAAATTCCTTAAAAATAAATTACTATTGTTATCGTTCAAATTCAAATAAAATTCATATTAACCATTTGAATCACTCAGAATCCATTATAAATTCAAATGGAATTATTTCAGTTCTCGTATTTCGAAAATTATATATATACGAAATAAATCATATATTGATCACTAATTGGTAATTCAATAAAAAAAATTCTTTTATATTACTAATTCAATATTTAAAAACCATACTAAATATTTAAAATAAACTGTTCAAAAATCTGGGTCGTTACATTCTTCCCCCCTTAAAATAATTTCGTCCTCGAAATTGCTAAGGTAGGAAAAATGGTACAAATCTATTACTTTTCAAAAATTCACTCATGTTGAAACTCAACTCTTCATATTTCAACAAATTAACTCCAACCAAAACTTTTGGTCTTCACACATTTGATTCGAATGATCTGCGATCAATCCATTTATATCCAATCTATATTCCATTAAACCTATTCAAATTGATTTTAATCAATTCATTCACTTCGACCCATTTAACTTGTTTAAGTTAAATTTCAATTCCAGAATTCAAATCCCTGGGTTTTCTTTTCAAATTCTTTTGAAATCCCATAAATATATACATATATTTATTTTCATTTCAAATTCAAAACATTTGAATTTTCAAACCACTTGTTTTCTTTCAAACAAATTTCCATCAAATTTTTTTTTCTAAGGTAGCAATTCATCACTTAGAAACTCGGAAATGAACACTGATGATGTTGCAATCATCATCAGAATAATTTCCCAGCCACTAAAGTGAGTTCAGTGCCTTATTATTTCAAAATCCATGATTTTCTTTCAAATCCTTTAAAACAAATCTATATTATTTTAATATACTTTGAAAAATATTTTTCAACTTCCCAGGATTTAAATTCCAAATTCTGCTTTGAAATCAAATTTTAATTCGTCTCATTTGTATATTTAATTCCTATACAAATTCTATTTGGTTATAAATAACCATTCCAATTTTTATAATCTCGTTTGATTATAATCCTAACAATCAACACATCCATATAATATAATAATTTCAGAAAATTATTCTTTTTATATCAAAATAGAAATTTGGGTAAAATTATTTCATTTACCCACTTTAAAACAATATCGTGTTCAATCTTCTGTTCAAGTGTTTAGAAATTCCTATCGACTTTGTGGCGTCCCACTATTCGATCAGAACTCATAAACCACTCAACAGACTAGCCAACAAAATATAAAACGATTGTTTTAATCAATTAACAAATACGATCTCTCGTATATATACACTCAACTCATTCTAGGGTGCTACTGACCCTATCTCTAATGAGCACATCCCACCAAAGCCTAGGTGTTCGCTCAACCTAAGCTCTGATACCAACTGTAACGACCTGCAAATCCGTGCTATCTGAGTTGACTAAATACAACCCACGTCCAACCCAAATAACACAGAAATACGAACCATTAATAGAAAGAAGATAGAGGATGAGAAATAGGAAGAAAGAAATATCAGAATAGAAGAAGAAGAATACACAACATCAGGGTAAAACATGAACCTCACAGCGGAATGAATAAAATATAATATATCATATACTTTTGTAATACAAAATTTCTGTATACATGTACATTCAGAATCAGAGTTCAACACTTACAATACAGCGGAAAATAACACTAGGTAACTAACGCTGAAGCCTCCTGCTCCAAGCTCCTCCAATGGTATCTGTAAACACCTGAACTACTTGACTGCCCGTACAAATTTGGGCACCCAAGAGTTTAGGGAAAACAAAACAAAATAAACTCTGGGTCAGTCATGGGACTGGTGTGAGTAAACTCCAACCACTTGTTTAACTTTCAAAACCCTTTTCGAAAGAAAAGATAATAGTAAGACCAGCCCACACATAAACATGGACGGTTTTTACCTTACTATAACCCAAAACACTTTGATATCAAATCCGGTGATATTATAGTAATGTCTACATCAAGTAAATAACCAAATAGCAGAACGCTTGCATCTCACGCTCCACATACATAGTATAAAATCAAAAACCGCATGGCGCTTATTGGAGAATGGATTTCCAACATGACAAGGTATGGAACCACCTTCCGCTAGTGTATCTCTAGAGAGGAATACACTGGGTTCAACAAGAACATCTTGTAACCCGGCCCACACATGACCGACCACTCATTTCGCTTGAGTGTATCGAATTTATATCACCAACGGTTGGGATCAGCAACCGTCTCCCGACTGGGACAGCATCGAATAGAATAAGAAATTAAATGAACCTCTAGATAGGTGATTATACATCCTAATGGGTGCGACCCACATAGCCATGCTGCCTGCCCGATTTTTGTCCTTTCCCGGTTGTTGAGGCCTGAGGCTACGAATACTTACCATTCATTGATAGCACAATCACTTTGAATGCCACATTGTCAGATCCGTTAATCACTAGTTGAGTTTGCACAAATATTCTGGATGTTATGCTAAGGGATAAATCCGTTGCAACCATATATATTCATACAGACCAACCCATTTGATCATTGGAAATACTCTGTCAGACATTCGTCCATTTACGTTCGTTCTGGGATTAAACGAAACCGAAGGCACCATTTCTATAAATAGAAAAGCCCTTGCACTTTACTCCGTCTTCAATATATTCAGCATACTTGGTTCGCAACGCTTATGCCGATACGGAGTGGTTTTTCGGATAATAATCCAACCGGTCTCTCCATATTGACAACGATGGTCAAAAACTTCGATAGTCTGTGATTTAACTATCGAATAAACAAGTGTTCATCCAACATATCAAACAAATCACTGGGCTCTTTAATTAATATTTCATTAATTAAATCACTTCTCCATTTCCTTATCAATATTTGTTAACCAAATATTTTCAATAATCATCTTGCCTCTTATGCCATTTGGAAAAACGTTTCCAAATATTAACTTCTCTTATTTTCTATATATTAGAAAATATCTTTATTTGAAATTGGAAACAATTCCAATCACTTATCTCTATTCCGACTATTTAATTATACTCAGGAAATATTTACTGTTATATTTCCAAAATCCCATCATTTGGGTTTAAAACGAATGTTGTGTAAAACATCGTTACAACAACCCTAAATATCTTATTCAACTAACTCTTTTTCAAACACTTCTCTTCGAGACTGGATCTTGCTATTTATCCATTAAAAATGAAATCAATCAAGTTGGGGTAAAATTACCTCTCAGACCTTAACTGAAAACATCCTCAACTTCAAAACGGCGAAACCACTTACCTCGAATAAACACACTATATAATCCAATTATTCATTTTTAAAAACATGTATAAAGTTCGCTTTCTATTTCTAACTTATAGATTTCCCTTTTTGTTTACAATATTCGATTTTTATATTCACTTACCTATCGAATTCTGTACGTCGATATAATGATTTCTAACTATCAAAATATCTTAAAAATATTCTAACTCCTTAAATTTCCGGAAAATTTCGCCATAACCTCCCCTGTATCGGGAGCATCGGGAAATTTCAAATAGCTTCCCGGTATCTTCCTCAATCAAAAGAAAAAAAGAAAAGCCAAGTGGCTTGCCGATACGGCGCATAAAACCCATATATGAATTAAACATGTACCTTTTTGTTGGGCACACAAATCAAAATCTTCATATACTCCATCCCATATCTGTTTAACACCTGTTCACCTGTTTCCAATTCAATTCAACTCAATCCATTCGTTTGAATTCAATTTTGAATTGTTTGAATTCAGTTTCTCTCAATTATTCTTTAATTAGCCCTTTTGCCTATTTCACTTCTTTGTTTGAACATAACATGTTCAAACAAAATATTTAATTAGCTTATATCCAAATTGAATTTCAAGTTTCCAATTCTAGCTTCCCTTGCGATTTCGAATATAAATTTCCAAATCGAATTCACTTATTCAAAGCCCAATATCAATTCAAAATCCCATTTAACTAATTACTATTCAAATTAGTTAGTTCTATTCAAAGTCAAAAATCTGATTTCTGTTTCAAAATCAAATTCATTACTTCACTTGAGTTCACATATAATTACAACTCAAAATCTGAAATTTTCTAAATAGAAATTCGAATTTTATTCGTTTAAAATCCTTTTATAAAATTAAATAAACCGTTATGGGTTTAAAACGATTTTGGCGCTGTTTTTCTGAAAATTTGATTTTGATATAACTCAAAATCTATACGACGAAATTCATATTTTTTTCTTTCATTAGAAAACTATTATCAACCCGGTCCTGACGTTTCTTGTTTCAAAGAGATCCGACTCCAATTGAGTCTTGTATACTCGATTGAAGTTCGAATCGCTATTTTACGAACTGCAGCGCAGCGGCGAGTTCGTTTTAATTATATTTATATATATAACCTTTTAAACTTCGTTAAATGAATTCAACTCCCTTCTAATATATATATATATATATATATATATATTCCAAATTCCATTTGAATCTTTACATTTCAAATTCCATAGTTTTAAATCCTGTATTCAAATCCCATTTGAAATCCTTTATTCGAATTCCATTTCAAATCCTTTATTTAACTTCCACTTTAATTCAACTCCTTTTTGAATTTCTATATTTGAAATTCATACTTAAATTTAGATATCCAAACTCCTTTTAAATTTCTATTTGAAATTCTAAATGTTCAAATTCCATTTTTCTCTTATTTGAAACTCCCAATATTTCAAATTACATTTTCTTTTATTTGAAATTCCATTTTTGAATTTCCTTTATTCCAATCCCATTTGAATTCCTTTAAATTCAAATTTTATTTCAATTCCCTTGAATTCAAATTCTATTTCAAAACTATTTGGAATTTCCTATTTTGAAATCCTATTTCAATCCTACTTTGAAATCCTATTTTCAAAGTTTATTTCAAATCCTATTTTGAAATTCTATATTCAAATTTCTACTTGGATTTCTATATTCAATTCCCTGTTCAAATTTAATACTTGAATTTCTATTCAAATCTCTATTCAAATTTCATGTTTGAATTCCATTCAAATCTCTATTCAAATTTCACATTTTGAATTCTTCTTTGAAATTCTATATTTCAAATTCTATTCAATTCTTCTTTGAAATTCTATATTTCAAAGTCTGTTTTCTATTTGAACTCTTATATCCAATTTCTTTAAACAAGTCTCGAATTCAATTCCTTTTGAAATCGATATTTCTATTTTCTTTTGAAGATATATTTCTCATTCCAATTTCACACTTGTATTTCTATTTCTGAATTATCAAATGATAATCCTTTTATCTTCATTTTATAACTTCGTTATAAAAGAACTATTTATAAACTTCGTTTATACAGAAACTACTTGTTTTATTTTTCAAAACAAGTTTATATTTTTATTCCATTTAAAAATTCAAAATTCTATTTAAAAATAGAATTTTCCCTTTTTAAATCTCCAATATCCTTTCATGATATTTATATAAATTAACACTTCAGCCCAGTGATAATTTAAACAACCAAACCATTCAAATTTCAATCATTTGATTTATAGCACGTCATATATGAATATATATGAGATCAAGCAAACAAACAAACAGATAATATATTTTTGAGGAATCCTGTTGGATTCCTCCAACCTGTTTCCCTGCATCCACAGACGTTAGCACATAAATAATACCCATTCTGCTTCGTGGCAGAATATCGCGGTATAGAAGGTCATCCACTAATCATAGCGTGGGGCGTATAGGGTAATCATCCGCTATGAAACTGCGGGCATCCGCTAATGAGACTGCGGGAATCCAACCAATCAATCAACCCAATATATATATATAGCCTAAATAACTAATATATATAAAACAACCAGAAAGCATTCACACAGACAACAAACAATTATTTTTAATTGAAATAAAAATAATTTTAAAGGTGAGTGAGATTTACTCACCAGGTTTCTCATTCGCCGAATATCTGATTAAAATTTCCATGTCTCGACTAAGCATCTACTTCGTCTCAAATGAATTTATCACCTATAATTTATTCAATTTATTTTAATTATTGATCAATTATTAATTTAAATTAACTAAAATAAATAACTTTCTATGAATTTTAATTAAATAAAAATGTATACCTTATCAATTTTGCATACCACTCGACTAATCGATGAACAACGTCTCAAACAACTCCTGAATACTTCAATCATCTCCACAAACTACGATCAGCCCATTACGGCATTTCATCAACCATCTTACAGACAACTTCCTTCCCTTTAAAAAGTCATTCCCATTTGTCGAATTGCTGCTACTACATCACCAGGATTGACCAACAATGCTGCAGCATCAAATTCTAGCATCCCAACCTCTCAACCACACAGACCGTACTCTTCAATTGCCAATTTCCGTACTCCTCCCAAATGCACCCCATCGCACCAACCGAATTGCAAGACTTCGCATCCAACAGTCTTCACGCACCTGTTTCCAACCATCGAACCCCATTAATAACACGCCCCCTCCAATCGCGCAAAAGCTCGACGTCCTTGGTTGCCGCATCCCCCAAATTCACACAGTTCGAACTCCAGAAAATCGAACTCCACCTTTCCCTTCAACTACTAGCTCCGATCCCCTAAAATTGCAACGACGTCATTCCCTTTCAACTACTAAGTCGCGAGTGCTTCTAGGATGGCCCGAGATTTAGGCTTCGCGATTTCAATTCAATTTCTTTTTTTTTTCTTTGCTTGATGAAATCGGTTTGCAGAAGGAAGAACGATGGGCAGAAATGAAATGGGTGGGTTTGGTAATGACCATTAAACGAGTGCGATGAGTAAATTTATAGATTTGAGAGCAGACAAAATGTACAACTCCATTAAATCCTGTGTTTCTTAGATTTGCAAAGGGGCAGACAAATTTTACTGCTCAAGAAGAAAAGAAATGAGCTGCGTGATTCATATGTTGGGTCAGTCTGTTTGTATACGTACATACCTTAATTAAATTGATTTGATTTTATAATTAATATGATTTGATATAAAGAGAATCTCACTTTATTTTGAACAGATATCGATTTAATTTTGATCCTATCCACTAATCAAATAAATCGGGGTTCATAATTAAAAATCATGAACCGCTATTTTAGCGTACCGACCCTCGTTATAATGTTATAACGCTATTTTGAATTCAATGAAATAGTCTGTATAATTTAATTCGAACATATTTAAAAATAACATATTAAATTGATATAATATGATTTAAATTCAAAACAAATAAATTCCTTAAAAATAAATTACTATTGTTATCGTTCAAATTCAAATAAAATTCATATTAACCATTTGAATCACTCAGAATCCATTATAAATTCAAATGGAATTATTTCAGTTCTCGTATTTCGAAAATTATATATATACGAAATAAATCATATATTGATCACTAATTGGTAATTCAATAAAAAAAATTCTTTTATATTACTAATTCAATATTTAAAAACCATACTAAATATTTAAAATAAACTGTTCAAAAATCTGGGTCGTTACATGTTTAGTTGGTCAAACCGGTCTCTAAGTGAAGTTAAAGCTTGATCGATTGTATATAGCAAATAATTAACTCTGAAATTCTCTTTTGGTGATTGTCTATCATCATTCTCTATAATATTTTCATTAAATTGTTTTTTTCTATTTAAAGTCCTTTTTTCAAGAAAAATTGGATCAATGGCAACGTCATTAATTATATGACAAATAATTTTGGATTCTGTAGAAATTCATTTAATAAGGGTGTTACTATTTGCATTCGGATTTCCACATCCGACCATCACATCCCGTTCGGCCGTTCGCCGCCGAACGACATTTTGAAAAAATGACTGTTCGGCGGCCTTTAGCAGCAGAACAACGTGAAGACTGTTCGACCGTTCACCGCCAAACACGTTTTTGTGGTGGTCGGAAGTGGAAATCGGGGTGCAAATAGTCGCACCCTTTAGTAATATGACAAATGAAATCTTGCCTATCAAACATCAATTATATCTTCTTGCAACGACCTTAGATTGAGAAGTAGAAATTCATTTAAAAATTACATACGTGCATCTCCTTGGACAAATGTTATGGAAGTAAATTAAATTTTACCAGCAAAACAACTGAAAGAGGAATGAGTTCTATCAAACATCAATTATATCTTCTTGCAACCAACTTAGAATTATGAGTGGAAATTCTTTAAAAAGTTACATACACGTGGAATAAATGTTACAATAAAATATACAACAGCAAGATGAGTGGGTTGGTTGAAAACTGAAAGTTGTACTAATTGATTGAAACTGACAGTTTAGTATTAACTACTTGATTATATTTGTAGGTGGGGGAAAAAGTATTCTACTTCAGGTTTTTACAAAAGCGGGAAAAACAAATGAGCTCAGAATTGTTGTTGTATCATCCTAACTCATATTAATGATGTAGGAAACCAACCTATACAAGCAGCTTCCTCACTGCTCGACAAGTGGTGTCCTCTCCAGTATTTTAAATAAAAAATATTTTGGAATTTCTATGATGTGGGACAATAAAGTACTCACGCTAATAGAATACTCGTAATGGTCTTGTATTTAGAAAAACTGGATTTGACGCAGGATTAAATGTCCTCTATATTTGAATATATGACGTCGATGTTTGAAGAGTTGGGTACTGCAGTATATTCATAGCATTCTGCTCCATATCAGCGTCCATGGTAATCACTCTTCATAACTAATTTATAGTAAAGTGATGCACCTTCAGGAAGCAATATATTTCGATCACAAATTGTGTGAGGTTGAAATTGATACGTGGATGTTGTTATAGATTCTATCATCAATCTTTTTCACCATTATAAAAGATGTATTTTATTCTTTTCTTATTTTTGTTTTATATTTCATGAAATTTTATTAAAACTTTCATTCCTTTTATAGCGCTGATTGTTTAAAACTGAACACTGATTATTGGATGCCAGGTATTGAAACAGTCATTTATCTAGTTTATAAAGTTTCGAATGAGAACTCTTTTATAAAATTAAACAACAATTATGACTATATTGAATGCTGATTGATAAATGTCGAATATTGAGATGATTGTTTTCCTTGCAATTCTTGGTTGCAATTGAGAATCGTGAGTACCCAGGTGCTAAAAGTGACCAAGTGACAGCAAATTATCATATCTAGAATGAAGATTCCAATGAACAAAAAGGGTAAATAATTTGCAAATGTCATAAAAAATGGAAAGAAGAAAAGTTAATATTCACTAGGTGTCTGGTCAAGATTGATATTGATGTCGCAAAGAGATAACTCACATTTAGTTCACATTTTGTGGACTACTCATGTCGCAAAGAGAGAAACTCAGATATGGAAACATAACTAGCATGCATATAATATTCCTCCTTTTTATTAGGGTTCACTGGCGAATTAGTAACAGCATGCATTGCAATAGTTTAATACATCCTCAAAAATTGATGTGGCACATTTCGCACCGTGTTGCTGCCAATAGGATAGCAGGTTTGTAGGTATCTAATGTAATTCTATGCTGTGTACTTCTCTAAGAACCCGGGAATATTTGGTCTCATTCCTAGCTTAGTCTCTGATGGGATACGATAAATTTTATATGGTGTGAAACCCTTAGTACATGAATTGATTTTTCCCAGGTTTGATTCTTTATTTTGTTTGCTTTGAGTAAAAAGAAACATGCTTATGATTAACTAATATTATCCATGTGAGACACAAGTTTCATATGTACAGGGTTGTCAATGAATATACGAAAAATCTGAAATCCTGTCAATGAATATACGAAATCTAAAATCCATCTGCATTCGCATCTGAAAATCGGATAAATATTTAATGTCCGAAAGAACGGATATGGACGCAAATATAACCACGTCCGAATCATAAAATTATCCGTTTTTTTTTATGATTATAGTTTATGAGCATTTTGACATAATGAAATATGTTAATTTATTATTTTGTTAATTTGAAAGTCTATATTATACATACTAAATACGCATTAATTGCTCAAAATTATATATTTTCATTATATTCATATAATTTTTAGCATGTCAGTAAACATCTGGACTGAAAAATATAACAGAAAGGGGAATAAGTTCTATCAGACATCTATAATATCTTCTTGCAACCAGGTTAGATTTATGAGTGGAAATTCTTTTAAAAACTACATACACATTGAATAATGTTACTAAAAATATACAACACAAGAGGAATAGGTTGGCTGAAAACCAAAAGTTGTACTAATATTTGCTTGAATTTTGCTCTCAGGCACTAATTGATTGAAACTAACAGTTTAGTATTAACTACTTGGTTATCTTTGTAGGTGAGGGAAAAAGTATGCTACTTCAGGTTTTTGCAAAAAGAATGTAAAAGCAAATGAGCTCAGAATTGTTGTTATATCATCCAAACTTGAATGAATGATGCAGGAAACCAACATACACAAGCAGCTTCCTCATTGCTCAACAAGTGGTGTCCCGTGCAGTATTTTGGATAAAAAATATTTTGAAATTTCTATGATGTGGGACAATAAAGTACTCTCGCTCGCTAATGGAATACTCATAATGGTCCTATATGTAGAAAGACTGGATTTGACCCAAGATTAAATGTCATCTCGATTTGGATATATGAAGGCGTTGTTTGAAGAGTTGAGTACTACAGTACATTCATAGCATTTTGCTTCATATCAGCCTCTATAGTAATCACTCTTCATAACCAATTTATAGTAACGTGCTGCACCTTCTGGAAGCAATATATTTCGATCACTAATTGTGTGAGATTGAAACTGATTCATGGATGTTGTTATAGATTCTATTATCAATCTTTTTCACTATCATAAAAGATCGATGTATCATATTCTTTTCTTATTTGTGTATTATATTTCATGAAATTTTATTAAAATTTCATTCCTTTATTGTGCTGATTGTTTAAAATAGAACATTGATTGCTGGATGCTAGGTAATGAAACAGTCGTTCATTTAGTTTTTAAAAGTTTTGAATGAGAACTCTTTTATAAAATAAAACAACAATCATGACCGTATTTGTAACGACCCAGATTTCAGCAACATCGGAGTTGACTATATACATCATACGTCCAACCCAAATATCACGAAAATACGGAACATTTTTTTTTGGAAGAAAGAGATAGAAGAAGAACATAAATAACAACACAGAATCTCACATCGCAGCGGAACAAAATATAATATATCATATCTTTGAAATACAAAATGTTCACTGTATAACATACACTTATCAGAGTACAACACTTACAACACAACGGGACAACTATAATAGGATAACGCTGAAGCCTCCTCCTCCAAGCTCCTTTAGATATATCTGAAAAATCCTAAACTACTTGACTTCCCATACAAATTTAGGCACCCAAGAGTTTAGGTAGAACAAAACAAAATAAACTCCGGGTCAGTCATGGGACTGGTATGAGTAAGCAGTTTAAAACAGTTTCAGAAAACTAGACCACGCCGTATAACACGGAACGGGTTTTTCTCTTATGAGAATCCAAACACTTGACTTATCTTTATATCAAAACTCTTTTGATATTATAATAATGTCTAAATCAAGTAGATAACAATCTAGTGGAACGTTCGCATCTCACGTTCCACATATATATACAAATCATAAACCGCAAGCACGTATTGGGTAATGGGTTTCCAACTATGACAAGGTATGGAACCACCTTCCGCTGGTATATCTCTAGAGGAGAATACACCAAGTTCAACAAGAACATCTTGCAACTCAGCCACACATGACCGACCACTCATTTCGCTTGAGTGTATCGAATGTATATCACCAACGATTTGGATCAGCAACCGTTTCCCGAATGGGACAGCATCGACAATAGATTTTTTTAGAAGTAAATGAAACTCTAGATCAGGTGATTATACACCCTAATAGGTGCGACCTACATAGCCATGCTGCTTGCCCGATTTTTGTCATTTACCGGTTGATGAGGCTAGAAGCTACGCTTTATCATCACACCAGATTCACTTCGAATGCCACATCGTCAAATCCATCAAATCACCGATTGACGTCCTCAATAGTACATTACGTGTTAGCTAAAAGAAGTTTCCTTCTCCGCTTCCACTCTTGGTACGGTTGAAGAAATCAATGTACGTGACCTTTCTGGAAATACTCTGTCAGACATTCATCCATACAAGTCACCCAGGAACAGGATGAACTGAAGGCACTATTTCTATTAATAGAAAAAGTCCTTGCACTCTACTCCGTCTTCGATTATCTTTATATAATCTGATTCGCACGCTACTGCCGATATGGAGTGGTTCTTCGGATAATAATCCAACCGGTCTCTCCATATTGACAACGATGGTCAAAACTTCGATAATCTGTGATTTAACTATCGAATAAAAAAAACAAGTGTTTCGATAGTCGATGATTTAACTATCGAATAAAATAAGTGTTCATCCAAACATCCAAAAATCAGTGAGCCTTCAATTAATATTCCATTTATTAAATCTCTTCTCTATTTCTTATCAATATTTTTTTACCAAATATTTTCAATAACCATATTGCCCGTTTCTATTATTTGGAAAACATTTCCGAATATCGCCTTCCTTTATTTTCTAAACTTTAGAAAATATATGATATTTATAATTGGAAAATGTTCCGATTACTTATCTCTTTCCAATCTCGTTTTATTTCTATACTTAGGAAACGTTCATTATTCTATTTCCAAGCTTTGCACATATTTGGGTTAAAACAGATGTGGTGTAAAACATCGTTACGACAACCCAAATACAGTATTTAACTAATTCTTATTCCACATTGATCTTCGCGCCTGAATCTTGCTACTTATCGGTATATCATGAAATCAACCAAGTTGGGGTATAATTACCTCTTAGACCTTGACTGAATAACACTTAACGTCAAAACAGACAAGACTACTTACTCGAATAATCAATACCATACAACTGATTATTCACCTTTAAACACATATACACTTTCTCTTTCTATTCCTACGAGATTTTATTCTTATACTTCCCTTTTTATTATACTGTTCTATTTCTAAGTTCGTTTTCTTATCGACTTCTATATATTTTGATATGTTAATTTCTAACTATCAAATTATCTTAAAAATATTCTATCTCCTTAAATTCCCGGAAAAATTCGCCATAACCTCCTTTGTACCGGGAGCATCGGGAAATTTCAAATAGCTTTCCCGGTCCTTCTCATCTCAAAACGAAAAAGAAAAAGCCAAGCGTCTTGCCGATGCGGCTTGCCGATACGGCGCATAAAATCTCATATATGAATTAAATACGTACCTTTTTGTCGGGCATTCTATTTATTTCACTTCTATACTTTATTCCAAACCTGTCTCCTGTATGTCTATACCTGTCCAATCTATTTTAACTATACCAATCGTTTTAACTCGATTTGTTAATTAAATCTGTTAATTAACTTCTTAGTCTAATCCACTTCTATTTATCCAAATCTATTTATTATAAATCCCATTTGAATTTCTATATTCAAATTCCATTTGAAATACTATATTCAAATTCTATAGTTTAAAGTCCATTTGAATATCTCTGCATTATTTATAAACAACGTTTATAACTTCAATTCAAATCCCATCTTTTCATTTATAAACAGAGTTTATAAATTCAATATTCGTTCATATATATTCAAAACAAGCTAATGTTTTCTATAGTTCATTTAAAATTCAAATTCTATTTATAAAAATAGAATTCCCCTTTTTAATTTCAAATACCCTTTTCGATATTTTTATAAATCAATATTCAAGCCCCAGGGATATTTTAAACAATCAAATCAACCAATTTTCAATCATTTGATTTTTTACACATCATATATGAATATATATGAAATCAAACAAACAACAAACAGATAAATTTTTTTTTTTGAGGAATCCAGTTGGATTCCTCCAACCTGTTTTCCTGCATCCACAGACGTTAGTCAACATAGTAATACCTATCCTGCTTCGAGGCAGGATATCGCGGTATGAAGGTCATCCACTAATCATAGCGTGGGGCGTATAGGGTAATCATCCGCTATGGTACCGCGTGCATCCGCTAATGAAACTACGGGAATCCAACCAATCATCAACCTAATATATATATATATATGTATATCCTAAATAACTAATATATATATTTTAAATAATCAAACAACATTCAAACAAGCACAGACAATTATTTTTAACTATATAAAAATAATTCTAAATAAATGGTGAGTGAGGTTTACTCACCGAAATTGCAGTTGTCGAATATCCTGTTTATTTCTGAATCATCGGCTACGAATCTTCTCGAATGAATTCGCACCTACGACAATTTTATTTAAATTTACTGATTAAACATTTATTTATTTAAATTAACTATTTAAACGAATGAATAACTTTTCCTAGAATTTTCTTCTTCTTTTTAATGGTTATTAATTTAAACTAATATATATATATATACACATATATTTATATATATTACACTAAACCATTTATATTTTATTGCTCACTTAAATAAATAAACAACAAATTTAATTCCTTTTTTTTAGTTTTCATTTCGAGTTTGAGCACAGATTTTATAAATAAAAAGGGTCATTAGCTAATAATTTAACTAGACTGGTTTTACTAATAAATTTCTCTTTTTGGTTTCCAATTTCTAGACTAACAGTTAATAACATTTTCTGTTAACTGTATACTAAACAAAATAAAACAATTTCAAAGAAGAATTCACCTTCTATTAGTTTAATTTTCCAAACCATAACCTGCTTTCAACTCCTCGTTGCCAATTCCACCAGATCTATACTGCGCAAAACCCCATTTCCTCAACACTTCGATGAACTGACAACTATCTTTTCCAAACCTCACTATGGTCGCTGCTTTACCCAGGTTATCCATCAAAGTATCGAACTCCCCTTCTACTGTTACTTTAAACCCACTGTCGATGTTCCAGAAAACCCAAAATCAGCATCGGCCTTCCATCGACATGCTTACCTCAGCACCCACAAACCCAGATCGAACTCCTCATCACCACTGTCGCCATCGCACCGGTACACAAAATCGAACTCGAACACCGCAACTTCACTCTTGAACCCTAATCTCGAGCATCCTAAAATCGTACCAGTTGATTACGTCTTCAGCTGTGTCAAACTCTAGGGAACTGCCGGCTTCATTCATGATTACTGATCCTTTGTCTGAGGCGGACTTCGAACCACAGACGAGAGAGGGACGGGAATTTAGTTCTGAATTGTTTGAGGAAGGAACGGAATTTCTCCCGTTCAAATTTAATTCGCATTTACTTGGAAATGAATGGATTGAGTAAAAGTGTTTAAGGAGGATTCAATTTTGATTATGAGGAGCTACTTTTCTTTCAAGAATGATTTAATTTGAGGAATGCCAGAGGAAATGAATTTTTGCGGGGGCTTATAAGAAGAGAAAGGAAAAAAAACTGTGCGGTTCTATATTGAGGAGCGTGGCATTTCATTTGCCATGTCTTTCTTGCCTTGGTGTTTTGATTTGGTCCACAAAAGAATTTACCTTATTTTATTTTAATTTAGCTTTGATCACATGTCCTCTAATTAAAATATCCTATGACTCTGAACTCCCCTCTGAACCCAACAACTGACACTTCTAGGGTAATACCCCTATTTCGGACACACCGGGATAGGTCACGAAGTCCAATTCGATCATCTGTGTAAGATATTTATTTAAATTGATATAAATCAAATTTTAAAACGATAAATTCTATGAAAATAAATTAATATTATTATTTGAATTCAAATAGAAGTCTGAACTGTATTTAATTCAGTTTTAAATCTCGAACTGGATTATATTTTCGCATTACGATGATTTAATTTATTCGATATTAAATCAAAATTAATTATTAAATTAATAACTTAATATAAATATTCATTTAATTTATCAAATTAATATTTAAAACCGTATTAAATATTCAAACTCTACCGATGAAATATCCGGGTCATTACAGTATTGAATGCAGATCGTTAAATGTTGAATATTGAGATGATTGTTTGCTTGCAATTCTGAGAAAATCTTTGGAAGAATTGTATGAGTTTGGAAGAACAATTCTTGGTTGTAACTGAGAATTGTGAGTACCCCCAGGTGCTAATAGTGACTGCAAATTTTCATATTTGGAATGAAGATTCAGCTGATGGAAAAAAGGGTAAATGATTTGCAAATGTCACAAAAACTGGAAAGAAGAAAAAACAATATCCACTAAGTTAAGTATTTGGTCGAGATTGATATTGATTTCTGGGTTCGCTCTAGCAAGCTTCATCGATAGCAGCACAACTCATTGCTTTCTGTAACACCCCAACTCCGCAAGTGTCACTCACAAAGGGAATGCACTAGGTTTGGTGAAGCATTATCGAGGTAAACATGCACAGAAATATTACAGGACAGAACATATATAAAACAGCGGAAGTAAAACAAATTTCATTACCTTATAAAATAAGGTCTAAAGCCTTTTACATCAGAATACATCAAAACCTATCTTGCAATGGTAAAGAAGCATAAAACCTTTTTCATAAATTATTCCCCAAATAAAAAAGTAAGGTAGCCATAGCCAAGAGAAGTCCAAGCCATGCATGATGACCACTAAGCAGAAGAAGTCCGAACTAAATAACAGTGTTTCCTCCCTGAAAACCTGGGGGGGGGGGGTGAAACGGAAGACAAAGAGGCGAAAGAAAACGGGGTCAGTCATAAAGACAGGTAAGTCCTATTTACTTCCAGTATAAAAACAGGTAAAGGTAACATGACATGCATAAACTGAAAGTAAACATAAGGATGCCGACAAGATAGATAAGCTAAACCAAGATAACTGGATGAACTACTATAGCAAGATAAACTAAGGTATCATGATAAACTACGGTGTCAAGATAAATCAAGGTATCACGGCGTCAGGTTTCTATCAAGTATACTATCCCAAGGTATCTATCATGTATAACATCCCACGGTATTTATCATGTATAACATCCCAAGGTATTTATCATGTATATTTGCTCTACACCTCTCGTACTAGTATCCCAACCCGTGTCATGTGTTAACTATGGATGTCCCTTGCCCAGTGTCATGTAATGGTCCATGTCAACCTAACATATGTAGGTTTTCCCCACTTGTATGTTTCTTTCCATGTGTAAGTTCAGTCCTTTGCCGTAGGCCGTACGGGCTTTCCCATTTAAATCTATACCACCTCAACGTAGTACCATTTTATCCTTGAAGTTGTTTTGGATTGCTACCCTTGATCTGGTTATGTTTTCTTACCATGAACTATCGTGTGTTCACTTAGGGTTTACGCCACCTAGGACCACTAGGGATTATGCTACTTAATGAACGTTTCTGTGTCTCGGTTTGGGTTCAAGCCACCTAGGACCACTAGAGATTATGCCACCTGTCAACCGCGCCCTTTATCCCGCGTATGTATCGTGAATCATTTTCCATGTCTAGATGCACATGTTCCTCAATGTGCCATCCGAGTTCCGTGCCAGGCCAAATCAAGAAGTACGGAACTCGGTCGAGAGCTTTAAGTCGTCTGCTGATGCATATATCAAGGTCTGTTTTTGTACCCGTGGCTATGGTCCCACGTGACCCCTCCCTCAACTACTGAAAGGCAGTCCAAGAAAAGTCATGTATGAGAACCACATCCCGGGCCCACTATAGCCCCACTTTCCTATGGGCCAACCTCACCCATGACTCGATAGCAAGAACATGGTCTGTTGGGGGTTCCCTGCCTTTCCGTTTGTACACGATTGACTAAAGATGGTAGGTAGTCGACGACGTGCTATCCAGGGAAAAAATCAAGTATCGTCAACTCCACGCTAATCCATCCCCGTCTTTAGGTCGCTCGCATAGCAACCAAGGCATACCCTTGGCTCTTCTACCGCAGACCTTAACCTTTGTGAGGCCGGGTTTCATGGACCATCTGCCACCTCACAGAGGGATTCCAAGAGTACCCTCACGTCCCCCGAAGCTACCGCTTCGTCACCCAGTTCGTTGGAGCTTTTTATCCAAGTCAGATAAGTTGCTCCTCCTCATATACTAAGCGATGACCTACCGTATCAGGTTACTCATCTAATTATGAACTAGTCCCATGTCCTTGGCTAAGAATTATTACTTAGTTATCCTTAACTAAGATTTACCACTTAGCTTCTTTTCCCATTATCCTTGTTAATCCCGGCTTTCCACCTAATCCCCTGAACTAGGGTTTTGTCTAATGGGTTAAGTATTTCCTTTTACGTTCATGACTTAACCTGCCTACGAATCATGTCAAGATTTGGCTAAGTACTCAAGTTCAAGACCTAGCCCTACGAGTTGGTTAAGTATACCAAGAAGCTCATGACTTAACCCTATTCAATTATCAAGTCAAATTGGTTAAGTATTTGTTTGTCTTAACCCTATCAGATTATCGTGTTAGATTGGTTAAGCATAGATTATTTTAACCTCATCGGATTATCGAGTCGGATTGGTTAAGTATAGGTTAACTTAACCCCATCCACTAATCGTATTATTATGGTTAAGTATATTTAAACGGTCTTGTGACTTAACCCTATCAAGTTCTCATATTATATTGGTTAAGTATGGTTGCTTAACCTCATCCAATCATCATGTATAATTGATTAAGTATAAGTTACTTAACCTCATTAAATTATCATGTTAAGTTGGTTAAGTATTGGTTGCTTAACCTCGTTGAATTACCAAGTTTAGATTGGTTAAGTGTTTAACTTAACCCCATCGAATTACCGTGTTTAGATTAGTTAAGTATAGGTTAATTAACCCCATCTAATTATCGTGTTTAGATTAGTTAAGTCTAAATTACTTAACCCCATCTAATTACCAAGTCGGATTAGTTAAGTGTAAATTATTTAACCCCATCTAATTACCAAGTCGGATTAGTTAAACGTAAATTACTTAACCCCATTCCCTAATTGTCTTGTATGGTTAAGTGTCATTAAGAAATCAAGCCCAGTCCCACTTAACCTACCCATTCGTGTCATATCGATTGAGTGTCCTTAGTCAAAATTACTTAACCTTTTCATGTGGCATTAATTAGATTAATGCACCCCAACCTCTCACATTAGACTTTGTTGTGGTTACTAGTTAAGCCGGGCGGGTCCGGGTAGATTTACACCACAACCTAGTCTAACCTCGGGTTTTAAGTGCTAAATGACCAACTACCCACATTGGATCCTATTGTTTGTAGCCACTAGTTAAGTCAGGCGGGTCCGGGTAGATTTATGCTACAAACTCAACCCAACCTCGAGTTGGCCACTTTCATGTTTGGTCTAGTGTCATATTACACTTACAACCCATACGTGTCTAGTTTCAAGTCCCATGTTTACCCCACATGTCATGTCCCCCATTTAGGTGTATCATGAGAATCATATTTTCATGAAATTCCATGTCAAATTATCATGTCATAATCACGCTCGTCTATCCTACCCCAAATCGTGTTTCCAACCCAAGTAAAAGCGAGTCAACATAGTAAGGATACTATGCTACATATTAGCCTCAAAACATGCATGATGCCAAAAAGGGGTTGGCCACAAATATGCATGGTATCATAAGGGGGTTTGGCCTCAAAATATGCATAGCATCATAAGGGGTTTTTGGCCACAAACATGCATAGTATCATAAGGGAATTTGGCCACAAACATGCATAGTATCATGAGGGAATTTGGCCACAAACATGCATAGTATCGTAAGGGAATTCGGGTTCATATACTTGCATAGCCTCAAAGTCACATTTATGCACATGTTTCATGAGTCAAAGTGGTTTCAAGTGTGCATGCTAACATACCACAAGTAAAGGTCCAATCTTGAATGGCAAACTAAGTCCAATGCAACATGAATAGCATGGTTTAGTTGCTAAAACACAACCTAAAGTCCTATGTTCATGTTAAAGGAGCAAACTAGGCTCTCATAGGTTATAGCACTCATGTTTAACCACATTTTATTCCATGCCATGATTAAACTACCGTTAACATCTCGAAGTAGCCAGAACTTACATAGCGAGGCTTAGAGGGTGCGCATGAATCGTCTTGACGATGAAAGGTGACTCCTTTGATGAAGAACCGTCATGAAATCGCCGTAGCAACGTTGATCGAGCCTCGATTTGGTGTAGTAAGCTTGCACCTTTCGATTCGGATCCGATTTGCATGCATAGTCTCTTGGAGTTGGAAATGGAGGCCATGATCACTTGGCATTTGGGCAGCACTTCGTGGCATGAGTGATTTGTGAGGGTTTAAGCTAGGTCTAGGGGTCTTTTTATAGAGATTAGGAGTAGTTTAGGCCGTAGGATTAACCCTAGATCGAATCCAAGCCATCAAAAATCGTCACAAGCCTCCAAAACCGAGCCAACATGACAAGCAGGTGCACCAGGTCGGGGTTCTACAAGGGGTGGGGGTCGACCTAGGGGTCGACACCCATGTCGACCCCTTGGAGGGGGGTCGACACCCATGTCGACACGGGTGTCGACACCCTGTGTGTCTGGCGGGAATTTTTCCGCCTTCTCGTTTTGGGCTGAATTCGAATCTGTTTTCGGATTTGAATTTTCGTGAAACTTCGTTGGGCCTTAACCGGGTCATACAGACTCCGATTTACGAAATTTCGGACTCTGTTTCGCGTATTTTTCCGAGACGAACGCAATGGCGCAACCCGTTTATCTTAATTCAGATTTTATAATTTAATTCTGCCTTGATTCTTGTCTTAACACGTTGTTTTAAAATTCGGGTTGTTGCATTCTCCCCTCCTTTAAGGATTTCGTCCCCGAAATCTCCAAGTTAGGAAGAACGTATCCTACCATCCATCATCCATCTACTCAAAACATCATCCACAAGCAACCATGGTCCTTAAAAGGCTTCTAATGCTTTATGAACATATGCAAGAAAGTGTGTGTATATGTTCCTTAGCTAATGCTAATGATCAGGCATGAATGATCTTCTAATGCAAAATATGTTTAGTGCCATGAATCCAACATGTATGCAAATAGTCCTAGCCATATAAATGCAATATGTGTGCACAACTATTCATTCTTATGCAACATCCGCATGATAACACATTCAATTTCATCCATAAACAGGTATAAATACTCGTGCATATGCAATATGAAATGTGAGTGCGTCGATCTAGTATCTTATGTGTATTCGCGTATCCACGAGCAACCACTTGCAACCATATCAATCATAACATGTTTCAAACACATGTTTACATCCATAGGATTCTACCTAAGGTTCTCACGATGGGATCGAGGAGATAAACAAGGTAAACTCCCTACGGGGTTTGCAACAGAAACAGGACCGAGAGGATATTCACCAAAAGATAACATGCGAGAAGCTCTACAGGAAAAACCAGGGATCAAGGATACACTCTTTAAAAAGAGGTACGATGCGCGTGTCTAGCCTTACATCTTCTAAGTCGCGTTTCCTTGAGCTTAATTCCTCGGTGCCTTGACCATCCTTTTAACTCCATGATCTCGTAGCTCCTTGATTCCTATTTCCAAGATATGAGTTAGAACTCATTTCATTGTCGCCTCTTATTCCACTTTCACTTATCCTTTTTCCTAGTATACTTGGCTTAAACGTATCCACTTACTCATGCAAGCTCTCCAAAATTCACTAGGGAATTCTGGATCTCGTCTGCCGATGCCAATCCATGTTGCCAAGTGTACTTACTAGGGTGATCCCCATAACTCATGCATAAGCGAAACGAACCATCCGACTTAGCGGCGAATTCTACTCGAACGGATTACCAACAACTGCATCATGAGATTCTAGGTAACTAGCCATGACAGAACCTAGAAGGTTACACGAGACTTCGAGGGTATTACCAAAGCAAGTCAAGAGTCTAACTACCCTCCTTTCAAAACCGAGAATGGCACCCCTTATTGGATGACCACTTTATCCCTGGAATCCATCCACGGCCTTGAAACATAGGCATTCTGAAATCCAAACAAGTCATGAATAAATGGACCGATCATCCAACAAGATTTGGGACAAAAATGGGATCTTTTATCATGCTAGTACTAATGTGCAGAGACTCAACTATTGAGGCAGACTTAAATGATGCGATGATCAATACAAAGTCTGGACGGGATGATAGAAAAGAAAGGCTAAGCCTTTAACAGAAACGGTACCATCCTCCTTAGGTACGCTAGTGAGGGCATACGATTGCCTTCTTGCTGATCTCGTCCTTATCTTCCTTTGTGGGTCAAGCCATACCAACAAGTTGCTTATTCTTAAGCTTGTGTCCTTTATCCCTTCTTATAACTTCAGTAACAGGTCTCTCGAGAACTTCCTCCATCGTACGGGAAAACACTTAGGTAGCTAGACAAGGATTAGTCACAGTTAAAACTACTGTGACTACAGATGGAGGAAAGAAAGGAAAAGAGATTCAATCAAGGAAACAAAGGATAGTGCTAATGGCTTTTGGGGGATAGCCTTTAAAAACATTTCTTGAAAAATGCTTCTTTGTAAAACGGTTTCTCAAATAGTTTTCATAAGGTTTTAAAAACTTTTGCCCAGTCTGGTAACCTTCTGCTCTGATACCAAATGTAACACCCCACCTCCGCTAGTATCACTCACAAAGGGAATGCACTAGGTTTGGTGAAGCATTATCGAGGTAAACATGCACAGAAATATTACAAGACAGAACATATATAAAACAGCGGAAGTAAAACAAATTTCATTACCTTATAAAATAAGGTCTAAAGCCTTTTACATCAGAATACATCAAAACCTGTCTTGCAATGGTAAAGAAGCATAAAACCTTTTTCATAAATTATTCCCCAAATAAAACAGTAAAGTAGCCATAGCCAAGAGAAGTCCAAGCCATGCATGATGACCTTCAAGCAGAAGAAGTCCGAACTAAATAACAGTGTTTCCTCCCTGAAAACCTGGGGGGTGGGGGGAAACGGAAGACAAAGAGGCGAAAGAAAACGGGGTCAGTCATAAAGACTGTTAAGTCCTATCTACTTCCAGTATAAAAACAGGTAAAGGTAACATGACATGCATAAACTGAAAGTAAACATAAGGATGCCGACAAGAAAGATAAGCTAAACCAAGATAACTGGATGAACTACTATAGCAAGATAAACTAAGTTATCATGATAAACTACGGTGTCAAGATAAATCAAGGTATCACGGCGTCAGGTTTCTATCAAGTATACTATCCCAAGGTATCTATCATGTATAACATCCCACGGTATTTATCATGTATAACATCCCAAGGTATTTATCATGTATATTTGCTCTGCACCTCTCGTACAAGTATCCCAACCCGCGTCATGTGTTAACTATGGATGTCCCTTGCCCAGTGTCATGTAATGGTCCATGTCAACCTAATATATAACATATGTAGGTTTTCCCCACTTGTATGTTTCTTTCCATGTATAAGTTCAGTCCTTTGCCGTAGGCCGTACGGCCTTTCCCATGTAAATCTTCACCACCTCAACGTAGTACCATTTTATCCTTGAAGTTGTTTTGGACTGCTACCCTTGATCTGGTTATGTTTTCTTACCATGAACTATCGCGTGTTCACTTAGGGTTTACGCCACCTAGGACCACTAGGGATTATGCTACCTAATGAACGTTTCCGTGTCTCGGTTTGGGTTCAAGCCACCTAGGACCACTAGGGATTATGCCACCGTCAACCGCGCCCTTTATCCCGCGTATGTATCGTGAATCGTTTTCCATGTTTAGACGCACATGTTCCTCAATGTGCCATCCGAGTTCCGTGCCAGGCCAAATCAAGAAGTACGAAACTCGGTCGGGAGCTTTAAGTCGTCTGCTGATGCAGATATCAAGGTCTGTTTTTGTACCCGTGGCTATGGTCCCACGTGACCCCTCCCTCAACTACTGAAAGGCAATCCAAGAAAAGTCATGTATGAGAACCACATCCCGGCCCCACTATAGCCCCACTTTCCTATGGGCCAACCTCACCCATGACTCGATAGCAAGAACATGGTCTGTTGGGGGTACCCTGCCTTTCCGTTCGTACACGATTGACTAAAGATGGTAGGTAGTCGAAGACGTGCTATCCAGGGCAAAAATCAAGTTTCGTCGACTCCATGCTAATCCATCCCCGTCTTTAGGTCGCTCGCATAGCAACCAAGGCATACCCTTGGCTCTTCTACCGCAGACCTTAACCTCTATGAGGCCGGGTTTCATGGACCATTTGCCACCTCACAGAGGGATACCAAGAGTACCCTCACGTCCCCCGAAGCTACCGCTTCGTCACCCAGTTCGTTGGAGCTTTTTATCCAAGTCAGATAAGTTGCTCCTCCTCGTATACTAAGCGATGACCTACCGTATCAGGTTACTCATCTAATTATGAACTAGTCCCATGTCCTTGGCTAAGAATTATTACTTAGTTATCCTTAACTAAGGTTTACCATTTAGCTTCTTTTCCCGTTATCCTTGTTAATCCCAGCTTTCCACCTAGTCCCATGAACTAGGGTTTTGTCTAATGGGTTAAGTATTTCCTTTTACGTTCATGACTTAACCTGCCTACGAATCATGTCAAGATTTGGCTAAGTACTCAAGTCCAAGACCTAGCCCTACGAGTTGGTTAAGTATATCAAGAAGCTCATGACTTAACCCTATTCAATTATCAAGTCAAATTGGTTTAGTATTTGTTTGTCTTAACCCTATCAGATTATCGTGTTAGATTGGTTAAGCATAGATTATCTTAACCTCATCGGATTATCGAGTCAGATTGGTTAAGTATAGGTTAACTTAACCCCATCCACTAATCGTATTATTATGGTTAAGTATATTTAAACGGTCTTGTGACTTGACCCTATCAAGTTCTCATATTAGATTGGTTAAGTATGGTTGCTTAACCTCATCCAATCATCATGTATAATTGATTAAGTATAAGTTACTTAACCTCATTAAATTATCATGTTAAGTTGGTTAAGTATTGGTTGCTTAACCTCATTGAATTACCAAGTTTAGATTGGTTAAGTGTTTAACTTAACCCCATCGAATTACCGTGTTTAGATTAGTTAAGTATAGGTTACTTAACCCCATCTAATTACCGTGTTTAGATTAGTTAAGTCTAAATTACTTAACCCCATCTAATTACCAAGTCGGATTATTAAGTGTAAATTACTTAACCCCATCTAACTACCAAGTCGGATTAGTTAAACGTAAATTACTTAACCCCATCCCCTAATTGTCTTGTATGGTTAAGTATCATTAAGAAATCAAGCCCGGTCCCACTTAACCTACCCATTCGTGTCATATCGATTGAGTGTCCTTAGTCAAAATTACTTAACCTTTTCATGTGGCATTATTTAGATTAATGCACCCCAAACTCACACATTAGACTTTGTTGTGGTTACTAGTTAAGCCGGGCGGGTCCGGGTAGATTTACACCACAACCTAGTCTAACCTCGGGTTTTAAGTGCTAAATGACCAACTACCCACATTGGGTCCTATTGTTTGTAGCCACTAGTTAAGCCGGGCGGGTCCGGGTAGACTTATGCAACAAACTCAACCCAACCTCGAGTTGGCCACTTTCATGTTTGGTCTAGTGTCATGTTACACTTACAACCCATACGTGTCTAGTTTCAAGTCACATGTTTACCCCACATGTCATGTCCCCCATTTAGGTGTATCATGAGAATCATATTTTCATGAAATTCCATGTCAAATTATCATGTCATAATCACGCTCGTCTATCCTACCCCAAATCGTGTTTCCAACCCAAGTAAAAGCGAGTCAACATAGTAAGGATACTATGCTACGTATTGGCCTCAAAACATGCATGATGCCAAAAAGGGGCTGTCCACAAATATGCATGGTATCATAAGGGGGTTTGGCCTCAAAATATGCATAGCATCATAAGGGGTTTTTGGCCACAAACATGCATAGTATAATAAGGGAATTTGGCAACAAACATGCATAGTATCATGAGGGAATTTGGCCACAAATATGCATAGTATCATAAGGGAATTCGGGTTCATATACTTGCATAGCCTCAAAGTCACATTTATGCACATGTTTCATGAGTCAAAGTGGTTTCAAGTGTGCATGCTAACATACCACAAGTAAAGGTCCAATCTTGCATGGCAAACTAAGTCCAATGCAACATGAATAGCATGGTTTAGTCACTAAAACACAACCTAAAGTCCTATGTTCATGTTAAAGGAGCAAACTAGACTCGCATAGGTTATAGCACTCATGTTTAACCACATTTAATTCCATGCCATGATTAAACTACCGTTAACATCTCGAAGTAGCTAGAACTTACATAGCGAGGCTTAGAGGGTGCGCATGAATCGTCTTGACGATGAAAGGTGACTCCTTTGATGAAGAACCGTCATGAAATCGCCGTAGCAACGTTGATCGAGCCTCGATTTGGTGTAGCAAGCTTGCACCTTTCGATTCGGATCCGATTTGCATGCATAGTCTCTTGGAGTTGGAAATGGAGGCCATGATCACTTGGCATTTCGGCAGCACTTCGTGGCATGAGTGATTTGTGAGGGTTTAAGCTAGGTCTAGGAGTCTTTTTATAGAGATTAGGAGTAGTTTAGGCCGTAGGATTAACCCTAGATTGAATCCAAGCCATCCAAAATCGTCACAAGCCTCCAAAACCGAGCCAACATGACAAGCAGGTGCACCAGGTCGGGGTTCTACAGAGGGGGGGTCGACCCAGGGGTCGACACCCATGTCGACCCCCTGGAGGGGGGTCGACACCCATGTCGACACGGGTGTCGACACCCTGTGTGTCTGGCGGGAATTTTCCCGCCTTCTCTTTTTGGGCTGAATTCGAATCTGTTTTCGGATTTGAATTTTCGTGAAACTTCGTTGGGCCTTAACTGGGTCATTCAGACTCCGATTTACGAAATTTCGGACTCTATTTCGCATATTTTTCCGAGACGAACGCAATGGCGCAACCCGTTTATCCTGATTCAGATTTTATAATTTAATTCTGCCTTGATTCTTGTCTTAACACGTTGTTTTAAAATTCGGGTTGTTACACTTTCATATCTTATTCTTTTCATATTTGTGTATTATATTTTAAGAAATTTTATTAAAACTTACCTTCCTTTGTAGTGCTGATAGTGTAAAACTGAAAGTAAATTACTGGATGGTAATTATTGAAACAGTCGTTTATTTAGTTTTTTAAAATTTTGAATGAGAACTCTTTTATAAAATTAAACAACAATTATGACCATATTGAATGCCGATTGTTAAATGTTGAATTTGAGAGCTTGTTTGCTTGCAATTCTTAGAAAATCTTTTGAAGAATTGTACAAGTTTGGAAGAGCAATTCTTGATTGCAACTGAGAATCGTGAGCACCCAGGTGTTAAAAAGTGGCCGATTGACTGCAAATCATCATATGAAAATTCCAATAAAAGAAATGGGTTAATACTTAATAATTTACAAATGTCACTAAAGTGGAAAGAAGAAAAGTTATGGCCCATTCGCAGTCATTTTTTGACACGTTGGGGTTTGTGTTCGCATCCGACGTGTCGGACGCCAACAAATTTTACCCTGTTTAAGTAGAACGTTTGCTAGCTACTGAAAATTGTCCAGTTGGCGTCCGACGCGTCCGACGTGTCGGACGCAAGCTCATTAAACCATCTGATCCTAATTAGTAATAAAATTATACACAACTTAGTTGGTAAATGCATATGGTTAGTTGGTGAGTGACTAGGGATCAAATCCCACCTTCACCCTAATTATTAGTTTGTTACTGTGCATCATTTATTAATTCTTTAATGTCATTTTTCAATTTTTTTTGTAGAGTGTTAATGCTCATTGCTGTTAATGTATTCGCATTGATTATATTATTTTTTTAAATGATAAAAACAAATTCGCTAATTAGATTTGACGGTCCAATTAAAATCAATATTCGCTAATTCAAAACAAACAAATAACTAATTAGCCCCCATTTAAAAATTAGTGTTTAATTAATTCAAAACAAAAAAATTAACAATTAATTACCCCGCTCATATACCATGCTCGAAAACCCATTAATAGCTAAAAACACATTCCCCGTTCGCTACAGTACCACACTCAAATACCCCGCTCAAATGTCATGCTCAAATAACCCCGTTTCCGTTCGCCAAGGAAGCACCCTTAACATCCATTGGGTATTTTGGTCGAGATTGATATTGATTTCAAGGTTCGCTCTAGCAAGCTTCATTGATAGGTGCACAACTCATTGCTTTCATAGTAAATAATTATGGTGGCCTACAACAGCTAATTTTGGATTTTGTGGAAAGATAGCAAAACTTTTGCCCAGGTTTGCTTCATTGTTTTATCAATTCCTCTCACTATGTTCCACCGACAATTATTTTGCAGTTTCTAGATGTCAGAAAAAAACCTTAATCCTGATCCCCTTTCTCCCTGTTCTTCGCCGTTCCATTCTCCTCATATCGCTTCTTTTTGTCAATGTTGCTAGGTTGTCAGTTTTTATCATTACGACTTTGCTTTGGAAAAAAATCATCATCTCCATTTCCTCTTCAAATTCATACTTAATTAATTTTAGGACAAAATTTTAAAATGACCCCTAGATTAAAAATACCTACGGCAAGTATGGACTCAAGAGTAAATTTATTGTATAAATATGGCCCGTTTATATATAGCGTGCACGCTTATGGAATGCGTAAGGTACAAAATTTTTGTTTTTTTGATTGTTTCTTTTACTTGTGCATTTCACAAATAAAATAAACAATATCCGCTTTAGGTCTCCATTTCATCTCTTTCTCCTCATTTCACCAAAACCATTGCCTTACGTTACCCAGTTTTAGTTCTAATTCTCGATTTACATTCTAAATCAAAATAATATATAGTTTGAGACGTCTTGCAAGGTAAAAGAGTTGATCCTAGTTGTTTATTAAGTTTGTTTAGCATGGTTGTTTGGTTAGGTAAATTATGTATATTATTGTTGTTTTGTTTATTCTGAAGTTAGACTTGGATAATTGGGAAATAGACTATAAAACGTTGATGAAATATTATGATGAATTTGAAATGCAAAGAAGTTTGCACGGGGACTCACATTGATGGTGGAGTTGATTATGTTTTGAAGATATAATTTGATCCAATACCGTAAAAATTCCATTGTGCAGCATTAACCTTAAAGGCTCGTTTACGTGAAATCCTAGAGAACCAAAGTTTGTATGAAAATATTTGCATTTGTTTGTATATGGTCAAACGTCTACATCATGTTCGCCCAGCTATGCTAAGCAGACAATATTTATATCCAGCTTGTCACTGTAGAGATGGTTGTGTAATTGTCGTATGTATAACGTAGATTTTACTAATATAGTTCGTATAATGATAACAAGATGAACCCTACTCAAATTGAATGATGTTATTATTTCGATTGGATTGATCATCCAATGCATGCAAGAGAACTTGTATGTGCCCCTGAAATGCGAACGGAAGTAAGACATTTGGAAAAACTTAATCCAAAACTAAGACTAATATTTCCTTATTTGTTTTGGGCTAGGAAAATGTCGTCACTTACATGTTGTTTGATTTCGTGTAATAGATGAATTTCTGCATTTTTAATTACATATATGTTTATGGAGTTGGTTGTGTTTTGTTTTATCTCAGTCATGTGTACACGTTATTACTACTAAATCCAACACCGAAACCTACTGTCGGTGAAGGGGTATTGGATCACAACCAGCTTAAAAGAATGATCTGGAAGCATAAAGCCAACAACAAACTATTGAAACAATTAAAACCGAAAGCATCAAAGTAGCATTTTGGTTAATAGGCTATCTGCACCAACATAAGGGAGAAAAGCTTGGTATCGATACGAAAGGGGATCGTAATTAAGCAATACTGACACAGAGGGCGATCAACATGACTTAGTTCCGAAAGCATAACGCAAGGAGTTGGAGACAAGCAAAGAAGAGCATGAACTGGAAGCTAATGACCTGAGACCTAAAACAAAGAAAGGACTCCATGTTATTTGAAACGTAAGCAGAGTGAGACGAAGGGCTATCGACACTAATTAACTTAGTGCCGATACAAAGGAAAATAAAGACATCAAAGTCAAAGATAACACTCTAAAAGCTAACTGTCGGAGTCAAGGCTTGTCGAATACTGAGACACAACGTTTAAAGCTATTCATAGATGTACCGAAAGCATGCTTCTGCAAGACCGAAACCAATTTTCAGGACTCATCGAAAGTAAACCAAAGCTTATAAGAAGAAGGGTTATCGACACTAATTTTCTTAGTGTCGATACCGAAAGGGGTGGTGGTTCCAAGGTCATGAGAAAGTGTAACACGAAAGCAAACACTATTAAGACTTGGAGGCAGAACCGGAACCTATTGCTGAAAGCCACTCCCGAAGCAATCCATACCAACTGGCTTTGTATCGATGCGGGAGGTAGAGACAACATCAAAGAGAAGCTCCTATGACCGGGACCAGTTTTCCGAAAGCCAAGACTGACACACCAAAGGCCAAATTATATCCGATAACAATGTTAAAAAGGAGACCGAAGTCAAGGCAACCGGAACCAGAAAGGTGAGAGGGGTCTGAAACCAAGCTGTCGCATCCTAAAAGCGCTACTGCTGAACCAAGGACAAAAGTGGACTTTTTCTCATTCCCCAGTCTTTTACTCATTTCTTATAGAGTAAACCCTAATTTCTTAATCAATTTGTGGATTTACTTTGTAAATACTTATGTACTCAAATCAATGAACAATAATGAATGAATCGACACTTAGCATATTTTCTATGATTTACCTTATTACTTCTTTCACCTATTTCCCTATGTATTCTCAACGATCGAATGCCTCATGCGCAAGTTTCGACCTAAACCCGGATTACCAAGAATGCCCTTCTACAAGCCATTTAGCTTCCTAACATGTGTTCAGCTTAGGGAACCCTTATCCTAAGGTAACTGCTGGTTGTTGAGTCTTGTAAGCGCCCTTGATGGAAGAGTAACTAATCTTCGGGCTCTAAACCTTGATATCTAGGAAAAAGTGAACTAACTCAATCTCGTGGGAACTAAATAATCTCACTCTATCCTTAGATCCACTTCCTTAAAGCTATCTCCGGTGTTGATGAAAAATATCGTTAATATTTTGGCACTAAAAGGAGGGCTTGAACCTCCGACCTTGTGGTAAACATCCACAATTCCAACTGTGTTGTTCCGTCCTGGATTGGACTAAGCTTGGAAGGAGCAAGACTATGGGTAAAGGGTCCCAACAAGAATCTTCAAGATCTGAAATGGCTATGTCAGGTATTACTAATCCGAGAGTGATGGAAGAACATAGATTAAGGATGGAAGCCTTACGGACCATCAACTGGAAAAATGGAAGTTGAACAATACGATCCTGATTGTTGAAATAATAACCCTTTCCACATGGGACGAATCCCGTCCTTGGCTTTAAGTTTTTCTACATCAAAGGAGTATAACCCATTCTCTCACATAAAAAGGGTTATCCATGAGAAAATTAAATGAACGGTATTCGAGCAAGGAATAATTAGGGATTTCAACCGTTTTACTTCCAAATGGACTAAAAGAATAGCACTACAGTCTCAAGACACTTTGAAAAGAAGGATCGAAGATACTATAGAAGTAACGAGACTATAACGTCCCGTATTTCTATGGTAAAATAATTAATTTATTTAATTATATAAAATAGTGTTTAGAAATTTAAATGGTCATTTGAATAAATAATATTGAATATTAAATTAATATAAATAATAGAATAATATATTTATTTCTGAAATAGTCGGAAATAACAGAATTCACAATATTGTGTGAATTGGACAATTTAAAGTATATAATTCAGTTTAGAATTGAATTATATTAACGAATTTATATTTAAATGTCAGTTGAACATATAATTTACATTATAATTATAATCGAGCTACAAATGGCGCGGTAGTTCGTAATTTGGCGATTAGAACTTTAAACGAATATACATAATCCGTTTTAAGCCGGATTTCTGTGAAATAAGAAACGTTCGAAGCTGGTGAAGTATATTTTTCTAATGGAAGAGAAAAATCGGGATTTCATTGTGTAGATTTTGAGTTAGGTCCAAATAAATTTTCGAGAAGACGCTATGGAATTCCTTTATAATTTATAATGATTTATTTATATTAAAAAGGATTTTTAATATAAATTGGGTATCGATTTAACACTGAATTTGAAATATGGAGTCGTAAATCCAGATATGTATATTTTGAAGTTGGATAATATTCTGTTGTGAGTATATACAATAATATTAAATTATTAATATTAAATTTAATTATTTTTAAATATATTAATATTTAAATGGGTTTATTTAAAGCTTTAAAAATAGCCAGTTTTGCAAGCGAACTCCATTTTCGACGAAACTAATTTTGTTGGATCCGGAACATTAAATTATTGTTAGATTTCAATTTTCATGATTTTTGGAGTCAGTATGTGACCGTACGGCATATTAATGTGAAATACAATCAATAATTTGACTTTAAAAATACGTTGTGTGAGCAAACGGACTCGGAATTTGACGAAAAAAGTTTTATTGGGTCCGTAATGTCGAACTATAGCTGGCATGTCCATTTTGATCAAATTTGGATATTGTATGTGATCATATGGATTTTTAGAAGATAAATGCAAATAGCGGTTGATTAAAGACGAATATTAAATCGAATATTAAAATTTTAAACTACACTATAAATACACTAGGTATCCTCCAATCCTAGACCATTTTATTTCTCAGTCAAAAAAACCGTAGCTGCCATATTTTCTCCATTTCCTAAATAATTCGACATTTTAGAAATCCACAACAAATCGAAGAAATTTCTATAAATCACGTGAGGTATATATTTGGAATCGTTCAAGAGAGAGCTTCAAGCTCGTATGGGTATTATCAGACTCGGTGGGTTTTTTTAGAAGTCGAACTACAACAAGGAGTCTAGGGCTAGCGGTTGTGAGCGGTATAGGCAATATGAGATGTTTTTGAGACTAGGTACTTGTTCTTGGGATTGAGGCGAGCAAGTCAGTGGTATTTTTGTGATTTCTGGTTATTAATTTGTTCGATGTTCTTCAGGCTACTGTGCGTGATACAAAAATCGTGATTTGCAAGATGGGTTAGAACTGGGCGCAGAAAAGATGGAAGGGTGGAGTTTGAGGGGAGGAGTTAAATGGTGATTTTTGTTTTGGTGATAGTGGTGTATGGAGGGAGCGATTGGTAGAAGAAGAGTTCAGTTATGGTTTTGTTTTCTTCATGAGGAACAACAGAAGTTACGGGGAGGATTAAATTGTGGAAGACAATGAGCGGTATTTAAAACGTGGAGTAAGGATTTGAAGAGGAGTTGAAGTGAATTTGGGTGATTTTCTTGTTGAATTCAAAAGGGTTGGAGAAGGTGAATGATAAACGGAGAATCAGATCTGGAAATGTCGGGTTTGAGAAATAAAGGTAGTGCGGTTTTAATTTGTTGAGGAAGAAATAAGATTGACTGCAATTAAGGTTATCCAGATTTAATAAGGTGATTAGGGAATTTAATGAAATTATTAATTAACTTATTATCCATTCAATCTTGTAAAATCGACAACTTTTGCATACATGATCAGAATTCAGCAAACCAAGGTCCGTTGGGATCGTATGGACGGTGGCTATACAATGGAACAGACTGAGAGTGAATTGGAGCTCGTTACAATTTATAGCGAAATAGTCTGTCTGAATCAACCGACAGTTATCGTTATTTAACGATGACCGTCCAATGTGAGTAACTCTCACTAACTTTGTACAGTTTATATTTTTATAAATATAATCTAGTGTTGATAAATGATGATTGATTGCTATGTGTTGATTGTTTGGTTGAATTGTTGGCTTATTGGTTGAAAATATAAATATAATTATATATATATATCATTGATCTAATATTGATTCTGTTTATCAGAATATTCTATATTGAAATGAAAGAGATGTT
The DNA here is from genome assembly GCA_030737875.1 of Allium sativum. Classification (NCBI taxonomy): domain Eukaryota; kingdom Viridiplantae; phylum Streptophyta; class Magnoliopsida; order Asparagales; family Amaryllidaceae; genus Allium; species Allium sativum. The sequence continues at coordinate 1,003,628,051 of CM060920.1, forward strand.
ATTTATGTTGTTTAACATATGTGATGTAGGGAAACAGGTTGGAGGGATCCAACAGGATTACTCAATATTTATAATAATGTTTGTTTTCATATATTCTGATATAAAATCTGTGATTGATTATGGGTGTGTTGATGATGTTGATCATTCTTATTTGGTATTTCAAATACCATAAGAAATACCGGAATGTGAATAAAGGAATATTTGACAAGATATAAAAGAATTATGAGAAGATTGTTTAAAGTGGATATTAATTAGAAATCTGTTTTAACAAATAGATTTAAAAGGTTAATTTATAAATAATGTTTTATAAATTAAATAAAATATTTATCTTTTGATAAACAGAATATATAAGACTGAATTTATATTATTTTTCACCTACTATTTTAAATCCATTAACTAATAGCATTTTTACACGTATTTAAGTCCATTACCATTGTTACCAAATAATACAAATACACATAATTTCTATCAACATGATGTCAAGGAAATAAATCTAGAATCAGCAACAAATATCAGTGTAATAATTATACATTAATGATATCTTAACCATTGTATCAGTGTAATAATTATACCTTAGAAGCATTATTGATATCTCCTAAGAAAACAAAAAAGATCTTAACCATTGTATTTAACAGTAGTGCCCTTTTTACCTAAATGGGCATCTAATTATACAATACAACGCAAGGGTATAAAGAATCTAATATTTAAAAATGGGGGAAATTTTAAAAAAATGTTTTCAACTTATTAACTGAAGAACTCCTAGCTAATAAAAATATGCACTAAACATGATACAATTGTCAAACTATTAGATGTTATGCATAAATGGATAAATAAAAATCAATATCCATGTCTGAAGCATTCAATAATTTGCAAAAGTGTGAAATAACATATATGAAAACAAATAATATAAAAAAACTAAACCAAAATCAATCATCATCTTGATGAAAAAATTTGAATAGAGGCGGCTTTTTCAATCCAACCATCGAATTCTAGTAACATCCTTATATTAATACTTAAATATAGATACTATTTTAACTTAAATTTGTAAAAAAATTAGCAAGGCTAAAGTTAAATGAAAGGTTCCCAAAATAGGCTATGTTATCCAAAAACTATGTGTAGACCATACCACTCGGACCAAAAATCACATAGAAAAGAAAGACTTAAAACAAAAGAAATGAATATGGAGAGGGTAATTTGGGAATTTTACGGTCGGACCAAATAAAGATTAGTGGAAATTATTATATAGATTATTATTATTATATAGATTACTTTTGCATATACACAAGTGTCGGTTTTGTTCAAAATAACATTTAAATTAACTTACATAATAACCTAGCATGAATTCGAATAAAAAGGCCTACTACCTACTGGTTTGCATTGTTTTGGTACCATTTTTTTGTTATGCATGGCAGCAAACTAAAAAATTAGATTTATAATGCATCGTATTATATAACCAGGCCCGACCCCAAGCAAATTTGGGCCCTGGGCAAACAAGTTGCAAAGGAAAAAAAATAAGTTCATTGTGCCTTAAACAAACAGGTTGCAAAACGAAAAGTTGCTGCTATCAAGAATCGAACCCTAACCATTTAGTTGCAAAAGGATCAATGCTTCCATTCAGCCACATCCTTATTTATGGTAATACATAATGGTCCGATTTTTCTTTCATAGGTGCTAATGGAACATTAGTAAAAATAATAATTTTGGTCCCTTCCAACGGATTGGTCCCTGGGCCGTCGCCCGCCTAGCCCAGGCCCAGGGCCAGCGCTGTATATAACATGACTACTGTACTTCGATCATTCTAATCTGTTTTTGTATATCAAATTGAGGATTATTGTTGAATCACTCCTTCATCTTGGTTTTCGTTTTTTGTAGTTGAGTATTGCTGTTGAACTTTATGTGGAGTTACATTTTCCATTTCGTGATTCGGCGATTAGTGCTAAATCTGTCGTTGTCCGCTGTTAGAGGATGTTTGCGGTTCTATTAAAAATGATTTGCCATTCGTTTTAATTATCATGATCATAGTGAATTTAGTTCTTTATTCTTTTACCGAGGCAATGAATCTAGGTTGTACAACTGAATATGAGAGAGAGTTAGAAAACTAAGATTACGATGAGTGCAGTGAAACAAAAATGTGGAGCTTTGCTTTAGATTTAGATTGTACCATAGGGTCTGTCCTTCAAAGGAAAAAAAAAACCAAGGCTTTAGTTACCTAGTTATTTATCACATTTTGTTCTTCAGAATAAGGATTTTTCTCAGCTTTGCCCAACTTCATAAACTTATTATAGAATTAATTTGATTTTAAGATTATTTACGTTCATAGTCTTATTTTGGTCAACTCAGATTGAGTTGGCCAAAACGTACTGAAGCGACAATTTGAATTGTGTCATTATTGTCTTAATAAAAAACATAAGATATACACTGTCGCAATTTCAAATTGCGTCGGTGTCCATGTGTAATAAAAAATGGGGATTGTTAAAGGGACTTCATTTTTTTTAAAGAGAGATGTAACACCCCACACCCTCTATGGTCACTCTCTAAGGGAATGCCATAACATCGGTGGAGTATTTTAAGTGAATATAGAATAGAAAAATTACAACAAGACAGATATAAGTAATACTTGAAAATTTCAAAACATCATTTCATTGCAGCGGAAAGTAAAACATGTTTGGTTACATCACAAAACCAAATAAGAGTCAAGTACAAAATATCCATCCTGATAAACAAAAGTACATAATCCCAATACATGAACTGATAGCCATAAAAGAAAGGGTAAGCTGAGCTCTACACCTATGGTCCAAGCTCCAAAAGAGAATATAGCAGCCTGATCAAAGCCCACTCGTACTGGGCCTACTCTGATAACCTGAGGGTTGGGAAAAAAAGATAAAAACAACGGGGTCAGACATAAGTCTGAGTGAGTCCTATAACTTTAACAATACAATCATTAAAGTAACCAGAGAAGACATAAGCTTGATCTACGGTAACGTCTGGGGATGAATGGCTACACTAAGCAGCTTGGCAGACTTAGGATAAACTAAGATAACCGTAAAGACGCATCTACCCACCCAAGGATAATTACTACACTGCACCACACCAGTCATTCCTACTTAAAGGTTGATCCCCCTAAGTGTACTTAGTAATTTAGTAGTTTCGTGTACCCCTATCTGACTACATAGGTGTACCCACTACTCCCCAAGCGATCGGCTCCCCTACGTAGATACCCGTGCAGGTCCCACGAATGGGGTGTATCATTCCCCAACGTGGCCACCTGATAATATCAACGGTGCACGGCTTTATATCTACACGATACAACAACGACTTACCAACCAGCCCGGGTCCACACACGCATATGAAACCCGTTGGTCCCGCGTTGCCACCGCTAACCCGGTTTGGCCTCTTATAGTCAAGCCCAATATGCGTGTCCCGTCACTCGACCAGAGTCGAGCCCACAAAGATACGTTTGGGATATTGGTTGAAATGGGCCCCCACAAGCTACTACTTAAGCTTGCTACTTTTATCTAGTGCTTCCCACTTAACCCCTTTTTATAGTCATGCCCACTTACATGTTAAGACTTGGTTAAGTTATCAATCATATTTCAATTGCCATTTAGGGCACCCACTAGATTTCCACATGCCACCCAAAGCACTTACTTAACCCTTCACCCATGTTTTAATTACATGTTCCACTTTGGTTAAGTATTCTAATCGTATTTTCTATTGCCACCCAAGGCAACCCACCAGTTTCCTCATGCCACCCGAGGCACCCCCACTAGTTACTACATGCCACCCAAGGCACCCACTTAACCCCTCATGTCCCACTACATGCTAATTTGGTTAAGTGTTTCTTAATTCATTAATTAAGATCATGACCTCATAAAGACCTCTCACATTAGACCGTCTTTTATGACTGCTGGATATGCCGGTTGGTTCCGGGCAGACTTCTGTCATCAAAAGGGTCTAACCTCGTGTCTTTACTTTAATCATGTATTTAATTTATGACTAAGACCTCTCACGTTGGGCCAATCATTTGTAGCCGCTGGATGGCCGGTCGGTTCCGGGCAGACTTCCGCTACAAAAGGGTCCAACCTCGTGTCTTAGTTGATTAATTACACCTAATTAATCACCCCCATATTAATTATCTCTAATTAATATCAAGCTTTTCATAACATGGGTAGACCTAACTCAATAGGTAAATTCCCATGGGGTAGACCTAACTCAATAGGTAAATTCCCACTTATGCTTATTCATTTTATGGTATGCTTAATCATAACCATTTCACACCATTTCATTAACATGTCTATTAACCCCATCGTTTCCCCACGTACTTATGCTAACACGACATATTTCCAAGAGAAGATTCTTTCACAATTAACATGGGTTTCACTTATTAACACTAACATGGGTTAAAAAGGTGTCCACTTACATCATGACATTAACCCAACTAGCATTACTAAATAACCCAACTTGTATGAACATACATATGTCATGTATAAAGGCGACTTGCATAAGTGTTCATAGGTTATACAAAGGTGAACTTGCATGTGTCTTAAAGGTGTGAACTTGCATAACATGTTACATGTTAACTTGCATAACATCATACACATAACTTGCATAAAATTATAAACATAACTTGCATAACATCATACACATAACTTGCATATGAATTTGCATAACAACATGCACATAACTTACATAACATCATGCACATAACTTGCATATGAACTTGCATAACCACATGTACATAACTTACATAACATCATACACATAACTTGCATATGAACTTGCATAACCACATGTACATAACTTACATAACATCATACACATTAACTTGCATATGAACTTGTATAACAACATTCTCATAACTTGCATAACATGCATTTAAGCATACACATAACTTACATGAGCATTCACATTCTTGCATAAGCATCCACATACTTGCATAAGCATGCATAACTTGCGCATCATGTTAAACTTGCATTTAAGCATATACATAACTTGCATAAGCATTCATATACTTGCATAAGCATGCATAACTTGCATATTATGATTTATGCATAATACCAAACACTTAGCATACATAAAACCACCTACTTAGCATGCATAAAATCAATTACTTATTATGCATAAACCCACCACTTAACTTGCATAAACCACTTGCATAAACTTACATATTCAACATGCATAAACTCACATATTTAACTTGCATAAACATAGGATTAATATTAAACATAGATTAGCATATTCACATCATATCATATGACTTGAAAACCCATTAATCCTCATGCAAAACCATAGATCTCATCATATCTCATCTACTTAATTTAGCAATTGATCATCAAAGTGATAGAAACTCACCACTAGCAAATTTGCACTCCAAATGAAGAAGATTAAGATGCTTAGAATGGATTAGAGGTTGATTAGAGAGTGATTAGCTTGCAACCCTCTTCACTGATTTGTGGAGGCCATGATCAAGTTTCATTTTGCCATAGTTTAATTACAAGATTTAATTATGAATGAATTAGGGTAGGGTTGGAGTCTTATTTATAGGATTAGGTAGTGTTTTACGCCCTTAGATTAACCCTAGATTAGATTAGGTCCGTTAGATTTAGAAAATCTCTAGAACCCAGCCCTCCAAGCCAGCCTAAAACCCAACCTGGTGCACCCAGGTTTTCTGGACGCCGCGCCCATGTCGACTGGCAAGTCGACAGGCAAGTCGACACCCCTGTCGACAGGCCTGTCGACAGCCCTGTCGACATGGTTAGGGCGGGAACTTTCCCGCCTGACCCCGCTTGTTCCATTCCTAAATCTGATGTTTAATTTTTAAATCTGTTTTTTAACTTTAAATTTTTCTGCAAACTTCATTGGGCCTTAACTGGGCCATACGGACTCCGATTCTCGAAAACTCGGACTCTATTTCGCGTATTTTTCCGAGACGAACGCAATGACGCAGCCCGTTACCCCCAATTCCCACATCTGAGATTATTTATCCTGTAATTAGTGAATTTTAGTATTAACTAAAATTCGGGGTGTTACATTCTCCCCTCCTTAAAGGATTTCGTCCCCGAAATCTCTAAGCTAAGGAGAATGCATATCCTACCATCCAAACAACCATCTACTCAAACCATCAACCACGGGCATCCATTGTCCTTAAAACAGTTTCTAATGATGTATGAGCATATGAAAAAAGTGTGTGTATATGTTCCCTATCTAATGTATGAACATATGCAAACCATGATAGTGCCATGCATCCAATATGTATGCGAGATAACCCTATCGACACATACAATATCTATATGAGTGCACAATCATTCACCAAAATGCATCATCCATATGATAACACAATCATTATACATCCATAAATATAGCTTCCTACATACAATTTTATGCAATATGCAATATGAAGTGATTGAGCCGATCTAGTGCCTAGAGTGTGTGTATATGCATCCACGAGCAACCACTAGCAAACACTTGCATCCACTTGCATCCATCAACCATAACATGTCTCAAACACATGTTTCAACCATAGGTTTACCCTATCTAAAGGTCAAAGGTACTAACGAGAGGACATACTAAGGATAAGATAAGCACAAGATATGCGATGAAGGAGAAGCAAAAGGACATACCCTCCAAAAGAAAAGGGTACCCCGAACGCATCTTCGCTTCCGTCTCCCAGGTAGCGTCGCTCTCTTCATCTCCCCATTGTACTTTGACTAGTTGAACCTCTCTGTTTCTCAACTTCCTAGTCTCTGACCCAAGGATGCGAGTAGGAGCTCGTCAAATAATCACATCATGCTCTACCTTACTTCTTTAAGCTAGCTTGGCTCTATCGCCTCTACCATCTTATGTAGGCCCTTCCTCACATGGAATACACCATGTACACCACTAAGTCTGTCGGGCAACCCCACCAATGGAAGATGCTCTTCCCATGTACCTCCTAAATCCAAGATACACAACCTCAAAAGGTCTTCTAAAATACAATTCACCCTCTCGGTCTGGCCGTCTATCTGAGGATGTTATGCGGTACTCAAACACAACTGAGTCCCTACCGCCTCTTGCAAACTTTTCCAAAACTCTTTTGCGAAGATAGGATCTCGATCGCTCACTATACTGGAAGGTACATCATGCAATCTAATAATCTCTCGAATGTAAACTGAAGCTAGCCATGGAGCAGTTCTCTTACTCTTCACGGGTATACAATGGACGCTCTTAGTAAGCCTGTCTACTACCACCCAAATTCCCGTATTACCCTTCCTTGATTTTGGTAATCCTTCGAGACACTATCCCACTTCCTTAGCAGAACTTCCAATGGGTGAAGCAACCCACTTGGTTTCTTTTGCTCCGCTTTCACCAAGCATCTAGCGGCATACTTGGTCATGTCTTTCTTCATACCGGCCAAAAAGAAAACTCGCTTCATGTCTTTGTACATCTTGTCCCCACCGGGATGAATGGTCATCCTAGAACGGTGTGCATCATCAAGAATAGTCTTCTTCAAACCCTCGTCTTGCGGTACACAAAGTCTACCGTCTCTATGCAACCACCCCTTACCACTTAGGGTGTACCTACTCAAATGGATGGACGACCCCCTCCTCATGAGCTTCTCTACTAACTCATCCAACTGTGGGTCGTCTCGTTGTGCCTCGCTAATTCGTCCCAAAAGAGTAGGCCTAACCTCCAAGGAGGCTAGCAAACCGGGTATAAAGTCAACGGAAGGTCTAAAGTCAAACATAGAAATAAACTCTAAGCTCCGTCGTTCCACGAACCATGAACTCAAGGACAACCTTTTTCTACTTAAGGCGTTCGCTACCATGTTACCCTTACCTTGGGTGTACGCTATCTCAAACTCATAGGACGCTAAGAATCCTATTCACTTTTGCTGTCTTAAGACTATGCGCCTGGAGAGTCTCCAATACTTCTCTGAGATGTAAGGCATGCTTTTCTCCACTTCTAGAGAAATCAGGATATTCTCCCATGCAAAATCGTCATAACTATCCATCCCTCACGCAGACCACCTTAGTCGAACTCGACATCCCCCAAATACAAGCCCCAAAGGCCTAAACCAATATCAGACAAACACCCAAGGGATACCTCCTTCGAATTCAGACGACCTACGTGAGATGATACTAGTAAAAACGGCTAAATAATTAAGCCCTTGTCCACTCTAGATGTCCTCGCCAGTCTCGCTCCAAAACCACCGTTTATCCCATAACTGGCTTTGCTCATCCTATTGAGCACATACGAAAACTTATTTCGCTCCTAGAAAAGACCAAGATGTCATTTACAAAGACCATCACGGACTTATTTAGGTACTCCCTGAACACCCTTTTCATCATATGTGGGGGCGTTCGTCAAACCAAATGGCATCTCCAGCCACTCACAAAAACCATCCGGAGTCCTAAAGGTAGTCTTCTCTATACTATCCTCAGTCACTCTCAACTGACGAAACCTCGTGGCTAGGTCCAACTGCGAAAATACTGAGGCGCCCACTAACTGATCAAAGAGATCATCAATCCTCGACAATAGGTGTCTATTCTTCTTTATGAGTTTATTTAGCTCTCTTTAGCCTACACAAAGTCTGAGGGACCCATCCGCCTTCGTGGCAAAAACTACCGGAGCACCCCACTCTGATATACTTCGTCTTCTAAACCCCCTTCTCAAGCAAATTGCCTACTTGCTTATGGAGTTCCCTCCTCTCACGAGGAGCCACGTGGCACACTGGCCAAGACACTGGTTTGGCACTGCCTACCAGATATATTTGGAAGTCAATCTCCCGCTCCGGAGGTAAGCCCTTCACCTCCTCAAACACATCCGAGTATTCCCGGACCACTCTAACAGATCGCAAACTCTTGACCGACGTGTCAAGCGATTCTAGATAACTTAGCATAACATATTCCATGGGATTACAAGAGATCTCGAGAGTGTTACCCTAGCGGGTCATAAGCCTAACAACTCTCCTTCCACAATAAGAACGGCACCATTACTGGATAACCAGTCCATGCCCAAAACTAACCCATAGCCTGTGAAGCCCAAAAAGCATCACATCTAAACTCAACGCTAAGTATAGCAACTTTCAAACCCAAACACATCATGGAGCCCCAATTGGGTTTGAAACAACTAAGGGATCATCCACTAACTGGTGTCTCAGTGCAGTGACTCAACTAACAATAATGAAATAAACGAACTCGATGCGTCAAAATCAAATAAAGTACGGACAGGATGATCAAACAGGAAAAACTAAACTTTCCACGGAAATAATTCTACCTCTTTCCTGAATCGGTCGAACCGCGAGAGCCTGAGCTTGCCCCCTTGCCTGAGTTGGTGCCAAAAGAACTTGCACCTGTCCTCCTGAGGTAGATCCCGTCCTTTGCCCTTTCTTAGGACAGTCTTTCACTAGATGTCCTGCTTCGTCACAGTGGAAGCAGCCGGTCTTCTTCTTCTTGCGACAATCCTTGCTTAGGTGGCCTAGCGTACCACAGTTGAAGCACTTCTTCTTTCCCTTGCCACCGTTACCTTTCCCACCCTTATTTTGTTGTTGAGGTTTCTTCTGATCTTCATTCTTCTCGGGTGCTTTATTAGCATTGGGACCCTTCTCTTCCTCATGCATAAGTGCCATGTCCACTAGCTTCTCGAAAGTGGCCCCCATAGGGATGTGAGGCATTGCCAATCCGTGCATCGGTTCGTTTAAGCCTCTAACGAACCTCAAAGCTTTCTCTTCCGGTGTGTTTACCGAGTCCATGTTGAATCTCTCTAACTGATTAAACTTGTTAACATATTCTTTCACCGACAAGTTCCCCTGCTTTAAGTTCAAGAACCTTTCCACGTGCATATTTTCTTCCGCTTTTGAAAGAAACTTCGCCTCAAACCTTTGCCTGAAATCCATCCAAGAATCAACAGGGCGTTCTCCATTAGTGACCTCCCACCAGAACGAGGCCTCTCCTTCCATTAACCAAGCGGCTAACCTGACTTTCTTTCCCTCTTCTACTTCCAAGATTTCCATCAATTCTTCCGTCTCATTAAGCCAATCCCTAGCTCCCACAAAAGGTTTTCCTCCCATAGCCTTAAACTTCCTACAAGTCATAGCAAAAGTATCCGCGCGAGGAGGAACGAGTGCAACGGGTGGAGGAGGAACATTTGCTGGACCTGCAGCGGTGGCCCTAGCCTCTAACAACCTCCTATACCATACTGGTACCGTCACACCCTCCGGAAAGTTAAGATCCTCAGCCATGCTGAAACGAAAAAGGAAAGATTCAAAACGGAGGATTCGAAGGATATAGATATGGCTATTGGGGATTATGTTTTTCTTTCAAAAACTTTTCTCTTAAAAGACATGTTTTTGAAAATATTTCTTCCAAAAATGTTTTTAGAAAAATAGTTTTCTAAAAATTTTATCTGTTCTGGTAACCTTTGCTCTGATACCACGTGTAACACCCCACACCCGCTATGGTCACTCTCTAAGGGAATGCCATAACATCGGTGGAGTATTTTAAGTGAATATAGAACAGAAAAATTACAACAAGACAGATATAAGTAATACTTGAAAATTTCAAAACATCATTTCATTGCAGCGGAAAGTAAAACATGTTTGGTTACATCACAAAACCAAATAAGAGTCAAGTACAAAATATCCATCCTGATAAACAAAAGTACATAATCCCAATACATGAACTGATAGCCATAAAAGAAAGGGTAAGCTGAGCTCTACACCTATGGTCCAAGCTCCAAAAGAGAATATAGCAGCCTGATCAAAGCCCACTCGTACTGGGCCTACTCTGATAACCTGAGGGTTGGGAAAAAAAAGATAAAAACAACGGGGTCAGACATAAGTCTGAGTGAGTCCTATAACTTTAACAATACAATCATTAAAGTAACCAGAGAAGACATAAGCTTGATCTACGGTAACGTCTGGGGATGAATGGCTACACTAAGCAGCTTGGCAGACTTAGGATAAACTAAGATAACCGTAAAGACGCATCTACCCACCCAAGGATAATTACTACACTGCACCACACCAGTCATTCCTACTTAAAGGTTGATCCCCCTAAGTGTACTTAGTAATTTAGTAGTTTCGTGTACCCCTATCTGACTACATAGGTGTACCCACTACTCCCCAAGCGATCGGCTCCCCTACGTAGATACCCGTGCAGGTCCCACGAATGGGGTGTATCATTCCCCAACGTGGCCACCTGATAATATCAACGGTGCACGGCTTTATATCTACACGATGCAACAACGACTTACCAACCAGCCCGGGTCCACACACGCATATGAAACCCGTTGGTCCCGCGTTGCCACCGCTAACCCGGTTTGGCCTCTTATAGTCAAGCCCAATATGCGTGTCCCGTCACTCGACCAGAGTCGAGCCCACAAAGATACGTTTGGGATATTGGTTGAAATGGGCCCCCACAAGCTACTACTTAAGCTTGCTACTTTTATCTAGTGCTTCCCACTTAACCCCTTTTTATAGTCATGTCCACTTACATGTTAAGACTTGGTTAAGTTATCAATCATATTTCAATTGCCATTTAGGGCACCCACTAGATTTCCACATGCCACCCAAAGCACTTACTTAACCCTTCACCCATGTTTTAATTACATGTTCCACTTTGGTTAAGTATTCTAATCGTATTTTCTATTGCCACCCAAGGCAACCCACCAGTTTCCTCATGCCACCCGAGGCACCCCCACTAGTTACTACATGCCACCCAAGGCACCCACTTAACCCCTCATGTCCCACTACATGCTAATTTGGTTAAGTGTTTCTTAATTCATTAATTAAGATCATGACCTCATAAAGACCTCTCACATTAGACCGTCTTTTATGACTGCTGGATATGCCGGTTGGTTCCGGGCAGACTTCTGTCATCAAAAGGGTCTAACCTCGTGTCTTTACTTTAATCATGTATTTAATTTATGACTAAGACCTCTCACATTGGGCCAATCATTTGTAGCCGCTGGATGGCCGGTCGGTTTCGGGCAGACTTCCGCTACAAAAGGGTCCAACCTCGTGTCTTAGTTGATTAATTACACCTAATTAATCACCCCCATATTAATTATCCCTAATTAATATCAAGCTTTTCATAACATGGGTAGACCTAACTCAATAGGTAAATTCCCATGGGGTAGAGCTAACTCAATAGGTAAATTCCCACTTATGCTTATTCATTTTATGGTATGCTTAATCATAACCATTTCACACCATTTCATTAACATGTCTATTAACCCCATCGTTTCCCCACGTACTTATGCTAACACGACATATTTCCAAGAGAAGATTCTTTCACAATTAACATGGGTTTCACTTATTAGCACTAACATGGGTTAAAAAGGTGTCCACTTACATCATGACATTAACCCAACTCGCATTACTAAATAACCCAACTTGCATGAACATACATATGTCATGTATAAAGGCGACTTGCATAAGTGTTCATAGGTTATACAAAGGTGAACTTGCATGTGTCTTAAAGGTGTGAACTTGCATAACATGTTACATGTTAACTTGCATAACATCATACACATAACTTGCATAATATTATAAACATAACTTGCATAACATCATACACATAACTTGCATATGAATTTGCATAACAACATGCACATAACTTACATAACATCATGCACATAACTTGCATATGAACTTGCATAACCACATGTACATAACTTACATAACATCATACACATAACTTGCATATGAACTTGCATAACCACATGTACATAACTTACATAACATCATACACATTAACTTGCATATGAACTTGTATAACAACATTCTCATAACTTGCATAACATGCATTTAAGCATACACATAACTTACATGAGCATTCACATTCTTGCATAAGCATCCACATACTTGCATAAGCATGCATAACTTGCGTATCATGTTAAACTTGCATTTAAGCATATACATAACTTGCATAAGCATTCATATACTTGCATAAGCATGCATAACTTGCATATTATGATTTATGCATAATACCAAACACTTAGCATACATAAAACCACCTACTTAGCATGCATAAAATCAATTACTTATTATGCATAAACCCACCACTTAACTTGCATAAACCACTTGCATAAACTTACATATTCAACATGCATAAACTCACATATTTAACTTGCATAAACATAGGATTAATATTAAACATAGATTAGCTTATTCACATCATATCATATGACTTGAAAACCCATTAATCCTCATGCAAAACCATAGATCTCATCATATCTCATCTACTTAATTTAGCAATTGATCATCAAAGTGATAGAAACTCACCACTAGCAAATTTGCACTCCAAATGAAGAAGATTAAGATGCTTAGAATGGATTAGAGGTTGATTAGAGAGTGATTAGCTTGCAACCCTCTTCATTGATTTGTGGAGGCCATGATCAAGTTTCATTTTGCCATAGTTTAATTACAAGATTTAATTATGAATGAATTAGGGTAGGGTTGGAGTCTTATTTATAGGATTAGGTAGTGTTTTAGGCCCTTAGATTAACCCTAGATTAGATTAGGTCCGTTAGATTTAGGAAATCTCTAGAACCCAGCCCTCCAAGCCAGCCTAAAACCCAACCTGGTGCACTCAGGTTTTCTGGACGCCGCGCCCATGTCGACTGGCAAGTCGACAGGCAAGTCGACACCCCTGTCGACAGGCCTGTCGACAGCCCTGTCGACATGGTTAGGGCGGGAACTTTCCCGCCTGACCCCGCTTGTTCCATTCCTAAATCTGATGTTTATTTTTTAAATCTGTTTTTTAACTTTAAATTTTTCTGCAAACTTCATTGGGCCTTAACTGGGCCATACGGACTCCGATTCTCGAAAACTCGGACTCTATTTCGCGTATTTTTCCGAGACGAACGCAATGACGCAGCCCGTTACCCCCAATTCCCACATCTGAGATTATTTTTCCTGTAATTAGTGAATTTTAGTATTAACTAAAATTCGGGGTGTTACAAGAGAGGCAATTTTCCAATTTTTGACGAATTGTTAAGAGGGGACAAAATATGTTAGCCCCCCACTTAATCATATAATTAAAAATTCCAGTACTATACTATAATCCTCTTATACCTGCACATATACATACACATGAACTCACACCAGCATTACCCATATACATACAAATACATAACACATAAGCTCTCCTAATAGAGCAAAACTAATGTACATCTGCAAATAACTATATAAATTTAAACACTTAAGCATAAGTCAGACCACACTTGCATGAATTCAAACACTTAAGCATAAGTCAGACCATCACTTATTAACATTTCTTGGTCTAATAAGATACATGAATAATTAACTCTGCAAATTGCAAAATAAATTTAGAAACAATATACACTGATGATCTATTTTTATGGTGTTCTTGGAAAATAATTCACCACTAGAGTTTCTCTTAGAAATGATCTATTTTTATGGTGTTCTTGGAAAACGGTTAAGTTGAAAAAGTTCTTAAACTAAAACCATCCTGGTAGAAGTGCGAACAGTCTAGAAAGTCAAATTTCAGTGCATGCCTTTTGAGATGATGATGTTCATGTGAGAAGAGCAAGCGCCATCCTTCAGAGATAACTAGCCTCTTTGCATAATGCACCCAAATCGATTGATGTAATAAAATAAATAAGTGGCTATGGAAGAAACAAGTCAAGATGAAATCGGTTATATGCGAAGAACACCGACAAGATATTCTTCCTGTCAGGTCCAGCCGCTTTTACGAAGGATTGAGATTATTTGAAGGATTCTTTCTTCGAGGAATCAGTTTGCACTTTCGATACACCTACTGACTGACTCAATGTAAGTACCTTTTCATTTAAACGCAGCAGCATCAGCAATTTCGTGGAAGAAACTGTTAAAACTAGTGTAATCGTTTTTGGATTCAAGAGGAAATCTGCGTATTAACAGGGTTATTTGGAATATTGAAGATTTGGTGGGCTTTGCTGCAATTCACTCCGATGACGGTCCACAGAAGGTTTCTGCTGCTTGTGTGACTACTCCCAAGATTCATGTAAGTACAGTTTGATGTTTGTTTATTTTCTGTGATTCTGAACTATCATCATTTATTGATTTACTTGGGGATAAGATCTTGCTGGTATGCTATGACCGTTTTTTAGATATAAACCTGTTTTCACCAGGAATTCAAACATATTACGGCCTGTTTACTGAGGTAGAACCGCTGGCTTCATTTGTGTGGTATATCCACCGGTCACCAAACAAGGTTTATTTAAAGAGTTTGTACCTGTAAAAAGAAAACCCGCCATCTTGATCACATTTCAAGAAAAATATGTACAATGTTAAGTTACAAAACGAATTCCGTCCTTTATTGGATGGCAAATTTTATTGCCACTCGTAGAATTGCTAAGTTGCCACCCCCCTCTCCACAACCCCCCACCCCCAAATAGCCAAAAATTTCAAAGACAAAATTACCTTTTTCCTATTTCAATTTAAATTTCAGTTTTTTTCAATACCTTCAGATCACCACGCAGTGGCATTGCGATGTGACTTCTGAGTACAACACAGTGTCAAGAGGGTATTTTCGGCTTTTTATCAAAGAAGGGGGAAACGAGTTTTTCAATTTTACGAAAATCAGGGGGCAAATCAGCAATTCTATGAATTCAAATAGAATTTGCCTTATTGGATATCATGTCATATATAAAAGGAGTAATAACTTCTAATATATATGTAAGCATTAAATGTTTTTGAAGATCTGCAAAGGCATGACATTCTAAAGATACCGTGTACATTTATAATGGTTCTAAATAATGATATTTTTTTTTTAAAGTACGCCATTAATCATTAGATTATAAATTTTATGTTTTTGTCTACGATAAGATAATTGCCTTAAGAAGGCCTAAGATGGTTCTATTTGCTTTTGGATGAGACATTTCTCTTAAAGTGGCCCCACATCCCCAAAAAACCTATTTTCATGTCTGATGCCTCAAATGTGCTGAATGTCTTAAACACAGGAATGGTTGTCCCTACAGGCTTGACAATGTTGTTCGTCTAAATACATATATAGTATAAAATAATGTTTATAAATATAAGGACAAATTTTCTATATGGGCTAGTTTTTGAAACTATTTCGCGTTTAAGGCCTACTTTCAAACTTATTAGCAAACTAGGCTGGTTTCTGCCCAGTCAGCAGCCACGTCAGCGCATTTTTTAACGGCATAATTTGGAGCAACTCAAAGTTGCGTTTTTTTCTGTTCAATTAGGCGCAACTCAATGTTGCGCCCATATAATAAGCAAGGTTTGAGATTTCGGCCGAAACCGCGAGATTCCGGCCATCCCGGTTCGGCTTCGGCCGGAGGCGGGACGAGTTTAGGGCAAAAACTCGTCCCGCTTCATCTCAGCCAAGAAACTAAAAAATTTCATATCAATCAAGATCGACAGTAGAAAAAGCAAGCGAAACAGCAACTGAATCCAAAATTACTGGAAATAAATTACCTAAAACCGAAATCGACTTGATTGAGTTGAGAAAATAGCATCCGATTTTAATCGTTCAGCTGAGCTGAAGTTGATTCGAGGGAAACCCTAGCATTAGAAGGATAGACTCGGTTTTAGAAGAAAAAGAAGTCGAGAAAGTTTCAGCAGGAAGAACGTGATGATTCTAGGGTTAGATGTTAACAAGGACTGTAACATAAAAAAAATATACATGGACCTAGGCCCTGTATACTGAATGAAAGTAAAGTAGCTAGGCCTACAAGATAAAATAAATATACCTGGGCCCTGTATTATTAAATAATGGAGTATCTAGGCCTGTAAGATAACAAATATGCATGGGCCTTGTGTATTAAATAAATGTAAAGTACCCATTCTAATTAATCAAACTAATATTATGATAATTGAAACCGAAACTAAAACCGAAACTTCCGAAATGTACCGAAACCATCAAAATTTCAATCGAGCGAAACCGAGACCGAAACCGAGTTTTCGAACCTTGATAATAAGATAAAAAAAAGCAAGGCAGTTGTATAATGAAATTTGCAAGTCATATGGGCGCAACTCAAAGTTGCGCCTATTAAAAAAAATGAAAAAAATGAAAAAGCGCAACTATGAGTTGCTGCAAATTCCGGCAGTTATAGAATGTGTTAACTGTACTGCTGACTGTGCACAAAACATCACTGTTTGGTAATAAGTTTGAAAATCAGTCCCAAATGCGAAATTGTTTCGAAAACAAGTCCTGAACGAAAATTTGTCCTAAATATAAATATAGATACTTTTGAATTCACATTTAAATTAC
The DNA here is from genome assembly GCA_030737875.1 of Allium sativum. Classification (NCBI taxonomy): domain Eukaryota; kingdom Viridiplantae; phylum Streptophyta; class Magnoliopsida; order Asparagales; family Amaryllidaceae; genus Allium; species Allium sativum. The sequence goes on from CM060920.1 coordinate 1,003,645,273, forward strand.
AAATGTAGATCTATATGTTATAGCATCTTTTACTTTGAAAATTCAACTTCCATGAAGAATTAAATTTAAAATGTAAGTAAACATATATGTAACAACATTATTTTAATGAATATATATGTGTGTGTGTGTGTGTGTGTGTGTATATATACACACGTGTATATTGACTGAATTAGAAATGATGATATTTTGGATGAACTTGGAGTTGCACCAATTGAAGAGAAGCTGGTTTAACGCCGTTTAAGATGATTTGGACATCTTCAATGGAGACCTTACGATGCATCTGTGCACGTTGGAATTGTAGGCCGCACCGAAAGTTCGAAGAAATGTGGATGTCGATCAAGGATGTCACGAGCCAAAGTAATAAAAAAAGATTTTAAAAATTAGAATATATCTGAAGAGCTAGTGTCAAATAGGAGCGTATGGAAGTTAGCAATTAATGTACTATAATCGTGAGTTTAAGTTAGTTTGGAGGGAGTGTTATGATTATACGATTAGTGAATACGGGCTTAAGGCGTAGTGTTGATCTTCGATATACATTACTACTAGTATTATCATCGTCACCTTGGTTTTTTTGTTTATTCGTTATTGTTGCTATTATTATTATATTATTCTATTTCATCTTTATTCATGTTTTCATTTTTAAATCTCTTGTTATTACTTTTACCTATAAATTAACTTTGTAATTTAGTCTTGGTTACATCTCTACTCAGCCTCAACTTGTTTGAGATTAATAGCTTATTTGTTGATGTAGTTATACGCGTGTGTCAGTGTGTGTGTGTATATATAGATTATCATTTTAAGTTAATTGTAATAAAAAACCGTTGTACAATCATATATATATATATATATATATTATGCATACTTGCTGTTCGATCTTATTAGATTTTGAAAAAGGCTTTTTTTTATTTAAATATTTTTAGATTTATTCATTTTTTAAACAGTAAAGTGTTGGATATTTTAAAACATACTTCGTAATGGATTAAGATTTTATGCAATTAATATACATACGTATATATACACATTTACATTTATCATATACTTAATTGGTTTATTTGTAATATATTTTAAAATTAATTATATGTGTTTGTACTAAAAAGGCAACACACATGTACAAAGATTCGCGATAATATAATCGATCTAACTATACATGAATCATATCGTGAAAAAATAGATGAATTATATAGTGGATGTGTGTGTATCTCATGGTTGAAGATTCAGGCCGGCACGACGGAAATCCGTCCTTTTCGTTCCAGTTTCGGCGTTGAGCGGGCTGGAATTTGGGAAGAAAACCGTTTCGTTTTGGTTGACAGTGAAGAAAAAATGAATAGAAGGATGAAAGAAGAAATTGCGAGATTCAGGATGGAAAACGGAGGAAAACAAACCGGTCTCAAAGTTTGCATCTTGAATCGAGCTTCAATAATATGCTGCTTGCGTGTTAATTAGATGGAATGATTTTGATGTCGCATGAGTTTGAGGAAGAAGACATTAGGGCTGCGTGTGTTTTACGTGGAAGAAGGGTTGGCTACAGAGATTATAAGGTAGTGGGCTGTTCTAAAGGACCAATGACATTCATTTGATTTGTGTTCAAAACGTTGTATGGTTACATTTGGATTTGTACTCTAATTTTTAATCAGTCAATCAAACCGGTCAAAATGATAACATAACTTAAGGGCGCATATATATATATATTGTGTTTAATGCAAAATTGTGATAATTATTGATACTTTTACTTGAAAAATGTATATAAAACCCTTGTAACGACCCAGATTTTTCGTCGATTTATTTTAAATATTTAGTATGGTTTTTAAAATATTGAATTTAAAATATAATAATTTAATATGGTATATATGTTCGAATTAAATTTCAGAATATATACTGTTCAATTTAGGATAGTGTTATGATATTGAAACGTCAGTCCATACGTTAAAATAGCGGTTTAGAATTTTAAATTAAAGGACCGCCAGATATTTTATCTATTTAAAATAAAAATCAAAAATAAAAACCAAAAATAAAAACAGAGCCGACCTATATGTCGTACCCAAAGCCACCCTAAACCTGATAAATTCGTAGCTGTTCTTCCTCGAGCAGAAAATGCTGTCTTCTACTTTGGATATCTAGGAAAAACATCCATTTAATGTCAGTACGAATTGTCTTCTGTTTGCATCTATAAAATTCTTGCCGCGTTCATTATTTTCCCATTTCCAAATCACTTGAAAATCTTCAGTCCCTTCCTCCCATTCTTTTGTTCAAATCGGAAATCACGAGCTCGTCCGAGGCATGGTGGCAAAGTCGCTCGCGTGTGTGAAGGGAATCGGGATTTGATAAATTGAACGCGAGTTCGACAGAAAAAGGGGGGGGGCGCTCACGATTCAAGCACTGAATTACTTGGAGGGAGGCAAGCGCGACAGAGTCTGAGGGTTTCGTTTAGGTCGGCGCCCTCGATCCCGATTTTTTCAACCTGGATGTGATGATGTGAGGGGTGCGATTTATCGTTTTGGGAGTTCAACCATGATTTTGGGAGAGATGCAGTCAAGTTGGGTATCGCAGATCGGTAGGTGGAGGCTTGGATGGGGAGTTCGATGGGTTTGGGTACGCCGAACAGTAAAAAACAAGGGGAAGTGGAAAGGAAGGATTGAGGAGGAGGCTTGGGTTCAAGTAATATTTGGAGTGCTGAGAGTTTGAATTAAAAGAAAGAAGGGAGAAGTTTTGATTGCAGTTCAGGTGTTCGACGAAATGTCTTAGTGGAGCTGGGTGTATTTTGTTCGAATTTGGATGAAATAATCCGATTAAGTTTTGATGCTGAGTGTAATTAAAGTGGTGGCTAGGGTGGGTAAAGCTGCAAATGGTTAAGGTAATTTATTTAAATAAATTCTTGCTTAAATTCATTTAAATAAATTTGTATATACATATATAAGATCTTGGTAACTAATTTATGTTATATTGAATATATATACATAGATTAATTTAATTACTTGTTAAGCTAAAAATTTATTTAGCAACCGAAGGAAAATATATAGGAAAGTAATTCATTCGTTTGAATAATTATTTAATAAAACAATGCTTAATCAGAAAATTTAAATAAAATTTTCGTAGGTACGAATTCATTCGAGAAGATTCGTAGTCAAAGATCTGAAATTAAACAGGATATTCAGCAATGGAAATTCCGGTGAGTAAATCTCACTCACCTTTAGAATTATTTTTATTTCATTAAAAATAATTGTTTGTTGCTTGTTTGAATGGTTCTGCTTGTTTTATATATATTAGTTATTTAGGCTATATATATATATATTGGGTTGATTGGTTGGTTGAATTCCCGCAGTCTCATTAGCGGATGCCCGCAGTTTCATAGCGGATGATTACCCTATACGCCCCACGCTATGATTAGTGGATGACCTTCTATACCGCGATATTCTGCCACGAAGCAGAATTGGTATTATTTATGTGCTAACATCTGTGGATGCAGGAAAACAGGTTGGAGGAATCCAACTGGATTCCTCAAAAATATATTATCTGTTAGTTTATTTGTTTGCATATATATCTTTATATATATGATGTGTTAGAAAAATAAATAATTGGTTGCTTTGTGTGTTTTATCACTGGGCTTAAGTAATGATATTTTAAAATATCGTAAAAAGGATATTGGCGATTTAAAAAGGGAAAATTCTATTTTAAAATAGAATTTGAATTTTTAAATGGAAATAAAATATAAACTCGTTTTGAAAAATAAACCAAGTAGTTTCTTTTAAACGAAGTTTATAAACAGTCTTTTATAACGAAGTTATAAATGAAGTAAGGAGAATTATCATTTGATAATTCAGAAATAGAAATACAAGTGCGAAATTAAATTTTGAAATGAAATTTCAAAATAGAACTTGAAATAGAATTTTTAAGTAGAAATTTAAATAGAATTTAAATATTAGAAAGAAGTTGAAATATTTGAAATACAAAAGAATTTCAAATAGGATTTGGGATGGAATTTTTAAATATATAATTCAAATAAAATTTGAGTATAACATTTGAATACAGAATTTGAATAAAGAAATTTCAAAGTTTGAAATTGAATATAGAAATTCAAATAGAGTTTGAATAAAGGAAATTCAAAGGGCATTTAAATAGTAGAATTTGAATAATAGAAATCAAATGGGATTTGAATAATAGAATTAGGAAAGGAGTTTAAATATTTGAATTTTTATAGAAAAGGAAAGGAGTTTGAATATTAGAAATTCAAAGCGAAGTTCAAATAGAATTTGAATATGCGAAATCAGCATGAAATATAGAATTGGAATGCAAATAGAGATTTGAATATGAAAATTCAAATGGAGTTTGAAATGGGAAATTGAAAATAGTAAATTCAAATAGAGATTTGAATATTGGATTTCAAAATAGAATTTGAAATAAACTTTGAAAAATAGGATTTCAAAGTAGAATTGAAATTTTGAATTTCAAATAGGATTTCAAAATAGAAAATCCAAATGGTCTTGAAATAGAATTTGAATTCAAGGGAATTCAAATGAATTTGAATATTAGAAATTCAAATGGTGTTGAAATTGAATTTGAATATTAGAAATTCAAAGGGTGTTGAAAATGAATTTGAATATTAGAAATTTAAATGGAGTTTGGATCTTTAAATTCAAGTATGAATTTCAAATATAGAAATTCAAAAAGGAGTTGGATTTGAAATGGAGTTCGAATAGAGGATTTGAAATGGAGTTCGAATAGAGAATTTGAAATGGAATTCGAATAAAGGATTTCAAATGGGATTTGAATACAGGATTTAAAACTATGGAATTTGAAATGTAAAGATTCAAATGGAATTTGAAATATATATGAATATATATATAAAGGTGGAGTTGAATTCATTTTAAAACGAAGCTTAAAGTTTTATATATATAAATATAATTAAAACGAACTCGCCGCAGCGCTGCAGTTCGTAAATTGGCGATTCGAACTTTAATCGAGTATACAGGACTCAATTGAAGTCGGAATTCTTCGAAACAAGAAACGTCAGGACCAGTTTGATAATAGTTTTCTAATGGAAGAGAAAAATATGAATTTCGTCGTATAGATTTTGAGTTATGTCAAAATCAAATTTTCAGAAAAACAGCGCCAGAACCATTATAAAACCATAACGGTTTATTTAATTAAATTAAAGGATTTTAAGCAAATAAAAATCGAAATTTCTATTTAGAAAAATCCAGGTGTGAGTTATAAAATATATGTGAACTCCAGTGGAGTAATGAGTTGATTTCTGAAATAGAAATCAGATTTTTGATTTATTGAATAGAGTTAACTAATTCGAATAGAAATTAGTTAATGAGATTTCAAATGAATGTTGAGCTTTAAATAAGTGAATTCGATTTGAAATTTATCTTCGAAATCGAAAAGGGAAAACTAGAATTAAAATTGAAAGTGAAATTCGATTTGGTTATGAACGAGTTAAATATTTTGTTCGAACATGTTATGTTCAACAAAGAAGTGAAATAGGCAAAAAGGCTAATTAAAGAATAATTAAGCGAAACTGAATTCAAACGATTCAAAATTGAATTCAAACGAATGGATTGAGTTGAATTGAATTGGAAACAGGTGAACATGTGTTAGACAGGTATGGGATAAAGTGATGAAGGTATATAATTAGTGTGCTCGACAAAAAGGTACATGTTTAATTCATATATGGGTCTTATGCGCCGTATCGGCAAGCCGCTTGGCTTTTCCTTTTCCTTTTTGAGATTAGAAGATACCGGGAAGCTATTTGAAATTTCCCGATGCTCCCGATACAGGGGAGGTTATGGCGATTTTTTCCGGGAACTTAAGGAGATAGAATATTTTTCAGATAATTTGATAGTTAAATCAATGTATCGATAAATGTAGAATTCGATAAGGAAATGGAAAAGTGATTTAATTAATGAAATGTTAATTAAAGAGCCAGTGATTTGTTTGATATGTTGATTGAACACTTGTTTTTATTCGATAGTTAAATCACAGACTATCGAAGTTTTGACCATCGTTGTCAATATGGAGAGACCGGTTGGATTATTATCCGAAGAACCACTCCGTATCGGCATAAGCGTTGCGAACCAAGTATGCTGAATATATTGAAGACGGAGTAAAGTGCAAGGGCTTTTCTATTAATAGAAATAGTGCCTTCGGTTTCGTTCAATCCCAGAACGAACGTAAATGGACGAATGTCTGACAGAGTATTTCCAATGATCAAATGGGTTGGTCTGTATGAATGTATATGGTGGCAACGGATTTATCCCTTAGCATAATATCCAGAATATTTGTGCAAACTCGACTAGTGATTAACGGATCTGACAATGTGGCATTCAAAGTGATTGTGCTATCAAGGAATGGTAAGTATGCGTAGCCTCAGGCCTCAACAACCGGGAAAGGACAAAAATCGGGCAGGCAGCATGGCTATGTGGGTCGCACCCATTAGGGTGTATAATCACCTATCTAGAGAAATTCCTTTTGTTTCTAAATCTATCGATTCTGCCCATTCGGGAAACGGTGGTTTGAGTCCAACCGTTGGTGATATACATTCGATACACTCAAGCGAAATGAGTGGTCGGTCATGTGTAGGCCGGGTTGCAAGACGTTCTTGTTGAACCCATGTGTATTTGCCTCTAGAGATACATCATCGGAAGGTGGTCCCATACCTTGTCATGTTGGAAATCCAATCTCCAATAAGCGCCATGCGGTTTTTGATTATATACTATATATGTAGAGCGTGAGATGCAAGCGTTCTACTATTTGGTTATTTACTTGATGTAGACATTATTATAATATCACTGGATTTTTGTATCAAAGTGTTTTGGGTTATAGTAAGGTAAAAACCGTCCATGTTTATGTGTGGGCTGGTCTCACTATTATCTTTTCTTTTGAAAGGATTTTTAAAAGTTAAACAAGTGGTTGGAGTTTACTCACACCAGTCCCATGACTGACCCAGAGTTTATTTTGTTTTGTTTTCCCTAAACTCTTGGGTGCCCAAATTTGTACGGGCAGTCAAGTGTTTCAGGCTTTTACAGATACACTTGGAGGAGCTTGAAGAAGGAGGCTTCAACGTTAGTTATTTAGAGTTACTTCCGCTGAATCAAATGTTATGTGTACTCTGATGATGGTATGTATATATGTACCAAACAGATTTGTATTTCAAAGCTTATGTTATATAATATATTTTATTCGTTCCGCTGTGAGTTGTGATCTTCGTTTTTCTTCTATTCTAATATTTCTTTCTTCCTATTTCTCATCTTCTAACTTCTTTCTAATAATGAGTCGTATTTCTGTGTTATTTGGGTTGGACGTGTGGTGTATTTAGTCAACTCAGATAGCTCGGATTTGCGGGTCGTTTCAGTTGGTATCAGAGCTTAGGTTGAGTGAATACCTAGGCTTGTGTGGCATGTGCTCATTAGAGATAGGGTCAGTAGTACCCTAGAATGAGTTGAGTGTATAGATACGAGAGAGCGTATTTGTTATTAATATAAAAATTGTTTTATATTGTGTTGGCTAGTCTGTTGAGTGGTTTATGAATTCTAGTCGAATAGTGGGACGCCACGAAGTCGATAGGAATTTCTAAACACTTGAACAGAAGATTGAACACAGTATTGTTTTAAGTGGGTAGATGAAATAATTTTACCCGAAATTTCTATTTTGATATAGAAAGAATAATTTTCTATAATTATTATTATATGGATGTGTTGGATGTTGATTTTATAATCAAATGAGATTATAAAATTTGGATGGTTATTTATAACCAAATAGAATTTGTATAGAAAATTAAATATACAAATGAGATAAATTAGAATTAAATTCAAACCAGAATTAAGAATTCAAAATCCTGGGAAGTTGAAAAATATTTTTTCAAACGTATATTAAATATAGGTTTGTTTTAAATGGATTTTGAAAGTGATAAAGCACTGAACTCACTTCAGTGGCTGGGAAATAATTCTGATGATGACTGCAGCCTCATCAGAGTTCATTTTCGAGTTTCTAAGTGATAGGTTGCTACCTTAGAAAGTTTTGATGGAAATTTGTTGGAAAGAAAACGAATTGGTTTGAATATTCAAAGGTTTTGAATTTGAAATGAAAATAAATATATGTATATACTTATAGGATTTCAAAAGGATTTGAAATGAAAACCCTGGGATTTGAATTCTGGAATTAAAAATTTAACGTAAAACAAGTTAAATAAATCAAGTGAATGAGTTGATCAGAATCAATTTAAATGCATATGGACGGAAACCAAAAGTTTTGGTTGGAGTTAATTTGTTGAAATATGAGGAGTTGAGTTTCAAAATAAGTGAGATTTTGAAAAGTAATGAATTTGTACCATTTTTCCTAACTTAACAATTTCGAGGACGAAATTATTTTAAGGGGGGAAGAATGTAACGACCCAGATTTTTCGTCGATTTATTTTAAATATTTAGTATGGTTTTTAAAATATTGAATTTAAAATATAATAATTTAATATGGTATATATGTTCGAATTAAATTTCAGAATATATACTGTTCAATTTAGGATAGTGTTATGATATTGAAACGTCAGTCCATACGTTAAAATAGCGGTTTAGAATTTTAAATTAAAGGACCGCCAGATATTTTATCTATTTAAAATAAAAATCAAAAATAAAAATCAAAAATAAAAACAGAGCCGACCTATATGTCGTACCCAAAGCCACCCTAAACCTGATAAATTCGTAGCTGTTCTTCCTCGAGCAGAAAATGCTGTCTTCTACTTTGGATATCTAGGAAAAACATCCATTTAATGTCAGTACGAATTGTCTTCTGTTTGCATCTATAAAATTCTTGCCGCGTTCATTATTTTCCCATTTCCAAATCACTTGAAAATCTTCAGTCCCTTCCTCCCATTCTTTTGTTCAAATCGGAAATCACGAGCTCGTCCGAGGCATGGTGGCAAAGTCGCTCGCGTGTGTGAAGGGAATCGGGATTTGATAAATTGAACGCGAGTTCGACAGAAAAAGGGGGGGGCGCTCACGATTCAAGCACTGAATTACTTGGAGGGAGGCAAGCGCGACAGAGTCTGAGGGTTTCGTTTAGGTCGGCGCCCTCGATCCCGATTTTTTCAACCTGGATGTGATGATGTGAGGGGTGCGATTTATCGTTTTGGGAGTTCAACCATGATTTTGGGAGAGATGCGGTCAAGTTGGGTATCGCAGATCGGTAGGTGGAGGCTTGGATGGGGAGTTCGATGGGTTTGGGTACGCCGAACAGTAAAAAACAAGGGGAAGTGGAAAGGAAGGATTGAGGAGGAGGCTTGGGTTCAAGTAATATTTGGAGTGCTGAGAGTTTGAATTAAAAGAAAGAAGGGAGAAGTTTTGATTGCAGTTCAGGTGTTCGACGAAATGTCTTAGTGGAGCTGGGTGTATTTTGTTCGAATTTGGATGAAATAATCCGATTAAGTTTTGATGCTGAGTGTAATTAAAGTGGTGGCTAGGGTGGGTAAAGCTGCAAATGGTTAAGGTAATTTATTTAAATAAATTCTTGCTTAAATTCATTTAAATAAATTTGTATATACATATATAAGATCTTGGTAACTAATTTATGTTATATTGAATATATATACATAGATTAATTTAATTACTTGTTAAGCTAAAAATTTATTTAGCAACCGAAGGAAAATATATAGGAAAGTAATTCATTCGTTTGAATAATTATTTAATAAAACAATGCTTAATCAGAAAATTTAAATAAAATTTTCGTAGGTACGAATTCATTCGAGAAGATTCGTAGTCAAAGATCTGAAATTAAACAGGATATTCAGCAATGGAAATTCCGGTGAGTAAATCTCACTCACCTTTAGAATTATTTTTATTTCATTAAAAATAATTGTTTGTTGCTTGTTTGAATGGTTCTGCTTGTTTTATATATATTAGTTATTTAGGCTATATATATATATATATTGGGTTGATTGGTTGGTTGAATTCCCGCAGTCTCATTAGCGGATGCCCGCAGTTTCATAGCGGATGATTACCCTATACGCCCCACGCTATGATTAGTGGATGACCTTCTATACCGCGATATTCTGCCACGAAGCAGAATTGGTATTATTTATGTGCTAACATCTGTGGATGCAGGAAAACAGGTTGGAGGAATCCAACTGGATTCCTCAAAAATATATTATCTGTTAGTTTATTTGTTTGCATATATATCTTTATATATATGATGTGTTAGAAAAATAAATAATTGGTTGCTTTGTGTGTTTTATCACTGGGCTTAAGTAATGATATTTTAAAATATCGTAAAAAGGATATTGGCGATTTAAAAAGGGAAAATTCTATTTTAAAATAGAATTTGAATTTTTAAATGGAAATAAAATATAAACTCGTTTTGAAAAATAAACCAAGTAGTTTCTTTTAAACGAAGTTTATAAACAGTCTTTTATAACGAAGTTATAAATGAAGTAAGGAGAATTATCATTTGATAATTCAGAAATAGAAATACAAGTGCGAAATTAAATTTTGAAATGAAATTTCAAAATAGAACTTGAAATAGAATTTTTAAGTAGAAATTTAAATAGAATTTAAATATTAGAAAGAAGTTGAAATATTTGAAATACAAAAGAATTTCAAATAGGATTTGGGATGGAATTTTTAAATATATAATTCAAATAAAATTTGAGTATAACATTTGAATACAGAATTTGAATAAAGAAATTTCAAAGTTTGAAATTGAATATAGAAATTCAAATAGAGTTTGAATAAAGGAAATTCAAAGGGCATTTAAATAGTAGAATTTGAATAATAGAAATCAAATGGGATTTGAATAATAGAATTAGGAAAGGAGTTTAAATATTTGAATTTTTATAGAAAAGGAAAGGAGTTTGAATATTAGAAATTCAAAGCGAAGTTCAAATAGAATTTGAATATGCGAAATCAGCATGAAATATAGAATTGGAATGCAAATAGAGATTTGAATATGAAAATTCAAATGGAGTTTGAAATGGGAAATTGAAAATAGTAAATTCAAATAGAGATTTGAATATTGGATTTCAAAATAGAATTTGAAATAAACTTTGAAAAATAGGATTTCAAAGTAGAATTGAAATTTTGAATTTCAAATAGGATTTCAAAATAGAAAATCCAAATGGTCTTGAAATAGAATTTGAATTCAAGGGAATTCAAATGAATTTGAATATTAGAAATTCAAATGGTGTTGAAATTGAATTTGAATATTAGAAATTCAAAGGGTGTTGAAAATGAATTTGAATATTAGAAATTTAAATGGAGTTTGGATCTTTAAATTCAAGTATGAATTTCAAATATAGAAATTCAAAAAGGAGTTGGATTTGAAATGGAGTTCGAATAGAGGATTTGAAATGGAGTTCGAATAGAGAATTTGAAATGGAATTCGAATAAAGGATTTCAAATGGGATTTGAATACAGGATTTAAAACTATGGAATTTGAAATGTAAAGATTCAAATGGAATTTGAAATATATATGAATATATATATAAAGGTGGAGTTGAATTCATTTTAAAACGAAGCTTAAAGTTTTATATATATAAATATAATTAAAACGAACTCGCCGCAGCGCTGCAGTTCGTAAATTGGCGATTCGAACTTTAATCGAGTATACAGGACTCAATTGAAGTCGGAATTCTTCGAAACAAGAAACGTCAGGACCAGTTTGATAATAGTTTTCTAATGGAAGAGAAAAATATGAATTTCGTCGTATAGATTTTGAGTTATGTCAAAATCAAATTTTCAGAAAAACAGCGCCAGAACCATTATAAAACCATAACGGTTTATTTAATTAAATTAAAGGATTTTAAGCAAATAAAAATCGAAATTTCTATTTAGAAAAATCCAGGTGTGAGTTATAAAATATATGTGAACTCCAGTGGAGTAATGAGTTGATTTCTGAAATAGAAATCAGATTTTTGATTTATTGAATAGAGTTAACTAATTCGAATAGAAATTAGTTAATGAGATTTCAAATGAATGTTGAGCTTTAAATAAGTGAATTCGATTTGAAATTTATCTTCGAAATCGAAAAGGGAAAACTAGAATTAAAATTGAAAGTGAAATTCGATTTGGTTATGAACGAGTTAAATATTTTGTTCGAACATGTTATGTTCAACAAAGAAGTGAAATAGGCAAAAAGGCTAATTAAAGAATAATTAAGCGAAACTGAATTCAAACGATTCAAAATTGAATTCAAACGAATGGATTGAGTTGAATTGAATTGGAAACAGGTGAACATGTGTTAGACAGGTATGGGATAAAGTGATGAAGGTATATAATTAGTGTGCTCGACAAAAAGGTACATGTTTAATTCATATATGGGTCTTATGCGCCGTATCGGCAAGCCGCTTGGCTTTTCCTTTTCCTTTTTGAGATTAGAAGATACCGGGAAGCTATTTGAAATTTCCCGATGCTCCCGATACAGGGGAGGTTATGGCGAATTTTTCCGGGAACTTAAGGAGATAGAATATTTTTCAGATAATTTGATAGTTAAATCAATGTATCGATAAATGTAGAATTCGATAAGGAAATGGAAAAGTGATTTAATTAATGAAATGTTAATTAAAGAGCCAGTGATTTGTTTGATATGTTGATTGAACACTTGTTTTTATTCGATAGTTAAATCACAGACTATCGAAGTTTTGACCATCGTTGTCAATATGGAGAGACCGGTTGGATTATTATCCGAAGAACCACTCCGTATCGGCATAAGCGTTGCGAACCAAGTATGCTGAATATATTGAAGACGGAGTAAAGTGCAAGGGCTTTTCTATTAATAGAAATAGTGCCTTCGGTTTCGTTCAATCCCAGAACGAACGTAAATGGACGAATGTCTGACAGAGTATTTCCAATGATCAAATGGGTTGGTCTGTATGAATGTATATGGTGGCAACGGATTTATCCCTTAGCATAATATCCAGAATATTTGTGCAAACTCGACTAGTGATTAACGGATCTGACAATGTGGCATTCAAAGTGATTGTGCTATCAAGGAATGGTAAGTATGCGTAGCCTCAGGCCTCAACAACCGGGAAAGGACAAAAATCGGGCAGGCAGCATGGCTATGTGGGTCGCACCCATTAGGGTGTATAATCACCTATCTAGAGAAATTCCTTTTGTTTCTAAATCTATCGATTCTGCCCATTCGGGAAACGGTGGTTTGAGTCCAACCGTTGGTGATATACATTCGATACACTCAAGCGAAATGAGTGGTCGGTCATGTGTAGGCCGGGTTGCAAGACGTTCTTGTTGAACCCATGTGTATTTGCCTCTAGAGATACATCATCGGAAGGTGGTCCCATACCTTGTCATGTTGGAAATCCAATCTCCAATAAGCGCCATGCGGTTTTTGATTATATACTACATATGTAGAGCGTGAGATGCAAGCGTTCTACTATTTGGTTATTTACTTGATGTAGACATTATTATAATATCACTGGATTTTTGTATCAAAGTGTTTTGGGTTATAGTAAGGTAAAAACCGTCCATGTTTATGTGTGGGCTGGTCTCACTATTATCTTTTCTTTTGAAAGGATTTTTAAAAGTTAAACAAGTGGTTGGAGTTTACTCACACCAGTCCCATGACTGACCCAGAGTTTATTTTGTTTTGTTTTCCCTAAACTCTTGGGTGCCCAAATTTGTACGGGCAGTCAAGTGTTTCAGGCTTTTACAGATACACTTGGAGGAGCTTGAAGAAGGAGGCTTCAACGTTAGTTATTTAGAGTTACTTCCGCTGAATCAAATGTTATGTGTACTCTGATGATGGTATGTATATATGTACCAAACAGATTTGTATTTCAAAGCTTATGTTATATAATATATTTTATTCGTTCCGCTGTGAGTTGTGATCTTCGTTTTTCTTCTATTCTAATATTTCTTTCTTCCTATTTCTCATCTTCTAACTTCTTTCTAATAATGAGTCGTATTTCTGTGTTATTTGGGTTGGACGTGTGGTGTATTTAGTCAACTCAGATAGCTCGGATTTGCGGGTCGTTTCAACCCTAAACCAAAAAAATAACGGGTTTTCCGTAATTTTCGAAACGAAAACGAAATTCTTATATTTTAGCTAACCGGAATGGAATAAAAAAACCGAAATTTCGAACCGTGGTGTATCTATATATATATATATATATGTATATGTATGTATGTGTGTGTGTATATATATGTATATGTATGTATCTGTGTGTGTGTGTGTGCGTGTGTGTGTGTGTGTGTGTATATATATATATATATATATATATATATGAGAGGCACGTTGCAAAACATCCATATTTGGTGGCATCCCATTTTCACTCCATTTTAACCCCATTCATTTATAATTAAATAAATTAATAAGAAGTGAGAATTCGTGAGAATAGAGAGAAACGAGAATGTATGGTGGAAATCAAGGGAATTATAAGAAATCATGCACTGTTTGGAGGTGCTCTTGATCATATATACACCCACACACACACACACACACACACACACACACACATATATATATATATATATATATATATATATGGTATAAGTAAACATGTCGTTACCTTACTAAGGCCTAGAGATTACACATTGAATGTTAACTCTAAATTCATATTAGTTCAGAAAGAGCTAACACAGCGTTGCTATAATTGTATGTTTTAAGGCTTGAATTGATGAAGGGTATGGATGTTTTTGGCCAAGAAAGGGAAGAAGAGAGACGAAAAATCCATCCCGAACCTTATCAACTCATTGAGTTGATTGGCATACTCTTTTATTGACATCTCCCTTGGTTCAAAAGATTAAACTTGAAGGAGACTCCACAGTAGTAGGCATAAAATATTTATGATGTATGCTCATTAAATTGCCATAGTAGTCTGTTGAAAAAGGTCTCTCCTTGCTTTTTCATTAGCAACATAAACCTCCCAACCTTTTTTTACCAAATATTCTTTAATATCCTAAACTAATCCAATTTAAATTCATAAATCCAAATCAATACATTAATCATGATAATATCATAAAATTATTTGTATAAATAAAAAAAAATACATTCACTGCAGTAATTAAAGTTAATAAATTTTGAAGAATGAAAGATGATTGTGGCTGGGATGTTTGGATGTATGTTAACATAATCTGGTTTTAATCACAATAACAACATAAAATTATTTGTATAAATAGAAAAATTGTTATAGTAGTAATTAAAGTTAATAAGTTTTGAAGAATGAATGAGGATAGGATGTTATGTCTGGGGTATATGGATTATTATTAAGATAGTTTGGTTTAAAGCGATTTAGTATTTTTATTCATAATGGAAAAGCGAATGGAAGTTAATGATTCATTTATTAGAACTGTGTGTTTAAGTTAGTTTGGATGGAGTTTTATGATTATAGGATTAGTGAATAGGGGCATAAGGCATAGCATTGATCTTCCGTATATATTACTACTGGTAATATCATCATCGTCACCTTGTTTTTTTTAACTCGTTATTGTTAGTATTATTATTTAATTATTTTATTTTATTTTAGTACACATTTATTTATGCTTTCACTTTTAAATCTCTTGTTATTACTTTTACCTCTAAATTAACTTTGTCATTTGGTTTTGAGTTTCATCTCTAGCCAACCCCAACTTGTTTGGGATTTACGACTTAGTTGTTGTTATAGTTATATGTGTATATATAGATTAGTATTTCAAATTCTTTTAAGTCATTTTAGTTCTTGAATATATATATATATATATCAATACATGGTGATAATATATATACGTATATATAATGGTAATTTTTTCTCATTATAATAACAATAGATTTGGGTATATGTTCTAAAAAGGCAACACGCATATATAACACTGTTATCAAGTGGACGACAAGTTGACCAGTCGGTCGATCAAGTTCGACGACAGTCGACTTGTTCAATTAGATGAGAGTGTGCTTAAGCCGCCCCAAAAACCCTAATTTCTTTGATCGACATCGATAAAACCCAAGACGAAATTAATATTTGTATCAGACGAGATCGACAACATCGATAGCAAAAAAACCTAATTGCTTCTCCTCGCACCTCTTCGCTGCTCCTCTTGTACTTGATGACTTCGAGTGGGATAATGAGTGAATTAGGAATGAAGAGGGTACTTTTTGGAGTGTTGTGGATGAAGCTCAAGGTGCATCACATGCGTTTGAGGAACGTAATCTTCCAAGGAGATCTCAAGTTGGTTCTACTAGTGAGATGTTGGTCTACACTCGTCGTAACACTAGTTCGAGATTTGGATTAATTGATGAAGACTCGGATGAAGAAGCTATTCCTTTTGATGATGAAGTGGAGGATGATTATGGTGTACCATTACCCGAACTAAGCAATGCCAATGTTGAAGAAGGAGATAGAGATGATATTAAAATAGATATTTTTTCTTGAGTTCATACTCATTTTATGATCTATTATGGATATTATTATGTTGTGACTAGGATGTAATATGGATATTTGTTGAATTTGAACCTATTATTATGTTATCTTTGTTGAATTTGAGCTTATTATAAATTTATAATTATATCTATTTATATTATATATTTAAGTCTAATAAATATATGTATATAAAAGACTTGTCGACTAGTCACGACTAGTCGGGCGACTTATCGATTATTCTTCTAGACGGTAGTGTCTCGACTTGGCCTCATGATAACCTTGATATATAAAGATTCGGATTATGTAACCGATCTAACCATACATGAATCATATGGTGAAAAAAATAGATGAATTATATGATGTGTGTGCATATATATGTATATGTGTGTGTGTGCGCGCGTGTGTGTGTGTGCGCGCGCGTGTGTGTGTATATATGTATATATATGTGTGTGTGTGTGTGTGTGTGTGTGTGTGTATATATATATATATATATATATATATATATATATATATGAGGCACGTTCCAAAGCACCCCCATCCAATTTTCACCCCATTTTAAGTCATTCATTTATAATTAATAAATTAATGGGAAGAGAGTTAGTGGAAAAAGAGATAAACGAGAATGTATGGTGGAAACCAAGGGGATTATAGGCTACACTGTTTGGGATGCTCTTGATCCTTTTTCTATCTATAGATATATACATATGATATAAGCAAACATGTTACCTTACCATTGCCTAGAGATTACACATTAAATGTTAACTCTAAATTCTGAAAGATCTAACACACTATTGCATTGAATTTATATGATTTTATGGTTTAAGGCTTAAATCGATGAAGGGTATGGATCATTATTATGGCGATCGACTAATCGTCGGCTAGTCGACATTGGAGCATCGACTGGTCGAGCTCGAACCCTAAATCATGAAGTCGAAGCCCTAAATCACGAAGTTGAAGCCCTAAATCAGGAAGTCGAAGCCTTAAAACACGAAGTCGACCCCAAATCACGAAATTGTAGTCGAGTACGAAGTTGGACCATGATGGCAACGATTGCAAATCACGAAATTGACTTGCAGTTCATCAGGTTGTGAAAGAAACTGGAGTCCGACTGGTTAATTGCAATAAAGTTTATCTATATTCGTGTGTTAAACGACTACAGTTATGTATTAATATATATTTATTTATTTATCGACTAGTCCGAATAATCGACTAGTTGGAACTCTATCGACTCGACTTGACTTGCCGCTGTAATAAACTTGGTATGAATTTTTGGCTAACAAGGGGATGAAAAAAGAGAAAAATTCATCTCGAACCTAACCAACTTATTAAGTTGATTGATATACTCTTTTACTGACATCAACCTTGCTTCAACGGAATAAAATAGACGTAAATTATTTATGACATATGCTTCAACCTAAACAACATTAACCGTCCAACCTTTTTTTTAACCATAATGTTCATTAATATACCTAGACTAATCCAATCAAAATTTATAAATCTAAATCAAATACACTAATCATGATAACATCATAAAATTATTTGTTTAAATAAAAAAATAGTCATAACAGTAATTAGATTTAACACATTTGGAAGAATGGAAGAGTATATGATGATTATGTTTGGTATGTTTGTATTGATGTTAACATAATGTGGTCTTAATCACAATAACATCATAAAATTATTTGTATAAATAAAAATACTATTATATTATATCAATAATTAAAGTTAATAAGTTTTGAAGAATGAAAGAGGTTAGGATGATTATGTTTGGGATGTATGGATTAAATATGTACATATGATATAAGTAAACATGTTACCTTACTATTGCCTAGAGATTACACGTTAAATGTTAAATCTGAATTCAAATTAGTTCAGAAAGATCTAACACACTATTGCATTGATTTTATATGATTTTATGTTTTAAGGCTTGAATTGATGAAGAGTATGGATCATTATTATTACGACGCTCGACTAGTTGACATTGGAGCATCGACTGTAAGAGTCAACTTGCCATTAGTCGAGCTCGAATCATAAATCACGAAATTGAAGCCATAAATCACGAAGTCGAAGCCATAAATTGGGAAGTCGAACCCATAAATCGGGAAGTTGAAGACTTAAATCACGAAGTCGACCCCAAATCATGAAATTGAAGTCGAGTACGAAGTCGAACCATGGTTGGAACGATTGCAAATCAGGAAACTGACTTACAGTTCATCAGGTTGAGAAAGAAACTGGAGTTCGACCGGTTAATTGCAATCAGGTTTATCTATATTCGTGTGTTAAATGACTGCAATTATGTATTAGTATATATATATATATCGCCTTGTCCGAGACCAGTTGGAACTCTATCGACTCAACTCGTCCTGCCGCCGTAATAACCTTGGTATGGATTTTTGGCTAACAAGGGGCAGAAAAGAGAGAAATTCATCTCGAACCTAACCAACTTATTGAGTTGTTTGACATCAACCTTGCTTCAAATTAATAAAATAGACATAAAACATTTATAACATATGCTCATTGAATTGTCGTAGTAGTCTGTTGAAAAGCTCTCTTCTTGCTTTTTCTTCGGCAACAACATTAATCGCTCAGCCTTTTTTTTTTACCACATTGTTCATTAATATCCCTAGACTGATCCAATCAAAATTTATAAATCCAAATAAAATACATTAATCATGATAACATTACAAAATTATTTGTATAAATCATGGTTATCACGGCGGTAAGTCGAGTCGAGTCGACGGAGGTCCAATTAGTCGACTAGTGGACTAGTCGTAGACTAGTCGAGACTAGTCGATAAATAAATATATACATATGCATAAAAATTCAAACATGTGCATAAAAATTTAAACATGTAGTAACCATAGTTTTATAAACCGTGCCGCTAGTTAAACCGTGGAAGCTCAAGGTCGGAGGTTTTGATGGTTGGACCGGTCGAACCGTAAGAACCGTAGACATACACATACCAATATGCAGCTAAAATGAACAGTTTTGAGCAAAGTTGAGTTGTATCAGTCCCACATTTCAAAATAATGTGGGTACTCTTCCATTTTCGTGTATAAGTGTGTCCCATCTTGGTTCAAAACTAGAGCAGCTGGCTTCAATGCATTGCATGTGCTGCTGTGTCTCACAAAATAAAAGTATTTATTATAAAATAACCAATTTTTTGCTTGATTTCTGGTTCAGAATTACGGGTTTTCTGACATGTTTAATTTATTTATTTTTATGGGGTTTTGGGCCCAAATTTTAAACTAGTCGGTTAAGTCGACCGCTAGTCGACTGACTAGTCGCGACTAGTCGCTCCTTGTCGATCAAGTCGACCGACATATTGACAAATTTCATGTCGATAGTCCTAGTCGATGACTTAGGACCGACTGACCGACTAGTCGACGACTAGTCGCGACTAGTCGGTCGCCGTGATAACAATGGTATAAATCAAAAAATATAGCCATAACAGTAATTAGAGTTAACAAATTTCGAAGAATGGAAGAGGATAGGATGATTGTGTTTGGTATGTTTGTATTGTATTGATGTTAACATAATTTGCTCTTAATCACAATAACATCATAAAATTATTTGTAATAAAAAGTACTATTATAGCAGCAATTAAAGTTAATAAGTTTAAAAGAATGAAAGAGGTTAGAATGAAAGAGGATAGGATGTATGGATTAGATATGTACATATGATATAAGTGAACATGTTACCTTACTATTGCGTAGAGATTACATATTAAATGTTAACTCTAAATTCAGATTAATTCAGAAAATCTAACAGACAATTCCATTGATTTTATATTATTTTATTATTTAAGGCTTGAATTGATGAATAGTATGGATCATTGTTATTACGGCGCTCGACTAATCGCGAATAGTCGTCGACTAGTCGACACTGGAGCATCGACTGGAAGAGTCAACTTGCCATTAGTCGAGCTTGAACCCAAAATCATGAAATCGAAGCCCTAAATCAGGAAGCCGAAGCCCTAAATCAGGAAGTCGAAGTCGAAATCAGGAAGCCGAAGCCCTAAATCAGGAAGTCGAAATCAGGAAGACCTCTTCTTGCTTTTTCTTCGGTAACAACATTAACCGCCCAACCTTTTTTTACCATAATGTTCATTAATATCCGTAGACTAATCCAGTCAAAATTTATAAATCTAAATCAAATACATTAATCATGATAACATCATAAAATTACTTGTTTAAATCAAAAAATACAATCATAAAAGTAAAGAGAGTTAACATATTTCAAAGAATGGAAGAGAATAGGATGATTGTGTTTGGTATGTTTGTATTGGTGTTAACATAATTTGGTCTTAATCACAATAACATCATAAAATTATCTGTATAAATAAAAAATACTGTTATTGCAGTAATTAAAGTTAATAAGTTTTGAAGAATGAAAGAGGTTAGGTTAATAAGTTTTGAAGAATGAAAGAGGTTAGTATGATTATGTCTGGGATGTATGGATTAGTATTAAAATAGTTCTATTTTTATTCATATTGGAAAAGAAATGCTTTCACTGAGAGTTGAACTCAGGACCTCCCGCTTACTAAACGGGTGCTCTAGCCATCTGAGCTATGAAAGCTTCACATAAATTTAATATTTTCTTTTTATGAAGAATATATGCATTTTATTCTTAATATGTATCATAGTAATGTTTGAACTTAATTCGTGCTCGATCTGTGTCCATTTGAAAATATTATAGTATAGGATTATGATACACCTTCGATCGGTTTGGTCATGTCTGGTCCGTTTGTTTTGTCATTTGGTTTTGATTTACATCTCTAGCCAACCCCAACTTGTTTTGTATTAACGACTTAGTTGTTATAGTTATATGCGTATATATAAATTAATATTTTAAGTTAATTGTAAGTTGTACAATCATATATATTTTATTATATTATGCATACTTGTTATTCGACCTTATTAGATTTAGGAAAATGCAGTTTTTTTTTGGTTCAAATCTTTTCAAATTTATTCGTTTTTTAAATAGGAAATTGTTGGATATCTCAAAATACATACTTTGTAATGTATAAGTTTTTATGCAATTAATATACATACACACACACACATTTACCTTTATCATATCCTTAAAGATTGGTTTATTGTATTATATTTTAGAATTAAATTATTTGTGTGTATTATATATTTAATTCGAATCATATATACACACATTATGTTTTTAGAAATGAAAATATACATTGTACAATTTTATTTTCAAATTTATACAAATAGTTCTGTTAATATATCCAATTTTGTTTTAAAATTCTTTTAAGTCGTTTTAGTTCTTGAATATATATATATATATATATTTATGTATATTACATAATACATGGCGATAATATATATACGTATAAATATATATAATGGTGATTTTTTTCTCGTTATAATAACAATAGTATGCGTATATGTGTGTGTATGTTCTAAAAAGGCAACATGCATATATGAAGATTCAGATAATGTAATTGATCTAACTATACATGAATCATATGGTAAAAAAGTAGATGAATTATATGGGAGATGTGTGTGTGTGTGTATGTGGCACGTTCCAAAACACCCCCATCAAATTTTCACCCCATTTTAAGCCATTCATTTATAATTAATAAATCAACGGGAAGAGAGAGATAGTCGAAAAAGAGAAAGAGAATGTGTGGTGGAAATCAAAGGGATCATCGGGGGTGCTACACTATTTGGGGTGCTCTTGATCCTTTCTCTATCTATAGATATGTACATATGATATAAGTAAACATGTTTTACCATACTATTGCCTAGAGATTACACATTGAATGTTAACTCTAAACTTAGATTAGTTCAGAAAAATCTAACACGCTACTGCATTGATTTTTTTTTTTTTTTTGATTTTTTGTTTTAAGGCTTGAAGTGATGAAAGGTATGGATTTTTGGCTAACAAGAGGAAGAAAAGAGGAAAAAATCCATCCTGAACCTAACCAACTTATTGAGTTGATTGATATACTCTTTTACCGACATCAACCTTGCTTCAAATGAATAAACTTGTAGGAGATTCCACAATACAGGCATAAAACATTTGGCTAATTCTGTTCATACAGCCATAATTTTTTAACATACACCGTGAAATGAAATAAATTAATATACACCGAAAATTTCTTTTCATATACCGTTTTCACAAAATTATCCGCTTATATTTTTATTATAATTTCTTTTCACAAAAATAAGAATTCATTGCAATAAATTTACATAAAATTCATGAAAAGAATTTTTTATTTGTTTTCTGGCACTAATATTGTAAATTATTTGTTTTTTTTATTTTAAAAATCAACACTATTTTAGATGATTGAACATATCTAAATTAGAGTATTTAGTTGTCAAAGTTGTCTTGATTGATATTTCAGGTTCCATTAACTTCATAAAATTCTATAGATTTAAGCAAATATTATTGATTTTAAAGTTTTAATGACCAGCAGTATAAAAGGAGGACTGAAAATGCAACTAAGGATAAGGGTAGTATAGTCATAGTTTTTTTATTAAAACGTTGGTGTATGTTAAGAAATTATGGATGTACGTATAAAATTTGCCAAAATAAACTTGAAGGAGATTCCACAATAATATGCATAAAACATTTGGCTAATTCTGTTCATACAGTCATAATTCTTTAACATACACCGTGAAATGAAATAAAATAGCGTACACCAAAAATTTCTTTTCATACACCGTCTTTCACAAAATTACCCGCTTATATTTTTATTATAATTTCCTTTTTCTAACTTAAAACTAAATTACACAAAAATAAGAATTCATTGCAATAAATTTACATAAAATTCAAAAATACAATTTTTTATTTGGTTTTTGGCACTAATATTGTAAATTATTTGATTCTTTTATTTTAAAAATCAACACTAATTTTAAGTGATTGAACATATTTAAATTAGAGTATTTTGTTGTCAAGGCTGTCTTAATTGATATTTCAGGTTTCGTTAACTTCATAAAATTCTATAGATTTAAGCAAATATTATTGATTTTAAAGTTTTAATTAGATGCATTATAAAAGAAGGACCGAAAATGCAACTAAGGATAAGGGTAATATAGTCATAGTTTTTTATATTAAAACGTTGGTGTGTGTTAAGGAATTATGGGTGTATGTATAAAATTTTCCAAAATATTTTTGATATATGCTCATTAAATTGCCGTATTAGTTTGTTGAAAAGGTCTCTCCTTTCTTTTTCTCCAGCAGCAACATTAACCTCCCAACCGGTTTTTTTACCATAATGTTCATTAATATCCTTAAACTAATCCAATCAAAATTCATAAATCTAAATCAAATACATTAATCATGATAACATCGAAAAATTATTTGTATAAATCAAAAAATATAGTCATAACCTAGGAAGCATTGGTGCTGGTGCCGGTGCATGATACGTGAGTTCGGCAAATTAAAAAATATGAGGATTCAGGTGCGGAGGGATACAACAAATATTAAAAATATATTATGTATATAAATATAATCCAACAGATGCATTTTAATTAAACAAAGTAGTCAAATAAATAAGTTCAACATCCTAAGTAGCCAAATACATAATTCATCATCCTTACTAATTGACTTGCATTCCTCCCAATTCCGCCCCAAGCATTACTACAAGATTGAGTTTGACTTACATTTGAAGGAGGTAGTGGAATATCTATTGGTTTCCTCCTCTCTTCGGACTATGTCAACTCCTTTTGAAATCCACTTAAAAGTTCGGGAGTGACTTTTGAACAAACCGCAACTCCATCCCCTTTAATTTTCAACAAATGTGCTTTTACCCTTAAATATGAACACGTGAATTCATTGTTACAAAAATTGCATCTAAATTTAGCATTTCAGCCTCTTTCTTTTAATTTTGCAACTTTTGTAACATGCTTCCATAAACTATATTCAATATCACTTTGTTGGCTTAGAGAAGCTTCCACATTTGCAGTTGAATTTGTTGATGAAGTAGTTTCCATAACTAAAAGAGTTAATTAAAAAAAAGGCTGCCTTACGAAAAGAAAAGAAAAAACAGTTCGTGCCTTGCCTCAATCAAAAAAAAAAAAAACATTCCTCAATAAAAATTTGGCTTAGCAAGCCAAAATTCAGTTCCTGCCACAATTGAAAAAACTAGTTCGTGACTCAATAAGAAAAAAAATTCAATGCTTTAGAAAAAAAATTCGAAATCGATGCATATACAAATCGATCGATGCCCTAGAAAAAAAACAAAAACAAAATCAATGCCGTAGGAAAAAAACAAAATCGATGCCCTAGAAAATCGAAATAGCTTACCTAACGAGGGTGAGGGTTGAGGAGCGATGAGGGCGAGAGCAACCAACGACGAGCCGATGACGAAGACAGACGAGTAAAGAACGATGGAGTAAGGGCTTCAACCAGCGACGAGCCACGAGAAGTTCTTGATCAATTACGTATTAGTTATTACGTGTTTTCTGATTTAAATGAGCATAAGTAAGTATGTATCGAAAGTCATTATTTTAAATATTTTTAGCTTTCATGCACCCCAATTTCAGCACTCAAACGCACCCCGCCCATCAAATACGGGGACACTCCACGTGGTGCACCCCATACATATTTCGCCGCACCCCCGCGCACCCTCGCACCCCATACGTATCGGTGCGCAGTTCTTCATACAGTTGAAGCATCCCTGCTTTGTAGGTCATAACGATAATTAGAGTTAACAAATTTCGAAGAATGAAAGATGATAGGATGATTGTGTTTGGTATGTTTGTATTGATGTTAACATAATTTGTCTTTTTTTTATTTTTAGAACAAACGGTTACTTATATTACATAAGGAGAAGTACAAAAGGTTTTGAGTGCTGAAACAAAAACAACACCTAGGAAAAAGAATACTATACAACAAGAAAAAATCCAGCTCAAACCCAAATAAAACAGACATAGTTACACAGATAACACAGACAACACCACGAAATAAGGACACAAACAAAGAACCACTGCAAAGAGCACAGAACAACACCACCACTTAACACTACTCCCAAAGCACAAAAGCCGGATCAAAGCAGCTCCAAAAGTACACTCCAAGAAACAACAACATTCAATCCATGCGCCATGCAAAGCAAACAACAAGCATTAACCCTAGTCGCAGTCATGCCCGTACTTCAAGAAAGGCACTAATCCACAAATCCAACGTCAAAACTTCATGCAAATCCAAACCAGATGTGATATTCCAACAGCAACCAAAACCAAAACTCAACTTAACATCAATCACAGAACCTTTAGCTACTACATCTCCAGCAAAACAAGAGCAAATCCCAAACCATCAAAAACAACACATCAAATAACCCGAAACAAAACAGCAATCCATAGATAAAATATTCAGTCGAAAAAAGCCATCGCATAACTGGAAAACACTAATGACTTAGAGGTAAATGACATAAAATAGAAAACGCTTACTTTTTAGACATGCCTCCGTTAATAACCCCTCTCGGATTTCCTCCTCCTTCTTTCCCTTTTTTTGTTTTTGATCGAGGTTGGAATTGTGACATGAGCTTAACCCACTCTGGGTTTATTTCCACCAATGGTTCATCAGTTACGAACATTTTACCTTTTTTGCTCTTACCGATTTTAATCCTATTTTTCCTTTTATTGAAGCTACATGAGGAACTAAATGAACTATCAGATTCATTCATAAATCACTCTTTACTATCAGCTTCTTCATCATTTTGAAACTCATTACCATCACCAATAACCTCCATATTAACAATATCAACTTTCTCCTCATGATTGCTGATCTCTTTAACATGCTTAATAGTTGGGTCATCGTTAGATATCTTATTATCAGTAAAATCCACTTTATCTTGTTCAGTAATACCCTGCACTTCAGATTTATAACTTGCAAGCCTATCCTCATGATTGTAACTTCCAGTGACATTATATTGATGCTTATCCTTATCAGACTTTGAAATAACATGCACATCAGAAGCATTAGATGAAATGAACTGATAATTACCTTTATCATTTTCACACATATCAGGATTAATATTTTTTGTTAACCTATGCTCACCAACATCAGCATTCATTTGTTTATTTATAACTTCATCAATCTCCATACCATTATCTTTATTGATACTATCTTTGGCATCCAGACCTTATTTGACTTACAAGAAACATTAGAGTGACCAAACACTCTACAATTTAAACATGCAGAAGGAGTCCACTCATTGAATCTTCTGCTAAACTACATCCTCGTTGAAACACTGAATAGGCACCATCTCAGGGAAATTAAAGTCAATATTTACCTCAACCTGTACTCTAGCATATGAAATACGAGAAACGTCCTCTGTAACATTATCTAATCTAATGGGATGACTTAAAGTAGAGGCCATCCTGCTAATAGCTTCCACAGACCAGAAATCCAAGTCTAAATTGGGTAACTTAATCCAAATGGGAATAGAATTAAGCAATTCTTTTGTTATTTTCATACCAGGTTCCCATTTTTTCATAAAAATCAATCTTTTACTATAAAAATATGGCCCATCAGCTAAATTTTTATCACAGTCTTCGCTCGAATCACATTTAATGTTAAATAATCAATTGTCTCGAGAATACAGACTATAATTACCTTCTAAATTTCAATTTCTGTCAATGTAATCCTTCGGGTAATTGTAGTAAGGTTTACTACCATAAACATAGAAAACAATCGAATTTGACCATTTTTCCCTAGCTAATTTAACCAGATCCTCATTGATAACCGCTAATTTAAGACCATCTTGAATTAGAGGCTCATAATAGGAAAGTTGTACAATGTTTTGATGTGATTTATATTCTCTAACAGCATCGATGCAGGACTTAGATTGAAGAGAAATACTCGTAGAATCGTTTACTTGAGAATTCGACACTAGATCTGGAAAATTTAGTTTGGATTTCAAATTTGGACTACATAACTTTCCTTGATTAGAAGAGCGTAAACGACTTGCATGCACCTTAGAAGATTTGTAATCAGGAGGTATAGACGATCTTTGATCAGAATCTAGGTTTAAATCCTTTCTTGGCTGAAATTTTGTATTAGGAAAAGATGAGAACGCCATTTTCAGTTGTTTCGAGAAAACTCTCCACATAATTTGGTTTTAATCACAATAACATCATAAAATTATTTGTATAAGTGAAAAAAAATACGGCTATAGCAGTAATTAAAGTTAATAAGTTTTGAAAAATGAAAGAGGTTAGGATGATTATGTCTGGGTTTATGGATTAGTATTAAAATAGTTTGGTCCAAAAGTAATTTAGTATTTTTATTCATAATGGAAAGAAATGCTTTCACTGAGAATTGAAGTCAGGACCTCCCGCTTACTAAACGGGTGCTCTAGCCATCTGAGCTATGAAAGCTTGACATAAATTTAATATTTTCTTTTTATGAAGAATATATGCATTTATTCTTAATATGTATCATAGTAATGTTTGAACTTAATTCGTGCTTGATCTGTGTCCATTTGAATCTATTATAGTGTAGGATTAGGACACACCTTCGATCGGTTTGGTCCTGTCTGGTCCGTTTGTTTGGTCATTTGGTTTTGTGTTTCATCTCTAGCCAATCCCAACTTGTTTGGTATTAACGACTTAATTGTTGTTGTTATAGTTATATACGTATATATAAATTAATATTTTATGTTAATTGTAAGTTGCACAATCATATATACTATCTTATATTTTATGCCTTCAAAACACGTGCTATAGCGACAAATGGCGCATAACGCATTGCTTGGGCTATTGTACTTACAATAGCGCATGTATTCCCTATAGCACAAAAATAGCGCGCTATTTTATCATAGCGCATAGCACAAAATAGCGCGCCATTTTGTTTTTGTTTCTAGTTTAAATGTTTGGACAGTGAATTAATTCCAAAATAACATGCTATTATACTTATAATGTCTTAGAGGAAAAATGCCGTAGATTATGACTTGAAAGAAAAAGAATTTGATGGTTGTTTAAATAATGATTAATTATTTTGATTTAGATGAAACTAGTGACTAGGTTTTGAAATTTTAGAGGTATTATATAATTTCTATGTTTTGTTATTGTACACTTGAATCACGTTTGACTTTTGTTTATTTAAATCTTATAATTGTAGACTTCATCTATTATTTTCATTCAATCTTATTTTCGCTTTACAACTTTTCTTATTTATATTTTTTTCTTAGAACTTACCATTTTGTTTTTTAATTTTTTTCTACAAAAGTATATTTTCATGCATTTTTTCTTAGAGTTTATATCACCATAGTTGATGAATACGAATAAATTTCATTCTAACTCACGATTATAAGAATGAATTACAATTTTGTAAGAACAAATATATTGTATCCATCAATTATTTTGAATGTACAATACGAAATTATCAATTTTCTATAATATAATTACATTTTACATCAAAAAATATTTAATACATGCATAAAGTATGGTAGTGCTTGTATTTGGAGTCTTGAATGGTTTGGATATGACGCAAAATATGCATAAAACAAAAATAAAATTTAGTTAGGCAAAATATACTTGATTACTTTTTTTTCTTCTAAGAAAATGAACGCAATAGCGCGTGCTATAGCGCAAAATGTAGTTAATATCAAGGGGAAGAGTGAAACATGAATATATGGTGGAAATCAAGGGGATTATTGGGGTGCTATACTGTTTGATGTGCTCTTGATCCTTTATCTCTATAAATATGTACATATGGTACAAGTAAACATGTTGTTACCTTACTATTGCCTAGAGATTACCCATTGAATGTTAACTCTAAATTTAGAATAGTTCAGAAAGATCTAACATACTACTGCATTGATTTTATTTGAGTTTATCTTTTAAGGCTTGATTGATGAAAGTTATGGATATTTTTGGCTAATAAGGGGAAGAAAAGAACAAAGAAAAAATTACACCTCGAACCTAACCAACTTATCGAGTTGATAGATATTCTCTTTTACTGACATCTCCCTTGCTTCAAATGAATAATCTTGAAGGAGATTCCACAATAATAGGCATAAGATATTTATGACATGCTCATTAAATTGCTGTAGTAGTTTATTGAAAAAGGTCTCTCCTTGCTTTTTCTCCGGCAGCAACATTAACCGCCCAACCTTTTTTCAACATAATGTTCATTAGTATCCCTAAACTAATCCAATCAAAATTCATAAATCCAAATCAAATAGATTAATCATTTTAGCGTCATAAAATTATTTGTATAATTAAAAAACACAGTCATTGCAGTAATTAGAGTCAACAAATTTCGAAGAATGAAAGAGGGTAGGATGATTATGTCTGGTATGTTTGTATTGATGTTAACATAATTGTCTTAATCACAATTACATCATAAAATTATTTGTATAAATAAAAAAAATACTATTATAGCAGTAATTAAAGTTAATAAGTTTTGAAGAATGAAAGAGGTTAGAATGATTATGTCTGGGGTGTATGGATTAGTATTAAAATTGTTTGATCTAAAGTAATTTAGTATTTTTGTTCATAATGGAAAAATGCTTTCATTGAGAATTGAACTCAGAACCTCCCAGCTTACTAAACGGTAGGGCTGTCAACGGATACTTTCAGATACATATAGTGCCATATCCGTA
Organism: Allium sativum; assembly: GCA_030737875.1. Lineage (NCBI taxonomy): Eukaryota > Viridiplantae > Streptophyta > Magnoliopsida > Asparagales > Amaryllidaceae > Allium > Allium sativum. The sequence goes on from CM060920.1 coordinate 1,003,675,179, forward strand.
TCCGCATCCGAAACCATTTTCGGATATTGGATATCTGCATCCGCGGATACGGACGGATATCGGATAATTATCCGCTCTGCCAACAATCGATAAATCAATGAACATAAATGAATTTTTTTAGCCTAATATTAAGCTTTTCAACCTAATTGATTACTAAAGTGCTAAAAATAAATAAATATGAGGATAATATATAATTTTAAGCAATTAACATGCGTTTAGTAGACTTTTAATTTTGCAAATTAATAAATTAGTATATTTAATTACATTAAAATACACATAATTTAAGTTATAGTTAGGAAAAAAAATCAGACGGATATTTTTCGGATGTGGATATGCCTATATCCGCATCCGCATTCCCAGATATCGGATATTTATCCGCTTTTCGGATATTGATGCAGACGGATTTCGGATTTTTCGGGTATCCATTGACAGCCCTACTAAACGGGTGCTCTAGCCATCTAAGCTATGAAAGCTTCACATGAATTTATTTTTTCAAAAAGAATATATGCATTTTATTCTTAATATGTATCATAGTAATGTCTGAACTTAATTCTTGCTCCATCTGTGTCTATTTGAGTCTATCGTAGTATTGGATTATGACATACCTTCGATCGGTTTGGTCCTGTCTAGTCCGATTACAGCCTATATTTCTCTTGTTTGAGTTTCAGTATCGCTTTGCAACGTTTAGTACCGCTTTGCAACCACGTTCGATTTTGGATGAAGTTCTTGCCTCATCCTACCCAATTAAAAATATTGAAGACACCACCTTTTTTTAGGAATATCCTCTTTGTTGTCTACCAAATGTATATAAACCGATTCTTTGTTCTTATCGGTCACTATATATTGGTAGTCAGGAAAACCAACCACAAATCCACAAAAATAAAATGATTGTCTTGTCATATATAAATATCTATCACCTAAAATATTACATGTTATCAAATTTTTATACGCAGTCTTATTTTTGATTTATAAACCTAATGACTTAACCATGCATGCAAATTACATTTGTACATGTTTTGCTTTGCCTTTTGATCGGTTACATTGAACGTTCATCTTTGGAGAAAGAAAATATTACATCATATTGTAATGTTTTTCGTCATTGGAACCGATGAAAATCCTGAAAGCTGTTGGAATTGTTTCTTTCTTTACACGTTCATAAAACATCGAATAAATTTCACAATAAAACGTAAGAAATTGTATACTTCTCATTGTGTAGTCCATATAACAAATATGAAATTATTGATTTCATAAGGTTAAGATTGCAATTAGTAAATATTATTTCATATTATAAATTATGTTAGACATGGAATTATTTCTTCAACAGTATAAGGTTGCAATCAGAATAAATAATTCCATATATCAAATTATGTCATTTAAGGAATATTTGATTTGATAAGGATAAAGTCAAAATGAGAAGGTATATTCTTATAAATAAGGATATTCTCTATTAACTATCAACCTTGATGAGCGGTTGAGATTATATCCTTAAGAGGATTTTGGCCCTTCTCTCTGCCTATAAATATAACTATATTCATTGTAAGTCTTATCGAAAAACATCAAAAACTAAAGTACGGCTAAGGGAGAGAAGGCAAATTCCAAATCTACAAATTCTACATCTATAACTTACAAAATCCATCTTTATTATCTTCTTCTCATGATGTCTTATACAGGTATGCAATTATTTATTTTGTAACTAAGAATATGATGGAAAAATCCTTATGTTTACACAAACATGTACAATCTTCAAACTTCGGTCTTTAAGCAGACAAGAATGAGAGTATTTTGAATATATTTGTCTATCACATGAATTTGATATGGTACAAATGGAGCTCAAAGGTATTACTTAAATTACACCCATCGGTTAGACTTCTTCAAAAAGCTATAATGGTCAAATGATTCGTTTTCCATTTCAATTATTCTCCTAAAGCATTTTCCATTTAAATTACACCCGTCAAATAAATTGAACTCAAGACCTCCTGCTACTAAATGGTTGCTCTACCCGTCTAATTTACAAAAGCATCATATAATTTTATCTTTCAGTATATGATCAAGTACATTTTTATTCTTAATATGTGCTGCAAGGACATTTCACATGAAGTTATTTTCTGTGTTTCTTTTGTGTAATTCAGGGCTGTTATAGCAATGGTTCTATTTGCTAATTAAAAAGGTCATTAACATGCCGGTTCCATAGAAAACCAAAATTAGGAAGAAAAAAAAAAACAGTATCATTAACTCTCACATATATGAGGTTAGGGCTTTTGGTTGGTTTTACTGTAGAAAAAACCAAAACGAATCGGAGCCCTGAAAAATCAGAATCAAACCAAATTAATTTCAGTTAGTTCGATCTAATATTGACTTCATCGAATTAAGAAAGTAATTATTATTTAGATGGTTGATTCATTCAAAGGAAAATAAACTAATGTTGAAGAGATTTTATTAAATATTTTTATGCTTATAAAAAATTAACCTATTTTCAATTGGTTATTTTTTATTATTGAACCAATTGTTTAAAGTATTACAATGCATTGTTGTCAAAAATCTTAAAATTCTACGATTTGAATCCCGTTTTAAATCGAATCTCTCCTTTTACGATTCGATTTACATTTTGATTCACACCAAGCTAATATAACACTTAGAAACATCATTCAATTCAAATCAATATATTCAATATACTTATTTGGGTTTACAATTCAAATTTTAATCATTTAAATACAAATTAAAGTTGGAACAAGAGAGAAAATGATGTTTTAAATTTAGATGTAGAAGTTTGTACATCAAAATTAATTTCAAAATGTGTGCAAACTTTAAAATGCATGTTTTTTGAATCCACGATTTACGATTTAAATCCCGTTTCGATTCATCGTTTGAATTTTACGATATATGATTTGAATCTGATTTTGAAAACCTTGTTACATTGTTAGAAATTTGGATAATACAATAAAAGATTGATTAATTTGGTCAAAATAAAAGCTTATTTAGTTTCATTATCAAACCGACCGACGAAATGAATCCGTTCGGTTGGTTAATTCGGTTTTAACCGAATATTGCTCGCCTCTATTGTCAAACTTGTAAATTGTGTACTAAAAAGTCATTTACCATTTGATCAATGATGGTAGATAATAATTTAGTTTTACTGTTTACACTCTGACATAAAGGTTTCTCGGACTTACCTTATAAGATCTACTTATTTACATTTCATTATATTGTTATAAAATTTGAATTGATTAAATGTGCATGACTTACATGTTACAAATATAAGATTTAAAAAAAAAGTCGAATTAGAAAAAAGTAAAGATAAACGAGATTACGAAACCATGAAATAGGTTAAACATCATCTTATGTATGTTAATTTTAAGCAACAATTGTTCTAGATTAATAAAATAAGTATATGTTGTAAATTTATAATTAACATGCATATAATATTGATACATTGATTTTGTTTATTCTTATTTACTAACAATCTAGTAATGATTAAAACTATCATAACTGTAACATGCCTAGTACGATAATATCATAAACAAAAATCAAAACTGATCTTATGTGATTTTTGGACCTTGTGTAAAAGAAATGAACTTATGAAAGCGTATATTCATCATTGGAAACCGGGTAGCCCACAAAAGAAGATGTGAGCTGATCTTTCAAAAAATTTAAACCCTAATTGATTATTATTGGGTCTATGAAGTCTAATTTATTTAGAACACTTCTAAATTTGATTTAAATAAAACCATATATATTATTTAATAGGGAAGTCTACTTAGACAAAAATTTAAACACAAGAAATTCCAACTATTAGATCTTCATCTTCTATGTAAAGATAAACAAATCTAATGATTCACAATTTGTGTGTTTAATTTTATATCCTAATTGTCGTTTCCATTATTTAAGTCTATGAAAAGTTTGAAATCATTTTTTTTTCACTTAAAGTATAAGTATCCATATGTATCATATACATATGTATATGTGTGCATTTGTAACTTGATATTCCGTGTATGCATGCATATGAATGTTGAGATTTACATTGCAACAGGCACATTCACTCATTCTATATATGTTGTATTTTTTTCAAATATATGCATATACTTATAGGTATAAACATCCAAGTAATTATATATATTACATATCATGAAAAATATTAAATATATTATATTATAAATAATAATGAGACATACATGTGTGTTTATGTGGGTGTGCAAATAAAATTATAAATTCAAGGAAATAAACTTATATCACATATGAATTAAATTAAAATAATTATGATGTGTGTGTGTGTATAATTATTAACTTTAGAAGTCCACAACTCTAGCGGAATTTTATGGCTTCCAACTCCCAGCACAGGGTGAGGGTTCGATGTTTGGCAGTCATACTTTGGTGACTTGTTATTTGCAGAGGCATGTAATATTTCTTAAATAAGTGGAAGTCTTCGGAACGAAAAGTGCCTCTGCAAGAGCTTAGCTTAAACGAAGGGTCGGTTGGAGTGGACCAGTCAAATTTCATAGCTCTACTCTTTGGAGTGGGATTTTTTTAATAATTATAGTTAATTGTAAATTTGTAGTATAACAAGATATATACGTATGTGTGTGTATATATATATACAAACAATTTTTTATTTTATTAATATTCCAGTTCAAATAAGGATGTAGATCTTAATTTACTGGAATTTTAGTATGTTATTATACATATATATATTATGAATTAATTAGTGAAATTGCCATAAATAAATAATATAAATAATAATATGATAAAATATCTAATTTTCTGAAAATCAAAAATAGTACTGTAAAAGTTAGCATTCGTTAATTACTAGCTAATTTATGTTTGATTTAATATTTATCCACATAACCATGATCAAGTAAGTTTAATATGATCTCCTGCCTACATGTGACATAATTTCAATGACTATTTCAAGTAAGTAGTTGGCATCTATGTTATTTTCCATATAATTAAATAATTAAATAATAATAATACAATATACTAAAAATGATGATATTTCAAAAAGTTAATAATTTTTTTAATGGTTTGTTGGCTAGCTGTGCTGTTGTAGCTCCAATTAAGACTAGTTAGAATCTTTTCATTTATCGAGTCTTAGATATTGTGTAATATCATACTTCTTTGTGTGGTATTTGTTATGTAACGATGGTCGGACCAAGCTCCCCCTTAATGTTAATATCATACTTCTGTATTGGTATTGTGTGATATTTGTTGTGTAATATCATACTTCTTTGTGTGGTATTTGCGACGTCCGACTTTCCGAATTTTAACCGTTGTTCTTCCTTAACAACACGCGGGACAACCCTAACACTCTGTCCCTTGACTCGCTTTCCCTTCGAGTAACTTTTTAGAGCACTGCCTTATCTGCACAACCCGGTCCGTAACCTTCGGCTCCGATACCATTGTTATGAAACGACATGACGCATGCATGTGAGTTGACACAAATAATGTTGTAATAAAAAAAATCCTTTAATGTTACATGCCTATTAACTCATACTTACACAACACTTCTCCAAGAAATTTAGCGTTGTGGGACTTTCCGATTCTAAGCCATTGTTCCTCTTTAACAACATTCGAGACAATACTAACAATATTTATGTGCATGTTGTTATTTCGTAGAATGCAGTTTAATTTGTAAGTGGAAATCAATATTATGGAGTGAATTCTTAAGGGACCCGCATATGCAGTTGGATTCGTAACATTGACCATATAAGTTAATAGTATAATGAAAACCTAACATTAGTTTAGTACTAGCTAATTTATATTTATTTAATAGTATAATAAACATTATTCAATATATTTAGCCTAGATAGTTTACAAGGTATTGTTAAAGATTTTCTCTACTAGAAATTTGGGATTTTGCAGCGGAGCATGCCCAGGGCCACTGACGGCTTCATCACTTGGCTGATTGTCGTCAGCCCTTCATTTTATTTAAACTTATTACTTCATTGTGTTATATTGGTTTAAGTATATATGCATTATGTTTCTTGGCAAGTTAATTCTATTTTGTAATATTGGCAAGTTCACAAGGAATTAACATTATTCTAAATTGGATATATTCACAAGCTGATTTTTTTCGATTATCTTCTAGTTTCACAAGTTGATTTAAAATGCCTTTGGCTTATATGTATCTGAACAAGCAATTATGTTTATATGTAATTTTGGATATTTTTTAGTTATTGCTGTATTTTCAAGTATCTTTAATTTATGGGTTATAAGTTAGTTAAATTAATTTAATTGAAGTTTTCTTTGCTGCATGAAATCATCAATTCTTATAATGTATCTTGAATTGTAAATGAGTTTGCAAAACGTTGATATAGGGACAAAATACAGGAGAGAACAGTGATGCTGTGAATTTGGAGGAAATTAAAAAAAATGAAACAAGGACTGCTCACCTAATTCGTCGACTAGCCCATTTGGTCAGGAAGGCATGTCCTATTGTGTAAATGTGTGTGCGTAAACAACTCACGCTTGCTCTTCCATGTATTGCATTCCCAAAGTGAATGCTCAGAACAGTTTCCTTGTGCAGCTCAATCTTTCACTCGCACACATTGTCCAGGTGCTACTGATAATCCCAAACAAAAGTTATTAGGAGTGTCCTGTACTCATCGACAGTTTGGCTCTGATGTCATAAATCACGCAGATACGCATCTTATTGATGAACCAAGTGCTTATCTTGATTCAAAGCTGCCTATTGTTGCTTTAGAGGTCAGTTATTATGAGGTTTCTTTAGGCAAAGAAAACTGCTTTTATAGTTGAAAAACGTATAAAAGTTTGAATAACTGTTTTTGGTCTCTTTAACGCAGTGCTTAAAAAGGTAAGATTTTTGTCTTTGTGCCATTTTATAAGTTTATATTAGTTTGCCATGTTCACTTTTATACTGAAGTTTTTTTTTTTTTTTTTTTTTGAAACTGATATACTGTGAAGTTTATTTCAGACTGCCCTGTTATTTTATTTTTTAAGCATATTGTCCTTCAATTTCATTGGGGAAAAACGTATCAATGAAATTGTATTCTGTAAAATCCAAAGTCTACGATGATAGGAAAATTACCGCACATGATAACTATATATTTGGCGACATTTATCAACATGAGAGAAACTCAGACGTGGAAACATAACTAACATGTATCTAATATTCCTCCTTTTTATTAGGGTTCACTGGAGAGTTAGTAAAAGCATTGCAATAGTTTAGTACATCCTCAAGAATTGATGGGGCACATTTCGTACCATGTTGCTACCAGTAGGATAGCAAATAGCCATCTGAGCTATGAAAGTTATGCAACAGTTTGCTTCTAACATGGAGATCTGTCTTCTTTTTTTAACTTTAGAACATTTTATATGGTGTGAAATCCTATAGGACATTGATTGATTTTGCAGGTATGATTCTTTATTATATAGATTGTTTCATGTCAAATCATTTTTGCCTTGAGTCAAAAGAAGCATGCGTATCATTAACTAATATTATCCATGTGAGACATAAGTAATAAGTTTTATATGTATCCAGTGTCGATCTGAGCATACTGGTTCTAGTCTAATATGAAAAGAAATTGGTTTTTTCGTTCCACTATATAATAAACAGTACTAATTATATATGGTCGAAATAAAATGCAAACTCCATTATAAAATTTAAGGTTAGTTACAAAATATAGACTAACAAAATCATTTAGATTACATACGGAAAAAACAATCTACATGTCAACGTAATAGATTATAGCAATAGATATCATCGAAAGCAACTCCTCTATAATCTCTTTATAATTAAGCAAATCTAAGTATTCATTTTTGATTAAAATCACAGTTAGTCCACTTAGTCCTTCTTGTGACATAGTAGTACGAAGGTATGCTTTTGTCAATTTCAATTTTGACGCCGAAGTAACCATAACGGTGATAGTCATTAAAATTTGATAAGCAACCCAAACATTGAGAAATCTACTTACATCTTGATAAGACCTTAAAAAAATAAGAACACCAGCTGATGTGATCACTTGCAATGGTAGAATTTCTTTTAATTATCGAAGCTCACAGAACAACTAATTAACACAAATATCCTGTGCTTCGTCGTGGGTTCAAAAAATTTCTAGGTTCATGCAATAGTCCTTCAAACTTCTCCTCATTAAGAAATTTGAATTTCAAATTTAACAAAAAGCCAGAAGTTTCTCATAATGTTTAATTGGTCAAACCGGTATCTAAGTGAAGTTAAAGCTTGATCGATTATATATAGCAAAAAAATAATTAACTCTGAAATTCTCTTTTGGTGATTGTCTGTCATCATTCTCTACAATATTTTCATTAAATTATTTTTTTTCTATTTAAAGTCCTTTTTTCAAGAAAAAATGAATCAATGGCAACGTCAATAATTATATGACAAATAGTTTTGGATTCTGTAGAAATTCATTTAATAAGGGTATTACTATTTGCATCCGGATTTCCACATCCGACCATCGCACCCCGTTCAGCCGTTCGCCGCCGAACAACATTTTGCAAAAATGAACTGTTCGCCGGCCGAACAATGTGAAGGTTGTTCGACTGTTCACTGCCGAACACGTTTTTGTGGTGGTCGGAAGTGGAAATCGGGGTGCAAATGGTCGCACCCTTTAGTAATATGACAAATGAAATCTGGCCTATCAAACATTAATTACATCTTCTTGCAACGACCTTAGATTGATAAGTAGAAATTCATTTAAAAATTACATACATGCATCTCCTTGGACAAATGTTATGGAAGTAAATTAAATTTTACCAGCAAAATACAACTGAAAGAGGAATGAGCTCTATCAAACATCAATTATATCTTCTTGCAACCAGCTTAGATTTATGAGTGGAAATTCTTTAAAAAATTACATACTACTTGATTATATTTGTAGGTGGGGGAAAAGTATTCTACTTCAGGTTTTTACAGAAGGGGGAAAAAACAAATGAGAAGTTGTACTAATTGATTGAAACTAACAGTTTAGTATTAACTACTTGATTATATTTGTAGGTGGGGGAAAAAGTATTCTACTTCAGGTTTTTACAGAAGGGGGGAAAACAAATGAGCTCAGAATTGCTGTTGTATCATCCTAACTCAGATGAATAGTGCAGGAAACCAACCTACACAAGCAGCTTCCTCATTGCTCAAGAAGTGGTATCCTCTCCAGTTTTTTAAATAAAAAATATTTTGAAATTTCTATGATGTGGGACAATAAAGTACTCTCGCTAATGGAATACTCATAATGGTCTTGTATGTAGAAAAACTGGATTTGACGCAGGATTAAATGTCATTTCGATTTGAATATATGACGGCATTGTTTGAAGAGTTGTGTACTGCAGTTCATTCATAGCATTCTGCTCCATATCAGCGTCCATGGTATTCACTCTTCATAACTAATTTATAGTGAAGTGTTGCACCTATAGGATGCTATATATTTTGATCGCTAATTGTGTGAGGTTGAAATTGATACATGGATGTTGTTATAGATACTATCATCAATCTTTTTCACTATTATAAAAGATGTATTTTGTTCTTTTCTTATTTGTGTATTATATTTCATTAAATTTTATTAGAACTTTCATTCCTTTTATAACGCTGACTGTTTAAAACTGAACACCGATTATTGGATGCCAGGTATTGAAATAGTCATTTATCTAGTTTATAAAGTTTTGAATGAGAACTCTTTTATAAAATTAAATAGCAATTATGACTATATTGAATGCTGATTGATAAATGTTGAATGTTGAGATGATTGTTTCCTTGCAATTCCTGGTTGCAATTGAGAATCGTGAGTACCCAGGTGCTAAAAGTGACCGAGTGACAGCAAATTTGGGTATCTGGTCGATGTTGATATTGATTTCAGAGTTTGCTGTAGCAAGCTTCATTGATAGAAACTGTAGCGTAAACTCACATTTAGTTCACATTTGTTGACTACTCGTGTCTCAAAGAGACAAACTCAGATATGGAAACATAACTAGCATGCATCTAATATTCCTCCTTTTTATTAGGGTTCACTGGCAAATTAGTAAAAGCATGCATTGCAATAGTTTAATACATCCTCAAATATTGATGTGGGACATTTCGCACCGTGTTGTTGCCAGTAGGATAGCAGGTTTGAAGGTATCTAATGTAATTCTATGCTGTGTACTTCTCTTTTAACCTGGGAATATTTGGTCTCATTCCTAGCTTAGTCTCTGATGGGATAGGATAAATTTTATATGGTGTGAAACCCTTAGGACATGAATTGATTTTGCCCAGGTTTGATTCTTTATTTTGTTTGCTTTGAGTAAAAAGAAACATGCTTATGATTAACTAATATTATCCATGTGAGACATAAGTTTCATATGTACAGGGCTGTAAATGAATATACGAAAAATCCGAAATCCATTTGCATTCGCATTTGAAAATCGGATTATTATTTTGTTAATTTGAAAGTCTATATTATACATACTAAATACGCATTAATTGCTCAAAATTATATATTTTCATTATATTCATTTAATTTTTAGCACTTCAGTAAACATCTGGACTGAAAAAGCTTGATATTAAACTAAAATTTTCCATTTATGTTCTTCCATTATCAACTGTTAGCTGAAAAAATAATTATCCAATATCCGTCTGTATCTGCGGATACGGATATCCGATATCCAAAAATGATTTCGAATGCGAACATGACACTATCCGCATCCGAAAGCATCCGTTGATAGTCCGACATATGTATGTATGAACTTAGATCAGGCCCCCTCGTTTTTGATATACCTTAAATCTCATCTAATTTCAACAAGACATGCTACAAACTAAATAAGGTAGTTGTCGAAGACTAAATAAAATGGTTTCTATTTCACTGATGGAGGAGTGAAAGAAAATATATTATTTTAATTAAAACAATGGTTGAAATCAAATGTTTCTGAGGTGTTGCAATTGTAAGGAAAGTCATTCCTTACCTATGTATCTGTGAGTATTTATGAGAAAAACATTCAGTGACACTCAATTTTTTTAGTACTTCTTGTACTCATCGATTTCCACTATACAATCCGATTTAAATTATAACATATTGTTGAGACAAACATATTGTTATTATTTGAAACAAATAACATCCTTAAATTATGAGCTACAAAGATGCTGCAAAATAGGAGTATCATTGAGTGTTCATATATACATACGCACGCACACTCTGAAGAATGTGCCAAGATGTATATATGGAAAATTCATTTTAGTCAGTAATGACACAAAATGTGATACGAGTTATATTAATCATTGGATTATATCATCCAAGAAAGCTTCTAGTTCTACAGACTTTTGTTACTATCATGGCAATTGCCGAGTTTCATGTATGCTTGTATCAACAATTTATATCTTAGCCATTAGACTTTGCTATAGTTTCAATATTACGTGTAAAGGCGAATATTTCTAAGGTCAATGTTTGTGTTAGATTTTAAGTTCCAATTTGCATGTTACTAAGTAGTAACCCCTTCCCCTCTTTGTCTTTGCGTGCACACGGTTTTTTTTATTGATGTCTCTATTGCTCGTGTGATAAATGCCAGGATTCACGTAGGATTGAGTTTTTTGTTTCCATTTTTTTTATAGTTACTTCCAATCATGCATTTACAAAATTTCCATTTTTCTTAAATCCTTTAAGAGGAATTTTTCATATACATAACAAAACGACACAAAAAAATTTGCGATCTTCTAGGTAATTCCTTTCCTGCCAAGCTTTTTATTTTTAGCCGTTCAATTTCACAAGCCAAAAAAAGTAAAAAGAATCTAAATAGCTATCACCTCCCATTTTTTTGTTCCAACGACATTTCCTCTTGTAATTTCTAGATGTCAAAAAAAAAAAAAAAAACCCTTAATCCTAGTCCCCTTTCCTCCCTCTTCTTCGCCGTTCCAATCTCCTCACATCTCCATCTTCTTATCAATGTCACTAGGTTGCCAATTTTATCATTAATTTTATCATCATGAATTTATTTTTAGATTAATCCTCTATTCGTTGTAATACTTTTATTAGCTGCTTTGGAAATTTTTTATCATCTTCATCTCCTCTTCAAATTGATTCTTAATTAATTTTAGGACAAAATTTTAAAATGACCCCTAGATAAAAAACCTATTGCAAGTATGGACTCAAGAGAAAACTTATTGCAGAAATAAGTCTCGTTCATATATAGCGTGCACGCTTACGGAATGTGTAAGATATATTTTTCTAGTTTTTTTTTTTTTTTTTTAAAAAAAAAACTTGCGCATTTCACAAGTGCGCAAGTATATATTATGTATCTACGTGTTAAGGGATGCACATTTGCAATTTACAACATAAAATAAACAATAGCCCCTTTTCGCCTCCATTTCACCTCTTTCTCCTCATTTCACCTCTTTCACCAAAACTATTGCCTTGCCTCATCCAGTTTCAATTCTAATTCTCAATTTACATTCTAAATCAAAATAATATATTGTTTGAGACATCTTCCTTGTTGCAAGGTAAAAGAGCTAATCCTAGTTGTTTATTAAGTTTGTTTAAAATGGTTATTTTATTAGTTAAATTATGTATATTATTGTTGTTTTGTTTATTATGAAGTTAGACATGGATAATTAGGAGATCGACGATGAAATATTAAAATAAATTAGAAGTGCAAAGAAATTTTACGGGGGACATACATTGATGGTGAAGTTGATTATGTTTTGAAGACAATTTAATCCAATACTATAAAAATTCCATTGTGGAATATTAACCTTAGAGGCTCGTTTACGTGAAATTCCAACAAACCAAAGTCTTTATAATCATATTTGCATTTGTCTGAATATGGCCAAACGTCTACATCATGTTATTCATCCAACTTGTAATATTCCAAATTAATCTCAAGCAATCAACAAGTTAGTAATAATTTTGATGTTAGTATATGCATTCGAATTAGATGCACACACTTAACTCTTATAATTATTTTATTACTTGTAGCTTCCAAACAACCCACTTAGAAGAAGAATTCAAGGGTCATGATGATGATTATGTTGACAATGCAAATGATAATGATGAAAAATTGAATATCATCCAAGCAAATTGTGTGGTTGATATAGATAGTACTTAGGTTGATAGTATGGAGATTGTAACGACCCACCTTTCTGACCATCGAAAGATGACCCAAATATGCTCATAGAATTCCAATGTCGAACATAAAACTATCGGAAACGCAGATTGTTACTATAACATCCTGCCTTTTCGCTTACTTCAAGCCAGTAATAAAACCAACTCGAACCGTTCGAAACGATAGATTGTTATTAGCTTCTGAGGTAAATAGAATGAATCACAGATCATAAACACAAACACGGAGAAATATAATATCTCGCTACGGAAAATACATAATACAATAGAAGTTCATGAAGCTACTAAATAAAATTTTACAACAGAGATCACACAAACAATACAGCGGAAGTCTATTACAATTAATTTCCAATACATGAATAAATGATAAATATATGAAACAAAAATGACAAGAATAGCTGAAAAATTGGAGCAACCGAATGTTGAATCCCGATATATGAGTATTTTGACTATGACAACTATACATAAGCATATATATTCGACTAACTTTGTTTTGTAAGAAGATATTCGACAAACAGATTCAAGAACAGCAAAAAGAAGATTAAATATGTTATAAAGGTCTGTCAGTCTTAGATATTCATGTTAAAGTCTTCCTTGATGATTACACACACACACACACACTATATAAATGTATGTTTTCATCTTAAAAAGAGGCAAGGAATATATTTTGCCCAGAAAACAAACGTCTGAATTATTTCAGACAGATTTCTGTTTGCTGAGACAAAATATAATTATTCATAATATTCAGACGTCTGGTCTGAAAATTTCAGACGTCTGAATCTACATTGAAATGAACTATTTTCTTGTGGCTCTATTTTTAAATTCAAAACAGACATCTGAATTTTATATTCAGACAACTGATTACGAAAGGTTGCAACTTATTATAAAGAGTCACACCTTTCTAAATCGTTTCTATTGATGGAAACACTTCATGATTAGTTACAACTCTTGATACATTATAAATAAAGACTTGATTAACTTCTCCAATCACCAAATTTTCAATCTATCCTTCTCTATATTATTCTAAGCACTCTAGTATTCTAAAAGCACATATTTACAATATAATCTTCCATAATCTTTCACAAGCTTCACGTTTATCATCAAGGAAAGACTATAGGAAGGGTGTACTATATATTGACATATCAGTGTTAACAAGAACACAAACAAGTCATCAATTATTCTGTATTATAAAAGTCATCTTCAGTGGTTGAGGCAAGAAATTTCGTTCAGCAGTTCGGGTATTTGTGAACCTATTCCTCCGGGTGAAATGAGGGTTTTAGTGTTAGTGAAATACCAGAAGTGAGTCTAGGACTGGACGTAGGACAGTGGTCTGAACCAGTATAAATCGACTGTGTGATTTACTGCTTACTATTCTACTATATACTCTACATCCTACTCTCCATACTACACGATCCTATACCACTGCATAGCCTCTTACACCGAAGAGGTAGATACAGGTGTTATAAGCTCCAAACTCCAAGAGTAAATCTCAAAAGCTGTAATACTCGATCTGACCCGAGCAATAATGCAAAAACAAAACAATTCGGATCAGGACTAACATTCTCATGGAAGTAAATCTACTCAAATGAAATGTTCAATGAAATGCATCAGTAACTTAAAGGATGTTTGGGATCACCATCCTTTAAGGATCTGTTAAATTAGATATTATATAATACAATATGATATTATAATAATGTCTATGGTTAAATATACTATTGAAAATAGCATACGCAGGATTACCATTATTACCGTTACACCGTTTATAATACCGTAATCTATACTTGTGCAGTTAAAACGCTTAGCGGTTCTATAGCAGCGGAAGTGCAAAAAGGTGTAGCGGGGATAAAGCAAAGAAATAGCAGGGATATAGCGGAGGCACAAAAAAGTTAATTAGATGTAAAACCAAATATTTGAAAATTAATTAATTATCTTTCTCACAATATATGTTTACAAGAAACTAATATTAGTTAATACTATATAACAAAATCAAGGAATGTCATAGTTATGCATGCTAAATTTTGATGAGTGTAATTGATTGTTATCATATGTTAGGCACATATGCTTTAAATTTAGTCCTTTAGGCTAAATTTACATACTTTTTATAAAAAGAAAACTAGTCAAATCAAGCTCTATATATTAATACTGCTAAAGCGGACACTAAAAAGCGTTGATTTAGCGGATGCAGCGGAAAATAGCAGGGCTAGAAGCAGATCTACTGTTCATCGGTGCTAAATTGAAATAGCATAGCGGTTGATGAGTGCTATGGGTTATAGCAGGGATATTGCAGGGCTTTAGTGGGGCTTTAACTGCATAGGTCTATAGAGATACCGTAAAGTCCACAGTAACCTCGTGGCTATCAGAGGGCACTCCATAGGTACAATACAAATTAAAGTCATAGGGGGTCGATGAGGATAATATGACAAGGCACATGAGGAATTCTCAGAGTAGGAACATACTAGTTGCACGCCCGGACTAGTGGTAACGCATAGACACGACTACCGCCCACCTCAGAAAAACACTCTGAAATCAAGGATGCGCATCTTTTAAATCAAGTCAACCGAGAAACTGTAGTAATAAAGTAAGAAGTGTTGCCGATGAGGGTAGCTAATCTCAATTGGTCTGGTATAGCCCTGTTTTAGTCATTTTAATTATGACCTGAAGGTCAAGGACATCCATCATCGTTCTCTCTTTCTTCAAATCCAGCAGCGTTCGTCAAACCAACTTCATTCAGGATTCTCCACCACGTACACAGTTGTTAAAGTGGTTTTCCGTATTGGTAGAGAGTATGACAATAACCGATCCCGTTCTCTTTAACAACCAAACGTTTACATTTTTCACACCGTGTTTATTTTATAATCACTTTAAAATTCATTTATACGGAGTCTCAGATTCAAATTTGAAATCAAAATTAAATATCTAACTATGATTATATCTAATTTTTAAAACAACTTACTTAAATTGCTTTAATCAAATAGAGTTAGAAAAATCATACCATAAAGATCTCAAACTATAGTATAAACCAATACTATAATATTTAACTTTGGTTTTATTTAATTTCTGAAACAAAACGACTTTTAACCCAAAATCAACACATATTTAAATCATACCTCAAAGATTTCAAGTACCGTCTAAATCGGTACCAAAATATTTAACTTCGAGGATATGTTAGTTTGATTTATATTCATCAATATTCAAGTTCAAACTATTCAAATAATTCAATTCCGTCTTTATAAGAATTCGTATTATGTCGATTCTTAAAAACCCAACATTTCTGTTCAAATTCAATATATACAATTCAAATCAAAATCTCATATTTCAACTGAAACAATTCGTATCATATTTTATAATTCAAGTCGTACAATTTAAAATCATTATTTATAAATTCAAAACAAATTTAAAGTCATTCTTATATATTCATTTTAACAAATTCTTAATTCATACTAAAACGATTTATATAATCGATTCCATACATAAACAATTTATATATTCAAATTCTCATTCAGTCAATTTATAATCGAATTCATATTCATATCAATTATCGATTCAAATTCATTTCCCTCAATGTAGAAATTCGAATTCAAAATCAATTTTGTGACACACCACGTCCGTTAATGTCACTCTTTAACAGAATGCATTAAGTTTCATGAAGCGTTATAGGTAACAGAAATAGAAACATTACAAGACAGATATAAAATAACAACGAAATTTAAAACATTATTAAACAGAAAACATCGTGGTCCAAAACCCACATACATCATAAGTCTGAAATTTAGAAAACTCATTACAATTTCTGTTTTGTACTAAAATCATCAGAGTACAGTAATATATAAAAAGCATAATCCTAAAAAATAACCATATTAGAGAAGACAGGAAATCAAAGCGGTACATCTAAGCAGCTCCAAGCAGAATGAAAGAGAGAATCCAAATCAAGTCTGAGTATTCCCACCCTGAGAACCTGGGGGGAAAAAAGGAGAGAGAGAAAAAGAAACAAAACGGGTCAGACATAAAGTCTGGCGAGTCCAGTTACTTTCAGCATATAAATAAGTAAAAACATCATGACAGGCATATAAATTGGATGAGAGAGATAACTGTATCATAAGATAGGTATAACAGACAGAGCAGGATAAACATAACAGAATATGTTGAGGTTCTCAAGTACTTTTCTCTGCACCAATACTAGTATAACAGAAACAAGATGATCCCAACAGAAACAGAATGGTAGACTTAGGTGTACTTCTAGTGAGGGGTTTTACCCCGTACAATAATAACAGGTAGCCCAACAGAAATGACAAGTGTTACCCCCAACGATAATAACGTGCTCCTAAACAAGCAAGACTAGATGTACCCTCATTATTACCCCAATCGATCGGCTTCCTATCCCATAGATACCCTGTGGTGGCTCCAGAGTAGGATGTATCACTTCCTAAAGTGGCAACCCCTTTTTTCGAGAGGTGCAGCAATATATATTGATGTCACATTGTCTTATAGTCCCAACGCAAGCAGATTCATGAACGCAAATGAATCCGACGGAATGCGCCGTCAACATCCCTACTTAGATGAACCTCTTATAATCAGCTCAATAAGCATACCCTGATGCCGACCTAGTTCGGGGTTCCCCGTTTGATACCAAGATGAGTTACTGACTGATACGTGTTCCAAACAACATATGATACAAGCTACTCCCTAGGCTTGCATCCCCACTGCTAGGATTTTGACAGGTTATGCATAACAGTTTAATAAGGTTGCATAACTCCAACATATAAAACATGTTAAGTTTGTCGGGTTTATATATATAACCCGCCCCCACATATTTAACTAGATTTACTTAAACCCCATTGATTCAAGCAAGTTTACTTAACCCCTACTCAATTTGACAGGTTCATGTAACCCCTACAGATTTAAACATGTTAAGTAGTACAGGTTAACAAGTTATTATCATTCATCCGTTTATGGTTGTTAATGCACTAGACCTCTCACATTAAGCCTACCACTTGTGGATGCTAGATATGCCGGGTGGTTTCAGGTAGACTTCTACCACAAGTCGGACTTAACCTCGTGTCTTAGCACTGTTACATGTATATTTACGCACTCAACCCCTCACATTAGATTAACCACTTGTGAACGCAGGATTTGCAGGGCGGTTCCGGGCAGACTTCTTCCACAAGTGTAATCTAACTTCGTGTCTAAGTGCTGTTACAGTTTCTAATTACTGTAAACCTGGGCATGCTCATTATTAAACAATTTTTCATGTTCAATAAAGGTTATGCCTAAAATCCCAGTTTGATTCACGATACAAGTTATGCCCCAAATTAAAGTTTTAGATCAAGGTATAGATTATGACCCTAAATCCATTCTTGTTTTACAACATAAGTTATGCCCAATTTATCATTCCCAACCATTCCCAATTACAAGTGCTCGCATATTTCAGCGATAGGCCTAGGCTCATAGGTAGCCTAGGCTACAAAAATAAAAAGGGAAAGAGGGAGAGAAAAGAACAGAAATAGGCATAATAACAAGACACGTATATGATGATAGAAATAGGCATACTAACATAATAGGCATATGCTGACACTATCAGGCATAATGATAGAATAGGCATATGAGAACTAACAAGTAAATTAGGTGTACAAGTATTGGCTTATCTATTTAGTTATGATTCGGGTTACTAACATGCATAGGCTTACATCCAAACTTATAAACATGTCAAGATTACTTATTAAATTTTTACATCTAAAAGCAACATAAACTCATAGGGACTGGATCTAAAGAACAGAGAAATCACTGTAGATGTTGTAGCAGAGATTCTTGAATACATATAAATTGTTATTGCAGAAGAATTATCTAGTTTAATCTGAGTTGAAGCAACACCTTGTTGTCTCCATTGTTTTTAACGAATAAAAAAATAGAAACGAGGTCCTATTTATAGCCTACGATCAATGAATCTGGCCGGGAAACATGTCCCGGTTCGCAGAATGGATTTGCCCTAGATCTGGGTGGGCTCGATCCAGTGGTCGACACCCCCGTGTAGGGGTCGACCCATGGGTCGACACCCATGAGGAATGGGGTCGACCCTAACGGGCCGATTTCCCTCCCTTTTTCCCGCTTTTTCATTTTGATTTCTGGACTAGTTTATTTATATTTATATTGCTTATATGTATACAAAATTCAAGCCTTAATATCTTCTTCATATATTGTCCATTTTACGCAAACTCGGAGTCTATCTTAAGAAGAATTCTAAGACGAATGCAATGGCACAGTCCGTTTTAATTAATTCCCAACATTTAATTAATTATTCTTTAGTTTAACATTATTGTGTTCTTTAAAATTACGTGGTGTTACATTCTCCCCTACTTAAAGTATTTTGGCCCCGAAATCTCTAAGTTAAGAAGAATGTATATCCTAACATCCATCATCCATCTACTCGTCCACCAATTCACAGGCATCCATTGTCCTTATAATATTTCTAATGCTTATATGAACATATGCAAAGGTGTGTCTATATGTCCCTTTACTAGTGCGAAAGATCATGCGGTCTACTGGTTCAGTTGACCTTCTTAATGCAATGTATGTTAGTGTCATGAATCCATTGTATATGCAAACAATCCTAGTATATCATGTGAACTCTATATGTGCGTACAATCATCCATCCAAATGCAATCATTCATATGGTGATATACCCATTTCCATTCTTAAAAGAAGAAAAATGCACACACATCCATATGCAGTATGAGAGTAATTGAGCTGATCTAGTGTCTAATGTGTGTGTATATGCATTCATGAGCAAACACTTGCATCCAATTGCATCCATCAAACATAACATGTCCCAAACACATGTTTACATCCATTGGTTCCCTACCTGAAGGTCGAAGATTCAATCGATAGGATATACTTAATGATAGTAACAAGTACGAATAAAAGCATTGGAAAAAGAAGTTAAGAACAAACCCTTGAAAAGAAAAGGGTACGAAGTGCAAATCTTGTCTTCAGTCTCCCAAGTTGCATCCTCGTGATCATCTCCCCACTGAACTTTCATCAACTTGACCTCTCGGTTGCAAAGCTTCTTAACCTCTGATTCAAGAATACGGGTAGGGACTCGTCTAACTGTCACTTTGCGTTCCACCTCCACATCCTCAAGCATACTCGGCTCAACTACTTCTACGGTGTCATGCAGGCACTTCCGTAAATGAAAAACGTGGAAAACATCATAAACACCGGCCAGTCTCTCTGGTAACTTCACTCTATAAGCCATTTGACCAATCCTTTATGTTATGGGAAATGGCCCCACTAATGTTGGTGCCAATTTCCCTACAGATCCAAAATGAACCACATTTCTCAAAGGTGAAACTTTAATGAAAACCATATCTCCTACTTCAAACTCAATATCAGTTCTTCTCTTATCTGCGTAGGACTTCTGCCTATCCTGAGCTGTCTTCATGCACCCGAAAATAAGATCAACCTTCTTTGAAGTTTCCCTAATCATATCATGTCCAAGTAGAAGCCTTTTTATAGACTCCCACCAACAATTCGGTGATTTACAGGGTCGTCCATACAATACCTCGAAGGGTGCCATGCCAATACTAGCCTGATAACTGTTGTTGTAGGCGAACTCTACCAAAGGAAGATGCACTTCCCAAGTCCCTCCGAAGTCTAGGATACACAGTCTTAAAACATCCTTAAGAACTCTATTCATTCTTTCCGTCAATCCATCGGTCTAAGGGTGATAAGAGGTGCTCAAACACAATTGTGTTCCTAATGCCTCTTGATATGAAACGACCCGAACTTCCCCTTAAAGGAGAGCCCGAATTGTATTGAGAACAAACCACATTGGGACACTAACAGAAGAACATTTCATTGCTTATTACAACAATTTTATCAGAATACAAGAATATTACAGAGTATGAATAAATATTACACATTTACTAAATATCAGGGATTTAAATACATTATTGTAGCAGAAAATTAATACAAAACACAACTGAAAGAGATATACGGATACAGAGCTTTCCAAATATTCTTCCAGCTGTAAACCAGGATCCTGTGAATATAAATCTGCAAAAGCAAAACTACTAGCTGCCCGTGTGGAAAATAGGCGCACCCAGAGTTTAGGTTTAAACAATAAACTCTAGGTCAGTCATCTGACTGGTGTGAGAACTAAAACAGTTATTTAAAACTTCACTTTAAAATCAGATATATCAAGGGACCACGCCGTATAACACGGAACGAATTTCCTCCCAAGAATACCAGTGCATATAACAAAACAGCGCAATGCTTTTTGGAAAAATGAAGCTATTATTAGACCCAGGTCCCATCACACAATGCAACACAAGCCGAAGGATAGGGTTTTCCCTTATAATAGCCAAACATGCTTGGTACGTTAAAACAAATCGTTCGATACTATTATAAGTGCATAATATAAATGTGTCAATCCTAGATGGCATGGGTACCATGTATCATGTCGCCGATACTAGGCTCTACAATCAAAACCGCAATTGTCACGTATTGGAAGTTGGATTTCCATATGTGAACCAAGGCAAGTGATCGTCCTTACCACTTCGAGACGCTCTAGCCCGTGTCTCAGGAAAGCACGCAGGCAAGCCTTAGATTGTCAGGGCCGGTCCACACAGAGTGGATTAAAATGCCTGGACACTGCATTTCCCCGCCCAATGGGGCATCAATCTGGTCGGTATAAAGACCATCCCTCGGCTCCGCAGAGGCCGAAATAACCGAGGTGACTCGTTATCCATAATCCACATAAGTAAAACGTCAGAGCTTGCAAAACGCTAACACCACTCCTAGTTAGAAGGAAACTCGTGTCCTCCCTAATGTCCTCTCCCGTTTCTGGTTCACACCGAGGTGTGAGACTCGCGAATTAACGCTACATAAAGCTATGCTATATTAAAGTCATGCTTTGATCACCAACCACAAGACTCTGCTTTTCAACAGAAGCCTCGATCATTTGTATCTCAGCATGCTACACATGTAATTCACGCAATGCAACCGATGTCTATCAATCACACAGAATGAAATCCAATGTCAGACACACATCCATTTACAAGTTCGTTCTAGGTCTGAACGAAACCGAAGACACATTATTCCTCGTCCCATATGTCCAATACAAGAGAGAGATCCTCGCATATCCGGTCGATCTCCAAGTACGTCTGGACGATCACCACTTATTACCTTGTCTTGGGTGTACAGCCCAACCAAGGCATCAGTAATCATCCAAACAATGTGAAGACCTCCGGTCTTCAACCACCGTCTTCATCTTCGAATCATCGCCGATTCAGTTATTCAGAATGGGGTAAACCCGGTCTTTCTGAATAACTCGCGTATATAATAAACAAGTGCTATAAAAATACAACATACGCCTCATTCCAGTTCTAAATATTCTTTTATTTAAATATTCATATCCTTTGGGAAAGGTTCCCATTAATTTTATCAAAGATAAATTCCTTAAATTTATTCTTTAATCTTCCTTTGGATATCAATCCAAACCAAATTATGGTTTATCTAAAATAGTCGGGATTAGCGAACCTTACCGAAGTAACCATTTGTTTTAATTTCCCAATCCCAACCTATTCATCCCACGAAACCATTTGTTTTAATTTCCCAATCCCAACCTATTCATCCCACGAAAAAAAACTGGTAGTACTTCATATCTAACACCACAGTGTTATCGATAAAATTAATTTCCATTTCGCGTTCAATTCTAATTAAAGAGTTAACTATCGTTTGGAGTAAAACTGATGGTACTCCATTCTCGATCGTCTCTTGAATTTGATAATTTTAGCTATCAATTTCACCTTTCAATCTATTTAATGATTCATTAAAACTCTAATTCAGTTTTGATTTCCAAAAATCATTACTTAATGATTATTCAAAGTTAAGAAATTAATCTTATCTTTAACTGGGTTAAAGAACTAATGTCATTTAAAACAAAGCTCATGATAAACCCAAAATCACATTCCATTAACAATGGAAACTTCACGGAATACAGATCAATATATATAATCGATATGAACTTCCATATCCAATCGATACTATAAATGGAATAACGGCAAAGCCCCTTAAATTCCATATATGGTAATAGTCTTCCTCCACAGAAGTCCACTTCGATTATTACCAAATCGAATTCAATTCCATTCCAATTTATTTTATTAAATTGGAAAACTTCACTTTGGAAAATTTCCTTTAAATCTGAACAAAAGATTTATAAATTCCAAATCACATTTCATTGTAAATCGGGTTAAAGAACGAATGTCGTTAAAAACATAGTTCACGATAAACCCATTTCACATTCCATTTTATTCCAATTATTAAATATAATTGGAAACTCTAAAAATCTTAATTAAAAGATTTATTCTCTTTACATGGGGTTTAAGAATAGTGTTACTGAAGACACCGTTCACGAAAAACCCAAAATTCCATTTGATATTAAATACAAGGCTCTGAATCAAAAATATTCAGGCTTATATTCAGTATCAAATACTACAACCAACAAATATCGTATTGGAAATAAGATATTAATATATTTTTCAAATTTCAATAACAATATCTGTATAATCACGAAATCCAACATCGAAATATTCCGAAGACAATTTCGATTCAAATCCATTCCAATTTATATATTGGAATTCCTGTTTATTTTTAAAATCATTTCAAATCCAGTTTATTTATTTAAAAATATTGGATTATAATTCTAGTTAATAACTAGTTCATTTCGATAAAAAACTAACTTTATCTTTTCAAATATGTAATTTTTCATCCTAATTCTTTCCAAATCATTTCTTATGATTTTACACTAATTGTTTATATTTTTAATAATATATCAAGGCATGTACAGTCGATTTCCATAAACGGCCATCGAATTGCACTTACAGCGATCTTTTCCAAATTTGATTTGGACATAATTCCAAATCCAACCGTTAGACTTCAAATCTCTAATATTCGTTAGAAAGCTCTTTTCGATACGAACCCAAAGGTTCCGGTTTTAGGAGATTCCGACGGTCGGATCTCTCGTAATGTCCATTCGAAGCCAATGGTTGAAATTCGCGAACTACCGCAGCGCGTCGCGTTTTATTCAGGCCATTATATTATATATATAATATATATTTCGTCGATTTCCATTTAAAACATATTTTATAAATCGTTTTAATATTTTTTTCAAAACGATTTCAACGTCATATTCAATTTCAAATCAAAATTGAATATTCTATATCATTAATATATAAATGATAATATTTTTAAAACGTTAGATTTTGAAATCAATTTCTTTTCAATATTCGTTATAAAATGAATAAAATCGATATAAATATCGTTCGCGTCAAAATGGCGCACATCTAATCAACACGGCTTTATATATTTATATATATTTGTGTACATCCCAAATCGGACATCAAACTCATATTTTGATATTTTACTGAATATTATTTTAAAATAATCATTATTTTAAAATGTTCGTTATTTTAAAATATTCATTCGTTCTGAATTGGAATCAGACACAGTTAATTACCATATAATGTTATTTATATGGATTTCATACAACACACGTATATAACAACCATAATCAACAATCATCCATCATCCAGAGTGCATTCTACACTGTATAAGCATTAAATATAGATATTTAACGCTTACAACAGTCTGTCAACCCATCGATCGGCATACAACTATACAGTTGGGATTAGTGTACGTCAAATGTCATCCCAACACCCGTGTGGGGTTTCAATCAACAAACACAGATTTTATTTGTGCAGTTTGGGCGATGTGTAAAATTTATTATCCCAATCCATATCGGTCAAATAAGTGTACATAAACAAATCGTCCGATTTGTAAATGAATATTTATTTTATTTCCAACACATGAATTTTCTATTCAGTACATTTATACCGTAAAAATGATATATTTTTTTTGTTTCTAATATATTTTAGAAAATTTTGGATGGCATAACGACGCGATATTAAAATCGGGTAATGTCTAGCATTACCCCTCTCCTGGTATCGGCTCGCACTATACACACATAACAATTCAATAAATTCAATTCAATTCTCATCCCAAACCAAACAATCAAACAAGTCGTCCATGGTCTGTGGACGACGGGGAGCAGTTCATATATGCAGTTATAAAATAAATAACTGTATAAAAATTATAGTGAGGAGTTCTCACCTTAGGGATTCACTCCGTCATTCTTTAACGAACGATGGTTTGGATTCTATTCAAAATTCCAACGCAATCTTCTTTACGCTGTTCATAGTAAAAATCACATTTTTAATATGATGTTTACATATTAAAAATCATATTTTTATCCCGCTACTTTCCATATAAAAGTCATATTTTTATATCTCTATTTTCTATATAAAAAATATATTTTTATAATGATACTTATATATAAAATCTCATATTTTTATTTCAAAACAACATATATACAAAGATCCTATTTTTTTTTATCATGTTAATATATATAAAAATCTCGACTTTCCTTATATAAAAATCTATTCTTTTCTAATTTAAAAATCAATCCTTTTCTAATTTTTAAATCAATCATTTTCGCAAACAAAATTCATAATTTTCCCTAAACAAAATATAAACTTTTCTATAATAAAAATCTGATCTTTTCATATTAAAGAAAGTCATATTTTTATTTAACCATTCAAACAATAAAAATCGTATCTTTACTCTATGTAATAATATATAAAATTCGTATTTTTAATCTATGTCATTTATTTTAAAAACTGATTTTACACCTACTATTATATATTTTTATTTCAATGTTGTTAACTTTAAAACCATGTTTTTATTTTCCAAAACAATGTACATTTTTATTTTTAAAAACATTGTCTTTTTATTTTAAAAACAATTTCTATTTATAACTATACTTCGTAGAAAAACTGAAAATTAAAGTTCAAGGCTAAACAAACTCATGGTGGTTTTCCAGAGGACAAGGGGTGGCGTAGGAGGCGGTTGGTGACTCAGGGCGGTCTACGGCGCGGAGCAAGTGAAGTGATGGCGGATTTTTCTCTTGGCGGTGGAAACTTGAGGCTTCACGGTTTGGATGAGGGAAAGGGGAGGAGGGAGGGCGTCGGAGTGGGAGGGGTGCGACCCTTGCTTGAGCGACGGTGGGGCCTTAAGCGCGATGGTGCGCTGGGAGAGAGCGGTGACCGGGGGGAGGGGGGCTAGGGCAACGATGGATTGATGGTTTTTTTTACTGTTATTCGATTTGGAGATGAATGACTGAGGGGTTTGACTTCGAAGAGAAGGGTAAAGGGGGTGTAAATAATTATATGGGTGCATTTTTTACAGGTCCCTATTAAGTTTCAAAATTAGACTCACATCCGGTCATAAACTTATTATAAATTAGGTCCCTATATTTCGAAAATACATCGAAAAACAAATAAAAAAATACGACAATTAATATTAAAATAAAAAGTGGTCTCGACCAAAAAATCAATCAAAAAAAAGTTAAAAAACATGCTAAAAACAAAAAACAGCAAAAAAAACTAGAAAAAACTGCAGTTAAATGCATAATATTATGCACATATTTGATTTTGTTGCATGCATATGTGCATGTATTCCAGTTCTTCCATTCGCCTTGATTTATTTGCATATTTCTGTGCATGTATTGCACATTTCTTGCATAGAAGGATGAAATAATTCATAACAGTGAAACTCAATTCATTTTTATTTGCATTCAACTGTGCAAATAACCCGAAAACAAGCGCACATGTGTGCAACATATCTATAGGCTAAAACGTTTGCTGAATTTCCTTTATGCAATAGTTGCATACATGTATGCAACTATAGCCAATAGTTGCATACATGTATGCTACTTTTATTTGATTGGTGTGGATTTCTGGGATTATTTTATGATTTTAGATTTTTTTTTTAATGCACTGCCGCACATTTTTCTGGTAGGAAATGGAGGAGGCGGAAGGGCTGAAAGGAGGAGGCGGAAGTTTGAAAATAGGCGAGGCGGGTGTAAAAATAGGGGGCGGAAACTTATTTAAAAAAAAGGGAGGGATGTGGGCTACATTAAGTTTGAAAATAGGGATGTGACCCTAATTTTCACTAATTATATTATTTTAATTGTTTTAATTTAGTTCCATAAAGTCACTTTTTAATCCAACCTCCAATTCAAACCCAACGACTGTCGCCCTCAGCCAATTACCTTCATTCTGAATGCATTGTGATATGTTTCGTAACCCAATTCTAACGTTTTGATCATTTTCCATTTAAATTAAAACATAAATCTATATATATTCGATTCAAATGTACATTTCAATTTACCGGGGCCACATACGGACTCTAAAAATTCCAGAAAAATTATTTCTAGCTTCGTGTTAATGATACGGTCTAAAAAAACTAATTTCATCAAATTTGAAGACCGTTTGAAAAATGGTCATTTTCTGGTCGATCCAAATTGACTTAAACTGTTAAAACACATTTAACTTTGTCACGCTCACATATTGATTCCAAAAATTATAAAATTTGAAATCTAGCAATAACATGACATCCCGGATCCAACAAAAGTGGTTTCGTCGAAAACGGTGGTCATTTGCAAAATGGCTATTTTTAAGGGCTATATTTCCATAGCGACTATTCTCAATTTTCACCTGGAAGTAACTTTTTATTCCCGCTATGAAATTTTGATTTTCGAGATTCGTTGGAAAGATATTTTCCAACTGATTCAAATATTTTTAATTTCGCTAAAATACGGTTTATTTTGAATCCTGTACATTCATTTGAAATTTGAAATCGAATTTTCAAACTATCGCGCCATTTCCAATTTATTTAATTATTAAAATAAATATTTATATTCTAACTTCGATTCAAATAAATATATACGTTCTAGTTCTATTCAAAATAAATTTCTAGTCGTTATTATTTAAAAAAATCATTTTAAATATTCAGAATTCATTAAAATTGCTAAAATAAAAATTTTAAATTGGTTCTGATTTTTCGGGTTGTTACATGCTAGCTCCTCCAAAACTCACTAGGGAATATGGGGTCACGATCGCTCACTGTAACAACCTGGAATATTGGAACCAATTTAAAAATTTTATTTCAGAAATTTTAATGGATTTGAAATATTAAAAATGATTTATTTTAAATAATAACGACTAAAAAATTATTTAAATCGAAGTTAGAACGAAATTTTTTAATTTAATTATAATAGGAGTTAGAAATAGCGTTGCAGTTTGAAAATTTGAATTTGAACTTTGACTAAGTGTACAGGATGCAAAATAAATCGGATTTTAGTGAAACCAAAAATATTTAAATCTATTTAAAAATATCTTTTCAACGAATCCAAAAATTGAAATTTCATAGCGGGAATCAAAAGTTGTGGGCAGTTGAATATTCAGAATAGTCGATGTAGAATTTATATATAATATATAGCCCTTGAAAATAGCCATTTTGTAAATGACCCCCGTTTTCGATGAAACCACTTCTGTTAGACTTGAAATGTCAAATTATTGCTAGGTTTAAATTTCCATTATTTTTAGAATTAATATGTGAGCGTGGTAAAAGAAAACGTGTTTTGTCCATTTCAGTCAAATTTAATCGACTTGAAAATGGCCTTTTTCCAAACGGTCTCCAAATTCGACGAAATAATTTTTTTAGGACCGTATTGTCAAAACATAACTAGAAATAATTTTTCTGGAATTTTTAGAGTCCGTACGTGGCCCCGGTGAATTTAAATGTACGATCAAATTAAATAATTAAATATTTATATTTTAAATTAAAGAAAAGAGGGCTGAGATGATTGAACGGGCTGACAAGACCCAGCCCATTGTATCCGGAAGGGGGATATTTGGCTAAGGACAACTCTCATTGGGCTGAATTTGGAGCTATAAAGGTAAATATATTTTTTAAGAATTAAAGGATATATAATATTAAACAATTATATAAATAACCCCAAAATACAAAACCCTAATCCTTATTCAGCCGCCGCCCCAACCTTAAATGGCCGATACACTCCCATCTTCTTCCCCACCGATCTCCCTCCCCACTCAATAAATATCGATACTCCAAGAAGCAAAATTGTAGAGCGTAACACGAAATAGAACTTCAACGGTAAGGATGAAGTTTCATTGCCTGAATGGATAGAAATCATGGCACAAAGGGGCGCCGTTGGTCGGCGTTTTCTGGTGCCATAGGAGGGCCGAGCTCAGAGCCGTTCAAGGCAACGGCAGACCAGAGGATGACGCACGAGGTAATGGGTGTGGGTTGGGGGTACGGCGGCTCGTGTGGTGGTGCGCAGGAGGCTTTAGAAGTCGAAGTTGGGTTCGTATTATCTAGAAGAGGAGGACGATGGGGGAAGCAGCTAACAAGGGGATTAAGATGTAATTATTTATTAATTATAAATTTAATTATTTTTAATGTAACCCAATGTATGAATCATTATATCTTTGTCATACGGTATCAGAAATTCGCAAATTCAGATCTGTTGGAACCCTCTTGTTGAGATCTACATTACAGAACTGTCTGGAGCTGAAATGGAGAAAGTTGGAAATTCAGACTAAAAACACACTATGAGATTTCTCGATTTAAATTTAAAATAAAAAGTGTGTATATATATACACACACACACACACACATTTATATTGATTGTGGTAGCATATTTAAGTATATGTGGTGCATAAAAGTTAGATTGACTGATTGATTGTGGTGATGATTATTTGAATTATATGTTCATGTTCAAATAGAAATTGTCATTTCGTTAGAAATTGTTACGTTAAAATGAAATTGTCATTTTTGTTTGAAATAAAGGTGTCATTTTGATTAGAAGTAAAAGTGTCATTTTGGTTAGAAATGTCATGATAAATAAAATTGTCATTTTGTTATAAAATTTTACAATAGAAATAAAATTACATTTTTGTTATAAAATTATCATTTTAGATAAATTGTCATGTTAGATTAAAAATAACCTTTTCTTCATAAAATTATCATTTTAGATAAATTGTCATGTTAGATTAAAAGTAACATTTTTGTTATAAAATTATCATTTTAGATAAATTGTCATGTTAGATTAAAAATAACATTTTTGTTATAAAATTTTCATTTTTAGATAAAATGTCATGTTAGGATAAAAATATCATTTTAGATAAATATGTCATTTATGTTAGGGATAAAAATGTTGAAACTTCAAAATTCACATTTTTAATGTAAAGATAAAATATATAAAATATTCATTGTATGGATAATAATGTTGAAACATTAAAATTTACATTTCTAATGTAAATCATGATTTATATAAAATGATCATTGGTTGAAATATAAAAATATTTAACAATAAAAAGTTTACATTTTTATTGTATATGAGAAAATATGAAAAATGAACATTTGTTTTAAAAGATTCACGTCAATAAAAATTTTGTTACATTAAAATTTACATTTTTAATATAAGCATGAATCATATAAAAAGATTCAAGTTAATAAAATTTTGTTTACATTAAAATTTACACTTTAATGTATGTATGAGTCATATTAAAAGATTCATTGTTTGAAATTTGGTTTTCACATTAAAATTTACATTGTTAATGTAAAAATGAATCATTAGAAAAAGATTCATTGCTTGAAAAATGTTTTCATTAAAATTTACATTATTAATGTAAATGAATCATATGAAAATAAGAGATTATATTTTTATTGTCAATTTATTACAATAAAAAGAGTTAAAATAAAAGAACATACTTTTATTGCCATTTTGTCGCAATATAGTTATTAAAGATCATATTTTTATCATCACTTTGTTTCATTAAAATGATTACAATAGGAAAATGTCATTTTCATTTTTCATTTTTTTCAATAAAAATATTGCATATTAAAAATTTCATTTTTAATGTAGTTTAGTATTTCAATAAATAGTTTGCACATTAAAAATTACATTTCTAATGTAGTTTAGTTTCTTAAAGATTTAACTATGAAAATGTCATGTTAGATTAAAAACATCATTTTCGTTAAGATGTCATATTAGATTAAAAACATCATTTTAGTTAAGATGTCATGATAGATTAAAAACATCATTTTAGGTAAGATGTCATGATAGATTGAAAATATCATTTTAGTTAAAATGTCATTGCATTAGAATCATGATTAGTTGAAATAAAAATATGTTTTTAATTTAAAATTACATTTTTAATGTAAGTAGGAATAATTAAAATATGCATTGTTTAATGTTAACATTTACATGTTATAGAAGTAGAAATGTTCGTTTGTTTGATATCAACATTAACATGTTAGAGAAGTAGAAAAATGTACATTGGTAAAACATTATCATGATTATGTTAGCGATATTAGAAATAATTCAAACTAAATTATAATTGGTTAAATTTATTAACCAATGACTTATGAATGTAAACTGTTGTTGTTTGAAAACCTCACACGGGTATTGGGATGACATTTTTCATACACTAGTCCCAATATTTAGTTGTATGTCAATCGATGGATTGACAGTCTGTGACGAGCGTTATTTATTTATTTTAATGCTCACACAGTTATAAATTTCACTCTGGATGTGAATGGATTGTTCATTGATTATAAAATATATTAAAAATAAAGAATATTTTGAAATAACGAATATTTTAAAAATTATGAATATTTTAAAATAATATTCAGTATAAAATAAAATTATGATTTCTATGTCCCTTTTTAGACGAATATAATAATATACAAATGTGAAGCCGAATTAAGTAGCAAACGTTATTTTAACCCGAACGGGTTTATCAATAGATTTGATTTACTTTATAATGAACATCAACAGAAGTGATTTCAAAATCTAATATTTTGAAATTATTAATATTATAATATGATAAAGATGTAGAATATTCAATTTTATTGAATATTGAAAATTGATTGTAACAACCCGGAATTTTGGAGCCAATTTAAAAAATTTATTTTAGAAATTTTAATGAATTTATAATATTTAAAATAATTTATTTTAAATAAGAATGACTAAAAAATTATTTTAATCAAAGTTAAAACAAATAAATTTAATTTAATTATAAAAGGAGTTAGAAATGGCGCTGTAGTTCGAAAAATTGATTTTAAACTTCAATTGAATCTACAAGATTCATTTTAAATCAGAATTAAGCGAAACAAGAAATATTTGAATCTGTTTAACTATATCTTTCCAACGAATGTAAGAAACTGAAATTTCACTTTATAAATTGTAAGTTATGTCCAGTTCAAAATTCAGAAAAGTCGCTATAGAATTTTTATATATTTTAATATAAAATATTGGCCTTAAAATAGCCATTTTGCAAATGACCTCAGTTTTCGACAAAACCACTTTTTTTGGAACCAGAATGTCAAATTATTGCTACGTTTCAATTTCTATAAGTTTTTGAATTAATATGTGAGCGTGGCAAAGGAAAACGTGTTTTGTCAGTTTCGGTCAAATTTAATCGACTTGAAAATGGCCATTTTTCAAACGGTCCCAGAATTCGACGAAAGTAGTCTGGTTAGAACCGTATCATCAAAACAAAGCTAGAAATATTTTTTCTGTAATTTTTAGAGGTCGTATGTGGCCCCGGTGAATTTAAATATAAGATTGAATTAATTAAATAAATGATTTAAATATTAAATTAAATAAAACAGGTCAGAGACGTTCATTTGGGCTGACGGGACCTAGCCCATTGCGTCCGAAACGTGGGTATTTTCCTAGGAACAATTTTTATTAGGTTGAAATTGAATCTGAAAAGGGGCTAACCGGCTTTAATTCGTGAGTTAATGAATTTATTAATATTATATTATAAATAAACCTAAATTAGTCTAACCCTAACCATTATACATTAAAACCTAGCCGCCACCCTATGAAATCAATGGCCGGCGTGTTTAGAACTTGTGCTCGAATTTCCTCCCAGTCCAGTCCATATTATTCAACTCTTATAAGGCGAAAACTGTAGACTGTTCCGAGATCTCCATTGTGAACGGTTGAGATCGAGGATGGCGTGGAGGGTAGCTCGGATTTCGAGCAGAAACGGCAAGACTTTGGACATGTTTTTCACTGCAGGGGGGCCCACCGAGTTCGCCCAGACTCGAGGTGGAGGCGGCGCGCCCCTGGGCGCTTCACGGGGCAGAAGTTGATCGGCGATTAGAGGACGGATGGAGCAGCGTTGGTGGAGAGATGGAATCGGTGGAATGGGTTTCAACGTACAGGCTAAATCGATGAAGAAGAAAAGGGGGAGTGTGGCCTAATTGGTTAACAATATAATTAAGGTTAATAGTTATTAAATTAATTATCGATTTAAATATTCAAATCTTCAAATGATCGTAATTCCTTCATACCATATTAGAATTCAACGAAACGAATTGCGTTGGGATCCTTGTGATGAGATCTAGACGATGGAACAGACCAGAGTTGAAACAGAGCATGTTGATAATTCGGAAAATTTCTGATCTGAATTAAAAGCAAAGTGAGATTTCTATTTTTTTTTAAATAATTAAATTTTAATTGTCTTTCGTTATTTAAATTCCATGTGTGTATGTAAATTTAATTCAGATCTGTGATATATGATGTTGTATTTGTTGCTTGTTGATTTTTGTTGATTTTGATATATGCGTTAGGTTGAAATTTGATTTACGTTTAATTTGAAATAAAAATCATATTTTTATTTCGGATCTATGGATATTGAAAGTGTTTGAAAATAAAGACTTCACCTTTATTTTAAACCCAAGAATATAGCTTGTTTATATAAAAAAAATTTACATTTTTGTTGAATAAAAATAGATCAAATTAAAAAAATATATCATTTTTTTTGATAGAAATAGTTGAAACAAATTGAATCATTTTATTGAAATAAAATAGTTAGACAAAAAGAGACATTTTTGTCACTTTAATAAGAATGAAACAAAAAGAGACATTTTTGTCACTTTAATAAGAATGAAACAAAAAGAGACATTTTTGTCGCTTTAATGTGAATGGAATAAAAAGAGACATTTTTGTCATTTAATAACGATTATACAAAAATACACAATTTTGTTATTAAATAGGGATTTTACAAAAATCACATTTTTGTCATGTAATAAGGATTATATAAGAATAACATTTTGTGTTAAAACATGAATAGTGAAGAAAAATAACATTTTGTGTAAAAACATGGTTAGTGAGATAAAATATCATTTTGGGTAAAAACATGTTAGTGGGATAAAATATCATTTTGTGTAAAAACCTGTTAGTGAAATGAAAATGAATATTTTTATATATTAAAAAGGATTAAAAATGAACATTTTATATGTTAAAAAGGATTAAACAAAAATAGACATTTTTGTGCATTAAAAAGAGTTACACAAAAATAGACATTTTTGTGCATTAAAAAGAGTTACACAAAAATAAACATTTGTGTGCATTAAAATGAGTAACACAAAAATAAACATTTTTGGTGCATTAAAAAGAGTTACAAAAAAATAAACATTTTTGTGCATCAAAAGGAGTTAAACAAAAATAGACATTTTTGTTCACATTAAGAGAATTAGACAAGATAATCATTTTTGTTTACATTAAAAGAATCAGACTAAAATAGACATTTTTGTCACTTAAAAGGATTACACCAAATTATACATTTTTGGTAATTAAAAAGGATTACACCAAAATATACATTTTTGGTCATTTAGAAGGATTGGATAAAAATACACATTTTTGTTTATTTAAAAGAATTAGACAAAAATTTACATTTTTGTTTACTAAAAAGGATTAGACAAAAATTTACATTTTTGTTAGTTTAAAAGGATTAAACAAAAATGTCATTTTAATGTAAATGTATACATCAGAATTTATATATAAAAGAGGAAATATCATTTTAATGCAAAGGCGTACATTAGGATTTTATGCAAACAACAATGACATTTATGTTGATTATAAGATGTCATTTATGTTAATTGTTAAATGACATGCTTGTTAATTATAAAGGTGACCTTAGATTAAAATAACACTTTGTTGTAAATTGCGTCATCAGAATAAAATGAAATTTTATTGTCATTTGTCATTAGAATTGAAATTTTAGATTTTTATTGTCTTTTGTCAACAATAAAAAAAATAGAAATAAAAGACTAGATTTTTATTGTCATTTGTTCACAATAAAAAGAATTGAAATATTTGTCTGTGATGTTGAAATGTTTTATGTGTTAAATATAATGTTAGTATATTCAAACTGAATATTACACTTTCATTTACAAGTTATCCGACTTGTTTATGTGATTGGGACGATAATTTTTACACATCGCCCAAGTGCACAAATAATTTATTATTTGTTTGTTGGATGAAACCCCACACGGGTATTGGGATGATATTTGACAGACACTAATCCCAATATTTAGTTGTAGAATCCACTCTGGTTGTTATTTGGATGTTTGATAATTATTTATCATGATGGTTGATTTCATGCAATATATGGTTGTTGATTGAGTCACATTCCAGTAAAGAATATTTTAGAAAATATCTTAAATAAAAAGAATATTTTAGAAAAAGAATATATTTTAGAAAAATATATTTTTATTGAAATGAACTAGTTATTAACTAGAATAAATCATTAAATTTAAATTTAATGAAGATTTCCAATTTGTCAATATATAATTGAAAATTAAATTTGAATAAATAGGATTTTGGGTTTGTCGTGAATGGTGTCTTCAATAACACTTTTCTTAAACCCAGTTGAGAAAAGAATAAATCTTTTAATTATGATTATTAGAGTTTTCAATTATATTTAGTAATTGGAATAAGATGAAATGTGAGTTGGGTTTATTGTGAACTGTGTTTTTAAGCGACATTTGTTCTTTAACCCAACTGAAAGTGAAAATATGATTGGCCATTTATAAATCTTTTATTAAGATTTATATGGAAATTTTTTCCAAAGTAAACTCTTCCAATTTAAGATATTAAATTGGAATTGAATGGAATTCGATTTAATAATAATCGAGATGAGAGTCTGTAAAAGAAGACCGATACTATATATGGAATTTAAGAGGCTTTGCCGTTATTCCATTTATATTATTGGTCGGATAGAGAAATTTATAACGATTATATATTGATTTGATTTCTGTGAAAATTCCATATTTAATGGAAGACGATTTTAGGTTTATCGTGAACGGTGTCTTAAAATGATATTAGTTCTTTAACCAAGTTAAAGATAAGATTAATTTCTTAAATTTAAATAATCATTGAATAATGATTTTTTTTATATTTAAAACCAAATTGGGGTTTTAATAAATCTTTAAAAGAAAGATTTAAGGATAATTTAAAGAATCTATCTTTGATGGAATAATGTGAATACTTTATTTAAAAGAATATTCTGAATTGGAATGCGGCGTTGGATGTGTTTTAATGGCACTTGTTTTTTTATATAAAAATACGCGAGTTATTTGGAAAGACCGGGTTTAACCCATTACGAATAATTACTACGACGATGAAGAGTCGAAGATGAAGATGGTGGTTGAAGACCGACGATCTTCACATCGAATGGATGTGTTGCTACTGATGTCCATGATTGGAGTAGCTACCTTGAAGGGGCTACAGTGGTAGTCGTCCGGACGTATTGTTGATTGTCCGGATATGCAAGGACCTCTCAGGTGCCTCCGGTTTCGTTCATACCTAGAACGGACTTGTAAATGGATGCGTGTCTGACATTGGATTTCGTTCCATGTAAATTAAATTGATTTGTATTAATGTATATCTGATTGGTGGTGGAGAATTTATTCTCTGCTTAACACCCTGGTATATATTACTAGTGATTGATTGCATGACGTGAATTGTCAATGTGGCACGCCAAGATGCAAATGATCAAGGCTTTTGTTGAAAAGCAGGGCCTTGTGGGACGATCAAAGTATAGTCTATTACGGCATAGCTTTGTGTATAACGTGACTTCGCGTGCCTCACACCCCGTATGAGTCAAAAAGGGATATGGTCTGTAAGGAGTGCACACGTTTCTTTATAGCTAGAGTGATGTCAACGACCTACCAGCCCCGACATTTTTACTTATGTGGTTGATGGATTGAGGCGCCTAGGGATTATAGGCCGGAAGTGGTCATATGGAGGTCCAAAAGGACCGGGACGCGTGTGTTCAGGCATAACTAATCCACTGTCGACAGGTGTGGACCGGCCCTACCACTCCAAGGGTTCACTGCGGGGGATCCTGAGGCATTTGCTAGAGTGTCCCGAATCGGAGGGGACGATCCCTAGCCTCGACTCATGATGGAAATCCAACTTCTAATACGACCTTGCGGTTTTGATTGTAGAACTAGTATGGCGACATAGTATATGGTAGTTATGTCGTCTATGATTGATACATTATGATTTAAATGTTTTTATTAAAACATATACACACTAATTCTAAATCCGTTTTATCGTATCAAGCACCTTTTGACCATTATAAGGTAAAACTCTATCCTCCAGTTTGCGTTGCATTGTGTGATGGGACTTGAGTCTTATAATGGTTTCATTTTTTTAAAAAGCATTGCGTTGTTTAATGGTTTACTTTATTTTATGCACTGGCAATCCAATGGAGTAAACCCGTTCCGCGTTAGCGGCGTGGTCCTGTGATTAGCCTTATTATTAGATAAGTTAAGTAAGATTTCTCATACCAGTCCCATGACTGACCTGTAGTTTGTTTCACTTGCAAACTCGGGTGCCCTCTTTTCCGCATGGGCAGTCGAGTAGCTTTTGCAGAAATATTTACAGGATCCTGGTTTACAGCTGAAGCGGTATTCGGAAAGCTCTGTATCCGTGTATTCCTTTCGGTTGTATATTTGTATTATTTTTCTACTGCTATTTAAATGTAATTTAAATCTCTGATATTATTGTATTTCTATTGTGTAATAAGTTTTCGTACTCTATTATATTCTTGTACTCTGATGTAATTGTTGTAATCAGCAATAAAATGTTCTTTAGTTTATGTTCTGATATGTGTTGTTCTCAAAGCAATCCAGTCTTTCCTTTACTGGGAAGTTTGGGTCGTTTCATTGAAGTAAAATCATTTTAAAATGAATTTATAAATATTTTATAAAATAAGTTTTAAAAAGGAAACCGACAAAATATATATATATATATATATATATATATATATATATAATGGCCTAAACAGAACGCGCCGCGCAGCGACCGTTCGCGAATTTCGACCATTAACTTCAAATTGATGTAACAGGAGATTTGACCATCGGATTCTCCTAAATCCAGAACCGTTTGGTTCGTATCGAAAAGAGCTTTCCAACGAATATAAAGGGTTTGAAATCTAACGGTTGGATTTGGAATTATGTCCAAATCAATTTCAGAAACGGTCGCCATAGATGCAGTTCGGTGGCCGTTATTGGAAACCGACTGTACATGCCTTAATAGAATTATTAAAAATATGGACAAATTATGTAAAATCATAATAAATGATTTAAAAAGATTTTGGGTGAAAAATCTATATTTGAAAATATAAAAATATATTTTTATCGAAATGAACTAGTTATTAACTAGAATAAATCTTTAACTTAAGATTTAATGAAGTTTTCCAATAAATTAATATTTACTTGGAATTAAATAAATAAATTGGATTTTTGGGTTTTCGTGAATGGTGTCTTCAATAACACCATTCATAAACCCAGTTGAGAAAAGAATAAATCTTTTAATTAAGATTATTAGAGTTTCCAATTATATTTAGTAATTAGAATAAAACGAAATGCGAATTGGGTTTATTGTGAACTGTATTTTTAAACGACATTTGTTCTTTAACCCAATTAACAGTGAAAATATAATTAGGAAGTTATAAATCTTTTGTTAAGATTTAATTGAAATTTTCCAAAGAAAAGTTTTCCAATTTAATATATTAAATTGGAATTGAATGGGATTCGATTTAATAATAATCGAGATGAGCTTTTATAAAAGAAGACCATTACTATATATGGAATTTAAAAGGCTTTGACGTTATTCCATTTATATTATTAGTCTGATATGGAAATTCATACCGACTATATGGATTTGATCTCTGTGAAAATTCCATATTTAATGGAAGATGATTTTGGGTTTATCGAGAACTGTGTTTTAAATGACATTGGTTCTTTAACCCAGTTAAAGATGAGATTAATTTCTTAAAGTTGAATAATCATAAAGTAATGATTTTTGATAAAACCAAATTGGAGTTTTAATAGTATAAATTTAAAGAATTTATCTTTGATAAAATTAATGGGAACCTTTCCCTAATAATGTGAATATTTATTTAAAAGAATATTCTGAATTGAAATGAGGCATATGATGTGTTTTATAGCACTTGTTTATTGATTATAAAATACGCGAGCTATTCGGAAAGACATGGTTCAACCCATTCTGAATAATTACTATGATGACTAAAAGTCGAAGATGAGGACGATGGTTGAAGACCGGAGGTCTTCACATCGTTTGGATGATTACTGATATCTTGATTGGGAGGCATCCCAAGACAAGGTAATAAGTGGTGATCTTCCGGACGTACTTGGAGATCGATGGATATGCGAGGGCCTCTCTCCTGTATTGGACATATGGGACGAGGAATAATGTGTCTCCGATTTCGTTCAGACCCAGAATGAACTTGTAAATGGATGGTATGTCTGACGTTGTATTCCTT
This sequence comes from Allium sativum, assembly GCA_030737875.1. Lineage (NCBI taxonomy): Eukaryota > Viridiplantae > Streptophyta > Magnoliopsida > Asparagales > Amaryllidaceae > Allium > Allium sativum. The sequence continues at coordinate 1,003,714,801 of CM060920.1, forward strand.
TATGATGTATTCATTGATCCTTGCTAAATATATATCCGTTTGGTGGCAGAGAATTTATTCTCTTGCTCAATACCCTTCTCTGAGACGTACGAGCTCAGAGGTTAAATATTAGCAAAAAACAATGGTATGGTATGGATTGACAATGTGGCATGCTAAGATGGAAATGATCAAGGCTTATTGTTGAAAAGCTGGGCCTTGTGGTTGATGATCAAAGCACGACTTTATTTAGCAAAGCTTTGTGTAACGTAACTTCGCGAGCCTCACAACCCAGTAAGAGTCAGAAACGGGACAAGGGAACGTAGGGAGTGCACGCGTTTCCTTCTAGCTAGAAGGGGTATCAGGGTTTTGCAAGCCCTGACATTTTACTTATGTGGATGATATATTACGAGGCCTCGGTTGTATTGATCGATAGTGACCAATTTATAGGTTCAATAGGACCGGGAAGCGTGTGTTCAGGCATAACTAATCCAGTAAAGTATTTGTGGACCGGCCCTGCAGGATCCAAGGGTTCGCCAGCGTCCGAATCCTGAGACATTTTCTAGAGTGTCTCGAATCGATAAGGAGATCGCCCCTAGCCTTGACTCATGATGGAAATCCAACTTCCAATACGACATCATGCGGTTTTGATTGTATAACTAGTATGGCGACATAGTATATGGTAGCTATGCAGTCTATGATTGATACATTATGATTAAAATGTTTTTGAAACATATATACACTAATAATAATATCAAATCTGTTTTTATCGTAGCAAGCGTCTTTTGACCATTATAAGGTAAAACTCTATCCTCCAGTTTGCGTTGCATTGTGTGATGGGACTTGAGTCTTATAATGGTTTCATTTTTCTAAAAATCATTGCGTTGTTTAACGAGTTACTTTATTTCATGCACTGGCAATCCAATGGAGTAAACCCGTTCTGTGTTAGCGGCGTGGTCCTGTGATTAGCCGTATTATTAGATATGTTAAGTAAAGATTTCTCATACCAGTCCCATGATTGACCTATAGTTTGTTTCACTTGCAAAATCAGGTGCCCTCTTTTACACACGAGTAGTCAAGTAGCTTATTTTGCAGATATATTGAGAAGGATTCTGGATCAAAGCTTAAAGTTATGTCCAAAGCATTGATAGTCTTCCCCTGCGATTAGTTTTTTGTTCCGTTGCACTATATTAAATCTATTGTAAATCTATCTTCTGTTGTATTATATTCGATATACTCTGATATATTCTGTACTCTGATGTTACGTTATTATGATATAATAAAAGTCCTTTGTTATTTGTTCTGATGTGTTGTATTCCCAAAGTTAGCATATTCGGGTTTTGAACGATCTTGGTCGATTTTGCGATCGATTAGGTCCGGGCAAAATCCGAATCATTACACTCACTATACTAGAAGGTACTCCATGTAGACGGACTATCTCACGAGGATGCCAACATGCTCCCGTCCTCTTGCTCTTAACAAGAATGAAATGAGCACTCTTAGTAAGCTAGTCAACTACAACCAAGATACTGGTATTGCCTTTCCTCGATCTAGGAAAAATATCAATTAAATCCATACGCTCTCCCACTTCCACTGTAGGACCTCCAAATGATGAAGTTAACCATCGGGCTTTCTTTGCTCAGCCTTGACTTGCTGGCAAATCAATCATCGAGAAACAAACTCCGCTACATCTTTCTTCATCTCAGCCCAAAAGAAAACCTTCTTCATATATCTATACATCTTATCATCGCCTGGGTGAATAGTCATCCTAGAATGATGGGTTCTTCAAGGACTGTCTTAAACAAACTCCCAACTCGGGGAGCACAAAGCCTTCCATCTCATCGCAACCACCCTCTATCATCCGTGGAATATCTATTGAGGTGACTGGAATGTTGGAGAATGGAGTTTTGATGACAACAACCTTATTTCAATTATCATTGATTATAAAATATATACTAACATCTTTATCTAGAATATATATAAACACACACGAGTAGTTTCTAGGATTGGCTTAAGGTTCATAAGTGTTTATTAACATATATTACTCAATTTAATTGATTTGATTGATTGCTTGAATTGATTGTTTGAATTGATTGCTTACATTGATTGCTTGAATTAATTTCTTATATAGATTACTTGAATTTCTTGCTTGAATTAATTGCTTGAATTGCTTGTTTGGATTGATTGTTAGAATCGATTATAAACGTTGATTCTTCTATTAGACTAGTATAGTCATAATTTTAGGGGGATTTATAATCTTTTAGGCTTAGAATCATAGATTTAGAGGGAGATATAAGGGTATCATAGAATCAGGGATAGTTATATAGAATATTATAATAGAATATATATAGATAGATATAGGATTTAGGGGGAGTATTTTATGATTATAGATTTAAGACTCAGGGGGAGTACTTTACTTTAGTACAAGAATTATTTGGATAGTTATAGGATTTAAGGGGAGTGCTTTTATAATTTCTTTTTGATAATGCCAAAGGGGGAGATATTATAAAATATAGGCATAGTTTATAGAATTCTTATAGATAGGGGGAATATAAGAGGATCATCATCAAACAGGTATGATATTTTATAAACTAAGGTTGTCATCATCAAAAAGGGGGAGATTGTTGGAGAATGGAGTTTTGATGACAACAACCTTATTTCAATTATCATTGATTATAAAATATATACTAATATCTTTATCTAGAATATATATATACACACACACATATGCAAGATTTGTATACAGGAATTAATACTGAAGACTGTACAGTTTAAGAGATTTTAGAGATTCAGAATTTAGAGTAAATTCATGATTTATGAGTAACCAAGATTTCAAGAGTTCAAGAATAATATTTTTATAGAGTCTAGATTTTGTAAGACTCCAAATAGCACTCCAGATTCAAACTCAAATTATGATTTTCAATTCTATCCTCAATCCTCTCTATTTTTGTTTTCTTTTTATCCTCAATCTTATCTATTTTGTTTTTCTATTTTATTCTATTTTCATTCTTATTTGATTTTCAAACTTAAGTTTTATATATATACTTTATTTATATTTTATATAGTTTAAAACCTTATAATTTTCTAAATATATTTATATAGTTTAAAAATATATTCTGTTTTTCTATCATATAATATTGATTTACAACATTAGAATTTTATTCAAGAATTTCCGGAATTAATTTTATATCAAAATACTTGGAAAATGCTTTGAAAATAAAATTTACACATAGCTATGTCGACTTAGGAAAACATGTATGTCGACATATAACAACTATTTTTCTTTTTTTTAAAGGAAGTGTCTTTTCATTATAGAAACACTTCAGAACCGTTGCAACCCTTTATATCCTATAAATAAAAGAGGTTAAAGCTGAATTTTCTAACATCTCTTCTTCTCTATCTTCGTACTCTTTCATCCCTTCATTATTCCTAATCATTTTTTTGGTTTTTACACTTATATTCTGTCGAATTCAATTCTAAATTGATCAAACTTCTTCTCTCTACACTCTTTACTCTCTACTCTCTGAATAAAGTGTTATTGAAGAGTTATAGGGTTGTTTTGTAATTGTTTGAGTTGAATAAACCTTGTTGTGAGTCAAAGAGGAGTCAGTGTGTCCTTGTTGAGCCGTGAAATCAAAGAAATAGGAGTCGGTGTGTTCTTGTGAGCCGTGAAATCAAGAATATAGGAATCAGTGTCTCCTTGTTGAGCTGTGAAATCAAGGAGTGTGTAATTGACTTTTGAAAGAGTAATAAAACCGTGGATAACCCAGTGTTGTGTGGGACTGAACGAGTGCTAACTTGGCCTGAGCCTCTTCGCACTCTTTCTCGGCCGCAGCCCTACCGGACTTTTCGAAATCCCATATATTCTTTTGGTTATCCAGGTCAACTTGGAGGCTCCTGATAACTTTAGAAAGTTTTCGGACAAATTTACAATTCTCTTTATTCTGCCCATTGACAAAATCTACTTGCTTCTTGACGTCGTCAGCCCAAGTTTTGGGAATTGGCTGAAGGTGGGAGACAAAGTGCATATTCCCAAAGTGGCAGCGGGGGAATTGTTCATTTAATTTTTTCAACCGCTCCGTAGTAGAAGCATCCGGTACAATAGGCGTTGAGGTAGAGATATTAGTGAACTACAGTTTGGTTGAAACTACTGTTGAACTGTCTCTCTCCTTGTGTTTATCCCTGGGGTCTGAATGTTTTTTGGGGGGTATGTCTTGTGTTTGCGACTCTTTTGATGAATAAGAGTTTTGTCAACTTGTCTATCCTTTTACGAGGATCATGGTAGCTCTTGCGTTTATCGATGTCAGAGTGATATGGGGAGCAAGAATGTGAGGAAGGATAGTACTTCAACTGGTGATGCCTCCTTCTTTCCCTGTTGGGATCATCTCTATAGTTGTGTTCGGTGTCTGAATAAGATCTTGGTAAACTCTCACAAATCCTTCTGTGGTCGTATCCATGACGGGACATGACACATAAAAATCAAAGCAAACTACTATGAGAACTAAGGATATACGCGATAAGATTGGTATTGTGACGTGCAGTGCTAGTGTTGTGTTTGTCCTAAGTGACCCTCCCGATGGACCGGAGCCCGAAGTTTGGCTGGTGGGGTTCGTCTTCCCCATCTTGGTGGGTGTGACTTCCTACTCAGAAGTAGGAAAGAAAGAACCAGAGCCGATATCTTGAGAAGAATATATAGTGTGTTGCAGAGGAAGATCGCCCAAGCCTTGTAATAGAGACACTAACTTCTCTTCGAAGGAATCATAGGTTGGTTATTTAGCAGGAGGTGGAGTCTTGGGAGAAGGTTGCTTCTTTGTAGTGGATGTATCTTTCAGAGAAAGACCCCTAAGATTCTCCTCGGTAATCTTATCTAAAAGATCTTCGGTGAATACGTTTATGGGGGAAGGACTCTTGAGTGTTTCACTAGTCACATTTTCGGGAGATTTCTTTCTCTCCTGGTTGAGGTTCCTGATTGTAACTTGCGAAATCTTTGCTCTTCGAAGACTCCCCAGCCTCAGATGACACTGCGGCCTGTCCCTCGACTGGGGGAACACTTCTAGTCCCCGCTGACATCGGAGGAATCTAAGCTGAGGGTACATATGCAGTAGTACGACCTCCACCGACTCCTATACTTCGTTGCATACTAGCAAATGATACCAGTGAATAAACCATCCACAAAACAACTCTTAACACTTAACAAGGCCGGTGGAGCATTCAATAAAGATGTCAAACGATCTTAATTCACTTGGCCTTGCGTTTTTTAAGTATTCGGAACTGAAAATAATAACGAAAGATCAGAAAGCCTGTAAGCAAACTTAACATAAGGAAACTAGAACTTGGAGCTTACCAGATTGATGCCATCTCCTGGCACATTTGGCATGGTGTCGAATGTAAAACCAGTTGGGCCTTATATCGCCTACGTTACTGAATCCCTCAATGATAATTTCCCTTTTTGGTGCGAATTCGAAATAAAGGAATGAAGGGGTCTAATGTTTCCGATGCTTGAAGTTATAGAAAAAAGTTATATCTTCTTAGGTGGGCTCCACACCTAGAACTTCCATTTATGGAATGTACAAGGTGTACAAATATGAATACATTGTCGGATGAAGCTGCATGTGAGTTTTTTTTCAATTACTAAGAAAATCAACGACGAAAGGGTGAAACGGAGAAATGCTCCTGACCGAGCACATCTATCGACTTACCTCCATGTATACGTTTAGAGGATTATGATGTTTATCTAAAACGTCGGCAACTCGAACCTCATCCAAAGATATCCCATGTTTCAGCAATAATCTTCGAAGTCTTGACTCATCAGTGGATACCCAAGAGTCGTGGGGTACTTCCGGAAAGACCGCATCACTGAATGTTTCGGGAGCTCTATTGTCTCCTACTCCTCCTACCTCCTCATTCATAAAAATTCTTTCTTCGGAGGATTCTAACTCCTCATGGATATCAACTTCAAATTATTGATCAATGTCATCAGAATTAGAATCCTGTAACACCCCTAAGTCCCACATCGTGGAAGCCTGTGTGAAGTGGGTACTTATATAGTAGAGTCCATCTCTTACTGACACTGAGGCCTTTTAAGAAACAAAACCCCACACCTATACGGTGGCTAAGTTGAGGACAATATCTTGCGCGAACGGAGGTGAGGGTTGTTACAGTGGTATCAGAGCCTATACTCAGCCGGAATTGTGGCTCCTGTGTGGACCATGACGCCCTGGTGAGGTGTTTGTGAGACAACGGGGATGTTGGGCTCTGTAGGAGGGGAGAATGTGACACCCCTAAGTCCCACTTCGTGGAAGCCTATGTGAAGTGGGTACTTATATAGTAGAGTCCATCTCTTACTAACACCGAGGCCTTTTGAGAAACAAAACCCCACACCTATACGGTAGCTAAGTTGGGGACAATATCTTGCGCGAACGGAGGTGCAGGCTGTTACAGTCCGATGGAAGAATATCGGGATTAGTTGATGTTCTAGAGTCTTGCCTTTCTCAGGCTTAGAATATCTTATAGGATACCTTCCGACTACTTTCTGTACTATTTAAGAAATGTTGGAGATTAGAGTAAAATAACCTATACCGTGTGTGTGCGTGTGTGCGTGCAGTGCATGTGTGATAAATTGCATAAAGGAAAGAAGTGATGAAAGCAAGTAATTATTTGATATGCATTGCATTATCGCGAAGAGTTATGTCTTTATGTCCAGAATATCTAAGTATGGTATGCTATGCCACTTAAGTTTGGGTTTCGAAGGCTCTATCCTAAATGTTAGTGAGAGTGAGTGTTATATTAGCTTTAATAAATCTATATACTATGGATTGAATTTGTTTTATTATCATGCTTGTTGCCTAGATACATGTATGTATGAGAGTTACGCTGATTGCATGAAACGTTTATGTGCAAGAAAAAAAAAATTCGGATCAAAGACTCCAGTTCGAGCATCTCAGACCACGGATACAAAACAAAGCAGTTCAGATCTCACTTTTGGAAAGTTTTCAATTTGAAGCAATTTTCCTTGAGCGGTGATCCGGCTCGAAGACTTCGGGTCAAATAGGCCTGGATTGAGCTGATCCGGGTTGAGGATTTTTTATCCGAGCCCCCTCTATTTTCTTCGAGCTCTCTTTCTCATTGACTCCAGAACTCCACTAAACTAAAAGCACCCATTGGCTTGAATAACCTATTCGATCTAAAGAGACCTGAACCGGTCCAAATCTTCCTCTCCACTCCTTCTTCTTCCCAATCATTTCACCGAGCTTTTACAACCCATTTCCATGGCATCTCACACCATCACACTCCATCGTCCATACACTCCCACGTTAAGATTAAGACCACGATTCCGATACCCAATGAAGCGATGATGAACTCCGACATGGCATCCTACCACCTCACCACGCATCGAACCCTAATTCTAACTCAAATCGAGGCAAATCGTTCAAATTCGAGATTAAATCCACGAGAATTCCTAGATTACGATATAAACTACATGAATTAAATGAATTGACAACCCACCTTTGAATGGGATTTGAAATTTAAAGGACTCAGCTGGATTTGGGAATTAGGACTTGGAGAATCGAAGTGATTCGGCAGTAAATAAACAAAGTAAAGAAAAAAGAAGTAGTAAATCAACTTATATACTGTGCAAAAAAGACTATTCAACTTTCCTGAAAAGGTGGCACACACATGTTTTTTCGGAGCAGATCTAAAGAAAATGGAGCATGAGTCGAGTCGAGCATACTCCAGATCGAGACATTTGATCCGGAACGTGATAAGTTTTTTCAATCCGAGCCAGAAAAGGTTGAAAACCAAAAGAACAACTGAAATAAGATAAAAGACATCTTCGACTGTTATTTCACAATATTGGCAGCATGACATGTTCTTATGACTCAGTTAAATTTCAACAATCAGAAAAAATTATTTGGGGGGGGGGGGGTGAGGGGGGAACGTGTGTGTGTAAACATATACGTGAACCAACAAACTAGTATGATTTAAATAGGTAACTCCAACCTTTTTGATTCGATAAGGGTTTGAAGGATTTACCTATACATATGCCTATACTCCAATTGAAGGTCTTGAACTGTCGATTGCAACAAAGATAATTAGGTGCATGGCCTTCTATTTATACATAACACATGGGACCAAGAATCACGATTTCATAGAAAAACACGATTGTTGACTATTGCTTCTTCAGGAATGGATGACTTGGTAAGTTCAAAGCACATCTCATTTGAGATAAGACGTACTTTGAGGGGCAAAATCTTAGCCTGCCTTATAGCAAGGCCGACCAAAGTTCGAATGTTCGCGTTTAGGAGCCGTGGATATCAAGAACCGTGCTTACATAGGAAATGGGCTTCGCGTCGGATCAAGTCTACAACAGTTCGAAGAACTTTTTGTGCATCAGGTTAAAGAGAGACAAGACGGGCAGATCGAACGACCTTGGTTCAGATCGAACTCGGCTCAAGTATTATGTCTGATCTGATATCTACCCACACAAAGCGGCTACCCCACGAACTACTAGAAAACCAGAGCTTCTGCCACATGTCCCACGAACCGATCCCCCTATCTGCTGGAAACTACCTCCACTAATCTCCTATACATCCGGACTAGATGCCACCTATGTATAACCATTCCCGCCTATTTTCTAGAACCCATGCTTATAAATACGCGACCCGAGGAAAGGGACTTTTGGTACTTTGGAAGCCTGAACCCATATATTTAGTCCGCCATTATTACTCGACCTGACCCTAGTTCTACTACTTTCAAGTGATTTCCCACAATACCGTGAGAAATGTGATTGTATATTGAGCGATTGAAGTTTTCAAGCATTGTAATTGTAATTCTTTATTGAATAGAAGAATTACAAAGTGGACATAGGCTCGTTAACGCCGAACCACTATAAATCCTGTGTATTTGTTTATTGTTTATTTTTTATCGTTTTCATTTTATATTTCCTCATTAATCCCTACAAATCCTAGTCTGTTGGGTGTTAGAATCATTTTTTGGTCTGACATTTATTTAGGGTGAGCATTATTCGGTTAAACCAAATAAACCAACCAAACCAATTTATTTTGGTCGGTTTGGTTCAGTTTTGAAATTAAATCGGTTTGTAATCAGCCCAAAAAAATATTAAGTTCGGTTATCGGTTTAACCAAATTAACCGAATTTTTACTATATTTTCAAAATTATCGGTATTATAATAAATATTTTACGTTTATTTAGTTATTTAAGTATGTATGAATCATCACCTTTTTGTCAAAATCGATATTAAAAAGCATAAAAATCAAAAATAATAATACTGTAATCATATATTTATAATTTGTTTCAAACTATAGTGAATATTTCAAACACAAAGTGTAAAACATTTTTAGTTCGGTTTAATTGGATAACCAACCGAACCAACCAAACTTAATTTGGTTAGTTTGTTTTGGTTTTCATTTTTATTGGTTTTAGTTTGGTTTGACAAATTTATCATCGGACAAACCAAACCAACCAAACGCTCACACCTACATTTATCACATTCCATTCTTCAAAATAAGGATTTTTCTCAATTTAGCCCAACTTCAGAAACATATTACAAAATTAGTTCGATTTTAAAATTATTTACGTTTATAACCTTATTTTGGTCATCTTAGCATTGAATTGGTCCAAACGCATTGATGCAATTAGGAATTGCATCAGTTTGAACGTAGTTTGAAATTTCAACAGTGTTGTCTTAATAAAAAAAATAAGACACAAACTGGTGTAATTTCAAATTGCGCCAATGTACACATGTAAAAATGAGAACTATAACTTCTTCAATTTTAAATTGCTCTAATGCGTTTTGGTTAACTTAATGTTGAGTCGGTCAAAGCAATAACTTTAGGGCATCTCCAGTGGTTTAAGGGCGTAATATTCAGGGTGATGAATATTAATGAACGTGTTTATTGTCTACTTTAAAGAACAGTAGTCTACACCGTCATTTAAAAATAATTTATACATGGTCCAAACACTACCATGTCATTTAAAAATATTATATACAAAGAACGTGGACCAATTATGCAAATACAGTACTGCATATGTACCTTAGTGCGTTCATCATGAACATATATAAATGAATATGTGGTCCTTTTATGGGTGCGTTCGCAGCATTTTTTTGGCACACTCAACTTTTCGTTGGCGTCGGACGCCAACAACTTTTACCCCTTCCAGAGTCCATGATTCTCGAACGTTGGAAAAGTAGCTGTTGGCGTCCGACGCGTCGGACGCCAACGGTTAATTTTCCAATGTATCGTTTCATCGGCTATAAAACCATCACCCCCCCCTCCATTTTCTTCCTTCATAACCCGAAAACCCCCACCTAAACCCCCAAATTTCGATTTTTTCGAGCAATTTCAAGCTGCAAAAACGGTAATTTTTTATATGGGTGTGTTCATTTTTCAATTTTCTATAACATATGTTTTTTAGAATTTTTCTGATTTTTTTTTTGTTTATGCAGATGGCTTCCTCTTCCACCTCCGCTGCCTCGCAGTCATTTGCGAATTGGACGGACGACCGGGAGTCCGCTTTCATAGATATTTGCGTTGAGTTTATAGCCGATCGCAATACAGGTGTCAGTGGGTTCTACTCAACAGTCGCGGCAACAATGAATGACCGTTAAAATCTGGAGTTCACAGAAACCCATATCAAAAATAAATGGGACAACAATGCTGCTTGTGTGACTACTCCCAAGATTCATGTAAGTACAGTTTGATGTTTGTTTATTATCTGTGATTCTGAACTATCATCATTTATTGATTTACTTGGGGATAAGATCTTGCTGGTATGCTATGACCGTTTTTTAATATAAACCTGTTTCCACCAGGAATTCAAACATATAACGGCCTGTTTACTGAGGTAGAACCGCTGGCTTCATTTGTGTGGTATATCCACCAGTCACCAAACAAAGCTTATTTAAAGAGTTTGTACCTGTAAAAAGAAAACCTGCCATCTTGATCACATTTCAAGAAAAATATGTACAATGTTAAGTTGTAAAACGAAATCTGTCCTTTATTGGATGGCAAATTTTATTGCCACTCGTAGAATTGCTAAGTTGCCCCCCCCCAACCCCCCACCCCAAATAGCCAAAATTTTCAAAGACAAAATTACCTTTTTCCTATTTCAATTTAAATTTAAGTTTTTTTTCAATACCTTCAGATCACCACGCAGTGGCATTACGATGTGACTTCTGAGTACAACACAGTGTCAAGAGGGTATTTTCGGCTTTTTATCAAAGAAGGGGGAAACGAGTTTTTCAATTTTACGAAAATCAGGGGGCAAATCAGCAATTCTATGAATTCAAATATAATTTTCCTTATTGGATATCATGTCATATATAAAAGGAGTAATAACTTCTAATATATGTGTAAGCATTAAATGTTTTTGAAGATTTGCAAAGGCATGACATTCTAAAGATACCGTGTACATTTATAATGGTTCTAAATAATGATATTTTTTTTAAAAAAAAAAGTACGCCATTAATCATTAGATTATAAATTTTATGTTTTTGTCTATGATAAGATAATTGCCTTATTAGAACTGTGAGTTTAAGTTAGTTTGGATGGAGTTTTATGATTATAGGATTAGTGAATAGGGGCATAAGGCATAGTATTGATCTTCGGTATATATTACTACTGGTAATATCATCATCGTCACCTTGTTTTTTTAACTCGTTATTGTTAGTATTATTATTTAATTATTTTATTTTATTTTAATACATCTTTATTTATGCTTTCACTTTTAAATATCTTGTTATTACTTTTACCTCTAAATTAACTTTGTCATTTGGTTTTGAGTTCCATCTCTAGCCAACCCCAACTTGTTTAAACGACTTAGTTGTTGTTATAGTTATATGTGTATAAATTAGTATTTTAAATCAATTGTAAGTTGTACAATGATATAAATAAATAAGTAAATAAACATATATATATTATGCATACTTATTATTTGACCTTATTAGATTTTGGAAAAGGCTGGTTTTTTTGTTCAAATATTCTTAATTGATTCATTTTTTAAATAGGAAATTATTGGATTTTTATTGTATAAGTTTTTATGCAATTAATATACATATATACACACACATTTACATTTATCTTATACTTCGAGATTGGTTTATTGTATTATATTTTAAAATTAAATTATATGACACATTATGTTTGTTAGAAATGAAAATATATTTTATAAAATTTTATCTACAAATTTATATAATTAGTTCTTTTAGTATAAATCTAATTTTGTTTTAAAATTCTTTTAAGTCATTTTAGTTCTTGAATATATATATATATATATATATATATATATATAAATACATAGCAATAATATATATACGTATATGTAATGGTAATTTTTTCTCATTATAATAACAATAGATTTGGGTATATGTGTGTGTATGTTCTAAAAAGGCAACACGCATATATAACACTGTTATCAAGTGGACGACAAGTCGACCAGTCGGTCGATCAAGTTCGACGGTAGTCGACTTGCTCAATTCGATGAGAGTGGGCTTAAGCCGGCCCAAAAAACCTAATTTCTCTAATCGATATCGTTAAAACCCAAGACGAAATTAATATTTGTACCAGACAAGATCGACAGCGTCGATAGCAAAAAAACCTAATTGCTTCTCCTCGCACCTCTTCGCTGCTCCTCTTGTACTTGATGACTTCGAGTGGGATAATGAGTGAATTAGCAATGAAGGGGATACTTTTTGGAGTGTTGTGGATGAAGCTCAAGGTGCATCACATGCGCTTGAGGGACGCAATCTTCCAAGGAGATCTCAAGTTGGTTCTACTAGTGAGATGTTGGTCTACACTCGTCGTAACACTAATTCGAGATTTGGATTAATTGATGAAGACTCGGATGAAGAAGCTATTCCTCTTGATGATGAAGTGGAGGATGATTGTGGTGTACCATTACCCGAACTAAGCAATGCCAATGTTGAAGAAGGAGATAGAGATGATATTAAGATATATATTTTTGCTTGAGTTCATACTCATTTTATGATCTATTATGGGTATTATTATGTTGTGACTAGGATCTATTATGGATATTTGTTGAATTTGAACCTATTATTATGTTATCTTTGTTGAATTTGAGCTTATTATAAATTTATAATTATATCTAATTATATTATATATTCAAGTCTAATAAATATATGTATATAAAAGACTTGTCGACTAGTCACGACTAGTCGGGCGATTTGTCGATTAGTCTTCTAGACGGTAGTGTCTCGACTTGGACTCATGATAACCTTCATATATAAAGATTCGGATTATGTAACCGATCTAACTATACATGAATCATATGGTGAAAAAAATAGATGAATTATATGATGTGTGTGCATATATATGTATATGTGTATGTGTGTGTGTGTATATATATATATGTATGAGGCACATTCCAAAGCACCCCCATCCAATTTTCATCCCATTTTAAGTCATTTATGTATAATTAATAAATTAATGGGAATTGAGATAGTGGAAAAAGAGATAAACGAGAATGTAGGTGGAAACCAAGGGGATTATAGGCTACACTGTTTGGGATGCTCTTGATCATTTTTCTATCTATAGATATGTACATATGATATAAGCAAACATGTTACCTTACCATTGCTTAGAGGTTACACATTAAATGCTAACTCTAAAGTCTGAAAGATCTAACACACTATTGCATTGAATTTATATGATTTTATGGTTTAAGGCTTAAATCGATGAAGGGTATGGATCATTATTATGGCGATCGACTAGTCGTCGGCTAGTCGACATTGGAGCATCGACTGGAAGAGTAGACTTGCCATTAGTCGAGCTCGAACCCTAAATCATGAAGTCGAAGCCCTAAATCACGAAGTTGAAGCCCTAAATTAGGAAGTCGAAGCCTTAAATCACGAAGTCGACCCCAAATCACGAAAGTGAAGTCGAGTACGAAGTCGAACCATGATGGCAACGATTGCAAATCACGAAATTGACTTGCAGTTCATCAGGTTGTGAAAGAAACTGGAGTTCGATTGGTTAATTGCAATAAGGTTTATCTATATTCGTGTGTTAAACGACTGCAATTGTGTATTAATATATATTTATTTATTTATCGACTAGTCCGAATAGTCGACTAGTTGGAACTCTATCGACTCGACTTGACTTGTCGCTGTAATAAACTTGGTACGAATTTTTGGCTAACAAGGGGAAGAGAAAAAAAATCATCTCGAACCTAACCAACTTATTAAGTTGATTGATATACTCTTTTACTGACATCAACCTTGCTTCAACGGAATAAAATAGACGTAAATTATTTATGACATATGCTTCAACCTAAACAACATTAACCGCCCAACCTTTTTTTTAACCATAATGTTCATTAATATACCTAGACTAATCCAATCAAAATTTATAAATCTAAATCAAATACACTAATCATGATAACATCGTAAAATTATTTGCATAAATCAAAAAATAGTCATAACAGTAATTAGATATAACACATTTGGAAGAATGGAAGAGTATGGGATGATTATGTTTGGTATGTTTGTCTTGATGTTAACATAATGTGGTCTTAATCACAATAACATCATAAAATTATTTGTAAATAAAAATACTATTATATTATGGCAGTAATTAAAGTTAGTAAGTTTTGAAGAATGAAAGAGGTTAGGATGATTATGTTTGGGATGTATGGATTAGATATGTACATATGATATAAGTAAACATGTTACCTTACTATTGCCTAGAGATTACACGTTAAATGTTAAATCTAAATTCATATTAGTTCAGAAAGATCTAACACACTATTGCATTGATTTTATATGATTTTATGTTTTAAGGGAAACTCCAACAAAGAGTTGGATATCCGAAAATGTGAAATCTGTACCCAATTGGCCTCCAACAGGGTGTAGAAACATGCGGCTGTTCTGAAATCTAGAGGAAAAGTTCAGGAATTTGCAAACTGGTGTAGCGGTTGTTGAACAACCGCGTGTATCCACGCGGTTGTTTAACAAACGCGTGGGTATACGCGACTGTTAAACAAGCGCTTGCATCACTTTATATATGCCTGCTGCCCCACATATAAACTGTGACGATCCCAAAATCCGAGGGGCGGTATTAAGGATAATCATTGGGAAATAACACATTAATCATCATAGCAGAGTACAGATAATAGCAGAAACAATAAATAAAATACTTTTACATGGATATGACAGCGGAATCACAACATGTAGGAATATCAGAATAACATAACGTGGGATATACTTAGTAAATGAAAAGGAAAGTGATCAGTCATCATCGCCAGAGGCGGAATACATACATGCAGTGAGACATAATAAGAGTATCAGTCTACATCGCCGGTGGCGGAATACATATACATATAGTGAGAAATGCGGAAAGTAAATCAGTCATCATCGCCAGAGGCGGAATCATAATATAAATACAGCAATGGTGGAAAATATCTAAGTCCTCTCTATGAAGTCAGCCTCGCCAAGAGCCAAAACTGCATGCTATGAAGCTGTGCAGAACCAAAAACCACCTGTCACCTGTGTACTAGGCTGCCCGTGTGAAAATAAGGGCACCCGCGTTTGCAAAGTGAAACAAACAACGAGTCAGTCATGGGGACTGGTTTGAGGAATCTACTTAACAGTTAAACAATAGTAATAGCAAATCATAGGACCACGCCACTTTCGCGGAACGGGTTTACTCCAGTGATTGCTAGTGCATTTTAAAATAGAGTAAATTCTTTTAAAACAATCGCAATGCTTTTAGAAAGAATGAAACCATTATAAGACTCAGGTCCCATCACACAATGCAACGCAAGCCGGAGGATAGAGTTTTACCTTATAATAGCCAAATATGCTTGATACGTATAAAGCGAAATCATTTGATATTATTACTAGTGCATATAGGTTTCAAAAACGAATAGCATCATAAATATCAATCATAGACGACATGAGCGTCCCATGCCACTATGTCGTCATATATAAGTCACAATCGAATCTGTTATCTCGTATTGGAAATTGGATTTCCGTCATGAGTCGAGGCAAGGGGCAAGCACCTCTCCGTTTCGAGACACTCTAGCAAATGCCTCGGGACTACACACTCTGGGTAACCCCTGGATCGGCTGGGCCGGTCCTCTCTTACGTTTGAGGATTGGCAATTCCTGAACACACGTTTCCCGGTCCTTACAGACCTATAATCGAGGCGCCTCGCATTCCAACATCCACATAGGTGAAAGATAGATATATATGTCAGGGTTGGTAAGTCACTGACACCACCATAGCTAGAAAGAAACGTCGTGCTCTCCCAGCGGCCCGTATCCCGTTTTTAACTCATACCGAGGTGTGAGGCACGCGAATCTACGAAATACACAAAGCCAGGCCACGTAGACCTTTGTTTGATCATCATCCACAAGACTTTGCTTTTCAACAGAAGCCTTGATCACAGCATCTTGGCATGCCACATAGGCAGTCCACTCCATACGATTTATTTCCATCAATATATAACCTCTAAGCTCGTACGTCTCAGAGAAGGGCGTTAAGCAAAAGAATAAATTCTCCGCCGCCAAACAGATATATATTTAATAGAGATCAATCAGTATAGAACAAAATCCAATGTCAGACACACAGTCCATTTACATGTCCGTCCTGGGTCTGAACGAAACCGGAGGCGTCAAATTCCTCGTATATCCGTCCAATCCACACATACGTCCAGACGGCTACTACTTCCGTCCCCTCCCGGTAGCTACTCCGGTTAGGAACCTCAGTAGCGCCCATCCAACCGATACGAAGATCTTCAGTCTTGAATCGTCTTTGTATTTTCCAATTCGAATCGCTCGATAAATTATTTGAAATGAGGTTTAGCTCGGCCTTTTCAAATAATTCACGTCATTAGAATTTAAATCGATTCATTTTATGGTTATGTTATTCGACATCCATCTTTCAGTTATTTAGTGTTATTTTCATGTCATACACATACAACCATCAAATATCAAACAATTCAAGCCCAATTGGTTTATTTGCAACCTATGTTGCTTATAATATTTTATAACGATTTTTCGCCGTTTTTATTTATTTAAAAATGGCCATATTTAATTAAACGACGTTTCAGGTCGTTTCGTGTCACTGGCGCTGTTTTTCCCTTAATTTGTTTTACACATATCGGAAAATCTAACAGTTGGATTTCTACAAAGTCTATATCAGTGGGAAGATATTCCCAAAGCGAACCCAACGGTTCCAGTTTCGTGAGAATCTGACGGTCGGATCTTCCATACTAGTCGTTTGAAGTTACGGTTTCAAAATTCGAACTGCAGCGTCGTTATTCGATTTAATTTAACTATATTTATATTTATATATAAATATAAACGATTCTAGCGCTGCTTTTCTTCAGATTTGAATTAAACATTCCGGACAATCCAACCGTTGGATTTTTACAAGGTTGGTGCCGTTGGAAAGATATTTCCAAGGCGAGCCCAGCGGTTGCGGTTTCGGGAAAATCCGATGGTCGGATTTCTCGTACTAATCGTTTCAAATTACGATTCCGAAACGCAAATTGCACGACCTTTATTCCTTTTAATTATATTTATATTTATATATATAAATATAGTTTATACCATAGTTTCAACTATAGTTCATTTTATATTTTCAACTTCGTTTTCACTTCAAATATTTCACTAACACCTTAGTATTTCGAAAAATTTCGCCATAACCTCCTTTGTACCGGGAGGGGTTTGGAAATTTATTGGGCCGTATTAGGTACCCAATAAATCCTAAAAAGAATTCACATATTTTTAGTGATATATTTTGGTGTTCACGGGGGAGCATGTACTGATAATCACTCCAGAGAATAAATTCCCGTCGCCAAGTTTCCGTGTGGAAATAAATAGTCCATGTGCCGTATCTAATAACTAGAGCGACGTGATTATTGTCAACTCTAGACCCGTGTGGGGTTTTTATTAATCTGGCAATTTATCGTTATAATTTATATAGTCCATATCAGTCATCAGTTCAACCTGTATCATATAGTCATCGCCATACAAGCCTCTTGCTTATATGGTAAATCTTCCACCTCGTCACACAAGCTCCAATTGCTTATGTGGAATATGATGAAGTATGCCTATCGTCAAGAAGTATGCCATGTAGTGTAGTTCAAAATTAATTGTTACTATCCTATGGCGTTGTTTATTATTTCACACAGAAAAACCAGCACTCCGCATCCAATGGCATTCACAGGAGTTGGTATATAAATAAAATTGCGCAGCCAACTCATCAAGGTTTACCTATTTGTCGGGCGCGCAAATAATTTCTTTACTCAACAGCTAATCCATTTTTCCTGTTCAACACATGTATATATATGCAGAACAAAGCTAATAATAATATTTCTAGCAAACTATTATTTATTTCAACACGTGTGTATTTTTAACACTTCATATACTTGATAAAAAGAATATTTTTATCACCAAAAATATTTATTCGACACATGTGTATTTTTAACACTTCATATACTTGATAAAAAGAATATTTTTATCATCAAAAATATTTATTCGACACATGTGTATTTTTAACACATCATATACTTGATAAAAAGAATATTTTTATCATCAAAAATATTTATTCGACACATGTGTATTTTTAACACTTCATATACTTGATAAAAAGAATATTTTTATCATCAAAAATATTTATTCGACACATGTGTATTTTTAACACTTCATATCCTTGATAAAAAGAATATTTTTATCATCAAAAATATTTATTCGACACATGTGTATTTTTAACACTTCATATACTTGATAAAAAGAATATTTTTATCATCAAAAATATTTATTCGACACATGTGTATTTTTAACACTTCATATACTTGATAAAAAGAATATTTTTATCATCAAAAATATTTATTCGACACATGTGTATTTTTAACACTTCATATTCACTATAAAAATATAGTTTTCATTGTCTATTCATTTTATTTGTAAAAGATGATAATATTCAACACATGAACTTCAATTCAACGAATGAATTGCAATTCAACACATGAATATTCGATATCGTTTGTATATATATAAAAATGTGATTTTAATTGCTAAAGCCATTTGTTTAAATTCGAATAATATTCAACACATGAATTTCAACTCAACGAATGAATTGCAACTCAACACATGAATATTCGATATAGCATATGTAAATAGTTTCAATGAATGAAAATTATTCTAACACATAAATATTTTAGAAAATTTCGGCAGCATAACGGCAGGGTAGTTAAAACCGGGACCGTCCCTAGTACGGCTCCTCGCTCTACCTTAAAACCTCGCGGTTTTTGACAATGGGGATCATGCATCTAGTTCGCACGCAGGCGGCATGTTTTATTTTCAATTCCACAATCCTATTCTATTTTGTTTCAACCACAAAGGTATTTTTCAACCATAATATCAACCACAAACAATTATTTCCAACCATTCGTCATACCATATAATATCACGTCAAACACAAGCAATAAATATCGTCCATGGTTTGTGGACGAGGGGAGTGTATATATATATATATATATATATATATATATATAGTATAATAATTTACTTGCATTTCATCACAATTCAAAGCATATATGTTTCAAACAACGCTTGTATAATTTATACATCGCTAATATAACTTATACAACACATGTACATGAGGTATACAATGCGTATATAATTTACACTTCGCTTATATAATTTATACAAAGCGATTACATTCACACAAATAGTTTAGATTCCTCACATTGGTTCTTGCGGTGCTAAAAATCGTAGGAAGGTCAGAAAAATCTGCGGCTTCTTCTAGAATGTAGAGAGCCTCCTTGCGGTCACGGTGTCTCCTGTTTCATCGAATTTCGTTAACATAGCAAAAAGATATGATTTTTACAAGTTTGCAACGCTTTAAAGTGTAAAAATCAGTTTCAGCCGTATACCCCTTTTTGATTCGAAAGCTAGGGTTGAATTTTTCGGCAAATCTACGAAGCTTTAGGACGAACGGCCAGTGCTACGTCGAAGAGGAAGGAGGGAGCTTCCCGTTGACACCTGAGATGGCCAACTCGACGCCTCCTGGAGGGCACGGCGGCGGCGCGAAGATCGGAGCTTCCCGACTCGATATCTCTCCCAATACTCAATGATAATTCGTGAAATTACTATGGATTTGAAGATCTCTGAACGCTCTTCAAATTGGAACTGGGTTTGCTTGATTTCGTTGAGTGGATGCGGAGAAATTGAAGGGAGAAGATTCGGAAGGGTTTTCCGCGTCGCGACAGAGGTTTTCGAGGGAGACTATGAAATCTGATTGGTTGATGCCCTTTTTATTTTAATTTTTTATTTATTTAATTCCAAAAATACCCCCTTCCACAAACGACCTCTAAATCACACCCAACGACTATCGCCCCTAGCTAAATACCCCCATTCCGAACACAATGGGATATGTTTCGTTGGCCATTTCGACTGTTACAGTCAGTTATTTTTCAATTTAAAATATACAACATTCGATATTTAATTTAAACGTACATTTCAATTTGCCAGGGCCACAAACTGAATCGAAAAATTCCAGAAAAATAAATCTAGCTTTGTTTTGACGATACGGTCCTAACAAAACCAGTTTCGTCGAATTCTGAGCTCGTTTGAAAAATGGCCATTTTTAGGTCGACCCATTTTAACAGAATTTGACCAAACACGTTATCTTTTGCCCCGCTCACATACTAGCTTCAAAAATTACGAAATTTGAAACTTAGCAATAATTTGACATCCCGGACCCAACAAAAGTGGTTTCGTCGAATTCCAAGGTCGTATGCAAAATCTCAATTTTCAAGGGCTATATATACTATATAGCGACCTTTCTGAAAATTCATTTGGCCATAACTATTGATTTCCGTTATGAAATTTCGATTTTTCAGATTCGTTAGAAAGGTATTGATAAACAGATTTAAATATTTTCAGTTTCGTTAAAATCCATTATATTTTCCACCCGGTACAGTCAGACTAAGTTTGTATTCAAAATTTCAAACTGCCATATTATACACAATTCTATATTTTATGGAAATAGGCTATTTTAATCATTCAAATTTCTTGTTAATAACCTAATTTAAAAATTTTAAACTGGTTCACATTTTCCGGGTTATTACAATCTCCCCCACTTAAAACTTTTCGTCCTCGAAAAGGAAATAACAGTTAAGCAGGAAATAAAATGTAAATGCAAAGTATTGTAAAGGTACCTTGCACCGGAGTTAGTCAGAGATGTCCACTCTGCATTTGGGATAGGCTTGTTTAATGCTTTCCTCAGTTTCCCAAGTACAGTCTCTAGGATCACTACTCCACTGCACTTTGACTAAATGAATCTTTTTCCTCCTTAGCTCTCTAGTTTCTTTGCCAACTATCTTTAATGGATCTCTCTTGAGTGATAATTCTGGAGTTATGTCAATATCATGTTGTGCTGCTTCTTCCACAATAAGGTCGGGATCATGAACATGTTTTCTGAGTTGAGATACGTGGAACACATCATGTATACCAGGCAACCAATTAGGTAATGAAACCCTATATGCAAGAGTTCTAATCCGTTCAAGTATAGGAAAGGGACCAATAAATCTCGGTGCCAACTTCCCAGTCTTGCCAAATCTGATTACTCCTCGCATTGGAGAAACTCTTAAATAAACATAATCGCCAATGGCAAACGATATATCCCTTCTTCTCGCATCAGCATAACTTTTCTGTCGGCTCTGAGCGGTTTTTAATCGCTTCTTAATGGAGTCAACTTTATCCGATGCTTCTTGAATCATATCGGGTCCTAACACAAGTCTATTGCCAGGTTCTACCCAACATGCGGGAGATCTGCACGGTCTACCGTACAGTGCTTCAAATGGGGACATTCCCAAACTTGCTTGATAGCTATTGTTGTAAGAGAATTCTGCTAAATGTAAATGATCCTCCCATGAGCCACCAAAATCAATAACGCAAGCCCGCAATAGATCTTCTAAAATTCTATTCACCCGTTCAGTTTGGCCATCCGTCTGAGGGTGATAAGCGGTGCTAAGATTCAATTTGGTTCCCAATTCTGTCTGGAAGGCTTCCCAGAATTTGCTAGTAAACAGGGGATCTCTATCGCTGACTATACTGAGCGGTACTCCATGAAGTTTGACAATTTCTTTGAAGTAAATCTGTGCCAGAATTTGAGCCGTTCTGTTGGATCGGACAGGGATAAAATGGGCAGTCTTCGTGAAGCGATCTACCATTACCCATATACTGTCGTTTCCTTTTCTAGTTCGAGGTAGGCCATCGATGAAATCCATTGAAATTTGTTCCCACTTCCATCCTGGAATTTCCAATGGTTGTAATAATCCAGCCAATTTCTGCTGATCACTCTTAACTAGCTGACAAGTGGAGCATCTGCTAACATATATTGAAATATCTCTTTTCATCGCCTTCCACCAGAATGTGCGTTTAATATCGTTATACATTTTGCTTACACCGGGGTGGATACTTAATTTGGACTTATGGCACTCATCAAGTATTTCTCTTCTGAGCTCTGGAATTCCAGGCACACAAATTCTCCCTTTTAATCTTAGGACCCCTTGGCTATCGAGGCTAAAATCTGAGGGTTTTCCTTCTTGGATTCGCTGGCTAATCCTTTTAATGAATTCATCGTCCTTCTGAAGAATAGAAATCTTATCTTGTAAGGAAGAAGTAATGATAAAACTGGCAATGATTTCATTCTTTCTGCTGAGCGCATCTGCCACAACATTGGCTTTCCCTGGAGTGTATATAATTTCAAAATCGTATGCTGCAAGGAATTCTAACCAACGCTGTTGCCTCAGGTTTAAATCTTTCTGAGTGAACAGATATTTCAAGGATTGATGATCGGTGTATAGTTCGAATTTCTCGCCCAATAAATAATGCCTCCATATTCTTAAAGCAAACACGATAGCTAATAACTCAAGATCATGAGTAGCATAGTTTCTTTCATGCGGCTTTAGTTGACGGCTGGCATATGCGATCACTTGGCCTTTTTGCATTAACACTGCACCTAGCCCTCTAATAGAAGCATCCATCCATACTGTCAAGTCTTGGTTACCTTCTATTATTGTCAATATCGGAGCGGTTGTCAATTTCAGTTTCAGCTCCTGGAAAGCTTCTTCACATTCGGGAGTCCATTTGAATTTCTCATGCTTCTTTGTAAGCTTTGTCAGTACTCCTGATATCTTTGAAAAATCCTGAACGAATTTCCGATAGTAACTAGCTAATCCAAGGAAACTTCGAACTTCTGTGGGCGTGGTAGGTTGTTTCCAGTTCTGAACCGCTGTAATTTTGCTTGGGTCTATAGCAATTCCTTCCTTTGACACGACGTGGCCAAGGAATTTAACTTCATTCTGCCAGAAGACACACTTAGAAAACTTAACTTTCAAGACATTCCTTCTTAGAATTTTCAACACTAGTTCTAAATGTTTTGCATGCTCATCTTCCGACTTAGAGTAGATTAGAATGTCATCGATGAAGACTAGAACAAATTTATTCAGTACACCACGGAACACTCTGTTCATAAGATCAACGAAGTTTGCCGGAGCGTTGCACAAGCCGAACGGCATTACTAACCATTCGTAGAATAAATCGGGACCCCTGAAGGCTGTCAAAGGAACACAGTCTTCGGCTATAAGCAATTGGTGGAAACCTGTAGCTAGGTCCATTCTGTAGAATACTGTTGCTCCATTTAATTGATCTAACAGGTCGTCTATTCGGGGCAAAGGATATTTGTTCTTCAGTGTTTGTTTATTGAGATCCCTGTAATCAACGCAAAGTCTTAGAGTACCGTCTGATTTAGGGACAAATACAACTGCTGCTCCCCATGCTGAAAAGCTTGGTCTGATCAGACCTTTCCAAAACAATTCTCGGGTTTGGCTACTTAGCTCTTCTTTTTCTTTCGGGGCCATTCTTCTTATTGGATGTACTACTGGTCGGGCATTCGGAATTAGATCAATTCTGAATTCAATTTCTCTTTGCGGCGGTAAGTTTTCCACTTCTTCAAACACATCCGCGTAGTTTTTCACGACCGGTATCTTTTCTATCGAAGGGGGAGTAATTTCTAAAGAAGACAAAAATTCTGTTCTATTGATTCCTGAACCGAGACATGGTATAGTGATATGCCCCGATTTTGTTTCAACTTTCACGATTCTTTCGGCACATCTAACTTCGGCCTTATATGTTGTCAACCAGTCAAGTCCCAATATCATATCAAATTCGGAAAGGTCCATGACAATCGAATCAAAAGGAAATCGGTATCGAGAAAAGGAAATAGGCACTTTACAATATATACCGAGACTAACAGAACCTCCTATCGGGTTTTGAACTTTAATTGGTTCCTTAAGTTTTCTTCTTTTCAATTTTAATTTGTGAACAAGGTTACCAGAAATGAAGCTACATGATGCACCAGTATCAAAAAGTACAGAAACAGGAATACTTTTGATAGTAAGGGTACCTCCCAAGACATCGGGTTTACCTGATCCATCGGTGATAGCTGGCGGGGTATTCCCGTCATAGACATGGGCCACTTGTGCGCTCTTCTTCAAAGGACAATTCCTGCTATAGTGCCCCTTCTTGTGGCAGTTGTAGCATTCGGCAGAGTCATTGGCCTTTGGCTTCTTTGGGGCCTTGCACACATTAGAGAAATGACCGGGCTTCCCGCAATTGTAGCAGTTTCCTTTCGGGATCTTTGCGGGTTTTTGAGTAGCGGCCGCAGTGATGCTAGATTCGGGTTGGTCTGTTGAAGTCTTGCGCTTATTCCCTGCTTGACTTTTAGCGCGGTCTTGGCTAGCATGCCTCTCATCCATGTCCTCGTAGTTGCAAGCCATCTCTACTAGTTCTGTGAAGGAGAGTTTGATGTTGCTCATAGCTCTATCATGGTATTTGCGCTTCAGCCCAAATATGAATCTCTTATTCTTCGCTTTGTCGGTCAAAACCAGCTCTGGAGCATAGCGCGATAGCTGAGTGAACTTATTCAGATAGTCTTGAATAGAGAGGTCTCCCTGCTGGAGATTAGCAAATTGCTCCCGCATTCTCTCAAGAGCTTGTTCCGGCACAAACTTCTCAATTAATAAAGTCTTGAACTGCTCCCAAGTCCGGATAGTACCAGCTGCATCTCCAGAAGTAATGGCATCCCACCACAGCTCTGCCTCTTCCTGAAGGAGCCAAATGCCAAGTCGGGCTTTATTGTTAGTTCCCATGCCCATACCTTCGAAGATTTTCTCACAGGTTTTCAGCCAAGCGATGGCTTCGGTCACTGTGCCAGTGCCAGTAAAAGGTTTCCCTCCAAGATTTTTGTACCTCTTTGCTACTTTGTCGAGCTCAAAGTCTTCTGGTGCTGGTGGCGGAATAATAGGACCTTCCACTACTACGGGGATATTCCCCCGTCCTCCTGCTGCATCTCCTCGGCCTCCACGACCTCCTCTAGCTGCTGCTCCACGCGTAGCCATCTAAGAGTACCGTATAAGCAAGAAAAGAGTCAAGCTCACAGATTTGATAATTTTCATAAATGATAAAGCAAGGGAATACAAGAAATGATAATGATGATGTACTGATCAAATTGTTTTGCTAATCTGCTTAGCTCATTCTAGGACATTGCTAATCCTATCTCTAATGAGCTACTCGCATTAGAACACTACTGATTCTATTCTGACGAGGTGTTTAATGTGTTAGATCCCGGAACTAAGGTTAACCAAAGCTCTGATACCAACTGTGACGATCCCAAAATCCGAGGGGCGGTATTAAGGATAATCATTGGGAAATAACACATTAATCATCATAGCAGAGTACAGATAATAGCAGAAACAATAAATAAAATACTTTTACATGGATATGACAGCGGAATCACAACATGTAGGAATATCAGAATAGCATAACGTGGGATATACTTAGTAAATGAAAAGGAAAGTGATCAGTCATCATCGCCAGAGGCGGAATACATACATGCAGTGAGACATAATAAGAGTATCAGTCTACATCGCCAGTGGCGGAATACATATACATATAGTGAGAAATGCGGAAAGTAAATCAGTCATCATCGCCAGAGGCGGAATCATAATATAAATATAGTAATGGCGGAAAATATCTAAGTCCTCTCTATGAAGTCAGCCTCGCCAAGAGCCAAAAGTGCACGCTATGCAGCTGTGCAGAACCAAAAACCACATGTCACCTGTGTACTACGCTGCCCGTGTGAAAATAAGGGCACCCGCGTTTGCAAAGTGAAACAAACAACGAGTCAGTCATGGGGACTGGTATGAGGAATCTACTTAACAGTTAAACAATAGTAATAGCAAATCATAGGACCACGCCACTTTCGCGGAACGGGTTTACTCCAGTGATTGCTAGTGCATTTTAAAATAGAGTAAATTCTTTTAAAACAATCGCAATGCTTTTAGAAAGAATGAAACCATTATAAGACTCAGGTCCCATCACACAATGCAACGCAAGCCGGAGGATAGAGTTTTACCTTATAATAGCCAAATATGCTTGATACGTATAAAGCGAAATCATTTGATATTATTACTAGTGCATATATGTTTCAAAAACGAATAGCATCATAAATATCAATCATAGACGACATGAGCGTCCCATGCCACTATGTCGTCATATATAAGTCACAATCGAATCCGTTATCTCGTATTGGAAATTGGATTTCCGTCATGAGTCGAGGCAAGGGGCAAGCTCCTCTCCGTTTCGAGACACTCTAGCAAATGCCTCGGGACTACACACTCTGGTTAAACCCTGGATCGGCTGGGCCGGTCCTCTCTTACGTTTGAGGATTGGCAATTCCTGAACACACGTTTCCCGGTCCTTACAGACCTATAATCGAGGCGCCTCGCATTCCAACAACCACATAGGTGAAAGATAGATATATATGTCAGGGCTGGTAAGTCACTGACACCACCATAGCTAGAAAGAAACGTCGTGCTCTCCCAGCGGCCCGTATCCCGTTTTTAACTCATACCGAGGTGTGAGGCTCGCGAATCTACGAAATACACAAAAGCCAGGCCATGTAGACCTTGCTTTGATCATCAGCCACAAGACTTTGCTTTTCAACAGAAGCCTTGATCACAGCATCTTGGCATGCCACATAGGCAGTCCACTCCATATGATTTATTTCCATCAATATATAACCTCTAAGCTCGTACGTCTCAGAGAAGGGCGTTAAGCAAAAGAATAAATTCTCCGCCGCCAAACAGATATATATTTAACAGAGATCAATCAGTATAGAACAAAATCCAATGTCAGACACACAGTCCATTTACAAGTCCGTCCTGGGTCTGAACGAAACCGGAGGCGTCAAATTCCTCGTATATCCGTCCAATCCACACATACGTCCAGACGGCTACTACTTCCGTCCCCTCCCGGTAGCTACTCCGGTTAGGAACCTCAGTAGCGCCCATCCAACCGATACGAAGATCTTCGGTCTTGAATCGTCTTTGTATTTTCCAATTCGAATCGCTCGATAAATTATTTGAAATGAGGGTTAGCTCGGCCTTTTCAAATAATTCACGTCATTAGAATTTAAATCGATTCATTTTATGGTTATGTTATTCGACATCCATCTTTCAGTTATTTAGTGTTATTTTCATGTCATACACATACAACCATCAAATATCAAACAATTCAAGCCCAATTGGTTTATTTGCAACCTATGTTGCTTATAATATTTTATAACGATTTTTCGCCGTTTTTATTTATTTAAAAATGGCCATATTTAATTAAACGACGTTTCAGGTCGTTTCGTGTCACTGGCGCTGTTTTTCCCTTAATTTGTTTTACACATATCGGAAAATCTAACCATTGGATTTCTACAAAGTCTATATTAGTGGGAAGATATTCCCAAAGCGAACCCAATGGTTCCAGTTTCGTGAGAATCCGACGGTCGGATCTTCCATACTAGTCGTTTGAAGTTACGGTTTCAAAATTCGAACTGCAGCGTCGTTATTCGATTTAATTTAACTATATTTATATTTATATATAAATATAAACGATTCTAGCGCTGCTTTTCTTCAGATTTGAATTAAACATTCCGGACAATCCAACCGTTGGATTTTTACAAGGTTGGTGCCGTTGGAAAGATATTTCCAAGGCGAGCCCAGCGGTTGCGGTTTCGGGAAAATCCGATGGTCAGAATTCTCGTACTAATCGTTTCAAATTACGATTCCGAAACGCGAACTGCACGGCCTTTATTCCTTTTAATTATATTTATATTTATATATATAAATATAGTTTATACCATAGTTTCAACTATAGTTCATTTTATATTTTCAACTTCGTTTTCACTTCAAATATTTCACTAACACCTTAGTATTTCGAAAAATTTCGCCATAACCTCCTTTGTACGGGGAGGGGTTTGGAAATTTATTGGGCCGTATTAGGTACCCAATAAATCCTAAAAAGCATTCACATATTTTTAGTGATATATTTTGGTGTTCACGGGGGTCATGTACTGATAATCACTCCAAAGAATAAATTCCCGTCACCCCGTTTCCGTGTGGAAATAAATAGTCCATGTGCCGTATCTAATAACTAGAGCGACGTGATTATTGTCAACTCTAGACCCGTGTGGGGTTTTTTATTAATCTGGCAATTTATCGTTATAATTTATATAGTCCATATCAGTCATCAGTTCAACCTGTATCATATAGTCATCGCCATACAAGCCTCTTGCTTATATGGTAAATCTTCCACCTCGTCACACAAGCTCCAATTGCTTATGTGGAATATGATGAAGTATGCCTATCGTCAAGAAGTATGCCATGTAGTGTAGTTCAAAATTAATTGTTACTATCCTATGGCGTTGTTTATTATTTCACACAGAAAAACCAGCACTCCGCATCCAATGGCATTCACAGGAGTTGGTATATAAATAAAATTGCGCAGCCAACTCATCAAGGTTTACCTATTTGTCGGGCGCGCAAATAATTTCTTTACTCAACAGCTAATCCATTTTTCCTGTTCAACACATGTATATATATGCAGAACAAAGCTAATAATAATATTTCTAGCAAACTATTATTTATTTCAACACGTGTGTATTTTTAACACTTCATATACTTGATAAAAAGAATATTTTTATCATCAAAAATATTTATTCGACACAAGTGTATTTTTAACACTTCATATACTTGATAAAAAGAATATTTTTATCATCAAAAATATTTATTCGACACATGTGTATTTTTAACACTTCATATACTTGATAAAAAGAATATTTT
The DNA here is from genome assembly GCA_030737875.1 of Allium sativum. NCBI lineage: Eukaryota > Viridiplantae > Streptophyta > Magnoliopsida > Asparagales > Amaryllidaceae > Allium > Allium sativum. The sequence goes on from CM060920.1 coordinate 1,003,744,002, forward strand.
TATCATCAAAAATATTTATTCGACACATGTGTATTTTTAACACTTCATATACTTGATAAAAAGAATATTTTTATCATCAAAAATATTTATTCGACACATGTGTATTTTTAACACTTCATATCCTTGATAAAAAGAATATTTTTATCATCAAAAATATTTATTCGACACATGTGTATTTTTAACACTTCATATACTTGATAAAAAGAATATTTTTATCATCAAAAATATTTATTCGACACATGTGTATTTTTAACACTTCATATACTTGATAAAAAGAATATTTTTATCATCAAAAATATTTATTCGACACATGTGTATTTTTAACACTTCATATTCACTATAAAAATATAGTTTTCATTGTCTATTCATTTTATTTGTAAAAGATGATAATATTCAACACATGAACTTCAATTCAACGAATGAATTGCAATTCAACACATGAATATTCGATATCGTTTGTATATATATATATATATAAATGTGATTTTATTTGCTAAAGCCATTTGTTTAAATTCGAATAATATTCAACACATGAATTTCAACTCAACGAATGAATTGCAACTCAACACATGAATATTCGATATAGCATATGTAAATAGTTTCAATGAATGAAAATTATTCTAACACATAAATATTTTAGAAAATTTCGGCAGCATAACGGCAGGGTAGTTAAAACCGGGACCGTCCCTAGTACGGCTCCTCGCTCTACCTTAAAACCTCGCGGTTTTTGACAATGGGGATCATGCATCTAGTTCGCACGCAGGCGGCATGTTTTATTTTCAATTCCACAATCCTATTCTATTTTGTTTCAACCACAAAGGTATTTTTCAACCATAATATCAACCACAAACAATTATTTCCAACCATTCGTCATACCATATAATATCACGTCAAACACAAGCAATAAATATCGTCCATGGTTTGTGGACGAGGGGAGTATATATATATATATATATATATATATATATATATATATATATATAGAGTATAATAATTTACTTGCATTTCATCACAATTCAAAGCATATATGTTTCAAACAACGCTTGTATAATTTATACATCGCTAATATAACTTATTCAACACATGTACATGAGGTATACAATGCGTATATAATTTACACTTCGCTTATATAATTTATACAACGCGATTACATTCACACAAATAGTTTAGATTCCTCACATTGGTTCTTGCGGTGCTAAAAATCGTAGGAAGGTCAGAAAAATCCGTGGCTTCTTCTAGAATGTAGAGAGCCTCCTTGCGGTCACGGTGTCTCCTGTTTCATCGAATTTCGTTAACATAGCAAAAAGATATGATTTTTACAAGTTTGCAACGCTTTAAAGTGTAAAAATCAGTTTCAGCCGTATACCCCTTTTTGATTCGAAAGCTAGGGTTGAATTTTTCGGCAAATCTACGAAGCTTTAGGACGAACGGCCAGCGCTACGTCGAAGAGGAAGGAGAGAGCTTCCCGATGACACCTGAGATGGCCAACTCGACGCCTCCTGGAGGGCACGGCGGCGGCGCGAAGATCGGAGCTTCCCGACTCGATATCTCTCCCAATACTCAATGATAATTCGTGAAATTACTATGGATTTGAAGATCTCTGAACGCTCTTCAAATTGGAAATGGGTTTGCTTGATTTCGTTGAGTGGATGCGGAGAAATTGAAGAGAGAAGATTCGGAAGGGTTTTCCGTGTCGCGACAGAGGTTTTCGAGGGAGACGATGAAATATGATTGGTTGATGCCCTTTTTATTTTAATTTTTTATTTATTTAATTCCAAAAATACCCCCTTCCACAAACGACCTCTAAATCACACCCAACGACTATCGCCCCTAGCTAAATACCCCCATTCCGAACACAATGGGATATGTTTCATTGGCCATTTCGACTGTTACAGTCAGTTATTTTCCGGGTTATTACATAAACTTCTTCCCAACACGTGATTCATCCCAACCTTTCGTTGGCCCACTTTCACACTCAGCATTCTTTCCAAAATTGCGGCTGCCTCCACATATAAACCTCTTCCCAACTCATCATCAATCCCAACATTTGGCTGGCCCACTATCAAACTCAGCATTCTTTCCACGAATTGCGGTATTGATGTCCCACTTTCAATTAATTTATGCACACTTTCAAAAGGCTGACCTACTTATTGTCCAGGCGTTTGTTCAACAAATGCCTGGACACAAAACTGTTGAAATTTCCGGTTTTTCGGAGTGTGGAAAATCGAAAATCGAAAATCCACATTCCAAAACAGTTGGAGATGCTTTAAGGCTTGAATTGATGAAGAGTATGGATCATTATTATTACGACGCTCGACTAGTCGACATTGGAGCATCGACTGTAAGAGTCAACTTGCCATTAGTCGAGCTCGAATCATAAACCACGAAATTGAAGCCATAAATCACGAAGTCGAAGCCATAAATTGGGAAGTCGAAGCCATAAATCGGGAAGTTGAAGCATTAAATCACGAAGTCGACCCCAAATCATGAAATTGAAGTCGAGTACGAAGTCGAACCATGATGGCAACGATTGCAAATCAGGAAGTTGACTTACAGTTCATCAGGTTGTGAAAGAAACTGGAGTTCGACTGGTTAATTGCAATCAGGTTTATCTATATTCGTGTGTTAAATGACAGCAATTATGTATTAATACATACATACATACATATATATATATATATATCGCCTAGTCCGAGACCAGTTGGAACTCTATCGACTCGACTCGACTTGCCGCCGTAATAACATTGGTATGGATTTTTGGCTAACAAGAGGCAGAAAAGAGAGAAATTCATCCCGAACCTAACCAACTTATTGAGTTGATTAATATACTCTTTTAGTGACATCAACCTTGCTTCAAATGAATAAAATAGACATAAAACATTTATGACATATGCTCATTAAATTGTCGTAGTAGTCTATTGAAAAGGTCTCTTCTTGCTTTTTCTTCGGCAACAACATTAATCGCTCAACCTTTTTTTTACCACAATGTTCATTAATTTCCCTAGACTGATCCAATTAAAATTTATAAATCCAAATCAAATACATTAATCATGATAACATCACAAAATTACTTGTATAAATCAAAAAATATAGCCATAACAGTAATTAGAGTTAACAAATTTCGAAGAATGGAAGAGGATAGGATGATTGTGTTTGGTATGTTTGGTATGTTTGTATTGTATTGATGTTAACATAATTTGGTCTTAATCACAATAACATCATAAAATTATTTGCAATAAAAAGTACTATTATAGCAACAATTAAAGTTAATAAGTTTAAAAGAATGAAAGAGGTTAGAATGAAAGAGGATAGGATGTATGGATTAGATATGCACATATGATATAAGTGAACATGTTACCTTACTATTGTGTAGAGATTATACATTAAATGCTAACTCTAAATTCAGAAAGATCTAAAAGACTATTCCATTGATTTTATATGATTTTATTATTTAAGGCTTGAATTGATGAATAATATGGATCATTGTTATTACGGCGCTCGACTAGTCGCGAATAGTCGTCGACTAGTCGACACTGGAGCATCGACTGGAAGAGTCAACTTGCCATTAGTCGAGCTTGAACCCAAAATCATGAAATCGAAGCCCTAAATCAGGAAGCCGAAGCCCTAAATCGGGAAGTCGAAGTCTTAATTCACGATACCGACCCCAAATCACGAAATTGAAGTCGAGTACGAAGTCGAACAATGATGGCAAAGATTGAAAATCAGGAAACTGACTTGTAGTTCATCGGGTTGTGAAAGAAACTGGAGTCCGACTGGTTAATTGCAATCAGGTTTACTCGACCAGTTGGAACTCCATCGACTCGACTCGACTTGCCACCATAATAATTTTGGTATGGATTTTTGGCTAACAAGGGAAGAAAAGAGATAAAAGTTCATCTAGAATCTTACCAACTTATTGAGTTGATTGATATAATCTTTTACTAACAACAACCTTGCTTCATAGGAATAAAATAGACATAAAATATTTATGACATATGCTCATTAAATTGCCGTAGTAGTCCGTTGAAAAGACCTCTTCTTGTTTTTCTTCGGTAACAACATTAACCGCCCAACCTTTTTTTTACCATAATGTTCATTAATATCCGTAGACTAATCCAGTCAAAATTTATAAATCTAAATCGAATACATTAATCATGATAACATCATAAAATTATTTGTATAAATCAAGAAATACAATCATAACAGTAAATAGAGTTAACATATTTCAAAGAATGGAAGAGAATAGGATGATTGTGTTTGGTATGTTTGTATTGATGTTAACGTAATTTGGTCTTAATCACAATAACATCATAAAATTATTTGTATAAATAAAAAATACTGTTATTTCAGTAATTAAAGTTAATAAGTTTTGAAGAATGAAAGAGGTTAGGTTAATAAGTTTTGAAGAATGAAAGAGGTTAGGATGATTATGTCTGGGATGTATGGATTAGTATTAAAATAGTTCTATTTTTATTCATAATGGAAAAAAAATGCTTTCACTGAGAATTGAACTCAGGACCTCCCGCTTACTAAACGGGTGCTCTAGCCATCTGAGCTATGAAAGCTTCACATAAATTTAATATTTTCTTTTTATGAAGAATATATGCATTTTATTCTTAATATGTATCATAGTAATGTTTGAACAGAATTCGTGCTCGATCTGTGTCCATTTGAATATATTATAGTATAGGATTAGGATACACCTTCGATCGATTTGGTCATGTCTGGTCCGTTCGTTTTGTCATTTGGTTTTGATTTACATCTCTGGCCAACCCAACTTGTTTTGTATTAACGACTTAGTTGTTATAGTTATATGCGTATATATAAATTAATATTTTAAGTTAATTGTAAGTTGTACGATCATATATATTTTATTATATTATGCATACTCGTTATTCGACCTTATTAGATTTAGGAAAATGCAGTTTTTTTTTTTTTGGTTCAAATCTTTTCAAATTTATTCGTTTTTTAAATAGGAAATTGTTGAATTTCTCAAAATACATCCTTTGTAATGTATAAGTTTTTATGCAATTAATATACATACATACACACACACATTTACCTTTATCATATACTTAAAGATTGGTTTATTGTATTATATTTTAGAATTAAATTATATGTGTGTATTATATATTTAATTCAAATTATATATAAACACATTATGTTTTTAGAAATGAAAATATATATTGTACAATTTTATTTTCAAATTTATACAAATAGTTCTGTTAATATATCCAATTTTGTTTTAAAATTCTTTTAAGTCATTTTAGTTCTTGAATATATATATATATGTATGTATGTATATTATATAATACATGGCGATAATATATATACATATAAATATATATAATGGTGATTTTTTTTCTCATTATAATAACAATAGTATGCGTATATGTGTGTGTATTTTCTAAAAAGGCAACATGCTTATATGAAGATTCAGATATTGTAATTGATCTAACTATACATGAATCATATGGTAAAAAAATAGATGAATTATATGGGGTGTGTGTGTGTGTGTGTATGTGACACGTTCCAAAACACCCCCATCAAATTTTCACCCCATTTTAAGCCATTCATTTATAATTAATAAATCAACGGGAAGAGAGAGATAGTCGAAAAAGAGAAACGAGAATGTGTGGTGGAAATCAAGGGGATCATCGGGGGTGCTACACTATTTGGGGTGCTCTTGATCCTTTATCTATAGATATGTACATATGATATAAGTAAACATGTTGTTACCATGCTATTGCCTTAGAGATTACACATTGAATGTTAACTCTAAACTTACATTAGTTCAGAAAAATCTAACACGCTACTGCATTGATTTTTTTTTTTTTTTTTTTTTTTTGATTTTTTGTTTTAAGGCTTGAAGTGATGAAAGGTATGGATTTTTGGCTAACAAGAGGAAGAAAAGAGAAAAAAATCCATCCTGAACCTAACCAACTTATTGAGTTGATTGATATACTCTTTTACTGACATCAACCTTGCTTCAAATGAATAAACTTGTACTATATTCCACAATATAGGCATAAAACGTTAGGCTAATTCTGTTGATACAACCATAATTTTTTAACATACACCGTGAAATGAAATAAAATAACATACACCGAAAATTTCTTTTCATAAACCGTTTTCACAAAATTATCCGCTTATATTTTTATTATAATTTCTTTTCACAAAAATAAGAATTCATTGCAATAAATTTACATAAAATTCATGAAAAGAATTTTTTATTTGGTTTCTGGCACTAATATTGTAAATTATTTGATTTTTTTATTTTAAAAATCAACACTAATTTTATATGATTGAAAATATCTAAATTAGAGTATTTAGTTGTCAAAGTTGTCTTGATTGATATTTCAGGTTCCATTAACTTCATAAAATTCTATAGATTTAAGCAAATATTATTGATTTTAAAGTTTTAATGACATGTAGTATAAAAGGACTGAAAATGCAACTAAGGATAAGGGTAATATAGTGTAACGACCCGGATTTTTAGCCAGTTAATATTGAGTATTTAAATTATTTAATTAGGATAATAAGTTGATTTTTATATTGAATTTATCAATTTAATAATCGGTATATGAATAATTATCTAATATATTTAATTATCATATTATGGAAACGATAAATAATTGGATTCAGAATTTAAAACTGAATCAAAAAGGTTCAAATGGCTAATATAAATTATATATTGAATTATAGCGATAGTTATCGATAATTTAAATTGTTTGAAACCATTTTTATATTTTAAATTGAATTTAATTTAAATTGTTATTTCCTTTATTTAGTCGAATTAAATTACAGAGTCAGTTCCGTGAATTTTAAAATAACACCATAATCTGAAGACATAAATCGCTACGTGGAAAATAGCAGTTCGGGGTTTTAAATTAAAAGGACCGAGAGATATTTTAGTTATTTAATTAGAAAATCAAATCAAAATTTAATCACATCATTTCAGCCACCCTAGACATGTACCCAAGCCAACCTCTTCTTTTAAAATCGCAGACCTATTGATTTTCTCGAGCCGTAAAATTTGCTTTCTTCCTTCCCAGCAAAGAAAAACAGGGATTTTAATGTCCTTGTACTTATGTCCCTTGGTTCGCATCTATATATTGGGACTCGCCTTCATTCTGCCTTCCCACGAAAACCAATCCGACTCTTCTTCACTCGTTTTCCCCCTTTCCAATAAATCGAAAATCATTCCACAATAAAACCCATAACTCTAAATTCTTCAATCTCGCATAGACTCCATTTCCGATCCTGTAGCCTTCGCACCAAGGGCAGTTGAGTCTGGAGCGCTCGCCAGTTAGGGAGTCAATTCGCGATGGCGTCTGAAGCTCGATACAGTGGAGGCACTCGCGATTTAGGGTGGTTATCATGGGGTTCATATTGGAGTTCGACGCGTGACAGTGTGGAGTTCGCAATAGGGTTTTGGGATTGCGAAGGGTTCGATTCTAAGTCGCGTTGATTTAGAGGTTGCCATTTCTACAAGGTCATGACCGTCGGTGTGTGGTGCGATGCCTGGAGTCGTTGATTTGGGGAATCTGGATTCGATTGAGGAGTTCTGGTGGTTGATTTGGAGATGGTGCGATGAAGTGGTGATAGCCGTGGTTTGAAATAGTTGAACTGTTTCTACTGGGAAGGGGAAGACGATGGATTGGTGTAGGGTGTAGCCGAGGGGTTTGCACTTCATACGGTGGAAGCTTCGGCAATAGTGGGACTGTTATCCCATGATCGATCTGATTTTCGCAAATAGAGAGGCTGCGATGTATTCGGTGAGAATGGAGAAGAAGAGTTAAGATGGATTTAAGGTAATTTATTTTTAGTTATTTAGTAAATAATATAATAAGGATTTTTATTTTAGAAATTAGTTTTTAAAATGGGTCATTTATTATTTAGGAAATAGTTTATATAAAAGAAACTAGTTGGTAAATATATAAATGGTAGAATAATTTGTTGAGTATGGAAATTGGCACTGACTACTAAGCTTGGAATATGAAAGCCGAAAGGAAATTATTGAGTAAATAATTTTATGAAACATAAATTATATTGATTAAGTTAGAAGGAATTTAATAACCATTAAAAGAAGAGAAAAATAGAGGAAAGTTATTTATTTATTTTGATTTAATAAATAAATGGTTAATCGGTAAAATTAAATAAAATTATCGCAGGATCAAATATCATTCGAGAAGATTAGTAGCCGGTAATTTCAAGATAAACAGGATATTCGACAACTGCAAATCACGGTGAGTAAATCTCACTCACCTTTACAATTATTTTTATTTCATTAAAAATAATTGTCTGTTGCTTGTGTGAATGCTTTATGGTTGATTTATATATATTAGTTATTTAGGCTATTATATATATATATATATATTGGGTTGATTGATTGGTTGGATTCCCGCAGTCTCATTAGCGGATGCCCGCAGTTTCATAGCGGATGATTACCCTATACGCCGCACGCTATGATTAGTGGATGACCTTCTATACCGCGATATTCTGCCACGAAGCAGAATGGGTATTATTTATGTGCTAACATCTGTGGATGCAGGAAAACAGGTTGGAGGAATCCAACTGGATTCCTCAAAAATATATTATCTATTTGTTTGTTTGTTCTGTTTGATTTCATATATATTCATATATGATGTGTTAAAATCATATGATTGGAAATCGATTGATTTGGTTGTTTAAACTATCACTGGGCTAAGTGTTAATGCATTATAAATATCATTAAAGGATATTGGAGATTTAAAAAGGAAAATTCTATTTTTTAATAGAATTTGAATTTTAAATGGAAATAAAATATAAACTTGTTTTGAAAAAAATAAAACAAGTAGTTCCTTTATAAACGAAGTTTATAAATAGTTCTTTTATAACGAAGTTATAAATGAAGTGAAAAGAATTATCATTTGATAATTCAGAAATAGAAATACAAGTGTGAAATTGGAATGGGAAATCTATCTTCAAAAGGAAAATAGAGATATTGATTTCAAAAAGGAATCGAAGTCGAGACTTGTTTAAAGAAATTGAATAAAGAGAATTCAATGAAGTTAACTATAGAGATTTGAAAATATGATTCAAAAGGAAATTTAAATATAGAATTTGAATTCAAATAGAAAAGGAAATGGAAATTTGAATTTAGAAGTCAAATAGAAAATCCAAAGTGGATTTGAATATAGAACTTTCAAATGGTGTTTGAATATAGAGAATTTGAAATAGAATTTCCAAATCGAATTTGAAATAGAATTTCCAAATTGAATTTGAAATAGAATTTCAAGACAGAATTTTCAAAAGAGAATTTGAAATAAACTTTAAAAATAGAATTTCAAAAATAGAATTGCAATGAAATTTGAATTCAAATATAATTGAAAGAGAATTTGACTATAGAAATTCAAAAGGGACTCAATATAGAACTTGAATTCAAAGGAATTTAGATATGGGATTTGAATTCAAGGGAATTGAAAAAGGATTTGAATTCAAAGGAATTCAAATGGGATTGGGATAAAGGAAATTCAAAAATGGAATTTCAAATAAAGGAAAAATGTGATTTGAAATATTGGGAATTTCAAATAAGAGAAAATGGAATTTGAAACATTTAGAATTTCAAATAGAATTTAAATGGAGTTTGAATATTTGAATTTCAAATGGAGTTGGGATATTCGAGAATTCGAATAGACTTTGAATATAGGAATTTCAAACAAAATTTGAGAATGGAGTTTAAATCCAGAATTGGAATTCAAGAGATATAAATCTAGAATTTGAATCCAAGGGATATAAATCTAGGATTTGAATTCAAGAGAAATTTAAATATGGCATTTGAATTCAAAGTGAAGTTTAACATGAGATTTGAAATTCTAATAGAATGAAAATAGATTTGAGTATAGAAATTTAAATGGAGATTGGAAATGGGATTTGAATAAGGAAATTCAAATGTAAAATTTCAAAGTAGAACTTGAATTAAAACTTTGAAAATAGAATTTCAAATAGAACTCGAAATAGAATTAACTATGGGATTTGAATATGGAATTCAAATGGAATTGAAACTATGGATTTGAATATATTAAAATCAGGATGGAATTGAATTTCATTCAAATGAAGTTTAAAAGTTTATATATATATAAATATAATTAAAACGAACTCGCCGCAGCGCTGCAGTTCGTAAATTGGCAATTCGAACTTCAATTGAGTATACAGAACTCAATTGAGGTCGGAATTCTTCGAAACAAGAAACGTCAGGACCGGTTTGATAATAGTTTTCTAATGAAGGAGAAAAATCTGGATTTCGTCATATAGATTTTGAGTTATGTCAAAAAATCAAATTTTCAGAAAAACAGCGCCAGAACTATTTGAAAACCCTAACGGTTTATTTCATGTTATAAAAGGATTTTAAGCAGGTAAAAATCCGAAGTTCCTATTTAGAAAATTTCAGAGTTGAGTTGCAAAATATATGCGAATTCAAGTTGTGTAAATGAATATGATCTTTGAAACAGAAACCAGATTTTTGATTTATTGAACAGAATTAACTAAATTGAATAGAAATTAGTTAATGAGATTTCGAATGAATATTGAGCTTTAAATAAGTAAATTCGATTTGAAAATTTATATTCGAAATAGAAAAGAGAACTGGAATTGAAATTTTATTTGGTCGTGAGCAAGTTAAACATTTATTTGAACATGTTATGTTCAAACAAAGAAGTGAAATAGGCAAAAAGGCTAATTAAAGAATAATTGAGCGAAACTGAATTCAAACGATTCAAAATTGAATTCAAACGAATGGATTGAGTTGAATTGAATTGGAAACAGGTGAACAGGTGTTAAACAGATATGGGATGGAATATATGAAGATTTTTATTTATGTGCCCGACAAAAAGGTACATGTTTAAATTCATATATGGGTTTTATGCGCCGTATCGGCAAGCCGCTTGGCTTTTTCTTTTTCTTTTCGATTGGAGAAGATACCGGGAAGCTATTTGAAATTTCCCGATGCTCCCGATACAGGGGAGGTTATGGCGAAATTTTCCGGAAATTTAAGAAGTTAGAATATTTTTAAGATATTTCGATAATTTGAAATCATTGTATCGACGTATTGAATTCGATAGTAAAGTGAATATAAAAATCGAATGTTGTAAACAAAAGGGGATAGAGATAAGTAATTGGAATTGTTTCCAATTGCAAATAGAGATTTTCTAATATATAGAACATAAAAGAAGTTAATATTTGGAAACGTTTTCCAAATGGCATAAGAGGCAAGATGATTATTGAAAATATTTGGTTAACAAATATTGATAGAGAAAATAGAGAAGTGGTTTAATTAATGAATATTAATTAAAGAGCCCAGTGATTTGTTTGATATGTTGGATGAACACTTGTTTTTATTCGATAGTTAAATCACAGACTATCGAAGTTTTTGACCATCGTTGTCAATATGGAGAGACCGGTTGGATTATTATCCGAAGAACCACTCCGTATCGGCATAAGCGTTGCGAACCAAGTATGCTGAATATATTGAAGACGGAGTAAAGTGCAAGGGCTTTTCTATTTATAGAAATAGTGCCTTCGGTTTCGTTCAATCCCAGAACGAACATAAATGGACGAATGTCTGACAGAGTATTTCCAATGATCAAATGGGTTGATCTGTATGAATATATATGGTTGCAACGGATTTATCCCTTAGCATAACATCCAGAATATTTGTGCGAACTCAACTAGTGATTAACAGATCTGACAATGTGGCATTCAAAGTAATTGTGTTATCAAGGAATGGTAAGCATTCGTAGCCTCAGGCCTCAACAACCGGGAAAGGACAAAAATCGGGCAGGCAGCATGGCTATGTGGGTCGCACCCATTAGGGTGTATAATCACCTATCTAGAGAAATTCCTTTTGTTTCTAAATCTATCGATTCTGCCCATTCGGGAAACGGTGGTTTGAGTCCAACCGTTGGTGATATACATTCGATACACTCAAGCGAAATGAGTGGTCGGTCATGTGTGGGCCGGGTTGCAAGACGTTCTTGTTGAACCCAGGTGTATTCGCCTCTAGAGATACATCATCGGAAGGTGGGTCCATACCTTGTCATGTTGGAAATCCAATCTCCAATAAGCGCCATGCGGTTTTTGATTTTATAATATATATGTGGAGCGTGAGATGCAAGTGTTCTGCTATTTGGTTATTTACTTGTTGTAGACATTATTATAATATCACTGGATTGATATCAAAGTGTTTTGGGTTATAGTAAGGTAAAAACCGTCCGTGTTTATATGTGGGCTGGTCTTACTATTATCTTTTCTTTCGGAAAGAGTTTTGAAAGATAAACAAGTGGTTGGAGTTTACTCACACCAGTCCCATGACTGACCCAGAGTTTATTTTGTTTTGTTTTCCCTAAACTCTTGGGTGCCCAAATTTGTACGGGAAGTCAAGTGTTTCAGGCTTTTACAGATACACTTGGAGGAGCTTGAAGCAGGAGGCTTCAACGTTAGTTATCTAGAGTTACTTCCGCTGGATCAAATGTTATGATCAAATGTTATGTGTACTCTGATGATGGTATGTATATATGTACAAAACAGATTTGTATTTCGAAGCTTATGCTATATAATATATTTTATTCGTTCCGCTGTGAGTTTGTGATCTTTGTTTTCTTCTATTCTAATATTTCTTTCTTTCTATTCCTCATCCTCTAACTTCTTTCTAATAATGAGTCGTATTTCTGTGCAATTTGGGTTGGACGTGTGTTGTATTTAGTCAAATCAGATAGCTCGGATTTGCGGGTCGTTTCAGGTGGTATCAGAGCTTAGGTTGAGCGAATACCTAGGCTTGTGTGGCATGTGCTCATTAGAGATAGGGTCAGTAGTACCCTATAATGAGTTGAGTGTATAGATACGAGAGAGCGTATTTGTTAGTTGATATAAAAAGTTGTTTTATATTGTGTTGGCTAGTCTGTTGAGTGGTTTATGAATTCTGATCGAATCGTGGGACGCCACGACGTCGATAGGAATTTCTAAACACTTGAACAGAAGATTGAACACGATATTGTTTTAAAGTGGGTAAATGAAATAATTTTACCCAAAATTTCTATTTTGATATAGAAAGAATAATTTTCTAGAATTATTATATGGATGTATTGGATGTTGATTTTATAATCAAATGAGATTGTAAACTTACAATGGTTATTTATAACCAAATAGAATTTGTATAGGAATTAAATATACAAATGAGATGAATTATAATTTAATTCAAACCAGAATTAAGAATTCAAAATCCTGGGAAGTTGAAAAATTATTTTCAAAGTGTATTAAAATATTATAGATTTGTTTTTAAAGGATTTGAAAGAAAATCATTTTAGATGGATTAAAAATAATAAAGCACTGAACTCACTTCAGTGGCTGGGAAATAATTCTGATGATGATTGCAACATCATCAGTGTTCATTTCCGGGTTTCTAAGTGATGGATTGCTACCTTAAAATTTTTTTGATGGGAATGTGTTTAAAAGAAAACAAGTTTAATTGAAAATTCAAATATTTTGAATTTGAAAAGATTATAAATATATGTACATGTTTATGGGATTTCAAAAGAATTTGAAAAGAAAAACCCAGGGATTTGAATTCTGGAATTGAAATTTAACTTAAACAAGTTAAATGGGTCGAAGTGAATGAATTGATTAGAATCAATTTAAATAGATTTATTGAAATAAATTGAAATAAATATGAATTGAATGTGAAGGCATATGAAATGAAGAAGACCAAAAGTTTTGGTTGAAATTAAAGTCATAGAAATATGAGGAGTTGAATTTCAACATAAGTGAATATGTTGAAAAGTAATGAGTTTGTACCATGTTTCCTACCTTAGCAATTTCGAGGACGAAATTATTTTAAGGGGGAAAGAATGTAACGACCCGGATTTTTAGCCAGTTAATATTGAGTATTTAAATTATTTAATTAGGATAATAAGTTGATTTTTATATTGAATTTATCAATTTAATAATCGGTATATGAATAATTATCTAATATATTTAATTATCATATTATGGAAACGATAAATAATTGGATTCAGAATTTAAAACTGAATCAAAAATGTTCAAATGGCTAATATAAATTATATATTGAATTATAGCGATAGTTATCGATAATTTAAATTGTTTGAAACCATTTTTATATTTTAAATTGAATTTAATTTAAATTGTTATTTCCTTTATTTAGTCGAATTAAATTACAGAGTCAGTTCCGTGAATTTTAAAATAACACCATAATCTGAAGACGTAAATCGCTACGTGGAAAATAGCAGTTCGGGGTTTTAAATTAAAAGGACCGAGAGATATTTTAGTTATTTAATTAGAAAATCAAATCAAAATTTAATCACATCATTTCAGCCACCCTAGACATGTACCCAAGCCAACCTCTTCTTTTAAAATCGCAGACCTATTGATTTTCTCGAGCCGTAAAATTTGCTTTCTTCCTTCCCAGCAAAGAAAAACAGGGATTTTAATGTCCTTGTACTTATGTCCCTTGGTTCGCATCTATATATTGGGACTCGCCTTCATTCTGCCTTCCCACGAAAACCAATCCGACTCTTCTTCACTCGTTTTCCCCCTTTCCAATAAATCGAAAATCATTCCACAATAAAACACATAACTCTAAATTCTTCAATCTCGCATAGACTCCATTTCCGATCCTGTAGCCTTCGCACCAAGGGCAGTTGAGTCTGGAGCGCTCGCCAGTTAGGGAGTCAATTCGCGATGGCGTCTGAAGCTCGATACAGTGGAGGCACTCGCAATTTAGGGTGGTTATCATGGGGTTCATACTGGAGTTCGACGCGTGACAGTGTGGAGTTCGCAATAGGGTTTTGGGATTGCGAAGGGTTCGATTCTAAGTCGCGTTGATTTAGAGGTTGCCATTTCTACAAGGTCATGACCGTCGGTGTGTGGTGCGATGCCTGGAGTCGTTGATTTGGGGAACCTAGATTCGATTGAGGAGTTCTGGTGGTTGATTTGGAGATGGTGCGATGAAGTGGTGATAGCCGTGGTTTGAAATAGTTGAACTGTTTCTACTGGGAAGGGGAAAACGATGGATTGGTGTAGGGCGTAGCCGAGGGGTTTGCACTTCATACGGTGGAAGCTTCGGCAATAGTGGGACTGTTATCCCATGATCGATCTGATTTTCGCAAATAGAGAGGCTGCGATGTATTCGGTGAGAATGGAGAAGAAGAGTTAAGATGGATTTAAGGTAATTTATTTTTAGTTATTTAGTAAATAATATAATAAGGATTTTTATTTTAGAAATTAGTTTTTAAAATGGGTCATTTATTATTTAGGAAATAGTTTATATAAAAGAAACTAGTTGGTAAATATATAAATGGTAGAATAATTTGTTGAGTATGGAAATTGGCACTGACTACTAAGCTTGGAATATGAAAGCCGAAAGGAAATTATTGAGTAAATAATTTTATGAAACATAAATTATATTGATTAAGTTAGAAGGAATTTAATAACCATTAAAAGAAGAGAAAAATAGAGGAAAGTTATTTATTTATTTTGATTTAATAAATAAATGGTTAATCGGTAAAATTAAATAAAATTATCGCAGGATCAAATATCATTCGAGAAGATTAGTAGCAGGTAATTTCAAGATAAACAGGATATTCGACAACTGCAAATCACGGTGAGTAAATCTCACTCACCTTTACAATTATTTTTATTTCATTAAAAATAATTGTCTGTTGCTTGTGTGAATGCTTTATGGTTGATTTATATATATTAGTTATTTAGGCTATTATATATATATATATATATATATATATATTGGGTTGATTGATTGGTTGGATTCCCGCAGTCTCATTAGCGGATGCCCGCAGTTTCATAGCGGATGATTACCCTATACGCCCCACGCTATGATTAGTGGATGACCTTCTATACCGCGATATTCTGCCACGAAGCAGAATGGGTATTATTTATGTGCTAACATCTGTGGATGCAGGAAAACAGGTTGGAGGAATCCAACTGGATTCCTCAAAAATATATTATCTATTTGTTTGTTTGTTCTGTTTGATTTCATATATATTCATATATGATGTGTTAAAATCATATGATTGGAAATTGATTGATTTGGTTGTTTAAACTATCACTGGGCTAAGTGTTAATGCATTATAAATATCATCAAAGGATATTGGAGATTTAAAAAGAAAAATTCTATTTTTTAATAGAATTTGAATTTTAAATGGAAATAAAATATAAACTTGTTTTGAAAAAAATAAAACAAGTAGTTCCTTTATAAACGAAGTTTATAAATAGTTCTTTTATAACGAAGTTATAAATGAACTGAAAAGAATTATCATTTGATAATTCAGAAATAGAAATACAAGTGTGAAATTGGAATGGGAAATCTATCTTCAAAAGGAAAATAGAGATATTGATTTCAAAAAGGAATCGAAGTCGAGACTTGTTTAAAGAAATTGAATAAAGAGAATTCAATGAAGTTAACTATAGAGATTTGAAAATATGATTCAAAAGGAAATTTAAATATAGAATTTGAATTCAAATAGAAAAGGAAATGGAAATTTGAATTTAGAAGTCAAATAGAAAATCCAAAGTGGATTTGAATATAGAACTTTCAAATGGTGTTTGAATATAGAGAATTTGAAATAGAATTTCCAAATAGAATTTGAAATAGAATTTCAAGACAGAATTTTCAAAAGAGAATTTGAAATAAACTTTAAAAATAGAATTTCAAAAATAGAATTGCAATGAAATTTGAATTCAAATATAATTGAAAGAGAATTTGACTACAGAAATTCAAAAGGGACTCAATATAGAACTTGAATTCAAAGGAATTTAGATATGGGATTTGAATTCAAGGGAATTGAAAAAGGATTTGAATTCAAAGGAATTCAAATGGGATTGGGATAAAGGAAATTCAAAAATGGAATTTCAAATAAAGGAAAAATGTGATTTGAAATATTGGGAATTTCAAATAAGAGAAAATGGAATTTGAAACATTTAGAATTTCAAATAGAATTTAAATGGAGTTTGAATATTAAAATTTCAAATGGAGTTGGGATATTCGAGAATTCGAATAGACTTTGAATATAGGAATTTCAAACAAAATTTGAGAATGGAGTTTAAATCCAGAATTGGAATTCAAGAGATATAAATCTAGAATTTGAATCCAAGGGATATAAATCTAGGATTTGAATTCAAGAGAAATTTAAATATGGCATTTGAATTCAAAGTGAAGTTTAACATGAGATTTGAAATTCTAATAGAATGAAAATAGATTTGAGTATAGAAATTTAAATGGAGATTGGAAATGGGATTTGAATAAGGAAATTCAAATGTAAAATTTCAAAGTAGAACTTGAATTAAAACTTTGAAAATAGAATTTCAAATAGAACTCGAAATAGAATTAACTATGGGATTTGAATATGGAATTCAAATGGAATTGAAACTATGGATTTGAATATATTAAAATCAGGATGGAATTGAATTTCATTCAAACGAAGTTTAAAAGTTTATATATATATAAATATAATTAAAACGAACTCGCCGCAGCGCTGCAGTTCGTAAATTGGCAATTCGAACTTCAATTGAGTATACAGAACTCAATTGAGGTCGGAATTCTTCGAAACAAGAAACGTCAGGACCGGTTTGATAATAGTTTTCTAATGAAGGAGAAAAATCTGGATTTCGTCATAGAGATTTTGAGTTATGTCAAAAATCAAATTTTCAGAAAAACAGCGCCAGAACTATTTGAAAACCCTAACGGTTTATTTCATGTTATAAAAGGATTTTAAGCAGGTAAAAATCCGAAGTTCCTATTTAGAAAATTTCAGAGTTGAGTTGCAAAATATATGCGAATTCAAGTTGTGTAAATGAATATGATCTTTGAAACAGAAACCAGATTTTTGATTTATTGAATAGAATTAACTAAATTGAATAGAAATTAGTTAATGAGATTTCGAATGAATATCGAGCTTTAAATAAGTAAATTCGATTTGAAAATTTATATTCGAAATAGAAAAGAGAACTGGAATTGAAATTTTATTTGGTCGTGAGCAAGTTAAACATTTATTTGAACATGTTATGTTCAAACAAAGAAGTGAAATAGGCAAAAAGGCTAATTAAAGAATAATTGAGCGAAACTGAATTCAAACGATTCAAAATTGAATTCAAACGAATGGATTGAGTTGAATTGAATTGGAACAGGTGAACAGGTGTTAAACAGATATGGGATGGAATATATGAAGATTTTTATTTATGTGCCCGACAAAAAGGTACATGTTTAAATTCATATATGGGTTTTATGCGCCGTATCGGCAAGCCGCTTGGCTTTTTCTTTTTCTTTTCGATTGGAGAAGATACCGGGAAGCTATTTGAAATTTCCCGATGCTCCCGATACAGGGGAGGTTATGGCGAAATTTTCCGGAAATTTAAGAAGTTAGAATATTTTTAAGATATTTCGATAATTTGAAATCATTGTATCGACGTATTGAATTCGATAGTAAAGTGAATATAAAAATCGAATGTTGTAAACAAAAGGGGATAGAGATAAGTAATTGGAATTGTTTCCAATTGCAAATAGAGATTTTCTAATATATAGAACATAAAAGAAGTTAATATTTGGAAACGTTTTCCAAATGGCATAAGAGGCAAGATGATTATTGAAAATATTTGGTTAACAAATATTGATAGAGAAAATAGAGAAGTGGTTTAATTAATGAATATTAATTAAAGAGCCCAGTGATTTGTTTGATATGTTGGATGAACACTTGTTTTTATTCGATAGTTAAATCACAGACTATCGAAGTTTTTGACCATCGTTGTCAATATGGAGAGACCGGTTGGATTATTATCCGAAGAACCACTCTGTATCGGCATAAGCGTTGCGAACCAAGTATGCTGAATATATTGAAGACGGAGTAAAGTGCAAGGGCTTTTCTATTTATAGAAATAGTGCCTTCGGTTTCGTTCAATCCCAGAACGAACATAAATGGACGAATGTCTGACAGAATATTTCCAATGATCAAGTGGGTTGATCTGTATGAATATATATGGTTGCAACGGATTTATCCCTTAGCATAACATCCAGAATATTTGTGCGAACTCAACTAGTGATTAACGGATCTGACAATGTGGCATTCAAAGTAATTGTGTTATCAAGGAATGGTAAGCATTCGTAGCCTCAGGCCTCAACAACCGGGAAAGGACAAAAATCGGGCAGGCAGCATGGCTATGTGGGTCGCACCCATTAGGGTGTATAATCACCTATCTAGAGAAATTCCTTTTGTTTCTAAATCTATCGATTCTTCCCATTCGGGAAACGGTGGTTTGAGTCCAACCGTTGGTGATATAATTCGATACACTCAAGCGAAATGAGTGGTCGGTCATGTGTGGGCCGGGTTGCAAGACGTTCTTGTTGAACCCAGGTGTATTCGCCTCTAGAGATACATCATCGGAAGGTGGTTCCATACCTTGTCATGTTGGAAATCCAATCTCCAATAAGCGCCATGCGGTTTTTGATTTTATAATATATATGTGGAGCGTGAGATGCAAGCGTTCTGCTATTTGGTTATTTACTTGTTGTAGACATTATTATAATATCACTGGATTGATATCAAAGTGTTTTGGGTTATAGTAAGGTAAAAACCGTCCGTGTTTATATGTGGGTTGGTCTTACTATTATCTTTTCTTTCGGAAAGAGTTTTGAAAGATAAACAAGTGGTTGGAGTTTACTCACACCAGTCCCATGACTGACCCAGAGTTTATTTTGTTTTGTTTTCCCTAAACTCTTGGGTGCCCAAATTTGTACGGGCAGTCAAGTGTTTCAGGCTTTTACAGATACACTTGGAGGAGCTTGAAGCAGGAGGCTTCAACGTTAGTTATCTAGAGTTACTTCCGCTGGATCAAATGTTATGATCAAATGTTATGTGTACTCTGATGATGGTATGTATATATGTACAAAACAGATTTGTATTTCGAAGCTTATGCTATATAATATATTTTATTCGTTCCGCTGTGAGTTTGTGATCTTTGTTTTCTTCTATTCTAATATTTCTTTCTTTCTATTCCTCATCCTCTAACTTCTTTCTAATAATGAGTCGTATTTCTGTGCAATTTGGGTTGGACGTGTGTTGTATTTAGTCAACTCAGATAGCTCGGATTTGCGGGTCGTTTCATATAGTCATAGTTTTTTTTATTAAAACGTTGGTGTATGTTAAGAAATTATGGGTGTACGTATAAAATTTTCCAAAATAAACTTGAAGGAGATTCCACAATAATAGGCATAAAACATTTGGCTAATTCTGTTCATACAGTCATAATTCTTTAACATACACCGTGAAATGAAATAAAATAGCGTACACCAAAAATTTCTTTTCATACACCGTCTTTCACAAAATTACCCGCTTATATTTTTATTATAATTTCCTTTTTCTAACTTAAGACTAAACTACACAAAAATAAGAATTCATTGCAATAAATTTACATAAAATTCAAAAAAAGAATTTTTTTATTTGGTTTTTGGCACTAATATTGTAAATTATTTGATTCTTTTATTTTAAAAATCAACACTAATTTTAAGTGATTGAACATATTTAAATTAGAGTATTTTGTTGTCAAGGCTCTCTTAACTGATATTTCAGGTTTCATTAACTTCATAAAATTCAATAAATTTAAGCAAATATTATTGATTTTAAAGTTTTAATTGGATGCATTATAAAAGGACTGAAAATGCAACTAATGATAAGGGTAATATAGTCATAGTTTTTTATATTATAACTTTGGTGTGTTAAGGAATTATGGGTGTATGTATAAAATTTTCCAAAATATTTATGATATATGCTCATTAAATAGTCGTATTAGTCTGTTGAAAAGGTCTCTCCTTGCTTTTTCTCCGGCAGCAACATTAACCTCCCAACCGGTTTTTTACCATAACGTTCATTAATATCCTTAAACTAATCCAATCAAAATTCATAAATCTAAATCAAATACATTAATCATGATAACATCAGAAAATTATTTGTATAAATCAAAAAAAATAGTCATAACCTAGGAAGCATTGGTGCGGGTGCGCGGGTACCGGTGCATGATACGGGGATACGTGAATTCGGCAAATTCAAAAATATGAGGATTCAGGTGCGGAGGGATACAACAAACAAATTCCAAAATATGAGGATTCAGGTGCGTAGGGATACAACAAATATTAAAAATATATTATATATATAAATATAATCCAACAGATGCATTTTAATTAAACAAAGTAGTCAAATAAATAAGTTCAACATCCTAAGTAGCCAAATACATAATTTATCATCCTTACGAATTGACTTGCATTCCTCTCAATTCCGCCCCAAGCATTACTACAAGATTGAGTTTGACTTACATTTGAAGGAGGTAGTGGAATATCTATTGGTTTCCTCCTCTCTTCGGACTCTGTCAACTCCTTTTGAAATCCACTTTAAAGTTCGGGAGTGACTTTTGAACAAACCGCAACTCCATCCATTTTAATTTTCAACAAATGTGCTTTTACCCTTAAATATGAACCCGTGAATTCATTGTTATAAAAATTGCATCTAAATTTAGCATTTCGGCCTCTTTATTTTAATTTTGCAACTTTTGTAACATGCTTCCATAAACTATAATCAATATCACTTTGTTGGCTTAAAGAAGCTTCCACATTTGCAGTTGAATTTGTTGATGAAATAGTTTCCATAACTAAAAGAGTTAATTAAAAAAAGCTACCTTAAGAAAAAAAACAGTTCGTGCCTTGCCTCAATAAAAAAAACTGTTCCTGCCTCGAAAAAAAAAAAACTGTTCATGCCTCAATAAAAATTTGGCTCAGCAAGCCAAAATTCAGTTCCTGCCTCAATTAAAAAAATTAGTTCGTGCCTCAACAAGAAAAAAAATTCGATGCCTTAGAAAAAAAAATCGAAATTGATGCATATACAAATTGATCGATGCCCTAGAAAAAAAACAAAAACAAAATCATTGCCCTAGGAAAAAAACAAAATCGATGCCCTAGAAAATCGAAACCGCTTACCTGACGAGGGTGAGGGTTGAGGAACGATGAGGGCGAGAGCAACCAACGACGAGCCGATGACGAAGACGGACGAGTAAAGAACGATGGAGTAAGGGCTTCAACCAGCGACGAGCCATGAGAAGTTCTTGATCAATTACATATTAGTTATTACGTGTTTTCTGATTTAAATGAGCATAGGTAAGTATGTATCGAAAGTCATTTTTTTTAATATTTTTATCTTTCATGCACCCCAATTTCAGCACTCAAACGCACCCCGCCCATCAAATACGGGGACACTCCACGTGGCGCACCCCATACATATTTCGCCGCACCCCCGCGCACCCTCGCACCCCATACGTATCAGTGTGCAGTTCTTCATACAGTTGAAGCACCCCCGCTTTGTAGGTCATAACGATAATTAGAGTTAACAAATTTCGAAGAATGAAAGATGATAGGATGATTGTGTTTGGTATGTTTGTATTGATGTTAACATAATTTGTCTTTTTTTTTATTTTTAGAACAAACGGGTACTTATATTACATAAAGAAAAGTACAAAAGGTTTTGAGTGCTGAAACAAAAACAACACCGAGGAAAATGAATACTATACAACAAGAAAAAATCCAGCTCAAAACCCAAATAAAATAGACATAGTTACACAGATAACACAGACTACACCATGAAATAAAGACACAAACAAAGAACCACTGCAAAGAGCACAGAACAACACCACTTAACACTACTCCCAAAGCACAAAAGCCGGATCAAAGCAGCTCCAAAAATACACTCCAAGAAACAACAACATTCAATCCATGCGCCATGCAAAGCAAACAACAAGCATAACCCTAGTCGCAGTCATGCCCGTACTTCAAGAAAGGCACTAATCCACAAATCCAACATCACAACTTCATGCAAATCCAAACCAGATGTGATATTCCAACAGCAACCAAAACCAAAACTCAACTTAACATCAATCACAGAACCTTCAGCTACTACATCTCCAGCAAAACAACAGCAAATCCCAAACCATCAAAAACAACACATCAAATAACCCGAAACAAAACAGCAATCCACAGATAAAATATTCAGTCGAAAGAAGCCATCGCATAACTGGAAAACACTAATAACTTAGAGGCAAATGACATAAAATAGAAAACACTTACTTTTTAGATATGCCTCCGTTAATAACCCCGCCGGATTTCCTCCTTTCCCTTTTTTTGTTTTTGATCGAGGTTGGAATTGTGACATTAGCTTAACCCAATCTGGGTTTATTTCCACCAATGGTTCATCAGTTACCAACATTTTACCTTTTTTGTACATGAGGAACTAAATGAACTATCAGATTCATTCATAAATCAATCTTTACTATCAGCTTCTTCATCATTTTGAAACTCATTACCATCACCAATACCCTCCATATTAACAATATCAACTTTCTCATCCTGATTGCTAATCTCTTTAACATGCTTAATAGTTGGGTCATCACTAGATATCCTATTATCAGTAAAATCCACTTTATCTTGTTCAGTAATACCCTACACTTCAGATTTATAACTTGCAAGCCTATCCTCATGATTGTAACTTCTAGTGACATTATACTGATTCTTATCCTTATCAGACTTTGAAATAACATGCACATCAGAAGCATTAGATGAAATGAACTGATATTTACCTTTATCATTTTCACGCATATCGGGATTAATATTTTTTGTTAACCTATGCTCACCAACATCAGCATTCATTTGTTTAACTTGGCAATCTATAACTTCATCAATCTCCATACCATTATCTTTATTGATACTACTCTTTGGCATCCAGACCTTATTTGACTTACAAAAAACATTAGAGTGACCAAACACTCTACAATTTAAACATGCAGAAGGAGTCCACTCATATTGAATCTTCTGCCAAACTACATCCCCGTTGAAACACTGAATAGGCACCATCTCAGGGAAATTAAAGTCAATATTTACCTTAACCTGTACTCTAGTATATGAAATACGAGAAACGTCCTCTGTAACATTATCTAATCTAATGGGATGACTTAAAGTAGAGGCTTTCCTGCTAATAGCTTCCACAGACCAGAAATCCAAGTCTAAATTGGGTAACTTAATCCAAATGGGAATAGAATTAAGCAATTCTTTTGTTAATTTCATACCATGTTCCCATTTTTTCATAAAAATCAATCTTTTACTATAAAAATATGGCCCATCAGCTAAAATTTTATCACAGTCTTCGCTCAAATCACATTTAATGATAAATAATCCATTGTCTCGAGAATACAGACTATAATTACCTTTTAAATTCCAATTTCTGTCAATGTAATCCTTCAAGTAATTGTAGTAAGGTTTACTACCATAAACATAGGAAACAATCGAATTTGACCATTTTCCCTAGCTAATTTAACCAGATCCTCATTGATAACCGCTAATTTAAGACCATCTTGAATTAGAGGCTCATAATAGGAAAGTTGTACAATGTTTTGATGTGATTTATATTCTCTAACAGCATCGATACAGGACTTAGATTGAAGAGAAGTACTCGTAGAATCTTTTACTTGAGAATTCGACACTAGATCTAGAAAATTTAGTTTGGATTTCAGATCTGGACTACAGAACTTTCCTTGATTAGAAGAGCGCAAACGACTTGCATGCACCTTAGAAGATTGGTAATCAGGAGATATAGACGATCTTTGATCAGAATCTAGGTTTAAATTCTTTCTTGACTGAAATTTTGTATTAGTAAAAGATGAGAACGCCATTTTCAGTTGTTTCGAGAAAACTCTCCACATAATTTGGTCTTAATCACAATAACATCATAAAATTATTTTTATAAGTGAAAAAAATACGGCTATAGCAGTAATTAATGTTAATAAGTTTTGAAAAATGAAAGAGGTTAGGATGATTATGTCTGGGTTTATGGATTAGTATTAAAATAGTTTGGTCTAAAGTAATTTAGTATTTTTATTCATAATGGAAAAAAATGCTTTCACTGAGAATTGAACTCAGGACCTCCCGCTTACTAAACGGGTGCTCTAGCCATCTGAGCTATGAAAGCTTTACATAAATTTAATATTTTCTTTTTATGAAGAATATATGCATTTTATTCTTAATATATATCATAGTAATGTTTGAACTTAATTCGTGCTCGATCTGTGTCCATTTGAATCTATTATAGTGTAGGATTAGGACACACCATCGATCGGTTTGGTCCTGTCTGGTCCGTTTATTTTGTCATTTGGTTTTGGGTTTCATCTCTAGCCAATCCCAACTTGTTTGGTATTAACGACTTAGTTGTTGTTGTTATAGTTATATGCGTATATATAAATTAATATTTTATGTTAATTGTAAGTTGCACAATCATGTATACTATCTTATATTTTATGCCTTCAAAACACGTGCTATAGCGACAAATGGCGCAGAGCGCATTGCTTGCGCTATTGTACTTACAATAGCGCATGTATTCCCTATAGCGCAAAAATAGCGCACTATTTTATCATAGCGCAGCACAAAATAGCACGCTATTTTGTTTTTGTTTCTAGTTTAAATGTTTGGACAGTGAATTAATTCCAAAATAACATGCTATTATACTTATAATGTCTTAGAGGAAAAATGCCGTAGATTATGACTTGAAAGAAAAAGAATTTGATGGTTGTTTAAATAATGATTAATTATTTTGATTTAGATGAAACTAGTGACTAGGTTTTGAAATTTTAGAGGTATTATATAATTTCTATGTTTTGTTATTGTACACTTGAATCACGTTTGACTTTTGTTTATTTAAATCTTATAATTGTAGACTTCATCTATTATTTTCATTCAATCTTATTTTCGCTTTACAACTTTTCTTATTTATATTTTTTTCTTAGAACTTACCATTTTGTTTTTTAATTTTTTACTACAAAAGTATATTTTCATGCATTTTTTCTTAGAGTTTATATCACCATAGTTGATGAATACGAATAAATTTCATTATAACTCACGATTATAAGAATGAATTTCAATTTCGTAAGAACAAATATATTGTATCCATCAATTATTTTGAATGTACAATATGAAATTATCAATTTTCTGTAATATAATTACATTTTACACCAAAAAATATTTAATACATGCATAAAGTATGGTAGTGCTTGTATTTGGAGTCTTGAATGGTTTGGATATGTCGCAAAATATGCATAAAACAAAAATAAAATTTAGTTAGGCAAAATATACTTGATTACTTTTTTTTTCTAAAAAAAATGAACACAATAGCGCGTGCTATAGCGCAAAATGTAGTTAATATCAAGGGGAAGAGTGAAACGTGAATATATGGTGGAAATCAAGGGGATTATTAGGGGTGCTATACTGTTTGATGTGCTCTTGATCCTTTATCTCTCTATAAATATGTACATATGGTACAAGTAAACATGTTGTTACCTTACTATTGCCTAGAGATTACTCATTGAATGTTAACTCTAAATTTAGATTAGTTCAGAAAGATCTAACATACTACTGCATTGATTTTATTTGATTTTATCTTTTAAGGCTTGATTGATGAAAGTTATGGATATTTTTGGCCAACAAGGGGAAGAAAAGAAGAAGAAAAAATTACATCTCCAACCTAACTAACTTATTGAGTTGATTGATATTCTCTTTTACTGACATCTCCCTTGCTTCAAATGAATAATCTTGAAGGAGATTCCACAATAATAGGCATAAGATATTTATGACATATGCTCATTAAATTGCCGTAGTTGTTTATTGAAAAAGGTCTCTCCTTGCTTTTTCTCCGCCGCCCAACCTTTTTTTCAACATAATGTTCATTTAGTATCCCTAAACTAATCCAATCAAAATTCATAAATCCAAATCAAATACATTAATCATTTTAGCGTCATAAAATTATTTGTATAATTAAAAAACACAGTCATTGCAGTAATTAGAGTCAACAAATTTCGAAGAATGAAAGAGGGTAGGAAGATTATGTCTGGTATGTTTGTATTGATGTTAACATAATTTTGTCTTAATCACAATTACATCATAAAATTATTTGTATAAATAAAAAAAATACTATTATAGCAGTAATTAAAGTTAATAAGTTTTGAATAATGAAAGAGGTTAGAATGATTATGTCTGGGGTGTATGGATTAGTATTAAAATTGTTTGAACTAAAATAATTTAGTACTTTAGTATTTTTATTCATGATGAAAAAATGCTTTCATTGAGAATTGAACTCAGAACCTCCCAGCTTACTAAACGGTAGGACTGTCAACGGATACTTTCAGATACAGATAGTGCCATATCCGCATCCGAAACCATTTTCGGATATCGGATATCCGCATCCGCGGATACGGACGAATATCGGAAAATTATCCGCTCCGCCAACAATCGATAAATCAATGAACATAAATGAATTTTTTTAGCTTAATATTAAGCTTTTTCAACCTAATTGATTACTAACGTGCTAAAAATAAATAAATATGAGGATAATATATAATTTTAAGCAATTAACATGCGTTTAGCAGACTTTTAATTTTGCAAATTAATAAATTAGTATATTTAATTATATCAAAATACACATAATTTAAGTTATAGTTAGGAAAAAAAGCGGACAGATATTTTTCGGATGCGGATATGCCTATATCCACATTCCCAGATATCGGATATTTATTCGCTTTTCGGATACGGATGCGGACGGATTTCGGATTTTTCGGATATCCATTGACAGCCCAACTAAACGGGTGCTCTAGCCATCTGAGCTATGAAAGCTTCACATGAATTTATTTTTTTCAAGAAGAATATATGCATTTTATTCTTAATATGTATCATAGTAATGTCTGAACTTAATTCTTGCTCCATATGTGTCCATTTGAATCTATCATAGTATAGGATTATGACATACCTTCGATCGGTTTGGTCCTATCTAGTCAGATTACAGCCTATATTTCTCTTGTTTGAGTTTCAGTATCGCTTTGCAACGTTCAGTATCGCTTTGCAAACCACGTTCCATTTTGGATGAAGTTCTTGTTTCATCCTACCCAATTAAAAATATTGAAGACACCACCTTTTTATAGGAATATCCTCTTTGTTGCCTACCAAATGTATATAAACCGATTCTTTGTTCTTATCGGTCACTACGTATTGGTAGTCAAGAAAACCAACCACAAATCCACAAAAATGAAATGATTGTCCTGTCATATATAAATATCTACAACATACTTCACACACTGCATTACATATTAACTTTTAACTCCTCATAGCAAGTATACTATATAGGGAATTATTATCTTAGAAATATATAGGATTATTAATCAAATACATAAAATATTTACTTTGACTTGATTACTTTCTTAATTGAATTAATATGTTAGAATAACTTGTTTGGCTTGTTTGATTTCATTGACTTACTTGACATGGTTAGTGATTGATAGATTTGTTAGAAAAATACTTATGCATTATTGGTCTAGATTAAAGTCTTATTACAGCTTTAAGAGAATTAGAGTTTAGGATAGGTTTACTCTTGTATTAGATTAAGGGGGAATTTTATAATTTCTAGGATTAGCTTAAGGTTCATAAGTGTTTATTAACATATATTACTTAATTGATTTGATTTGATTTGATTGATTGCTTGAATTGATTGTTTGAATTGATTGCTTACATTGATTGCTTGAATTAATTTCTTATATAGTTTACTTGAATTTCTTGCTTGAATTAATTGCTTGAATTGCTTGTTTGGATTGATTGTTAGAATTGATTATAAACGTTGATTCTTCTATTAGACTAGTATAGTCATAATTTTAGGGGGATTTATAATCTTTTAGGCTTAGAATCATAGATTTAGAGGGAGATATAAGGGTAGCATAGAATCAGGGATAGTTATATAGAATATTATAATAGAATATATATAGATAGATATAGGATTTAGGGGAAGTATTTTATGATTATAGATTTAAGACTCAGGGGGAGTACTTTACTTTAGTATAAGAATTATTTGGATAGTTATAGGATTTAAGGGGAGTACTTTTATAATTTCCTTTTGATAATGCCAAAGGGGGAGATATTATAAAATATAGGCATAGTTTATAGAATTCTTATAGATAGGGGGAATATAAGAGGATCATCATCAAAAAGGTATGATATTTTATAAACTAAGGTTGTTATCATCAAAAAGGGGGAGACTGTTGGAGAATGGAGTTTTGATGACAACAACCTTATTTCAATTATCATTGATTATAAAATATATACTAATATCTTTATCTAGAATATATATATACACACACACATATGCAAGATTTGTATACAGGAATTAGTACTGAAGACTGTACAGTTTAAGAGATTTTAGAGATTCAGAATTTAGAGTAAATTCATGACTTATGAGTAACCAAGATTTCAAGAGTTCAAGAATAATATTTTTATAGAGTCTAGATTTTGTAAGACTCCAAATAGCACTCCAGATTCAAATTCAAATTCAAATTCTGATTTTCAATTCTATCCTCAATCCTCTCTATTTTTGTTTTCTTTTTATCCTCAATCTTATCTATTTTGTTTTTCTATTTTATTCTATTTTCATTCTTCTTTGATTTTCAAACTTAAGTTTTATATATATACTTTATTTATATTTTATATAGTTTAAAACCTTATAATTTTCTAAATATATTTATATAGTTTAAAAATATATTCTGTTTTTCTATCATATAATATTGATTTACAACATTAGAATTTTATTCAAGAATTTCCGGAATTAATTTTATATCAAAATACTTGAAAAATGCTTTGAAAATAAAATTTACACATAGCTATGTCGACTTAGCAAAACATGTATGTCGACATATAACAACTATTTTTCTTTTTTTTAAAGGAAGTGTCTTTTCATTATAGAAACACTTCAGAATAGTTGCAACCCTTTATATCCTATAAAAAAGAG
The DNA here is from genome assembly GCA_030737875.1 of Allium sativum. Taxonomy (NCBI): domain Eukaryota; kingdom Viridiplantae; phylum Streptophyta; class Magnoliopsida; order Asparagales; family Amaryllidaceae; genus Allium; species Allium sativum. Next base: position 1,003,773,908 of record CM060920.1, read on the forward strand.
GTTAAAGCTGAATTTTCTAACATCTCTTCTTCTCTATCTTCATCCTCTTTCATCCCTTCATTATTCCTAATCATTTTTTTGGTTTTTACACTTATATTCTGTCGAATTCAATTCTAAATTGATCAAACTACTTCTCTCTACACTCTCTACTCTCTACTCTCTGAATAAAGTGCTATTGAAGAGTTATAGGGCTGTTTTGTAATTGTTTGTGTTGAATAAACCTTGCTGTGAGTCAAAGAGGAGTCGGTGTGTCCTTGTTGAGCCATGAAATCAAAGAAATAGGAGTCGGTGTGTTCTTGTGAGCCGTGAAATCAAGAACATAGGAATCAGTGTCTCCTTGTTGAGCTGTGAAATCAAGGAGGGTGTAATTGACTTTTGAAAGAGTAATAAAACCGTGCACAACCCAGTGTTGTGTGGGACTGAACGAGTGCTAACTTGGCCTGAGCCTCTTCGCACTCTTTCTCGGTAGCAGCCCTGCCGGACTTTTCGAAATCCCATATCTTCTTTTGGTTATCCAGGTCAACTTGGAGGCTCTTGTTAACTTTTGAAAGTTTTCGGACGAATTTACAATTCTCTTTATTCTGCTCATTGACAAAATCTATTTGCTTCTTGACGTCGTCAGCCCAAGTTTTGGGAATTGGCTGAAGGTGGGAGACAAAGTGCATATTCCCAAAGTGGCAACGGGGGAATTGTTCCTTTAATTTTTTCAACCACTCCGCAGTAGAAGCATTCGGTACAATAGGCCTTGAGGTAGAGATATTAGTGAACTACAGTTTGGTTGAAACTACTGTTGAACTGTCTCTCTCCTTGTGTTTTTCCCTGGGGTCTGAATGTTTTTTGGGGGGTATGTCTTGTGTTTGCGACTCTTTTGATGAATAAGAGTTTTGTCAACTTGTCTATCCTTTTACGAGGATCATGGTAGCTCTTGCGTTTATCGATGTCAGAGTGATATGGGGAGCAAGAATGTGAGGAAGGATAGTACTTCAACTGGTGATGCCTCCTTCTTTCCCTGTCGGGATCATCTCTATAGTTGTGTTCGGTGTCTGAATAAGATCTTGGTAAACTCTCACAAATCCTTCTGTGGACGTATCCATGACGGGACATGACACATAAAAATCAAAGCAAACTAATATGAGAACTGGGGATATACGCGATAAGATTGGTGTTGTGACGTCCAGTGCTAGTGTTGTGTTTGTCCTAAGTGACCCTCCCGATGGACCGGAGCCCGAAGTTTGGCTGGTGGGGTTCGTCTTCCCCATCTTGGTGGGTGTGACTTCCTACTCAGAAGTAGGAAAGAAAGAACCAGAGCCGATATCTTTAGAAGAATATATAGTGTGTTGCAGAGGAAGATCGCCCAAGCCTTGTAATAGAGACACTAACTTCTCTTGGAAGGAATCATAGGTTGGTTATTTAGCAGGAGGTGGAGTCTTGGGAGAAGGTTGCTTCTTTGTAGTGGATGTATCTTTCGGAGAAAGACCCCTAAGATTCTCCTCGGTAATCTTATCTAAAAGATCTTCAGTGAATACGTTTATGGGGGAAGGACTCTTGAGTGTTTCACTAGTCACGTTTTCAGGAGATTTCTTTCTCTCCTGGTTGAGGTTCCTGATTGTAACTTGCGAAATCTTTGCTCTTCGAAGACTCCCCAGCCTCATATGACACTGCGGCCTGTCCCTCGACTGTGGGGAACACTTCCAGTCCCCGCTGACACCGGAGGAATCTAAGCTGGGGGTACATATGCAGTAGTACGACCTCCACCGACTCCTATACTTCGTTGCATACTAGCAAATGATACCAGTGAAGAAACCATCCACAAAACAACTCTTAACACTTAACAAGGCCGGTGGAGCATTCAATAAAGATGTCAAACGATCTTAATACACTTGGCCTTGCGTTTTTTAAGGATTCAGAACTGAAAATAATAACGGAAGATCAGAAAGCCTGTAAGCAAACTTAACATAAGGAAAATAGAACTTGGAGCTTACCAGATTGATGCCATCTCCTGGCACATTTGGCATGGTGTCGAATGTAAAACCAGTTGGGCCTTATATCGCCTACGTTACTGAATCCCTCAATGATAATTTTCCTTTTTGGTGCGGATTCGAAATAAAGGAATGAAGGGGTCAAATGTTTCCGATGCTTGAAGTTATAGAAAAAAGTTATATCTTCTTAGGTGGGCTCCACACCTAGAACTTCCATTTATGGAATGTACAAGGTGTACAAATATGAATACATTGTCAGATGAAGCTACATGGGAGTTTTTTTTCAATTACTAAGAAAATCAACGATGAAAGGGTGAAACGGAGGAATGCTCCCGACCGAGTACATCTATCGGCTTACCTCCATGTATACGTTTAGAGGATTATGATGTCTATCTAAGACGTCGGCAACTCGAACCTCATCCCAAGATATCCCATGTTTCATCAATAATATTCGAAGTCTTGACTCATCAGTGGATACCTAAGAGTCGTGGGGTACTTCCGGAAAGACCGCATCGCTGAATGTTTCGGGAGCTCTATTGTCTCCTACTCCTCCTACCTCCTCATTCATAAAAATTCTTTCTTCGGAGGATTCTAACTCCTCATGGATATAAACTTCAAATTATTGATCAATGTCATCAGAATTAGAATCCTGTAACACCCCTAAGTCCCACATCGTGGAAGCCTGTGTGAAGTGGGTACTTATATAGTAGAGTCCATCTCTTACTAACACCGAGGCCTTTTGAGAAACAAAACCCCACACCTATACGGTGGCTAAGTTGAGGACAATATCTTGCGCGAACGGAAGTGCGGGCTGTTACAGTGGTATCAGAGCCTATACACAGCCGGAATTGTGGCTCCTGTGTGGACCACGACGCCCGGGTGAGGTGTTTGTGAGCCAACGGGGACGTTGGGCTCTGTAGGAGGGGAGAATGTAACACCCCTAAGTCCCACATCGTGGAAGCCTATGTGAAGTGGGTACTTATATAGTAGAGTCCATCTCTTACTAACACCGAGGCCTTTTGAGAAACAAAACCCCACACCTATACGGTAGCTAAGTTGGGGACAATATCTTGCGCGAACGGAGGTGCGGGCTATTACAATCCGATGGAAGAATATCGGGATTAGTTGATGTCTCTAGAGTCTTGCCTTTCTCAGGCTTAGAATATCTTATAGGATACCTTCCGACTACTTTCTATACTATCTAAGAAATGTTGGAGATTAGGGTAAAATAACCTATACCGTGTGTGTGCGTGTGTGCGTGCAGTGCAGGTGTGATAAATTGCATAAAGGAAAGAAGTGATGAAAGCAAGTAACTATTTGATATGCATTGCATTATCGCGAAGAGTTATGTCATTATGTCCAGAATATCTAAGTATGCTATGCTATGCCACTTAAGTTTGGGTTTCGAAGGCTCTATCCTAAATGTCAGTGAGAGTGAGTGTTATATTAGCTTTAATAAATCTATATACTATGGATTGAATTTGTTTTGTTTTCATGCTTGTTGCCTAGATACATGTATGTATGAGAGTTACGCTGATTGCATGAAATGTTTATGTTCAAGAAAAAAATGGTTCGGATCAAAGACTCCAGTTCGAGCATCTCAGACCACGGATACAAAACAAAGCAGTTCAGATCTCACTTTTGGAAAGTTTTCAATTTGAAGCAATTTGCCTTGAGTGGTGATCTGACTCGAAGACTTGGGGTCAAATAGGCCCGGATTGAGCTGATCCGGGTTGAGGATTTTCAATCCGAGCCCCCTCTATTTTCTTCGAGCTCTCTTTCTCATTGACTCCAGAACTCCACTAAACTAAAAGCACCCATTGGCTTGAATAACCTATTCGATCTAAAGAGACCTGAACCGGTCCAAATCTTCCTCTCCACTCCTTCTTCCCAATCATTTCACCGAGCTTTTACAACTCATTTCCATGGCATCTCACACCATCACACTCCATCGTCCATACACCCCCACGTCAAGATTAAGACCACGATTCTGATACCCAATGAAGCGATGATGAACTCCGACGTGGCATCCTACCACCTCACCACGCATCGAACCCTAATTATAACTCAAATCGAGGCAAATCGTTCGAATTCGAGATTAAATCCACGAGAATTCCTGGATTATGATATAAACTACATGAATTAAATGAATTGACAACCCACCATTGAATGGGATTTGAAATTTAAAGGACTCAGCTGGATTTGGGAATTAGGACTTGGAGAATCGAAGTGATTCGGCAGTAAATAAACAAAGTAAAGAAAAAAGAAGTAGTAAATCAACTTATATACTGTGCAAAAAAGACTATTCAACTTTCCTGAAAAGGTGGCACACACATGTTTTTTCGGAGCAGATCTAAAGAAAATGGAGCATGAGTCGGGTCGAGCATACTCCAGATCGAGACATTTGATCCGGAACGTGATAAGTTTTTTCAATCCGAGCCAGAAAAGGTTGAAAACCAAAAGAACAACTGAAATAAGATAAAAGACATCTTCGACTGTTATTTCACAATATTGGCAGCATGACATGTTCTTATGACTCAGTTAAATTTCAACAATCAGAAAAAATTATTTGGGAGGGGGGGAGGGAACGTGTGTGTGTAAACATATACGTGAACCAACAAACTAGTATGATTTAAATAGGTAACTCCAATCTTTTTGATTCGATAAGGGTTTGAAAGATTTACCTATACATATGCCTATACTCCAATTGAAGGTCTTGAACTGCCGATTGCAACAAAGATAATTAGGTGCATGGCCTTCTATTTATACATAACACATGGGACCAAGAATCACGATTTCATAGAAAAACACGATTGTTGACTATTGCTTATTCAGGAATGGATGACTGGGTAAGTTCAAAGCACATCTCATTTGAGATAAGACGTACTTTGAGGGGCAAAATCTTAGCCTGCCTTATAGCAAGGCCGACCAAAGTTCGAATGTTCGCTTTTACGAGCCGTGGATATCAAGAACCGTGCTTACATAGGAAATGGTCTTCGCGTCGGATCAAGTCTACAACAGTTCGAAGAACTTTTTGTGCATCAGGTTAAAGAGAGACATGAGGGGCAGATCGAACGACCTCGGTTCAGATCGAACTCGGCTCAAGTATTCTGTCCGATCTGATATCTACCCACACAAAGCGGCTACCCCACGAACTACTAGAAAACCAGAGCTTCTGCCACATGTCCCACGAACCGATCCCCCTATCTGCTGGAAACTACCTCCACTAATCTCCTATACATCCGGACTAGATGCCACCTATGTATAACCATTCCCGCCTATTTTCTAGAACCCATGCTTATAAATACGCGACCCGAGGAAAGGGACTTTTGGTACTTTGGAAGCCTGAACCCATATATTTAGTCCGCCATTATTACTCGACCTGACCCTAGTTCTACTACTTTCGAGTGATTTCCCACAAAACCGTGAGAAATGTGATTGTATATTGAGCGATTGAAGTTTTCAAGCATTGTAATTGTAATTCTTTATTGAAAAGAAGAATTACAAAGTAGACATAGCCTCGTTAACACCGAACCACTATAAATCTTGTGTATTTGTTTATTGTTTATTTTTATTGTTTTCATTTTATATTTCTTCATTAATCCCTACAAATCCTAGTCTGTTGGGTGTTAGAATCATTTTTTGGTCTGACATTTATCTAGGGTGAGTATTATTCGGTTAAACCAAATAAACCAACCAAACCAATTTATTTTGGTCGGTTTGGTTCAGTTTTGAAATTAAATCGGTTTGTAATCAGCCCAAAAAAATATTAAGTTCGGTTATCGATTTAACCAAATTAACCGAATTTTTACTATATTTTCAAAATTATCTGTATTATAATAAATATTTTACGTTTGTTTAGTTATTTAAGTATGTATGAATCACCAACTTTTTGTCAAAATCAATATTAAAAAGCATAAAAATCAAAAATAATAATACTGTAATCATATATTTATAATTTGTTTCAAACTATAGTGAATATTTCAAACACAAAGTGTAAAACATTTTTAGTTCGGTTTAATTGGATAACCAACCGAACCAACCAAACTTAATTTGGTTAGTTTGTTTTGGTTTTCATTTTTATTTATTTTAGTTTGGTTTGACAAATTTATCATGGGACAAACCAAACCAACCAAACGCTCATACCTACATTTATCACATTCCGTTCTTCAAAATAAGGATTTTTCTCAATTTAGCCCAACTTCAGAAACATATTACAAAATTAGTTCGATTTTAAAATTATTTACGTTTATAACCTTATTTTGGTCATCTTAGCATTGAATTGGTCCAAACGCATTGATGCAATTTGGAATTGCATCAGTTTGAACGTAGTTTGAAATTGCAACAGTGTTGTCTTAATAAAAAAAATAAGACACAAACTGGTGTAATTTCAAATTGCGCCAATGTACACATGTAAAAATGAGAACTATAACTTCTTCAATTTTAAATTGCTCTAATGCGTTTTGGTTAACTTAATGTTGAGTCGGTCAAAGCAATAACTTTAGGGCATCTCCAGTGGTTTAAGGGCGTAATATTCAGGGTGATGAATATTAATGAACGTGTTTATTGTCTACTTTAAAGAACAGTAGTCTACACCGTCATTTAAAAATAATTTATACATGGTCCAAACACTACCATGTCATTTAAAAATATTATATACAAAGAACGTGGACCAATTATGCAAATGACAGTACTGCATATGTACCTTAGTGCGTTCATCATGAACATATATAAATGAACATGTGGTCCTTTTATGGGTGCGTTCGCAGCATTTTTTTGGCACACTCAACTTTTCGTTGGCGTCGGACGCCAACAACTTTTACCCCTTCCAGAGTCCATGATTCTCGAACGTTGGAAAAGTAGCTGTTGGCGTCCGATGCGTCGGACGCCAACGGTTAATTTTCCAACGTATCGTTTCATCGGCTATAAAACCATCACCCCCCCTCCATTTTCTTCCTTCATAACCCGAAAACCCCCACCTAAACCCCCAAATTTCGATTTTTTCGAGCAATTTCAAGCTGCAAAAACGGTAATTTTTTATATGTGTGTGTTCATTTTTCAATTTTCTCTAACATATGTTTTTTAGAATTTTTCTGATTTTTTTTTTTTGGTTTATGCAGATGGCTTCCTCTTCCACCTCCGCTGCCTCGCAGTCATTTGCGAATTGGACGGACGACCGGGAGTCCGCTTTCATAGATATTTGCATTGAGTTTATAGCCGATCGCAATACAGGCGTCAGTGGGTTCTACTCAACAGTCGCGGCAACAATGAATGACCGTTAAAATCTGGAGTTCACAGAAACCCATATCAAAAATAAATGGGACAACATGAAGCGCTCTTTTGATGTACTTGTTTTAATTCCAGTACCGTTGTGATCTTTATGTTTTATGACACACGTTGTCGTTTATTTTATGAAATATGTTGTCGTTTTGTTTGATGCAATTAGAATTTAATTAAATCAAAACCATTAATTTAACAATTAAATATCACGTTCAAATACCACGCTCAAATACCCCGCCCGCGTTGATTAAGAACGCACCCGATGTGTATAGCGCCTATTTTATAAGCATCAGACCCGGTCCTCTTTAAAATAGACGATTAGCTTGATTTTGCAGGCTTAATGCTCACCACTAGAGTTTCTCTTAGAAATGATCTATTTTTATGGTGTTCTTGGAAAACGGTTAAGTTGAAAAAGTTCTTAAACTAAAACCATCCTGGTAGAAGTGCGAACAGTCTAGAAAGTCAAATTTCAGTGCATGCCTTTTGAGACGATGATGTTCATGTGAGAAGAGCAAGCGCCATCCTTCAGAGATAACTAGCCTCTTTGCATAATGCACCCAAATCGATTGATGTAATAAAATAAATAAGTGGCTATGGAAGAAACAAGTCAAGATGAAATCGGTTATATGCGAAGAACACCGACAAGATATTCTTCCTGTCAGGTCCAGCCGCTTTTACGAAGGATTGAGATTATTTGAAGGATTCTTTCTTCGAGGAATCAGTTTGCACTTTCGATACACCTACTGACTGACTCAATGTAAGTACCTTTTCATTTAAACGTAGCAGCATCAGCAATTTCGTGGAAGAAACTGTTAAAACTAGTGTAATCGTTTTTGGATTCAAGAGGAAATCTGCGTATTAACAGGGTTATTTGGAATATTGAAGATTTGGTGGGCTTTGCTGCAATTCACTCCGATGACGGTCCACAGAAGGTTTCTGCTGCTTGTGTGACTACTCCCAAGATTCATGTAAGTACAGTTTGATGTTTGTTTATTTTCTGTGATTCTGAACTATCATCATTTATTGATTTACTTGGGGATAAGATCTTGCTGGTATGCTATGACCGTTTTTTAGATATAAACCTGTTTTCACCAGGAATTCAAACATATAACGGCCTGTTTACTGAGGTAGAACCGCTGGCTTCATTTGTGTGGTATATCCACCGGTCACCAAACAAGGCTTATTTAAAGAGTTTGTACCTGTAAAAAGAAAACCCGCCATCTTGATCACATTTCAAGAAAAATATGTACAATGTTAAGTTATAAAACGAATTCCGTCCTTTATTGGATGGCAAATTTTATTGCCACTCGTAGAATTGCTAAGTTGCCACCCCCCCCTCCCCACAACCCCCCACCCCAAATAGCCAAAATTTTCAAAGACAAAATTACCTTTTTCCTATTTCAATTTAAATTTCAGTTTTTTTTCAATACCTTCAGATCACCACGCAGTGGCATTGCGATGTGACTTCTGAGTACAACACAGTGTCAAGAGGGTATTTTCGGCTTTTTATCAAAGAAGGGGGAAACGAGTTTTTCAATTTTACGAAAATCAGGGGGCAAATCAGCAATTCTATGAATTCAAATAGAATTTTCCTTATTGGATATCATGTCATATATAAAAGGAGTAATAACTTCTAATATATGTGTAAGCATTAAATGTTTTTGAAGATTTGCAAAGGCATGACATTCTAAAGATACCGTGTACATTTATAATGGTTCTAAATAATGATAATTTTTTTTTAAAAAAAAGTACACCATTAATCATTAGATTATAAATTTTATGTTTTTGTCTATGATAAGATAATTGCCTTAAGAAGGCCTAAGATGGTTCTATTTGCTTTTGGATGAGACATTTCTCTTAAAGTGGGCCCACATCCCCAAAAAACCTATTTTCATGTCTGATGCATCAAATGTGCTGGATGTCTTAAACACAGGAATGGTTGTCCCTACAGGCTTGACAATGTTGCTCGTCTAAATACATATATAGTATAAAATAATGTTTATAAATATAAGGACAAATTTTCTATATGGGCTAGTTTTTGAAACTATTTCGCGTTTAAGGCCTACTTTCAAACTTATTAGCAAACTAGGCTGGTTTCTGCCCAGTCAGCAGCCACGTCAGCGCATTTTGTAACGACAGAATTTGGAGCAACTCAAAGTTGCTCTTTTTTCTGTTCAATTAGGCGCAACTCAAAGTTGCTTCCATATAATAAGGAAAAAAAAAGCAAGGCAGTTGTATAATAAAATTTGCAAGTCATATGGGCGCAACTCAACGTTGCGCCTATTAAAAAAAAATGAAAAAGTGCAACTATGAGTTGCTCCAAATTCTGGCAGTTACAAAATGTGTGGATTGTACTACTGACTGTGCACAAAGCAGCCCTGTTTGGTAATAAGTTTGAAAATCAGTCCCAAACGCGAAATTGTTTCGAAAACAAGTCCTGAACGAAAATTTGTCCTAAATATAAATATAGATACTTTTGAATTCACATTTAAATTACAAATGTTGATCTATATGTTATAGCATCTTTTACTTTGAAAATTCAACTTCCATGAAGAATTAAATTTAAAATGTAAGTAAACATATATGTAACAATATTATTTTAATGAATATGTGTGTGTATATATATACACACACGTGTGTGTGTGTATATATATATATATATATATACACACACACACACATGTATATTGACTGAATTAGAAATGATGATTTTTGGATGAACTTGGAGTTGCACCAATTGAAGAGAAGTTGTTTCAACACCATTTAAGATGATTTGGACATCTTCAATGGAGACCTTACGATGCATCTGTGCACGTTGGAATTATAGGCCGCACCGAAAGTTCGAAGAAATGTGGATGTCGATCGAGGTTGTCACGAGGCAAAGTAATAAAAAAAGATTTAAAAAATTAGAATATATCTGAAGAGCTAGTGTCAAATAGGAGCGTATGTAAGTTAGCAATTAATGTACTATAATCGTGAGTTTATGTTAGTTTGGAGGGAGTGTTATGATTATACGATTAGTGAATATGGGCTTAAGGCGTAGTGTTGATCTTCGATATACATTACTACTAGTATTATCATCATCACCTTGGTATTTATTTTTTGTTTATTCGTTATTGTTGCTATTATTATTATATTATTCTATTTCATCTTTATTCATGTTTTCATTTTTAAATCTCTTGTTATTACTTTTACCTATAAATTAACTTTGTCATTTAGTCTTGGTTACATCTCTACTCAGCCTCAACTTGTTTGAGATTAATAGCTTATTTGTTGTTGTAGTTATACGCGTGTGTCAGTGTGTGTCTGTATATATAGATTATCATTTTAAGTTAATTGTAATAAAAAACCGTTGTACAATCATATATACATATACATATATATATAATTATATTATGCATACTTGCTATTCGATCTTATTAGATTTTGAAAAAGGCATTTTTTTTATTTAAATATTTTCGGATTTATTCATTTTTTAAACAGGAAATTGTTAGATATTTAAAAACATACTTCGTAATGTATTAAGATTTTATGCAATTAATATACATACGTATATATACACATTTACATTTATCATATACTTAATTGGTTTATTTGTAATATATTTTAAAATTAATTATATGTCTTTGTACTAAAAAGGCAACACACATGTACAAAGATTCGTGATAATATAATCGATCTAACTATACATGAATCATATCGTGAAAAAATAGACGAATTATATGGTGGATGTGTGTGTGTATCTCATGGTTGGAGATTCCGGCCGACACGGCGGAAATCCGTCCTTTTCGTTCCAGTTTCGGCGTTGAGCGGGCTGGAATTTGGGAAGAAAACCGTTTCGTTTCGGTTGACAGTGAAGAAAAAATGAATAGAAGAATGAAAGAAGAAATTGCGAGATTCAGGATGGAAAACGGAGGAAAACAAACCGGTCTCAAAATTTGCATCTTGAATCGAGCTTCGATAATATGCTGCTTACGTGTTAATTAGATGGAACGATTTTGAAGTTTGGTTGCATGAGTTTGAGGAAGAAGACATTGGGGCTGCGTGTGTTTTACGTGGAAGAAGGGTTGGCTACAGAGATTATAAGGTAGTGGGCTGTTCTTATTATGGGATGTTCTAAAGGACCAATGACATTCATTGATTTGTGTTCAAAACGTTGTATGGTTACATTTGGATTTGTACTCTAATTTTTAATCAGTCAATCAAACCGATCAAAATGATAACATAACTTAGGGGCATATATATATATATATATTGTGTTTAATGCAAAATTGTGATAATTATTTATACTTTTACTTGAAAAATGTATATAAAATCCTAAACCAGAAAAATAATGGGTTTTCCGTAATTTTCGAAACAGAACCGAAATTCTTAAATTCTAACTAACCGGAACGGAATAAAAAAACCGAAATTTCGAACCGTGGTGTATCTATATATATATATGTATATGTATGTATATGTGTGTGTATATATATATGTATATGTATGTATGTGTGTGTGTGTGTATATATATATTTGAGAGGCACGTTGCAAAACATCCATATTTGGTGGCGTCCCATTTTCACTCCATTTTAACCCCATTCATTTATAATTAAATAAATTAATGGGAAGAGAGAATTCGTGAGAATAGAGAGAAACGAGAATGTATGGTGGAAATCAAGGGAATTATAAGAAATCATGCACTGTTTGGAGGTGCTCTTGATCATACACACACACACACACACACACACACACACACACACACACACATATATATATATATATATATATGGTATAAGTAAACATGTCGTTACCTTACTAAGGCCTAGAGATTATACATTGAATGTTAACTCTAAATTCATATTAGTTCAGAAAGAGCTAACACAACATTGCTATGATTGTATGTTTTAAGGCTTGAATTGATGAAGGGTACGGATGTTTTTGGCCAAGAAAGCGAAGAAGAGAGACGAAAAATCCATCCCGAACCTTATCAACTCATTGAGTTGGCTGGCATACTCTTTTATTGACATCTTCCTTGCTTCAAAAGATTAAACTTGAAGGAGATTCCACAGTAGTGGGCATAAAATATTTATGATGTATGCTCATTAAATTGCCATAGTAGTCTGTTGAAAAAGGTCTCTCCTTGCTTTTTCATTAGTAGCAACATAAACCTCCCAACCTTTTTTTACCAAATATTCTTTAATATCCTAAACTAATCCAATTTAAATTCATACATCCAAATTAATACATTAATCATGATAACATCATAAAATTATTTGTATAAATAAAAAAATACATTCACAACAGTAATTAAAGTTAATAAATTTTGAAGAATGAAAGATGATTGTGGATGGGATGTTTGGATGTATGTTAACATAATTTGGTCTTAATCACAATAACAACAACAACAACATAAAATTATTTGTATAAATAGAAAAATTGTTATAGCAGTAATTAAAGTTAATAAGTTTTGAAGAATGAATGAGGATATGATGTTATGTCTGGGGTATATGGATTAGTATTAAGATAGTTTGGTTTAAAGTGATTTAGTATTTTTATTCATAATGGAAAAGCGAATGGAAGTTAATGATTCACTTATTAGAACTGTGAGTTTAAGTTAGTTTGGATGGAGTTTTATGATTATAGGATTAGTGAATAGGGGCATAAGGCATAGTATTGATCTTCGGTATATATTACTACTGGTAATATCATCATCGTCACCTTGTTTTTTTAACTCGTTATTGTTAGTATTATTATTTAATTATTTTATTTTATTTTAATACATCTTTATTTATGCTTTCACTTTTAAATATCTTGTTATTACTTTTATCTCTAAATTAACTTTGTCATTTGGTTTTGAGTTCCATCTCTAGCCAACCCCAACTTGTTTAAACGACTTAGTTGTTGTTATAGTTATATGTGTATAAATTAGTATTTTAAATTAATTGTAAGTTGTACAATGATATAAATAAATAAATAAATAAACATATATATATTATGCATACTTATTATTTGACCTTATTAGATTTTGGAAAAGGCTGGTTTTTGTTCAAATATTCTTAGATTGATTCATTTTTTAAATAGGAAATTGTTGGATTTGTATTGTATAAGTTTTTATGCAATTAATATCATGGTTTGAAAACTCGTCCGAAACCACGAGACACCGTTGTTCTCGTTTCGGTTTCGACGGCCACCGGGACGAAATAACAACCAAATCTCGTTTCGGTTCGTAAGACGAAAAAAAACCCTAAATCGAGATTAAGTAATAACACCAGAAAAAGTGGAGAGAAAATACATGAAATCTTCACAGCTCGAGCTAAGTTCTTCATCGATTCAGCAATCTTGACGTCTCGAGCTTCAAAAATCTATCAGATTTGAAGAAACCGATCTTAGCAGACACAAAACCCCCAATTCGAGCATAGCAAGCTCCCGTCTTGTGTTGGAAACTTCGAATCGAAACACGTCGAAAGCAACGAAGGTGTTTTTTCTCCCTTTCCCGCTTCGTTTTTTTCCCCTGTTCGATTTGGGGTATCAACGAAAGCAGCGAAGTTTAAGTTTTGAGTACTGGTCTGGGCTTAGTTTTCATGGGCTTTGGATATGTTTTATAGTTTTACCGTTTTCAGAAATAAAAGGTAAAAAAAAGACTTTTTGTCGTATAAAGCACAAATGTCTTATGTTTACATCTAAAAATGAGGAAACCGAAACATTTATCATTATTATATTTTTTGTTGACTATATTTCTATATGAAGTTGCTACATTTATCGTTAACCTTTTATAAAAAAATATAAAAGTATGATTTTTTGACCGAAACCGAAACAAAAACCGAAACCATCCGAAACTAATAAATTTTCAAATGACCGAAACCGAAACCGAAACCGAGTTTTCGAACCTTGATTAATATACATATATACACACACATTTACATTTATCTTATACTTCGAGATTGGTTTATTGTATTATATTTTAAAATTAAATTATATGACACATTATGTTTGTTAGAAATGAAAATATATTTTATACAATTTTATCTACAAATTTATATAATTAGTTCTTTTAGTATAAATCTAATTTTGTTTTAAAATTCTTTTAAGTCATTTTAGTTCTTGAATATATATATATATATATATATACATAGCAATAATATATATACGTATATGTAATGGTAATTTTTTCTCATTATAATAACAACAGATTTGGGTATATGTGTGTGTATGTTCTAAAAAGGCAACACGCATATATAACACTGTTATCAAGTGGACGACAAGTCGACCAGTCGGTCGATCAAGTTCGACGGCAGTCGACTTGTTCAATTCGATGAGAGTGGGCTTATGCCGGCCCAAAAACCCTAATTTCTCTAATCGATATCGATAAAACCCAAGACGAAATTAATATTTGTACCAGACAAGATCGACAGCGTCGATAGCAAAAAAACCTAATTGCTTCTCCTCGCACCTCTTCGTTGCTCCTCTTGTACTTGATGACTTCGAGTGGGATAATGAGTGAATTAGCAACGAAGAGGATACTTTTTGGAGTGCTGTGGATGAAGCTCAAGGTGCATCATATGCGCTTGAGGGACGCAATCTTCCAAGTTGATCTCAAGTTGGTTCTACTAGTGAGATGTTGGTCTACACTCGTCGTAACACTAGTTCGAGATTTGGATTAATTGATGAAGACTCAGATGAAGAAGCTATTCCTTTTGATGATGAAGTGGAGGATGATTATGGTGTACCATTACCCGAACTAAGCAATGCCAATGTTGAAGAAGGAGATAGAGATGATATTAAGATATATATTTTTGCTTGAGTTCATACTCATTTTATGATCTATTATGGATATTATGGGTATTATTATGTTGTGACTAGGATCTATTATGGATATTTGTTGAATTTGAACCTATTATTATGTTATCTTTGTTGAATTTGAGCTTATTATAAATTTATAATTATATCTAATTATATTATATATTCAAGTCTAATAAATATATGTATATAAAAGACTTGTCGACTAGTCACGACTAGTCGGGCGATTTGTCGATTAGTCTTCTAGACGGTAGTGTCTCGACTTGGACTCATGATAACCTTGATATATAAAGATTCGGATTATGTAACCGATCTAACTATACATGAATCATATGGTGAAAAAAATAGATGAATTATATGATGTGTGTGCATATATATGTATATGTGTGTGTGTGTGTGTGTGTGTATATATATATATATATATATATATATATATATATATATATGTATGAGGCACATTCCAAAGCACCCCCATCCAATTTTCATCCCATTTTAAGTCATTTATGTATAATTAATAAATTAATGGGAATTGAGATAGTGGAAAAAGAGATAAACGAGAATGTAGGTGGAAACCAAGGGGATTATAGGCTACACTGTTTGGGATGCTCTTGATCATTTTTCTATCTATAGATATGTACATATGATATAAGCAAACATGTTACCTTACCATTGCTTAGAGGTTACACATTAAATGCTAACTCGAAAGTCTGAAATATCTAACACACTATTGCATTGAATTTATATGATTTTATGGTTTAAGGCTTAAATCGATGAAGGGTATGGATCATTATTATGGCGATCGACTAGTCGTCGGCTAGTCGACATTGGAGCATCGACTGGAAGAGTAGACTTGCCATTAGTCGAGCTCGAACCCTAAATCATGAAGTCGAAGCCCTAAATCACGAAGTTTAAGCCCTAAATTAGGAAGTCGAAGCCTTAAATCACGAAGTCGACCCCAAATCATGAAAGTGAAGTCGAGTACGAAGTCGAACCATGATGGCAACGATTGCAAATCACGAAATTGACTTGCAGTTCGTCAGGTTGTGAAAGAAACTGGAGTCCGATTGGTTAATTGCAATAAGGTTTATCTATATTCGTGTGTTAAACGACTGCAATTGTGTATTAATATATATTTATTTATTTATCGACTAGTCCGAATAGTCGACTAGTTGGAACTCTATCGACTCGACTTGACTTGTCGCTGTAATAAACTTGGTATGAATTTTTGGCTAACAAGGGGAAGAAAAAAAAATCATCTCGAACCTAACCAACTTATTAAGTTGATTGATATACTCTTTTACTGACATCAACCTTGCTTCAACAGAATAAAATAGACGTAAATTATTTATGACATATGCTTCAACCTAAACAACATTAACCGCCCAACCTTTTTTTTAACCATAATGTTCATTAATATACCTAGACTAATCCAATCAAAATTTATAAATCTAAATCAAATACACTAATCATGATAACATCGTAAAATTATTTGTATAAATCAAAAAATAGTCATAACAGTAATTAGATATAACACATTTGGAAGAATGGAAGAGTATGGGATGATTATGTTTGGTATGTTTGTCTTGATGTTAACATAATGTGGTCTTAATCACAATAACATCATAAAATTATTTGTAAATAAAAATACTATTATATTATAGCAGTAATTAAAGTTAGTAAGTTTTGAAGAATGAAAGAGGTTAGGATGATTATGTTTGGGATGTATGGATTAGATATGTACATATGATATAAGTAAACATGTTACCTTACTATTGCCTAGAGATTACACGTTAAATGTTAAATCTAAATTCATATTAGTTCAGAAAGATCTAACACACTATTGCATTGATTTTATATGATTTTATGTTTTAAGGGAAACTCCAACAAAGAGTTGGATATCCGAAAATGTGAAATCCGCACCCAATTGGCCTCCAACAGGGTGTAGAAACATGCGGCTGTTCTGAAATCTGGAGGAAAAGTTCCGGAATTTGCAAACTGGTGTAGCGGTTGTTGAACAACCGCGTGTATCCATGCGGTTGTTTAACAAACGCGTGGGTATACGCGACTGTTAAACAAGCGCCTGCATCACTTTATATATGCCAGCTGCCCCACATATAAACTTCTTCCCAACACGTGATTCATCCCAACCTTTCGTTGGCCCACTTTCACACTAAGCATTCTTTCCAAAATTGCGGCTGCCTCCACATATAAACCTCTTCCCAACTCATCATCAATCCCAACATTTGGCTGGCCCACTATCAAACTCAGCATTCTTTCCACGAATTGCAGTATTGATGTCCCACTTTCAATTAATTTATGCACACTTTCAAAAGGCTGACCCACTTATTGTCCAGGCGTTTGTTCAACAAATGCCTGGACACAAAACTGTTGGAATTTCCGGTTTTTCAGAGTGTGGAAAATCGAAAATCGAAAATCCACACTCCGAAACAGTTGGAGATGCTTTAAGGCTTGAATTGATGAAGAGTATGGATCATTATTATTACGACGCTCGACTAGTCGACATTGGAGCATCGACTGTAAGAGTCAACTTGCCATTAGTCGAGCTCGAATCATAAACCACGAAATTGAAGCCATAAATCACGAAGTCGAAGCCATAAATTGGGAAGTCGAAGCCATAAATCGGGAAGTTGAAGCATTAAATCACGAAGTCGACCCCAAATCATGAAATTGAAGTCGAGTACGAAGTCGAACCATGATGGCAACGATTGCAAATCAGGAAGTTGACTTACAGTTCATCAGGTTGTGAAAGAAACTGGAGTTCGACTGGTTAATTGCAATCAGGTTTATCTATATTCGTGTGTTAAATGACTGCAATTATGTATTAATACATACATACATACATACATACATATATATATATATATATATCGCCTAGTCCGAGACCAGTTGGAACTCTATCGACTCGACTCGACTTGCCGCCGTAATAACATTGGTATGGATTTTTGGCTAACAGGAGGCAGAAAAGAGAGAAATTCATCCCAAACCTAACCAACTTATTGAGTTGATTGATATACTCTTTTAGTGACATCAACCTTGCTTCAAATGAATAAAATAGACATAAAACATTTATGACATATGCTCATTAAATTGTCGTAGTAGTCTGTTGAAAAGGTCTCTTCTTGCTTTTTCTTCGGCAACAACATTAATCGCTCAACCTTTTTTTTACCACAATGTTCATTAATTTCCCTAGACTGATCCAATCAAAATTTATAAATCCAAATCAAATACATTAATCATGATAACATCACAAAATTATTTGTATAAATCAAAAAATATAGCCATAACAGTAATTAGAGTTAACAAATTTCGAAGAATGGAAGAGGATAGGATGATTGTGTTTGGTATGTTTGGTATGTTTGTATTGTATTGATGTTAACATAATTTGGTCTTAATCACAATAACATCATAAAATTATTTGCAATAAGAAGTACTATTATAGCAACAATTAAAGTTAATAAGTTTAAAAGAATGAAAGAGGTTAGAATGAAAAAGGATAGGATGTATGGATTAGATATGCACATATGATATAAGTGAACATGTTACCTTACTATTGCGTAGAGATTACACATTAAATGATAACTCTAAATTCAGAAAGATCTAAAAGACTATTCCATTGATTTTATATGATTTTATTATTTAAGGCTTGAATTGATGAATACTATGGATCATTGTTATTACGGCGCTCGACTAGTCGCGAATAGTCGTCGACTAGTCGACACTGGAGCATCGACTGGAAGATTCAACTTGCCATTAGTCGAGCTTGAACCCAAAATCATGAAATCGAAGCCCTAAATCAGGAAGCCGAAGCCCTAAATCGGGAAGTCGAAGTCGAAATCCGGAAGTCGAAGTCTTAATTCACGATACCGACCCCAAATCACGAAATTGAAGTCGAGTATGAAGTCGAACAATGATGGCAAAGATTGCAAATCAGGAAACTGACTTGTAGTTCATCGGGTTGTGAAAGAAACTGGAGTCCGACTGGTTAATTGCAATCAGGTTTACTCGACCAGTTGGAACTCCATCGACTCGACTCGACTCGACTTGCCACCATAATAACTTTGGTATGGATTTTTGGCTAACAAGGGAAGAAAAGAGATAAAAGTTCATCTAGAATCTTACCAACTTATTGAGTTGATTGATATAATCTTTTACTAACGTCAACCTTGCTTCATAGGAATAAAATAGACATAAAATATTTATGACATATGCTCAATAAATTGCCGTAGTAGTCCGTTAAAAAGACCTCTTCTTGTTTTTCTTCGGTAACAACATTAACCGCCCAACCTTTTTTTTTACCATAATGTTCATTAATATCCGTAGACTAATCCAGTCAAAATTTATAAATCTAAATCGAGTACATTAATCATGATAACATCATAAAATTATTTGTATAAATCAAAAAATACAATCATAACAGTAAATAGAGTTAACATATTTCAAAGAATGGAAGAGAATAGGATGATTGTGTTTGGTATGTTTGTATTGATGTTAACATAATTTGGTCTTAATCACAATAACATCATAAAATTATTTGTATAAATAAAAAATACTGTTATTTCAGTAATTAAAGTTATTAAGTTTTGAAGAATGAAAGAGGTTAGGTTAATAAGTTTTGAAGAATGAAAGAGGTTAGGATGATTATGTCTGGGATGTATGGATTAGTATTAAAATAGTTCTATTTTTATTCATAATGGAAAAAAAATGCTTTCACTGAGAATTGAACTCAGGACCTCCCGCTAACTAAACGGGTGCTCTAGCCATCTGAGCTATGAAAGCTTCACATAAATTTAATATTTTCTTTTTATGAAGAATATATGCATTTTATTCTTAATATGTATCATAGTAATGTTTGAACAGAATTCGTGCTCGATCTGTGTCCATTTGAATATATTATAGTATAGGATTAGGATACACCTTCGATCGATTTGGTCATGTCTGGTCCGTTCGTTTTGTCATTTGGTTTTGATTTACATCTCTGGCCAACCCAACTTGTTTTGTATTAACGACTTAGTTGTTATAGTTATATGCGTATATATAAATTAATATTTTAAGTTAATTGTAAGTTGTACGATCATATATATTTTATTATATTATGCATACTTGTTGTTCGACCTTATTAGATTTAGGAAAATGCAGTTTTTTTTTGGTTCAAATCTTTTCAAATTTATTCGTTTTTTAAATAGGAAATTGTTGAATTTCTCAAAATACATCCTTTGTAATGTATAAGTTTTTATGCAATTAATATACATACACACACACATTTACCTTTATCGTATACTTAAAGATTGGTTTATTGTATTATATTTTAGAATTAAATTATATGTGTGTATTATATATTTAATTCAAATTATATATACACACGTTATGTTTTTAGAAATGAAAATATATATTGTACAATTTTATTTTCAAATTTATACAAATAGTTCTTTTAATATATCCAATTTTGTTTTAAAATTCTTTTAAGTCATTTTAGTTCTTGAATATATATATATATATGTATATTATATAATACATGGCGATAATATATATACATATAAATATATATAATGGTGATTTTTTTCTCATTATAATAACAATAGTATGCGTATATGTGTGTGTATGTTCTAAAAAGGCAACATGCTTATATGAAGATTCAGATAATGTAATTGATCTAACTATACATGAATCATATGTTAAAAAAATAGATGAATTATATGGTGTGTGTGTGTGTGTGTGTGTGTGACACGTTCCAAAACACCCCCATCAAATTTTCACCCCATTTTAAGCCATTCATTTATAATTAATAAATCAACCGGAAGAGAGAGATAGTAGAAAAAGAGAAACGAGAATGTGTGGTGGAAATCAAGGGGATCATCGGGGGTGCTACACTGTTTGGGGTGCTCTTGATCCTTTATCTATAGATATGTACATATGATATAAGTAAACATGTTGTTACCATGCTATTGCCTTAGAGATTACACATTGAATGTTAACTCTAAACTTACATTAGTTCAGAAAAATCTAACACGCTACTGCATTGATTTTTTTTTTCTTTTTTTTTTTTTTGTTTTAAGGCTTGAAGTGATGAAAGGTATGGATTTTTGGCTAACAAGAGGAAGAAAAGAGAAAAAAATCCATCCTGAACCTAACCAACTTATTGAGTTGATTGATATACTCTTTTACTGACATCAACCTTGCTTCAAATGAATAAACTTGTAGGAGATTCCACAATATAGGCATAAAACATTTGGCTAATTCTGTTCATACAGCCATAATTTTTTAACATACACCGTGAAATAAAATAACATACACCGAAAATTTCTTTTCATACACCGTTTTCACAAAATTATCCGCTTATATTTTTATTATAATTTCTTTTCACAAAAATAAGAATTCATTGCAATAAATTTACATAAAATTCAAGAAAAGAATTTTTTATTTGGTTTCTGGCACTAATATTGTAAATTATTTGATTTTTTTATTTTAAAAATCAACACTAATTTTATATGATTGAACATATCTAAATTAGAGTATTTAGTTGTCAAAGTTGTCTTGATTGATATTTCAGGTTCCATTAACTTCATAAAATTCTATAGATTTAAGCAAATATTATTGATTTTAAAGTTTTAATGACATGCAGTATAAAAGGACTGAAAATGCAACTAAGGATAAGGGTAATATAGTCATAGTTTTTTTTATTAAAACGTTGGTGTATGTTAAGAAATTATGGGTGTACGTATAAAATTTGCCAAAATAAACTTGAAGGAGATTCCACAATAATAGGCATAAAACATTTGGCTAATTCTGTTCATACAGTCATAATTCTTTAACATACACCGTGAAATGAAATAAAATAGCGTACACCAAAAATTTCTTTTCATACACCGTCTTTCACAAAATTACCCGCTTATATTTTTATTATAATTTCCTTTTTCTAACTTAAGACTAAACTACACAAAAATAAGAATTCATTGCAATAAATTGACATAAAATTCAAAAAAAGAATTTTTTATTTGGTTTTTGGCACTAATATTGTAAATTATTTGATTCTTTTATTTTAAAAATCAACACTAATTTTAAGTGATTGAACATATTTAAATTAGAGTATTTTGTTGTCAAGGCTCTCTTAATTGATATTTCAGGTTTCATTAACTTCATAAAATTCAATAAATTTAAGCAAATATTATTGATTTTAAAGTTTTAATTAGATGCATTATAAAAGGACCGAAAATGCAACTAATGATAAGGGTAATATAGTCATAGTTTTTTATATTAAAACTTTGGTGTGTTAAGGAATTATGGGTGTATGTATAAAATTTTCCAAAATATTTATGATATATGCTCATTAAATTGTCGTATTAGTCTGTTGAAAAGGTCTCTCCTTGCTTTTTCTCCGGCAGCAACATTAACCTCCCAACCGGTTTTTTACCATAATGTTCATTAATATCCTTAAACTAATCCAATCAAAATTCATAAATCTAAATCAAATACATTAATCATGATAACATCAGAAAATTATTTGTATAAATCAAAAAAAATAGTCATAACCTAGGAAGCATTGGTGCGGGTGCGCGGGTACCGGTGCATGATACGAGGATACGTGAATTCGGCAAATTCAAAAATATGAGGATTCAGGTGCGGAGGGATACAACAAACAAATTCCAAAATATGAGGATTCAGGTCCGGAGGGATACAACAAATATTAAAAATATATTATATATATATATATATATATATATATATAATCCAACAGATGCATTTTAATTAAACAAAGTAGTCAAATAAATAAGTTCAACATCCTAAGTAGCCAAATACATAATTTATCATCCTTACGAATTGACTTGCGTTCCTCTCAATTCCACCCCAAGCATTACTACAAGATTGAGTTTGACTTACATTTGAAGGAGGTAGTGGAATATCTATTGGTTTCCTCATCTCTTCGGACTCTGTCAACTCCTTTTGAAATCCACTTTAAAGTTCGGGAGTGACTTTTGAACAAACCGCAACTCCATCCATTTTAATTTTCAACAAATTGCTTTTACCCTTAAATATGAACCCGTGAATTCATTGTTATAACAATTGCATCTAAATTTAGCATTTCGGCCTCTTTCTTTTAATTTTGCAACTTTTGTAACATGCTTCCATAAACTATAATCAATATCACTTTGTTGGCTTAAAGAAGCTTCCACATTTGCAGTTGAATTTGTTGATGAAATAGTTTCCATAACTAAAAGAGTTAATTAAAAAAAAAGCTGCCTTACGAAAAAAAACAGTTCGTGCCTTGCCTCAATAAAAAAAACTGTTCCTGCCTCGCAAAAAAAAAAAAAAAAAAAAAAAAAAAATTGGTTCATGCCTCAATAAAAATTTGGCTCAGCAAGCCAAAATTCAGTTCCTGCCTCAATTAAAAAAATTAGTTCGTGCCTCAACAAGAAAAAAAATTCGATGCCTTAGAAAAAAAAATCGAAATTGATGCATATACAAATCGATCGATGCCCTAGAAAAAAAACAAAAACAAAATCATTGCCCTAGGAAAAAAACAAAATCGATGCCCTAGAAAATCGAAACCGCTTACCTGACGAGGGTGAGGGTTGAGGAGCGATGAGAGCGAGAGCAACCAACGACGAGCCGATGACGAAGACGGACGAGTAAAGAACGATGGAGTAAGGGCTTCAACCAGCGACGAGCCATGAGAAGTTCTTGATCAATTACATATTAGTTATTACGTGTTTTCTGATTTAAATGAGCATAGGTAAGTATGTATCGAAAGTCATTTTTTTTTAATATTTTTATCTTTCATGCACCCCAATTTCAGCACTCAAACGCACCCCGCCCATCAAATACGGGGACACTCCACGTGGCGCACCCCATACATATTTCGCCGCACCCCCGCACACCCTCGCACCCCATACGTATCAGTGTGCAGTTCTTCATACAGTTGAAGCACCCCCGCTTTGTAGGTCATAACGATAATTAGAGTTAACAAATTTCGAAGAATGAAAGATGATAGGATGATTGTGTTTGGTATGTTTGTATTGATGTTAACATAATTTGTCTTTTTTTTATTTTTAGAACAAACGGGTACTTATATTACATAAAGAAAAGTACAAAAGGTTTTGAGTGCTGAAACAAAAACAACACCGAGGAAAATGAATACTATACAACAAGGAAAAAACCAGCTCAAAACCCAAATAAAATAGACATAGTTACACAGATAACACAGACTACACCATGAAATAAAGACACAAACAAAGAACCACTGCAAAGAGCACAGAACAACACCACTTAACACTACTCCCAAAGCACAAAAGCCGGATCAAAGAAGCTCCAAAAATACACTCCAAGAAACAACAACATTCAATCCATGCGCCATGCAAAGCAAACAACAAGCATAACCCTAGTCGCAGTCATGCCCGTACTTCAAGAAATGCACTAATCCACAAATCCAACATCACAACTTCATGCAAATCCAAACCAGATGTGATATTCCAACAGCAACCAAAACCAAAACTCAACTTAACATCAATCACAGAACCTTCAGCTACTACATCTCCAGCAAAACAACAGCAAATCCCAAACCATCAAAAACAACACATCAAATAACCCGAAACAAAACAGCAATCCACAGATAAAATATTCAGTCGAAAGAAGCCATCGCATAACTGGAAAACACTAATAACTTAGAGGCAAATGACATAAAATAGAAAACACTTACTTTTTAGATATGCCTCCGTTAATAACCCCGCCGGATTTCCTCCTTTCCCTTTTTTTGTTTTTGATCGAGGTTGGAATTGTGACATTAGCTTAACCCAATCTGGGTTTATTTCCACCAATGGTTCATCAGTTACCAACATTTTACCTTTTTTGTACATGAGGAACTAAATGAACTATCAGATTCATTCATAAATCACTCTTTACTATCAGCTTCTTCATCATTTTGAAACTCATTACCATCACCAATAACCTCCATATTAACAATATCAACTTTCTCATCCTGATTGCTAATCTCTTTAACATGCTTAATAGTTGGGTCATCACTAGATATCCTATTATCAGTAAAATCCACTTTATCTTGTTCAGTAATACCCTACACTTCAGATTTATAACTTGCAAGCCTATCCTCATGATTGTAACTTCTAGTGACATTATATTGATGCTTATCCTTATCAGACTTTGAAATAACATGCACATCAGAAGCATTAGATGAAATGAACTGATATTTACCTTTATCATTTTCACACATATCAGGATTAATATTTTTTGTTAACCTATGCTCACCAACATCAGCATTCATTTGTTTAACTTGGCAATCTATAACTTCATCAATCTCCATACCATTATCTTTATTGATACTACTCTTTGGCATCCAGACCTTATTTGACTTACAAAAAACATTAGAGTGACCAAATACTCTACAATTTAAACATGCAGAAGGAGTCCACTCATATTGAATCTTCTGCCAAACTACATCCCCGTTGAAACACTGAATAGGCACCATCTCAGGGAAATTAAAGTCAATATTTACCTTAACCTGTACTCTAGTATATGAAATACGAGAAACGTCCTCTGTAACATTATCTAATCTAATGGGATGACTTAAAGTAGAGGCTATCCTGCTAATAGCTTCCAAAGACCAGAAATCCAAGTCTAAATTGGGTAACTTAATCCAAATGGGAATAGAATTAAGCAATTCTTTTGTTAATTTCATACCAGGTTCCCATTTTTTCATAAAAATCAATCTTTTACTATAAAAATATGGCCCATCAGCTAAAATTTTATCACAGTCTTCGCTCAAATCACATTTAATGATAAATAATCCATTGTCTCGAGAATACAGACTATAATTACCTTTTAAATTCCAATTTCTGTCAATGTAACCCTTCAAGTAATTGTAGTAAGGTTTATGTAACAACCCGCATTTCAATAACATGTTAAAACGAGAATTAAGGCAGAATTTAATTTTAAATTCTGAATCAAGTAAAACGGGCTATGCCATTGCGTTCGTCTCGGAAAAATACGCGAAATAGAGTCCGAGTTTTCGAAAATCGGAGTCCGTATAACCCGGTTAAGGCCCAAAGAAGATTTCTGGAAATTTGAATTTCGGAAACAGTTTTGGAAATCAGATCTGGGGCCAGGCGGGAAGTTTCCCGCCTAGGCCATGTCGACAGGGCTGTCGATAGGCCTGTCGACTTGGGCCCAGACCAAGTCGATAGCCCTGTCGACTTGCCTGTCGACAGGGGGTGGCCGGGGCAAGTAGCCTGGCGCACCTGTTTGTCTCACCTGGTCTTGTTCTTGGGTTGGGTCTGGAAGCTTCCGAGATATGATGGTCCTAATCTATCCTAGGGTTAATCTAAGGGCCTAAAACTATCCTAATCTCTATAAAAAGACCCTAAACCTAACCTAAATCCCTAAAAATCAAACCTAGCAACTAAGTGCTGCCAAAATCAATATTGATCATGGCCTCCATCTCCAATCCCTAGAGCCTATGCATTCAAATCGGGTTCAAATCAAAAGATGCAAGCTTGCTACACCAAATAGAGGCCAAATCGACATTGCTATGCGAGTTTCATGATGGTTCTTCTTCAAAGGAGCCACCTTTCTTCGTCAAGATGATGCATGATCCCTTTCCTAAGCCTTGCCTAGGTAAGTTCTAGCTACTTTTAGATGGAAACGGTAGTTTTGATAATGACATGGGATAAAATGAGGCTAAACATGATTATGCGAACCTATATGAACCTTACCTTGCCTCTTGTGTTCATGTTTATGATTTTAGGCCATGTGAGTAACCTAATCATGTCTCTCATGCTATGCATAACCTAGTTTAACTTGCAAGTTTGGATCTTTATGCATGAAATGCTAGCATGAACCTTTAGGAACCACTTTACTTGTGAAACATTGGCTAAGACAAGATTTTGGGGCTTATGCATGTTTATGAACCCAAACCCCTTATGCTAACATGCAAGTTTGTGGCCAAATCCTTTATGAGATTATGCATGCTCGTGGCCAATCCCCTCTTTTAAGTTGTGCATGTTTATGGCCAAACCCTTTTTGATAATATGCATGTTTGTGGCCAAATTACCTTATGACACTATGCATGTTTATGGCCAATCCCTTTTATGATGTTATGCATGTGGAAGCCAAGCCCTTTTTGGCATCATGCATGTTTTGAGACCAATATGTGACATAGTATCCTTACTATGTTGACTCGCTTTGCTTGCGTTGGGAAAACACGATTTTGGGAAGTTAGATAAACATGAACATGTCGCAAAATCTTAACTTGAATATGACATGTGTTTATACTTGAAAATATGACTTGAAAGATAACATGGAAGTTGGCATGTAAGCATGCATAAAACACGAGCTTGGGAATTTACCTATTAAGTTAGGTCTACCCTTTGGGAATTTACCTATTAAGTTAGGTCTACCCAAATGCTTGAAAACTTGTAACATGTTTTGGAAACATGATGAACTTAGATAATATGAGTGTGGCCAACTCGAGGTTGGGTTGAGTTTGCAACGTAAAACTACCCGGAACCGACCGGCCTAACTAGTAGTTGCAAACAATAGGACCCAATGTGAGAAGTTGGTCATGTCGCGCTTAAGACCCGAGGTTAGACTAGGTTGTGGTGTAAATCTACCCGGACCCGCCCGGCTTAACTAGTAACCACAACAAGGTCTAATGTGAGAGGTTGAGGGTGCATTAATTAAATTAATGCCACATAATAGGGTTAAGTTAATTTGATTAATGAGGCTTAACCAAATATGATATGGACAAATGGGTTAAGTAATTTGATTAGGCTAATGATACTTAACAAAACATGATAAGCTTGGGTAAGTTAAGTAACTTGATTTGCCTAATGACACTTGACCATTTTTATACGACTAGTGGACGGGATTAAGTTAACCAACACTTAATCAATCCAACACGATAACGTGATAAGGTTAAGTAATTAAGACTTAACTAACCTAACCACGGTAATTAGATGGGGTTAAGTAATCCACACTTAACTAATCTAAACACGGTAATTCGATGGGGTTAAGTTAAACACTAAACCAATTCAAACTTGGTAATTCAATGAGGTTAAGTAACCCATACTTAACCAACTTAACGTGATAATTTAATGGGGTTAAGCAACTTATACTTAACCAATTATACATGAAGATTTGATGTGGTTAAGTGACCTAAACTTAACCAATCTAACTCGTTAATTTGATGTGGTTAAGTGAACTAAACTTAACCAATCTAACTCGTTAATTGGATGTGGTTAAGTGACCTATACTTAACCAATCTAACGTGAAAACATGATAAGGCTAAGTCACGAATCACTGGAATACGCTTGACCGATTGGATGACAAGGTCAAGTTAACTTATATAATTAACCAATCTAAAATGATAATTAGACGAGGTTAAGTTATGGATTGCTTAATATACTTAGCCAACTTGACACATGGTTTGTAGGGTTAAGTCTTGGACTTGGATACTTAGCCAATTTTGACATGGTTGGTAGACGGGCTAAGTTATGAACTTAAGTGACACTTAACCCATTAGATAAATCCTAATTTGGAGGATTAGGTAAATAACCATAGTTAACAAGGATTATGGAAATAAGGCTAAGTGGTAAACCTTAGTTAAAAGAAACTAAGTAATAATTCTCAGCCAAGGAAATTTGGACCACCTCTTAGATAGATGAGTAACCCGATACGGTAGGTCATCGTTTAAGTATACGTGTAGGAGCAGGCTATCTGATTTAGATAAAGGCTCCAGCGAACTGGGTAACGAAGCAGCGGCTTCGGGGAACGTGAGGATATTCTTGGTATCCCTCTGTGAGGTCGCAGATGATCGTCCTGGGCTCACAAGAGGTTGAGGTCTGCAGTAGAAGAACCAAGAATATGCCTTGGTTGCTATGCGAGCGACCTAAAGACTGGGGTGGATAGCAGTGAGTCGACGGATACATAAGGTGCCCGAGATAGCAAGTTCGTCGATCATCTACCATCTTGAGTCAAGCGTGTACGTACGGAAAGGCAGGGAACAACCAACAGACCATGATTTGCTATCTAATTATGGGTGAGGTAGGCCGTAGGATGTGGGCTGGCCGGAGTGTAGTTCTCATGCAAGATTTTCTCTTGTGTTGCCTTTCACTAGTTGAGGGAGGGGTCTCGTGGGACCATAGCCACGTGTAGAAAAGCAAACCTTAGTATCTCCATCTGTAGATAAATCTAAAGCTCCCGACCGAGTCCTGTATTTCTTGGTTTGCCCTGTGACAGGACTCGGATGGCACGATGTGATACATGTGCATCCAGTTATAGAAAAACGATTCACGATGAATGCGTGGGAAAAAGGGCGCGGTTGAGGGTTAGCGTAATCCCTAGTAGCCTAGGTGGTTTAACCCAAACCGAAATACGAAAGCGTGCAATAGGTAAGCGTAATCCCTAGTGGTGCTAGGTGGCGTAAGTCCTAGTAGTTCAAACGATGATTCATATGGAAGAGCCTAGCTAGAACAAGGGTGACAGTCCAAACAAATTCAAGGATAATACGACATGAGGAAGCCCGTACGAGGTACGGCAAAGGACTGAACTTATATACATGGAAAGAAACATATGATTTGAGTAACCTATATATGCGATATATTAGGTTGACATGGACCATCACACGATTTTGAGTAAGGGACATTCACGGTTAACACATAACAAGGCTGGGATACTAGTACGAGAGGTGCAGAGCAAATATACATGTTAGAACTAGGAAGAATATACATAATAGATACCGTGGGATGTTAGACGGGGTAGATACCTTGAGATAATGTACTCGATAGAAATCTGACGATGTGATACCTTGACTTATCATAACACCGTAGTTTATCATGATACCTTAGTTGACCTTGCCGCAGTAGTTCAACCGGCTACCCTGGTTTATCTATCTTGTAGTTATCCTTATGTTTACTTTCAGTTTATGCATGTCATGTTACCTTTACCTGTTTTTATACTGGAAGTAGATAGGACTTACTCAGTCTTTTTGACTGACCCGTTTTGTTTCGCCTCTTTTCTTCCGTTCCCCCCCCCCCTCCCCCCCAGGTTTCAGGGAGGAAACAATGCTGTTTAGTTCGGACTTCTTCTGCTTGAAGGTCATCATGGATGGCTTGGACTTCTCTTGGCTATGGCTACTTTACTGTTTTACTTGGGAAATAATTTATAAAAAAAAAAGTCTTTATGCTTCTTTACTATTGCAAGACAGGTTTTGATGTACTCTGATGTAAAAGGCTTTAGACCTTATTTATTCATGTTATGAAAGTTTGATTTTACTTCCGCTATTTATATATGTTCTGTCTTGTGATATTTCTGTGCATGTTTACCAATAATGCCCCTCTAAAGCTAGTGCATTCCTTTGCGAGTGACCCTAGCGGAGGCGGGGTGTTACATTTGGTATCAGAGCAGAAGTTTACCAGACAAGGCAAAAGTTTTTAAAGACCTTCTGAAAATTATTTGAAAATCGTTTACAAAGAAGCATTTTTCAAGAAAATTTTCTTTTAAAAAGAAAAAGGCTATTCCCCAAAGGCCATTAGCATTATCCTTGTTTCCTTGATTGAATCTCTTTTCCTTTCTTTCCTCCATCTGTGGTCACAGTGGTTTTGACTGCGACTAGTCTTTCTAGCTTTGTAAGTGTTTCCCGTACGATGGAGGTGGTTCTCGAGACACCAGTGGCCGCGTTATAAGAAAGGATAGTGAGGAAGAGGATAAAGGATACGAGCTTAAGGATGAGCAACTTGTTGGTATGGCTTAGTCCTCAAAGGAGGGTAACGATCTTGTTAAAGGTTTAGCTTTTCTTCTCTATCATCCTGTCGGGACTTTTCTTTGATCACCGCATCTTTTAAGTCCGCTTCGATAGTTGAGTCTCTGCACCTTAGTACTAGCGTAGTAGAGAATCCCGTTTTTGTCTCAAGTCCTATGGGAAGATCGGTCCATTTATTCATGACTTGTTTGGATTTGAGAATGTCTATGCCGAGTATTGAGCTTGGAAATAATGCTTATGTTTATAAGTTGTGGATGGATTCTAGGGATGAAGTGGTTATCCAGTAAGGGGTGCCACTCTCAGTTTTAGAAGGAGGGTAGTTAGACTCTTGGCTTGCTTTGGTAATACCCTCGAAGTCTCGTGTAACCTTTTGGGTTCTGTCATGGCTAGTTACCTAGAATCCCAGGATGCAGTTGTTGGTAATCCGTTTGAATAGAATTCGCCGCTAAGGCGGATGGTTCGTTTCGATTATGTATGAGTTATGGGAATCACCCTAGTAAGGACTCTTGGCAATTTGGATTGGCATCGGAAAACGAGATCCAGAATTCACTAGTGAATTTTGGAGAGCTGGCTTGAATACGTAGATATGGTTGAGCCAAGTATACTAGGGAAAGAATAAGTGCAAGTGGAACGAGAGGCGACGAGGAAATGAGTTCCAACTCATGTTATGGAAACAGGAAGTAAGAAGCTGCAAAATCGTGAAGTAAAAGGGGCGGTCAAGGCACGATGGAACTAAGCTCAAGGTAATGCGACGCAGGAGACTGAAGACTAAATACGTGCATGATATCTCTTTTGGGAATATATCCTCGACCCCTGTTTTCTGTTGAGCTTGCTTGTAGGCTATCTTTTATGGATATCCTCTCGGTCCTGTTTCTGTTACAAATCCCGTGAGGAGTTTGTTTTGTTTATCTTCTTGATCTTATTTTAGGGAATCTTAGGTAGAACCCTATGGATGTAAACATGTATTTGAAACATGTTATGGTTGATATGGTTGCAAATGATTGCAAGTGGTTGCTCGTGGATGCGCGAATACACGTTAGATACTAGATTGACGCGATCACATTTCATGTTGCATATACACGAGTATTTATACCTGTTCATGGATGAAATTGAATGTGTTACCATGTGGACGTTGCATATGGATGAATGTTTGTGCACGCATATAGTGTATATATATGACTAGGACTAGTTGCATACATGTTGGATTCATGGCACTATACATATTTTTGCATTAGGAAGATTATCCAGGCCTGATCATTAGCATTAGCTAAGGAACATGTACACACACGTTTTGCATATATTCATACAGCATTAGAAATCATCTAAGGACAATGGTTGCTTGTGGATGATGTTTTGAGTAGATGGATGATGGATGGTAGGATATGTTCTTCCTAACTTAGAGATTTCGGGGACGAAATCCTAAAAGGTGGGGAGAATGTAACAACCCGCATTTCAATAACATGTTAAAACGAGAATTAAGGCAGAATTTAATTTTAAATTCTGAATCAAGTAAAACGGGCTATGCCATTGCGTTCGTCTCGGAAAAATACGCGAAATAGAGTCTGAGTTTTCGAAAATCGGAGTCCGTATGACCCGGTTAAGGCCCAAAGACGATTTCTGGAAATTTGAATTTCGGAAACAGTTTTGGAAATCAGATCTGGGGCCAGGCGGGAAGTTTCCCGCCTAGGCCATGTCGACAGGGCTGTCGACAGGCCTGTCGACTTGGGCCCAGACCAAGTCGACAGCCCTGTCGACTTGCCTGTCGACAGGGGGTGGCCGGGGCAAGTAGCCTGGCGCACCTGTTTGTCTCACCTGGTCTTGTTCTTGGGCTGGGTCTGGAAGCTTCCGAGATCTGATGGTCCTAATCTATCCTAGGGTTAATCTAAGGGCCTAAAACTATCCTAATCTCTATAAAAAGACCCTAAACCTAACCTAAATCCCTAAAAATCAAACCTAGCAACTAAGTGCTGCCAAAATCAATATTGATCATGGCCTCCATCTCCAATCCCTAGAGCCTATGCATTCAAATCGGGTTCAAATCAAAAGATGCAAGCTTGCTACACCAAATAGAGGCCAAATTGACATTGCTATGCGAGTTTCATGATGGTTCTTCTTCAAAGGAGCCACCTTTCTTCGTCAAGATGATGCATGATCCCTTTCCTAAGCCTTGCCTAGGTAAGTTCTAGCTACTTTTAGAGGGAAACGGTAGTTTTGATAATGACATGGGATAAAATGAGGCTAAACATGATTATGCGAACCTATATGAACCTTACCTTGCCTCTTGTGTTCATGTTTATGATTTTAGGCCATGTGAGTAACTTAATCATGCCTCTCATGCTATGCATAACCAAGTTTAACTTGCAAGTTTGGATCTTTATGCATGAAATGCTAGCATGAACCTTTAGGAACCACTTTACTTGTGAAACATTGGCTAAGACAAGATTTTGGGGCTTATGCATGTTTATGAACCCAAACCCCTTATGCTAACATGCAAGTTTGTGGCCAAATCCTTTATGAGATTATGCATGCTCGTGGCCAATCCCCTCTTTTAAGTTGTGCATGTTTATGGCCAAACCCTTTTTGATAATATGCATGTTTGTGGCCAAATTACCTTATGACACTATGCATGTTTATGGCCAATCCCTTTTATGATGTTATGCATGTGGAAGCCAAGCCCTTTTTGGCATCATGCATGTTTTGAGACCAATATGTGACATAGTATCCTTACTATGTTGACTCGCTTTTCTTGCGTTGGGAAAACACGATTTTGGGAAGTTAGATAAACATGAACATGTCGCAAAATCTTAACTTGAATATGACATGTGTTTATACTTGAAAATATGACTTGAAAGATAACATGGAAGTTGGCATGTAAGCATGCATAAAACATGAGCTTGGGAATTTACCTATTAAGTTAGGTTTACCCTTTGGGAATTTACCTATTAAGTTAGGTCTGCCCAAATGCTTGAAAACTTGTAACATGTTTTGGAAACATGATGAACTTAGATAATATGAGTGTGGCCAACTCGAGGTTGGGTTGAGTTTGCAACGTAAAACTACCCGGAACCGACCGGCCTAACTAGTAGTTGCAAACAATAGGACCCAATGTGAGAAGTTGGTCATGTCGCGCTTAAGACCCGAGGTTAGACTAGGTTGTGGTGTAAATCTACCCGGACCCGCCCGGCTTAACTAGTAACCACAACAAGGTCTAATGTGAGAGGTTGAGGGTGCATTAATTAAATTAATGCCACATAATAGGGTTAAGTTAATTTGATTAATGAGGCTTAACCAAATATGATATGGACAAATGGGTTAAGTAATTTGATTAGGCTAATGATACTTAACAAAACATGATAAGCTTGGGTAAGTTAAGTAACTTGATTTGCCTAATGACACTTGACCATTTTTATACGACTAGTGGACGGGATTAAGTTAACCAACACTTAATCAATCCAACACGATAACGTGATAAGGTTAAGTAATTAAGACTTAACTAACCTAACCACGGTAATTAGATGGGGTTAAGTAATCCACACTTAACTAATCTAAACACGGTAATTCGATGGGGTTAAGTTAAACACTTAACCAATTCAAACTTGGTAATTCAATGAGGTTAAGTAACCTATACTTAACCAACTTAACGTGATAATTTAATGGGGTTAAGCAACTTATACTTAACCAATTATACATGAAGATTTGATGTGGTTAAGTGACCTAAACTTAACCAATCTAACTCGTTAATTTGATGTGGTTAAGTGAACTAAACTTAACCAATCTAACTCGTTAATTGGATGTGGTTAAGTGACCTATACTTAACCAATCTAACGTGAAAACATGATAAGGCTAAGTCACGAATCACTGGAATACGCTTGACCGATTGGATGACAAGGTCAAGTTAACTTATATAATTAACCAATCTAAAATGATAATTAGACGAGGTTAAGTTATGGATTGCTTAATATACTTAGCCAACTTGACACATGGTTTGTAGGGTTAAGTCTTGGACTTGGATACTTAGCCAATTTTGACATGGTTGGTAGACGGGCTAAGTTATGAACTTAAGTGACACTTAACCCATTAGATAAATCCTAATTTGGAGGATTAGGTAAATAACCATAGTTAACAAGGATTATGGAAATAAGGCTAAGTGGTAAACCTTAGTTAAAAGAAACTAAGTAATAATTCTCAGCCAAGGAAATTTGGACCACCTCTTAGATAGATGAGTAACCCGATACGGTAGGTCATCGTTTAAGTATACGTGTAGGAGCAGGCTATCTGATTTAGATAAAGGCTCCAGCGAACTGGGTAACGAAGCAGCGGCTTCGGGGAACGTGAGGATATTCTTGGTATCCCTCTGTGAGGTCGCAGATGATCGTCCTGGGCTCACAAGAGGTTGAGGTCTGCAGTAGAAGAACCAAGAATATGCCTTGGTTGCTATGCGAGCGACCTAAAGACTGGGGTGGATAGCAGTGAGTCGACGGATACATAAGGTGCCCGAGATAGCAAGTTCGCCGATCATCTACCATCTTGAGTCAAGCGTGTACGTACGGAAAGGCAGGGAACACCCAACAGACCATGATTTGCTATCTAATTATGGGTGAGGTAGGCCGTAGGATGTGGGCTGGCCGGAGTGTAGTTCTCATGCAAGATTTTCTCTTGTGTTGCCTTTCACTAGTTGAGGGAGGGGTCTCGTGGGACCATAGCCACGTGTAGAAAAGCAGACCTTAGTATCTGCATCGGCAGATAAATCTAAATCTCCCGACCGAGTCCTGTATTTCTTGGTTTGCCCTGTGACAGGACTCGGATGGCACGATGTGATACATGTGCATCCAGTTATAGAAAAACGATTCACGATGAATGCGTGGGAAAAAGGGCGCGGTTGAGGGTTAGCGTAATCCCTAGTGGCCTAGGTGGTTTAACCCAAACCGAAATACGAAAGCGTGCAATATGTAAGCGTAATCCCTAGTGGTGCTAGGTGGCGTAAGTCCTAGTAGTTCAAACGATGATTCATATGGAAGAGCCTAGCTAGAACAAGGGTGACAGTCCAAACGAATTCAAGGATAATACGACATGAGGAAGCCCGTACGAGGTACGACAAAGGACTGAACTTATATACATGGAAAGAAACATATGATTTGAGTAACCTATATATGCGATATATTAGGTTGACATGGACCATCACATGATTTTGAGTAAGGGACATTCACGGTTAACACATAACAAGGCTTGGATACTAGTACGAGAGGTGCAGAGCAAATATACATGTTATAACTAGGAAGAATATACATAATAGATACCGTGGGATGTTAGACGGGGTAGATACCTTGAGATAATGTACTCGATAGAAATCTGACGATGTGATACCTTGACTTATCATAACACCGTAGTTTATCATGATACCTTAGTTGACCTTGCCGCAGTAGTTCAACCGGCTACCCTGGTTTATCTATCTTGTAGTTATCCTTATGTTTACTTTCAGTTTATGCATGTCATGTTACCTTTACCTGTTTTTATACTGGAAGTAGATAGGACTTACTCAGTCTTTTTGACTGACCCGTTTTGTTTCGCCTCTTTTCTTCCGTTCCCCCCCCCCCCCAGGTTTCAGGGAGGAAACAATGCTGTTTAGTTCGGACTTCTTCTGCTTGAAGGTCATCATGGATGGCTTGGACTTCTCTTGGCTATGGCTACTTTACTGTTTTACTTGGGGAATAATTTATAAAAAACAAAAGTCTTTATGCTTCTTTACTATTGCAAGACAGGTTTTGATGTACTCTGATGTAAAAGGCTTTAGACCTTATTTATTCATGTTATGAAAGTTTGATTTTACTTCCGCTATTTATATATGTTCTGTCTTGTGATATTTCTGTGCATGTTTACCAATAATGCCCCTCTAAAGCTAGTGCATTCCTTTGCGAGTGACCCTAGCGGAGGCGGGGTGTTACAGTTTACTACCATAAACATAGGAAACAATCGAATTTGACCATTTTCCCTAGCTAATTTAACCAGATCCTCATTGATAACCGCTAATTTAAGACCATCTTGAATTAGAGGCTCATAATAGGAAAGTTGTACAATGTTTTGATGTGATTTATATTCTCTAACAGCATCGATGCAGGACTTAGATTGAAGAGAAGTACTCGTAGAATCTTTTACTTGAGAATTCGACACTAGATCTGGAAAATTTAGTTTGGATTTCAGATCTGGACTACAGAACTTTCCTTGATTAGAAGAGCGCAAACGACTTGCATGCACCTTAGAAGATTGGTAATCAGGAGATATAGACGATCTTTGATCAGAATCTAGGTTTAAATTCTTTCTTGACTGAAATTTTGTATTAGGAAAAGATGAGAACGCCATTTTCAGTTGTTTCGAGAAAACTCTCCACATAATTTGGTCTTAATCACAATAACATCATAAAATTATTTTTATAAGTGAAAAAAATACGGCTATAGCAGTAATTAAAGTTAATAAGTTTTAAAAAATGAAAGAGGTTAGGATGATTATTTCTGGGTTTATGGATTAGTATTAAAATAGTTTGGTCTAAAGTAATTTAGTATTTTTATTCATAATGGAAAAAAATGCTTTCACTAAGAATTGAACTCAGGACCTCCCGCTTACTAAACGGGTGCTCTAGCCATCTGAGCTATGAAAGCTTTACATAAATTTAATATTTTCTTTTTATGAAGAATATATGCATTTTATTCTTAATATATATCATAGTAATGTTTGAACTTAATTCGTGCTCAATCTGTGTCCATTTGAATCTATTATAGTGTAGGATTAGGACACACCGTCGATCGGTTTGGTCCTGTCTGGTCCGTTTATTTTGTCATTTGGTTTTGGGTTTCATCTCTAGCCAATCCCAACTTGTTTGGTATTAACGACTTAGTTGTTGTTGTTATAGTTATATGCGTATATATAAATTAATATTTTATGTTAATTGTAAGTTGCACAATCATGTATACTATCTTATATTTTATGCCTTCAAAACACGTGCTATAGCGACAAATGGCGCATAGCGCATTGCTTGCGCTATTGTACTTACAATAGCGCATGTATTCCCTATAGCGCAAAAATAGCGCACTATTTTATCATAGCGCATAGCACAAAATAGCGCGCTATTTTGTTTTTGTTTCTAGTTTAAATGTTTGGACAGTGAATTAATTCCAAAATAACATGCTATTATACTTATAATGTCTTAGAGGAAAAATGCCGTAGATTATGACTTGAAAGAAAAAGAATTTGATGGTTGTTTAAATAATGATTAATGATTTTGATTTAGATGAAACTAGTGACTAGGTTTTGAAATTTTAGAGGTATTATATAATTTCTATGTTTTGTTATTGTACACTTGAATCACGTTTGACTTTTGTTTATTTAAATCTTATAATTGTAGACTTCATCTATTATTTTCATTCAATCTTATTTTCGCTTTACAACTTTTCTTATTTATATTTTTTTCTTAGAACTTACCATTTTGTTTTTTAATTTTTTACTACAAAAGTATATTTTCATGCATTTTTTCTTAGAGTTTATATCACCATAGTTGATGAATACGAATAAATTTCATTATAACTCACGATTATAAGAATGAATTTCAATTTCGTAAGAACAAATATATTGTATCCATCAATTATTTTGAATGTACAA
This sequence comes from Allium sativum, assembly GCA_030737875.1. Taxonomy (NCBI): domain Eukaryota; kingdom Viridiplantae; phylum Streptophyta; class Magnoliopsida; order Asparagales; family Amaryllidaceae; genus Allium; species Allium sativum. Next base: position 1,003,812,380 of record CM060920.1, read on the forward strand.
TATGAAATTATCAATTTTCTGTAATATAATTACATTTTACATCAAAAAATATTTAATACATGCATAAAGTATGGTAGTGCTTGTATTTGGAGTCTTGAATGGTTTGGATATGTCGCAAAATATGCATAAAACAAAAATAAAATTTAGTTAGGCAAAATATACTTGATTACTTTTTTTTTCTAAAAAAAAATGAACGCAATAGCGCGTGCTATAGCGCAAAATGTAGTTAATATCAAGGGGAAGAGTGAAACGTGAATATATGGTGGAAATCAAGGGGATTATTAGGGGTGCTATACTGTTTGATGTGCTCTTGATCCTTTATCTCTCTATAAATATGTACATATGGTACAAGTAAACATGTTGTTACCTTACTATTGCCTAGAGATTACTCATTGAATGTTAACTCTAAATTTAGATTAGTTCAGAAAGATCTAACATACTACTGCATTGATTTTATTTGATTTTATCTTTTAAGGCTTGATTGATGAAAGTTATGGATATTTTTGGCCAACAAGGGGAAGAAAAGAAGAAGAAAAAATTACATCTCGAACCTAACTAACTTATTGAGTTGATTGATATTCTCTTTTACTGACATCTCCCTTGCTTCAAATGAATAATCTTGAAGGAGATTCAACAATAATAGGCATAAGATATTTATGACATATGCTCATTAAATTGCCGTAGTAGTTTATTGAAAAAGGTCTCTCCTTGCTTTTTCTCCGCCGCCCAACCTTTTTTTCAACATAATGTTCATTAGTATCCCTAAACTAATCCAATCAAAATTCATAAATCCAAATCAAATACATTAATCATTTTAGCGTCATAAAATTATTTGTATAATTAAAAAACACAGTCATTGCAGTAATTAGAGTCAACAAATTTCGAAGAATGAAAGAGGGTAGGATGATTATGTCTGGTATGTTTGTATTGATGTTAACATAATTTTGTCTTAATCACAATTACATCATAAAATTATTTGTATAAATAAAAAAAATACTATTATAGCAGTAATTAAAGTTAATAAGTTTTGAATAATGAAAGAGGTTAGAATGATTATGTCTGGGGTGTATGGATTAGTATTAAAATTGTTTGAACTAAAATAATTTAGTATTTTTATTCATGATGAAAAAATGCTTTCATTGAGAATTGAACTCAGAACCTCCCAGCTTACTAAACGGTAGGACTGTCAACGGATACTTTCAGATACAGATAGTGCCATATCCGCATCCGAAACCATTTTCGGATATCGGATATCCGCATCCGCGGATACGGACGAATATCGGATAATTATCCGCTCCGCCAACAATCGATAAATCAATGAACATAAATGAATTTTTTTAGCTTAATATTAAGCTTTTTCAACCTAATTGACTACTAAAGTGCTAAAAATAAATAAATATGAGGATAATATATAATTTTAAGCAATTAACATGCGTTTAGTAGACTTTTAATTTTGCAAATTAATAAATTAGTATATTTAATTATATCAAAATACACATAATTTAAGTTATAGTTAGGAAAAAAAGCGGACGTATATTTTTCGGATGCGGATATGCCTATATCCGCATTCCCAGATATCGGATATTTATCCGCTTTTCGGATACGGATGCGAATGGATTTCGGATTTTTCGGATATCCATTGACAGCCCTACTAAACGGGTGCGCTAGCCATCTGAGCTATGAAAGCTTCACATGAATTTATTTTTTCAAGAAGAATATATGCATTTTATTCTTAATATGTATCATAGTAATGTCTGAACTTAATTCTTGCTCCATCTGTGTCCATTTGAATCTATCATAGTATAGGATTATGACATACCTTCGATCGGTTTGGTCCTATCTAGTCCGATTACATCCTATATTTCTCTTGTTTGAGTTTCAGTATCGCTTTGCAACGTTCAGTATCGCTTTGCAAACCACGTTCCATTTTGGATGAAGTTCTTGTTTCATCCTACCCAATTAAAAATATTGAAGACACCACCTTTTTTTAGGAATATCCTCTTTGTTGTCTACCAAATGTATATAAACCGATTCTTTGTTCTTATCGGTCACTATGTATTGGTAGTCAAGAAAACCAACCACAAATCCACAAAAATGAAATGATTGTCCTGTCATATATAAATATCTACAACATACTTCACACACTGCATTACATATTAACTTTTAACTCCTCATAGCAAGTATACTATATAGGGAATTATTATCTTAGAAATATATAGGATTATTAATCAAATACATAAAATATTTACTTTGACTTGATTACTTTCTTAATTGAATTAATATGTTAGAATAACTTGTTTGGCTTGTTTGATTTCATTGACTTACTTGACATGGTTAGTGATTGATAGATTTGTTAGAAAAATACTTATGCATTATTGGTCTAGATTAAAGTCTTATTACAGCTTTAAGAGAATTAGAGTTTAGGATAGGTTTACTCTTGTATTAGATTAAGGGGGAATTTTATAATTTCTAGGATTAGCTTAAGGTTCATAAGTGTTTATTAACATATATTACTTAATTGATTTGATTTGATTTGATTGATTGCTTGAATTGATTGTTTGAATTGATTGCTTACATTGATTGCTTGAATTAATTTCTTATATAGTTTACTTGAATTTCTTGCTTGAATTAATTGCTTGAATTGCTTGTTTGGATTGATTGTTAGAATTGATTATAAACGTTGATTCTTCTATTAGACTAGTATAGTCATAATTTTAGGGGGATTTATAATCTTTTAGGCTTAGAATCATAGATTTAGAGGGAGATATAAGGGTAGCATAGAATCAGGGATAGTTATATAGAATATTATAATAGAATATATATAGATAGATATAGGATTTAGGGGAAGTATTTTATGATTATAGATTTAAGACTCAGGGGGAGTACTTTACTTTAGTATAAGAATTATTTGGATAGTTATAGGATTTAAGGGGAGTACTTTTATAATTTCCTTTTGATAATGCCAAAGGGGGAGATATTATAAAATATAGGCATAGTTTATAGAATTCTTATAGATAGGGGGAATATAAGAGGATCATCATCAAAAAGGTATGATATTTTATAAACTAAGGTTGTTATCATCAAAAAGGGGGAGACTGTTGGAGAATGGAGTTTTGATGACAACAACCTTATTTCAATTATCATTGATTATAAAATATATACTAATATCTTTACCTAGAATATATATATACACACACACATATGCAAGATTTGTATACAGGAATTAGTACTGAAGACTGTACAGTTTAAGAGATTTTAGAAATTCAGAATTTAGAGTAAATTCATGACTTATGAGTAACCAAGATTTCAAGAGTTCAAGAATAATATTTTTATAGAGTTTAGATTTTGTAAGACTCCAAATAGCACTCCAGATTCAAATTCAAATTCAAATTCTGATTTTCAATTCTATCCTCAATCCTCTCTATTTTTGTTTTCTTTTTATCCTCAATCTTATCTATTTTGTTTTTCTATTTTATTCTATTTTCATTCTTCTTTGATTTTCAAACTTAAGTTTTATATATATACTTTATTTATATTTTATATAGTTTAAAACCTTATAATTTTCTAAATATATTTATATAGTTTAAAAATATATTCTGTTTTTCTATCATATAATATTGATTTACAACATTAGAATTTTATTCAAGAATTTCCGGAATTAATTTTATATCAAAATACTTGAAAAATGCTTTGAAAATAAAATTTACACATAGCTATGTCGACTTAGCAAAACATGTATGTCGACATATAACAACTATTTTTCTTTTTTTTAAAGGAAGTGTCTTTTCATTATAGAAACACTTCAGAACAGTTGCAACCCTTTATATCCTATAAAAAAGAGGTTAAAGCTGAATTTTCTAACATCTCTTCTTCTCTATCTTCATCCTCTTTCATCCCTTCATTATTCCTAATCATTTTTTTGGTTTTTACACTTATATTCTGTCGAATTCAATTCTAAATTGATCAAACTACTTCTCTCTACACTCTCTACTCTCTACTCTCTGAATAAAGTGCTATTGAAGAGTTATAGGGCTGTTTTGTAATTGTTTGTGTTGAATAAACCTTGCTGTGAGTCAAAGAGGAGTCGGTGTGTCCTTGTTGAGCCATGAAATCAAAGAAATAGGAGTCGGTGTGTTCTTGTGTGCCGTGAGATCAAGAACATAGGAATCAGTGTCTCCTTGTTGAGCTGTGAAATCAAGGAGGGTGTAATTGACTTTTGAAAGAGTAATAAAACCGTGCATAACCCAGTGTTGTGTGGGACTGAACGAGTGCTAACTTGGCCTGAGCCTCTTCGCACTCTTTCTCGGTAGCAGCCCTGCCGGACTTTTCGAAATCCCATATCTTCTTTTGGTTATCCAGGTCAACTTGGAGGCTCTTGTTAACTTTTGAAAGTTTTCGGACGAATTTACAATTCTCTTTATTCTGCTCATTGACAAAATCTATTTGCTTCTTGACGTCGTCAGCCCAAGTTTTGGGAATTGGCTGAAGGTGGGAGACAAAGTGCATATTCCCAAAGTGGCAACGGGGGAATTGTTCCTTTAATTTTTTCAACCGCTCCGCAGTAGAAGCATTCGGTACAATAGGCCTTGAGGTAGAGATATTAGTGAACTACAGTTTGGTTGAAACTACTGTTGAACTGTCTCTCTCCTTGTGTTTTTCCCTGGGGTCTGAATGTTTTTTGGGGGGTATGTCTTGTGTTTGCGACTCTTTTGATGAATAAGAGTTTTGTCAACTTGTTTATCCTTTTACGAGGATCATGGTAGATCTTGCGTTTATCGATGTCAGAGTGATATGGGGAGCAAGAATGTGAGGAAGGATAGTACTTCAACTGGTGATGCCTCCTTCTTTCCCTGTCGGGATCATCTCTATAGTTGTGTTCGGTGTCTGAATAAGATCTTGGTAAACTCTCACAAATCCTTCTGTGGACATATCCATGACGGGACATGACACATAAAAATCAAAGCAAACTACTATGAGAACTGGGGATATACGCGATAAGATTGGTGTTGTGACGTGCAGTGCTAGTGTTGTGTTTGTCCTAAGTGACCCTCCCGATGGACCGGAGCCCGAAGTTTGGCTGGTGGGGTTCGTCTTCCCCATCTTGGTGGGTGTGACTTCCTACTCAGAAGTAGGAAAGAAAGAACCAGAGCCGATATCTTGAGAAGAATATATAGTGTGTTGCAGAGGAAGATCGCCTAAGCCTTGTAATAGAGACACTAACTTCTCTTGGAAGGAATCATAGGTTGGTGATTTAGCAGGAGGTGGAGTCTTGGGAGAAGGTTGCTTCTTTGTAGTGGATGTATCTTTCGGAGAAAGACCCCTAAGATTCTCCTCGGTAATCTTATCTAAAAGATCTTCGGTGAATACGTTTATGGGGGAAGGACTCTTGAGTGTTTCACTAGTCATGTTTTCGGGAGATTTCTTTCTCTCCTGGTTGAGGTTCCTGATTGTAACTTGCGAAATCTTTGCTCTTCGAAGACTCCCCAGCCTCAGATGACACTGTGGCCTGTCCCTCGACTGGGGGAACACTTCCAGTCCCCGCTGACACCGGAGGAATCTAAGCTAGGGGTACATATGCAGTAGTACGACCTCCACCGACTCCTATACTTCGTTGCATACTAGCAAATGATACCAGTGAAGAAACCATCCACAAAACAACTCTTAACACTTAACAAGGCCGGTGGAGCATTCAATAAAGATGTCAAACGATCTTAATACACTTGGCCTTGCGTTTTTTAAGGATTCAGAACTGAAAATAATAACGAAAGATCAGAAAGCCTGTAAGCAAACTTAACATAAGGAAAATAGAACTTGGAGCTTACCAGATTGATGCCATCTCCTGGCACATTTGGCATGGTGTCGAATGTAAAACCAGTTGGGCCTTATATCGCCTACGTTACTGAACCCCTCAATGATAATTTTCCTTTTTGGTGCGGATTCGAAATAAAGGAATGAAGGGGTCAAATGTTTCCGATGCTTGAAGTTATAGAAAAAAGTTATATCTTCTTAGGTGGGCTCCACACCTAGAACTTCCATTTATGGAATGTACAAGGTGTACAAATATGAATACATTGTCAGATGAAGCTACATGGGAGTTTTTTTTCAATTACTAACAAAATCAACGACGAAAGGGTGAAACGGAGGAATGCTCCCGACCGAGTACATCTGTCGGCTTACCTCCATGTATACGTTTAGAGGATTATGATGTCTATCTAAGACGTCGGCAACTCGAACCTCATCCCAAGATATCCCATGTTTCATCAATAATCTTCGAAGTCTTGACTCATCAGTGGATACCCAAGAGTCGTGGGGTACTTCCGGAAAGACCGCATCGCTGAATGTTTCGGGAGCTCTATTGTCTCCTACTCCTCCTACCTCCTCATTCATAAAAATTCTTTCTTCGGAGGATTCTAACTCCTCATGGATATAGACTTCAAATTATTGATCAATGTCATCAGAATTAGAATCCTGTAACACCCCTAAGTCCCACATCGTGGAAGCCTGTGTGAAGTGGGTACTTAATTAGTAGAGTCCATCTCTTACTGACACCGAGGCCTTTTGAGAAACAAAACCCCACACCTATACGGTGGCTAAGTTGAGGACAATATCTTGCGCGAACGGAAGTGCGGGCTGTTACAGTGGTATCAAAGCCTATACACAGCCGGAATTGTGGCTCCTGTGCGGGATCACGACGCCCGGGTGAGGTGTTTGTGAGCCAACGGGGACGTTGGGCTCTGTAGGAGGGGAGAATGTAACACCCCTAAGTCCCACATCGTGGAAGCCTATGTGAAGTGGGTACTTATATAGTAGAGTCCATCTCTTACTAACACCGAGGCCTTTTGAGAAACAAAACCCCACACCTATACGGTAGCTAAGTTGGGGACAATATCTTGCGCGAACGGAGGTGTGGGCTATTACAGTCCGATGGAAGAATATCGGGATTAGTTGATGTCTCTAGAGTCTTGCCTTCCTCAGGCTTAGAATATCTTATAGGATACCTTCCGACTACTTTCTATACTATCTAAGAAATGTTGGAGATTAGAGTAAAATAACCTATACCGTGTGTGTGCGTGTGTGCGTGCAGTGCAGGTGTGATAAATTGCATAAAGGAAAGAAGTGATGAAAGCAAGTAATTATTTGATATGCATTGCATTATCGCGAAGAGTTATGTCATTATGTCCAGAATATCTAAGTATGCTATGCTATGACACTTAAGTTTGGGTTTCGAAGGCTCTATCCTAAATGTCAGTGAGAGTGAGTGTTATATTAGCTTTAATAAATCTATATACTATGGATTGAATTTGTTTTATTTTCATGCTTGTTGCCTAGATACATGTATGTATGAGAGTTACGCTGATTGCATGAAATGTTTATGTGCAAGAAAAAAATGGTTCGGATCAAAGACTCCAGTTCGAGCATCTCAGACCACGGATACAAAACAAAGCAGTTCAGATCTCACTTTTGGAAAGTTTTCAATTTGAAGCAATTTGCCTTGAGTGGTGATCCGGCTCGAAGACTTGGGGTCAAATAGGCCCGAATTGAGCTGATCCGGGTTGAGGATTTTCAATCCGAGCCCCCTCTATTTTCTTCGAGCTCTCTTTCTCATTGACTCCAGAACTCCACTAAACCAAAAGCACCCATTGGCTTGAATAACCTATTCGATCTAAAGAGACCTCACCCGGTCCAAATCTTCCTCTCCACTCCTTCTTCCCAATCATTTCACCGAGCTTTTACAACCCATTTCCGTGGCATCTCACACCATCACACTCCATCGTCCATACACCCCCACGTCAAGATTAAGACCACGATTCTGATACCCAATGAAGCGATGATGAACTCCGACGTGGCATCCTACCACCTCACCACGCATCGAACCCTAATTATAACTCAAATCGAGGCAAATCGTTCGAATTCGAGATTAAATCCACGAGAATTCCTGGATTATGATATAAACTACATGAATTAAATGAATTAACAACCCACCTTTGAATGGGATTTGAAATTTAAAGGACTCAGCTGGATTTGGGAATTAGGACTTGGAGAATCGAAGTGATTCGGCAGTAAATAAACAAAGTAAAGAAAAAAGAAGTAGTAAATCAACTTATATACTATGCAAAAAAGACTATTCAACTTTCCTGAAAAGGTGGCACACACATGTTTTTTCGGAGCAGATCTAAAGAAAATGGAGCATGAGTCGGGTCGAGCATACTCCAGATCGAGACATTTGATCCGGAACGTGATAAGTTTTTTCAATCCGAGCCAGAAAAGGTTGAAAACCAAAAGAACAACTGAAATAAGATAAAAGACATCTTCAACTATTATTTCACAATATTGGCAGCATGACATGTTCTTATGACTCAGTTAAATTTCAGCAATCAGAAAAAATTATTTGGGAGGGGGGGGGGAACGTGTGTGTGTAAACATATATGTGAACCAACAAACTAGTATGATTTAAATAGGTAACTCCAATCTTTTTGATTCGATAAGGGTTTGAAGGATTTACCTATACATATGCCTATGCTCTAATTGAAGGTCTTGAACTGCCGATTGCAACAAAGATAATTAGGTGCATGGCCTTCTATTTATACATAACACATGGGACCAAGAATCACGATTTCATAGAAAAACACGATTGTTGACTATTGCTTATTCAGGAATGGATGACTGGGTAAGTTCAAAGCACATCTCATTTGAGATAAGACGTACTTTGAGGGGCAAAATCTTAGCCTGTCTTATATCAAGGCCGACCAAAGTTCGAATGTTCGCGTTTACGAGCCGTGGATATCAAGAACCGTGCTTACATAGGAAATGGGCTTCGCGTCGGATCAAGTCTACAACAGTTCGAAGAACTTTATGTGCATCAGGTTAAAGAGAGACATGAGGGGCAGATCGAACCACCTCGGTTCAGATCGAACTCGGCTCAAGTATTCTGTCCGATCTGATATCTACCCACACAAAGCGGCTACACCACGAACTACTAGAAAACCAGAGCTTCTGCCACATGTCCCACGAACCGATCCCCCTATCTGCTGGAAACTACCTCCACTAATCTCCTATACATCCGGACTAGATGCCACCTATGTATAACCATTCCCGCCTATTTTCTAGAACCCATGCTTATAAATACGCGACCCAAGGAAAGGGACTTTTGGTACTTTGGAAGCCTGAACCCATATATTTAGTCCGCCATTATTACTCGACCTGACCCTAGTTCTACTACTTTCGAGTGATTTCCCACAAAACCATGAGAAATCTGATTGTATATTGAGCGATTGAAGTTTTCAAGCATTGTAATTGTAATTATTTATTGAAAAGAAGAATTACAAAGTGGACATAGGCTCGTTAACACCGAACCACTATAAATCTTGTGTATTTGTTTATTGTTTATTTTTATTGTTTTCATTTTATATTTTTTCATTAATCCCTACAAATCCTAGTCTGTTCGGTGTTAGAATCATTTTTTGGTCTGACATTTATCTAGGGTGAGTATTATTCGGTTAAACCAAATAAACCAACCAAACCAATTTATTTTGGTCGGTTTGGTTCAGTTTTGAAATTAAATCGGTTTGTAATCAGCCCAAAAAAATATTAAGTTCGGTTATCGATTTAACCAAATTAACCGAATTTTTACTATATTTTCAAAATTATCGGTATTATAATAAATATTTTACATTTGTTTAGTTATTTAAGTATGTATGAATCATCACCTTTTTGTCAAAATCAATATTAAAAAGCATAAAAATCAAAAATAATAATACTGTAATCATATATTTATAATTTGTTTCAAACTATAGTGAATATTTCAAACACAAAGTGTCAAACATTTTTAGTTCGGTTTAATTGGATAACCAACCGAACCAACCAAACTTAATTTGGTTAGTTTGTTTTGGTTTTCAATTTTATTTATTTTAGTTTGGTTTGACAAATTTATTATCGGACAAACCAAACCAACCAAACGCTCATACCTACATTTATCACATTCCGTTCTTCAAAATAAGGATTTTTCTCAATTTAGCCCAACTTCAGAAACATATTACAAAATTAGTTCGATTTTAAAATTATTTACGTTTATAACCTTATTTTGGTCATCTTAGCATTGAATTGGTCCAAACGCATTGATGCAATTTGGAATTGCATCAGTTCGAACGTAGTTTGAAATTGCAACAGTGTTGTCTTAATAAAAAAATAAGACACAAACTGGTGTAATTTCAAATTGCGCCAATGTACACATGTAAAAATGAGAACTATAACTTCTTCAATTTTAAATTGCTCTAATGCGTTTTGGTTAACTTAATGTTGAGTCGGTCAAAGCAATAACTTTAGGGCATCTCCAGTGGTTTAAGGGCGTAATATTCAGGGTGATGAATATTAATGAACGTGTTTATTGTCTACTTTAAAGAACAGTAGTCTACACCGTCATTTAAAAATAATTTATACATGGTCCAAACACTACCATGTCATTTAAAAATATTATATACAAAGAACGTGGACCAATTATGCAAATGACAGTACTGCATATGTACCTTAGTGCGTTCATCATGAACATATATAAATGAATATGTGGTCCTTTTATGGGTGCGTTCGCAGCATTTTTTTGGCACACTCAACTTTTCGTTGGCTTCGGACGCCAACAACTTTTACCCCTTCCAGAGTCCATGATTCTCGAACGTTGGAAAAGTAGCTGTTGGCGTCCGACGCGTCGGACGCCAACGGTTAATTTTCCAACGTATCGTTTCATCGGCTATAAAACCATCACCCCCCCTCCATTTTCTTCCTTCATAACCCGAAAACCCCCACCTAAACCCCCAAATTTCGATTTTTTCGAGCAATTTCAAGCTGCAAAAAGGGTAATTTTTTATATGGGTGTGTTCATTTTTCAATTTTCTATAACATATGTTTTTTAGAATTTTTCTGATTTTTTTTTTTGGTTTATGCAGATGGCTTCCTCTTCCACCTCCGCTGCCTCGCAGTCATTTGCGAATTGGACGGACGACCGGGAGTCCGCTTTCATAGATATTTGCGTTGAGTTTATAGCCGATCGCAATACAGGCATCAGTGGGTTCTACTCAACAGTCGCGGCAACAATGAATGACCGTTAAAATCTGGAGTTCACAGAAACCCATATCAAAAATAAATGGGACAACATGAAGCGCTCTTTTGATGTACTTGTTTTAATTCCAGTACCGTGGTGATCTTTATGTTTTATGAAAAACGTTGTCGTTTATTTTATGAAATATGTTGTCGTTTTGTTTGATGCAATTAGAATTTAATTAAATCAAAACCATTAATTTAACAATTAAATATCACGTTCAAATACCACACTCAAATACCCCGCCCGCGTTGGTTAAGAACGCACCCGATGTGTATAGCGCCTATTTTATAAGCGTCAGACCCGGTCCTTTTTAAAAGAGACGATTAGCTTGATTTTGCAGGCTTAATGCTCACCACTAGAGTTTCTCTTAGAAATGATCTATTTTTATGGTTTTCTTGGAAAACGGTTAAGTTGAAAAAGTTCTTAAACTAAAACCATCCTGGTAGAAGTGCGAACAGTCTAGAAAGTCAAATTTCAGTGCATGCCTTTTGAGATGATGATGTTCATGTGAGAAGAGCATGCGCCATCCTTCAGAGATAACTAGCCTCTTTGCATAATGCACCAAATCGATTGATGTAATAAAATAAATAAGTGGCTATGGAAGAAACAAGTCAAGATGAAATCAGTTATATGCGAAGAACACCGACAAGATATTCTTCCTGTCAGGTCCAGCCGCTTTTACGAAGGATTGAGATTATTTGAAGGATTCTTTCTTCGAGGAATCAGTTTGCACTTTCGATACACCTACTGACTGACTCAATGTAAGTACCTTTTCATTTAAACGCAGCAGCATCAGCAATTTCGTGGAAGAAACTGTTAAAACTAGTGTAATCGTTTTTGGATTCAAGAGGAAATCTGCGTATTAACAGGGTTATTTGGAATATTGAAGATTTGGTGGGCTTTGCTGCAATTCACTCCGATGACGGTCCACAGAAGGTTTCTGCTGCTTGTGTGACTACTCCCAAGATTCATGTAAGTACAGTTTGATGTTTGTTTATTTTCTATGATTCTGAACTATCATCATTTATTGATTTACTTGGAGATAAGATCTTGCTGGTATGCTATGACCGTTTTTTAGATATAAACCTGTTTTCACCAGGAATTCAAACATATAACGGCCTGTTTACTGAGGTAGAACTGCTGGCTTCATTTGTGTGGTATATCCACCGGTCACCAAACAAGGCTTATTTAAAGAGTTTGTACCTGTAAAAAGAAAACCCGCCATCTTGATCACATTTCAAGAAAAATATGTACAATGTTAAGTTATAAAACGAATTCCGTCCTTTATTGGATGGCAAATTTTATTGCCATTCGTAGAATTGCTAAGTTGCCACCCCCCCTCCCCACAACCCCCCACCCCAAATAGCCAAAATTTTCAAAGACAAAATTACCTTTTTCCTATTTCAATTTAAATTTCAGTTTTTTTTCAATACCTTCAGATCACCACGCAGTGGCATTGCGATGTGACTTCTGAGTACAACACAGTGTCAAGAGGGTATTTTCGGCTTTTTATCAAAGAAGGGGGAAACGAGTTTTTCAATTTTATGAAAATCAGGGGGCAAATCAGCAATTCTATGAATTCAAATAGAATTTTCCTTATTGGATATCATGTCATATATAAAAGGAGTAATAACTTCTAATATATGTGTAAGCATTAAATGTTTTTGAAGATTTGCAAAGGCATGACATTCTAAAGATACCATGTACATTTATAATGGTTCTAAATAATGATAATTTTTTTTTTTTAAAAGTACGCCATTAATCATTAGATTATAAATTTTATGTTTTTGTCTATGATAAGATAATTGCCTTAAGAAGGCCTAAGATGGTTCTATTTGCTTTTGGATGAGACATTTCTCTTAAACTGGCCCCACATCCCCAAAAAACCTATTTTCATGTCTGATGCATCAAATGTGCTGGATGTCTTAAACACAGGAATGGTTGTCCCTACAGGCTTGACAATGTTGCTCGTCTAAATACATATATAGTATAAAATAATGTTTATAAATATAAGGACAAATTTTCTATATGGGCTGGTTTTTGAAACTATTTCGCGTTTAAGGCCTACTTTCAAACTTATTAGCAAACTAGGCTGGTTTCTGCCCAGTCAGCAGCCACGTCAGCGCATTTTGTAACGACAGAATTTGGAGCAACTCAAAGTTGCGCTTTTTTCTGTTCAATTAGGCGCAACTCAAAGTTGCTTCCATATAATATGGAAAAAAAAGCAAGGCAGTTGTATAATAAAATTTGCAAGTCATATGGGCGCAACTCAACGTTGCGCCTATTAAAAAAAAATGAAAAAGTGCAACTATGAGTTGCTCCAAATTCTGGCAGTTACAAAATGTGTGGATTGTACTGCTGACTGTGCACAAAGCAGTCCTGTTTGGTAATAAGTTTGAAAATCAGTCCCAAACGCGAAATTGTTTCGAAAACAAGTCCTGAACGAAAATTTGTCCTAAATATAAATATAGATACTTTTGAATTCACATTTAAATTACAAATGTAGATCTATATGTTATAGCATCTTTTACTTTGAAAATTCAACTTCCATGAAGAATTAAATTTAAAATGTAAGTAAACATATATGTAACAATATTATTTTAATGAATATATGTGTGTATATATATACACACACGTGTGTGTGTATATATATATATATACACACACACACGTGTATATTGACTGAATTAGAAATGATGATTTTTGGATGAACTTGGAGTTGCACCAATTGAAGAGAAGTTGGTTCAACACCATTTAAGATGATTTGGACATCTTCAATGGAGACCTTACGATGCATCTGTGCACGTTGGAATTATAGGCCGCACTGAAAGTTCGAAGAAATGTGGATGTCGATCAAGGTTGTCACGAGGCAAAGTAATAAAAAAAGATTTAAAAAATTAGAATATATCTGAAGAGCTAGTGTCAAATAGGAGCGTATGTAAGTTAGCAATTAATGTACTATAATCGTGAGTTTATGTTAGTTTGGAGGGAGTGTTATGATTATACGATTAGTGAATATGGGCTTAAGGCGTAGTGTTGATCTTCGATATACATTACTACTAGTATTATCATCATCACCTTGGTATTTATTTTTTGTTTATTCGTTATTGTTGCTATTATTATTATATTATTCTATTTCATCTTTATTCATGTTTTCATTTTTAAATCTCTTGTTATTACTTTTACCTATAAATTAACTTTGTCATTTAGTCTTGGATACATCTCTACTCAGCCTCAACTTGTTTGAGATTAATAGCTTATTTGTTGTTGTAGTTATACGCGTGTGTCAGTGTGTGTCTGTATATATAGATTATCATTTTAAGTTAATTGTAATAAAAAACCGTTGTACAATCATATATACATATACATATATATATATATATAATTATATTATGCATACTTGCTATTCGATCTTATTAGATTTTGAAAAAGGCATTTTTTTTATTTAAATATTTTCGGATTTATTCATTTTTTAAACAGGAAATTGTTAGATATTTAAAAACATACTTCGTAATGTATTAAGATTTTATGCAATTAATATACATACGTATATATACACATTTACATTTATCATATACTTAATTGGTTTATTTGTAATATATTTTAAAATTAATTATATGTGTTTGTACTAAAAAGGCAACACACATGTACAAAGATTCGTGATAATATAATCGATCTAACTATACATGAATCATATCGTGAAAAAATAGACGAATTATATGGTGGATGTGTGTGTGTATCTCATGGCTGGAGATTCCGGCCGGCACGGCGGAAATCCGTCCTTTTCGTTCCAGTTTCGGCATTAAGCAGGCTGGAATTTGGGAAGAAAACCGTTTCGTTTCGGTTGACAGTGAAGAAAAAATGAATAGAAGAATGAAAGAAGAAATTGCGAGATTCAGGATGGAAAACGGAGGAAAACAAACCGGTCTCAAAATTTGCATCTTGAATCGAGCTTCGATAATATGCTGCTTGCGTGTTAATTAGATGGAATGATTTTGAAGTTTGGTTGCATGAGTTTGAGGAAGAAGACATTGGGGCTGCGTGTGTTTTACGTGGAAGAAGGGTTGGCTACAGAGATTATAAGGTAGTGGGCTGTTCTTATTATGGGCTATTCTAAAGGACCAATGACATTCATTGATTTGTGTTCAAAACGTTGTATGGTTACATTTGGATTTGTACTCTAATTTTTAATCAGTCAATCAAACCGATCAAAATGATAACATAACTTAAGGGCATATATATATACATATATATATTGTGTTTAATGCAAAATTGTGATAATTATTTATACTTTTACTTGAAAAATGTATATAAAATCCTAAACCAGAAAAATAATGGGTTTTCCGTAATTTTCGAAACAGAACCGAAATTCTTAAATTTTAACTAACCGGAACGGAATAAAAAAACCGAAATTTCGAACCGTGGTGTGTGTGTATATATATATATATATATATATATATATATGTATGTATGTATATGTATATGTATGTATATGTGTGTGTATATATATATGTATATGTATGTATGTGTGTGTGTATATATATATATTTGAGAGGCACGTTGCAAAACATCCATATTTGGTGGCGTCCCATTTTCACTCCATTTTAACCCCATTCATTTATAATTAAATAAATTAATGGGAAGAGAGAATTCGTGAGAATAGAGAGAAACGAGAATGTATGGTGGAAATCAAGGGAATTATAAGAAATCATGCACTGTTTGGAGGTGCTCTTGATCACACACACACACACACACACACGCACACACATATATATATATATGGTATAAGTAAACATGTCGTTACCTTACTAAGGCCCAGAGATTACACATTGAATGTTAACTCTAAATTCATATTAGTTCAGAAAGAGCTAACACAACATTGCTATGATTGTATGTTTTAAGGCTTGAATTGATGAAGGGTACGGATGTTTTTGGCCAAGAAAGCGAAGAAGAGAGACGAAAAATCCATCCCGAACCTTATCAACTCATTGAGTTGGCTGGCATACTCTTTTATTGACATCTTCCTTGCTTCAAAAGATTAAACTTGAAGGAGATTCCACAGTAGTGGGCATAAAATATTTATGATGTATGCTCATTAAATTGCCATAATAGTCTGTTGAAAAAGGTCTCCCCTTGCTTTTTCATTAGTAGCAACATAAACCTCCCAACCTTTTTTTACCAAATATTCTTTAATATCCTAAACTAATCCAATTTAAATTCATACATCCAAATCAATACATTAATCATGATAACATCATAAAATTATTTGTATAAATAAAAAAATACATTCACAACAGTAATTAAAGTTAATAAATTTTAAAGAATGAAAGATGATTGTGGATGGGATGTTTGGATGTATGTTAACATAATTTGGTCTTAATTACAATAACAACAACAACAACATAAAATTATTTGTATAAATAGAAAAATTGTTATAGCAGTAATTAAAGTTAATAAGTTTTGAAGAATGAATGAGGATATGATGTTATGTCTAGGGTATATGGATTAGTATTAAGATAGTTTGGTTTAAAGTGATTTAGTATTTTTATTCATAATGGAAAAGCGAATGGAAGTTAATGATTCACTTATTAGAACTGTGAGTTTAAGTTAGTTTGGATGGAGTTTTATGATTATAGGATTAGTGAATGGGGGCATAAGGCATAGTATTGATCTTCGGTATATATTACTACTGGCAATATCATCATCGTCACCTTGTTTTTTTAACTCGTTATTGTTAGTATTATTATTTAATTATTTTATTTTATTTTAATACATCTTTATTTATGCTTTCACTTTTAAATATCTTGTTATTACTTTTACCTCTAAATTAACTTTGTCGTTTGGTTTTGAGTTCCATCTCTAGCCAACCCCAACTTGTTTAAACGACTTAGTTGTTGTTATAGTTATATGTGTATAAATTAGTATTTTAAATTAATTGTAAGTTGTACAATGATATAAATAAATAAATAAATAAACATATATATATTATGCATACTTATTATTTGACCTTATTAGATTTTGGAAAAGGCTGGTTTTTTTGTTCAAATATTCTTAGATTGACTCATTTTTTAAATAGGAAATTGTTGGATTTGTATTGTATAAGTTTTTATGCAATCAATATCATGGTTTGAAAACTCGTCTGAAACCACGAGATACCGTTGTTCTCGTTTCGGTTTCGACGGTCATCGGGACGAAATAACAACCAAATCTCGTTTCGGTTCGTAATACGAAAAAAAAACCCTAAATCGAGATTAAGTAATAACACCAGAAAAAGTGGAGAGAAAATACATGAAATCTTCACAGCTCGAGCTAATTTCTTCATCGATTCAGCAATCTTGACGTCTCGAGCTTCAAAAATCTATCAGATTTGAAGAAACCGATCTTAGCAGACACAAAACCCCCAATTCGAGCATAGCAAGCTCCCGTCTTGTGTTGGAAACTTTGAATCGAAACACGTCGAAAGCAACGAAGGTGTTTTTTCTCCCTTTCCCGCTTTGTTTTTTTTCCCTGTTCGATTTGGGGTATCAACGAAAGCAGCGAAGTTTAAGTTTTGAGTACTGGTCCGGGCTTAGTTTTCATGGGCTTTGGATATGTTTTATAGTTTTACCGTTTTCAGAAATAAAAGGTAAAAAAAAAGACTTTTTGTCGTATAAAGCACAAATGTCTTATGTTTACATCTAAAAATGAGGAAACCGAAACATTTATCATTATTATATTTTTTGTTGACTATATTTCTATATGAAGTTGCTACATTTATCGTTAACCTTTTATAAAAAAATATAAAAGTATGATTTTTTGACCGAAACCGAAACAAAAACCGAAACCATCGAAACCGCCGAAACCATCCGAAACTAGTAAATTTTCAAATGACCGAAACCGAGTTTTCGAACCTTGATTAATATACATATATACACACACATTTACATTTATCTTATACTTCGAGATTGGTTTATTGTATTATATTTTAAAATTAAATTATATGACACATTATGTTTGTTAGAAATGAAAATATATTTTATACAATTTTATCTACAAATTTATATAATTAGTTCTTTTAGTATAAATCTAATTTTGTTTTAAAATTCTTTTAATTCATTTTAGTTCTTGAATATATATATATATATATAAATACATAGCAATAATATATATACGTATATGTAATGGTAATTTTTTCTCATTATAATAACAATAGATTTAGGTATATGTGTGTGTATGTTCTAAAAAGGCAACACGCATATATAACACTGTTATCAAGTGGACGACAAGTCGACCAGTCGGTCGATCAAGTTCGACGGCAGTCGACTTGTTCAATTCGATGAGAGTGGGCTTAAGCCGGCCCAAAAACCCTAATTTCTCTAATCGATATTGATAAAACCCAAGACGAAATTAATATTTGTACCAGACAAGATCGACAGCGTCGATAGCAAAAAAACCTAATTGCTTCTCCTCGCACCTCTTCGTTGCTCCTCTTGTACTTGATGACTTCGAGTGGGATAATGAGTGAATTAGCAATGAAGGGGATACTTTTTGGAGTGTTGTGGATGAAGCTCTAGGTGCATCACATGCGCTTGAGGGACGCAATCTTCTAAGGAGATCTCAAGTTGGTTCTACTAGTGAGATGTTGGTCTACACTCGTCATTACACTAGTTCGAGATTTGGATTAATTGATGAAGACTCGGATGAAGAAGCTATTCCTCTTGATGATGAAGTGGAGGATGATTATGGTGTACCATTACCCGAACTAAGCAATGCCAATGTTGAAGAAGGAGATAGAGATGATATTAAGATATATATTTTTGCTTGAGTTCATACTCATTTTATGATCTATTATGGATATTATGGGTATTATTATGTTGTGACTAGGATCTATTATGGATATTTGTTGAATTTGAACCTATTATTATGTTATCTTTGTTGAATTTGAGCTTATTATAAATTTATAATTATATCTAATTATATTATATATTCAAGTCTAATAAATATATGTATATAAAAGACTTGTCGACTAGTCACGACTAGTCGAGCGATTTGTCGATTAGTCTTCTAGACGGTAGTGTCTCGACTTGGACTCATGATAACCTTGATATATAAAGATTCGGATTATGTAACCGATCTAACTATACATGAATCATATGGTGAAAAAAATAGATGAATTATATGATGTGTGTGCATATATATGTATATGTGTATGTGTGTCTGTGTGTGTGTATATATATATATATGTATGAGGCACATTCCAAAGCACCCCCATCCAATTTTCATCCCATTTTAAGTCATTTATGTATAATTAATAAATTAATGGGAATTGAGATAGTGGAAAAAGAGATAAACGAGAATGTAGGTGGAAACCAAGGGGATTATAGGCTACACTGTTTGGGATGCTCTTGATCATTTTTCTATCTATAGATATGTACATATGATGTAACATCCCATATTTTTCAGTATATTTAAATCTCGATTTAAATAAATAAAATGGAATAATATGGCTTAAAAATCAAGTTTTGATTAATTACGATAACGATAATTGGTCAAATTAAGATAAGACAATTTTGAAAATTAGGTATACCTGAAATGTTGTAAATTGAAATTTAATATTTAAGTAGTTAAATAAATTTGAGTGGTTTAATTTAAAAAGTGAAATTTAAATTTAGTTTGGAATCGGTGAATTTTAAGTTATTTAAGTTAAGGATTGAAATTCAAATTCAAAATTCAAATAAATGATTTTTGGGAACTTAAAATTTATGAAATCAATTTCTAAATTTATTGAAGTTGGAATTTAGTTTAAAGGGAATTTTATTAGTATTTAATTTTAAATTAAATCAGTTAATTGAATAATTGAATATTTTATTTATTTATTTAACTGTGAAATTTAATCGTTCTAGCGACTGTCTCAGAATTCGACGAAACTGGCGCCATCAGAACCGGAACGGTGGATTATGGCAGGATCCCAATTTGCGTTACAATCCGACTCACCGTTTGACCGTATGAGAGAAAGTGTGAAGGAGAGCTAGATAATTGGATAATTTGTGCTTCTCATAATTGGGCCTTATATATATATATATATATATATATATATATATATAAATAAATCCATCCACCTCACCGACTCATTCTCACTTCACGTATAACTCCATCTACCTATTCTTTCTCTTCAATGGCAGAAATCAAATTTCTAACCTAGATTCAAATAAAAATCCCAACTTGAAATTCAAATCTCCTCAAAGCATAGCTTATTATATGTCGAATCGAAGCTCTCAACTGGTAGAGCTCAGATCTACAGCTTGTTGTTGCATGCGGTACTCCGCTTGGTCAGAAAATCATGGTCAAACTCGCTGTTTCCGAAACCCTAAAGGGAAATTTGGATATTTTTGATTTAGAGTGAAATCGAAGGAAGTAAGATATGGGTTTTGTTGGTCTCGGCGACACGAGTTTGTTGAGGGTAGTCGGAAGGTCTATTGTCGAGGGAATCGCCGGAATTTGGAGTTTGGAGGGCTAAAACCCTTTCCGTTCATCCTTGTCGCCGACGAAGGAGAAGCCACCGGAAATGGAGAGACCAGAGCTGGTAGGCGCGGATTTCAAGGAGGATCGAATTGTCGGTGGTCGGAGTTCTTCTGGTGGTCGGAATTGGTGGGGATTAGCGGTCAAAGGCGGAGGGTTTCACGTTAGAAATGGATTCGATTTTGTACTGTGCATCCGCGTAAAGAAGGAGGGGGCGGGAAAGGAGAATGACGTGGCAGGATCTGATTTGGTAAGGAAATATTATTTATTAATTAATACGTTTAAATTCAAATGGTTGAACGCTGATAACTTCTTCGTTTTAACTCGGATTTGGACGCGGTTTGTCGCGTTGGGATCGTGGCGGAATTGCGGACGTTTTGGCACTAACCAGGCTGCGTTCTGAGACTGTCAATTTTTGGGCTATGGTCGGACGTTCGTCTGATTTTAGACACGAAGGTGAGTGATTTTCTCACTCACGAAATACTGAATTATTCCCATATTTATTGAATTAAATTATGAAATAAGTTTGGTTGCATGGTTGCGTTGGATTGTTGATGTGTTGTTTAAATTTGACATGTAAGTGTGTTAACATGCAATCTAAGTAAATGATTAGTTATTTAATTTAATTTAAATCTCTAGTTGAAATTCGAACCGTTGTTAATCCTGGAACATAATGCTGATCAGTTGAATGAAATGATATGATGGATGTTTGGTTGAATTTTATTACTGAATTTATATTGTCATTGTTTATGCCCATATTCAGTATATCGTATTGCATGTTGGTTTTGACGATAAATCTCATTTGTACCCTTGATGTTGCGGGCATCTAATGAACCCGGGATTTATCGATAAAATGAATTAAGAACACAGAGTGAAATGATAAATCTCTGTGACCCTGATTTGGATTGAAATGATAGATCCATCCCTGAAATATCGATAAATTAAATATTAAATCACTTGGCCATTGGATAGATAATTATATACAGACATCGGTTGGTTAAATGATTTTAATATTTGAAATTTTATTTGATAGAATTTCGCATAAAAGAATGTGTCGATACTCGATTTTTAAATTCTTTTAAGATTCTGAACTGGGATGGTGATAAAAAGGGTTGAAGGAATTTTCCAAACCAAAATAGAAATATCTAAATTGGGGTTTGAGTATGATTTGAAATCTCTTCAAATTAAGAGTTGGATTAGAAGGAAAAATTCTTATAGAAATCAAATGTTGGGAAAATTAGAAATCAAGAGTATCTGAGTTGTTTTAACCCAGTTGGAATATATATATATATATATATATATATATATATATATATCTCGGAACTCTTGAAATCAAGTAGTTGTTTTGAACGAGGTTGAAACGAGATAGGGAACTAAATGAACTCCGTTGAGACCGGAGGATAAATTCAAGTATTTGAAATTTGGAAGGAAGAAAGGTTTTGATTTGAGAAATTTATTTTAAATAATTTCTGCATTGATTCTAAATAATTATTCTAGCTTTAAAACTATTAATTACTTTTACTTAATACTATTGTATTTAAATAATTTCCTTATAATTCATTTTTCAAAGGTTTCTAGTAAATCTTATTTTAAGTATATATATAATATTTAAATTACTAATTTATCTTAACTATTATATTCTATATATACATCTATATATATTTATTATATAAAAATTTATTATTATTATTATTGTTATTATTATTATATGAACATTTAGTTTACAAGTATTTTCTCTCAATTTTAAATTCTTCCGAATGGAAATGCTTGAGTTTGAACCACTGGTTCAAATGGAGTTGAGATGAGAATCCGTGATAATTGGAAACCTTTGAGGTAAATTATATTCTATTTGGATATTTCGTTTTGGAAATATTATATGATTATAATATAATGGTATGGGATATATTCTAATTTAGAATAGAATCGGCTTGGTATGATTTATGATATTTTGATATGAAATTATATTTTATTTAAATATAAATTTGGTTCGAAACAAAATATGATATTTTGATATGAAAGCGAACCTTTCAAATAGAAAAGAACCGACCGATGTGAAAAGATGTAAGCGTTGGTTGTTAAAGAGACCGGAGTCGACATAAGGCATACTCTCTGTCAGTGTCGATACCACTTTGACAACTGTGAACGTTATGGCGTATCCAGAACGAGTATGATGACTTAGAGGCGATTTATTTAATCGAAGAAGGTGAGCGATGACGAAATAGCCCTGACCTTCGGGTCAGAATTGAAATGACTAAAACAGGAGCTATACCGTGACTAATTGAGGTTAGCACCTTTGATCGGACACATTTCTTCGATACTATTCCTATGACTATGATGATGATGATTTGGGCCCATTTATGACTTTGGGAGTGTGTTCCGAGGTGGGCGGTAGTGTTTGCTATGCGTTACCACCGGTCCGGGAGTGCAATTGGTAGAATCCTACCCTGGGCATTGCCTCGAGTGCCTTGTCATATATATCCATATCGAGCCCATACGATTTTAATTTAGCATTGCCTTGTATGGAGTGCCCTCTGATAACACCAGTACGGTGAATTTACGGTACTGTATAGACTGTTGATGCCTATAAACGGCGTAAGGATAATATGGTAATCCCGCTTACGCTATTTTCAGTATTTATACTTTACTAAATAGACATTATAATAATAGCGTATTATTATATAGATATTAGTTTAACGGATCCCCGAGAGATGGGAAAAATCCCGTAACATCTCTTGAGTTACTGCACCCATGATACTGATGTTATTTCGTATTTTGATTTGACTAATATGAGATGATTTAGGGCTGATCCGAGTGTTTGTTGTGTTTTCTTTCTTATGCAATACGCTCGGGTCAGCAGACATTGCAGTTACTGAAGATGACTGTGCCTTGGAGATCGAAGACGAAGATTTGTATATACATTTATCATATATAGGTATTTTCCGCTGCTTATTATGTACATCTGTATGTATATGTAACTCTGATATTCATTTGAATGTTATAACCAATGTATACATTTCAACTGCCTTAACTGTTATTTATTTATTATATGTTGTCCTTCCGCTGTGAGATTCTGTGATTTGGTTTTTCTCTTCTTTCTTTCTTTTTTCTTCTTTATCAAATAACTGCCTGTGTTGGAGATTTGTTTGGGTCGACATGTGTGGTTTATTGTCGATTTAACGGTCAAAAATATGGGTCGTTACATTTGGTATCAGAGCGATGGTTGGCGATAACCTTGGCTCTGTTGGGAATAAACTCATTAGAGATAGGGATTAGTAATGCCCTAGAATGAGTTTGAGTGTATATACGAGAGAGCGTACTTGTATTTTTAATATAAATGGTTTTATATTGTGTTGGCTTATTCTGTTGAATATTTATAAATTCTGGTCGATATATGGGACGCCATATAACCGATAGGAATTTCTAAATAGCCGAATAGAAGGAATTGACATAATAAGGTTTCGATTATATTTTTAGATATATCAAATGTATATTTTTGGTTCAAGTATATATATATATCCCTTTAGTAGGTGGAAATATTAGGTTATCACCTATCATGGTTGATTTGATAATAAATCTAATAAGGGAAGTTTAATGGATAGGAAATATTGAAATAGAATGTTACCTTTAAATCTAATTTATGCTGGACGATTTGTGATTAAAATGGAAATGAACTGGAAACTTGATCCTGAGGTACTTTTGAAAATGATTTGTCGAATTTGAAATAATGTCGTATTATAAGGTATAATCGAAAGGAAATGGTTTAAAGATTTTCAAAAGTGGGTACAATCCCTTCTTGGACCTTAGAAACGATGCCGGTAATGAGTGCACGCATTATCGACGTTTATTCTGAAGCGTCTAAGTGGGGGAGACCACTCCGTACTTTCATAACTGGTTGGTAAGGGTTTTGGATTTAAATTCCATATGGTATGAATTTTTATGTAAAGGTATTAGTATATGTCATTTAAGTTGAATTTAAATTAAACCAGAATTTAAAATTCTATGTTCTTAGTTAATTAAGAATTTAGATTTAAATTTATGGTAGGGTTTTTCTATAAGTCTTATGGACACATATGTATTTTAAACTTGGGTTATAAACCAGACATTGATTTACTATCAATTTGCTCGGTTCATTGGAGTTTTAAGCTTTGGATCCATGAAATGGACTTAATACTAAGAGGAATCGTCATATAAACTCTAAAATGTGGATGATAATTAAGTTAAATAAATTTCAAGTTCGGTCGATAAAAGTGTTAGTGAAGTTGAAAATTTCTACGAAATAAAACACGACTTAAGTCGACTAAATTAAATTTGAAATTTTAGTTGTGTGGATAAAGGAAATTCATGATTAGTTGATAGAATATAAAATGGTCGATAAGTTAAAATAAGAAATGAGATGGGAATTTGGGAACTAAGTATAAGGGTTGAGCTATGAACCGGCCTTAATTCAATTTGGATCATAAAAGTCTAATTAATGAGTTTAGTTAAGGGAATATACCTTAATATAAAATGAAATGGGAACTTGAGATATAGGAAGGTGATGTAAAAATAAATATAATCTGAGTTAGATGGGTTTAATAAAATGAAGTCAACTTCGAAAAAAAAATTAAATAAGATGATTTCAAGGTTATATCGATAGTTGGATTGAGTAAGTATAATTAAATTCATACGAATAACTGAAGGGTAAGCCATTGCATTAATAAGTGATAACCAATCAAGTAGTCGAGGTTTGTTAAGGTTTGAAATTTCGAAGGTGTGAAACTCCAACTCAAATGAATCAACATTTAAAGGAAATTGACTAAACTAAGTAGATGTGAAAGTGGATTTTAAGTTCTCTTTTGGAATGAAACCATTTGAAATAGGAATGGATGTAAGGGAAACCGACAAAAGAAATATTAAATCAAAGTCTAATTTATTAAGGTAGAACATCGAAAGAACTTGGGGCTAAGTGAATTACATTAAGTTGAACGAATTATTATAAATAGAATTAAACTCAAGAAATGAAAATTGGTTAATATAAACCCAAGTATAAATGAATGAACCGAAGTGACGATGAACTTGAATAACAAGAATAAATAAAATCGGAATTGATTTAATCAAATGGAAAATTTGATATGGATAAATGGAACGACATTTGGTGTAATAAGGATGAAGTGAATAGGAAGAAGTAGTGAAGTTTGGTAAATCGATCCATGAAGATGAATTAATGATTTAATACAATCGAGTTGGTTCGGGAAGTAAAATGATTCAAGTTTTAACTAAAATTAATGCTTGGAATGGAGCGAGAAATGGAATAAATAATGTATTGGAATAGAGTAAGAAATTTAACATGAATGCATTTCTCGAGAAATGAAGTGATAACAAATTTAGGTGTTAAAAATTCACAAAATCATTGGAATCGAAAGGGTTTAAACTCCTAATAAAATAAACCGTTGTTATGAAAATCTGAAATAGTCGATAAGCTGAAACTAAAATAGCCATAACTTTTGACTAGATGGTCGGAATCTGACGATTCCGGACTTTTCGAAAACCTCAGAAACTGAGCTAAAACTTCTATTAATAAAGCCTTGCCTAATTTCCAAGATAATTATGTTGAACACCAAGATTTAGTCGTAGTTGTATGCGCAGAAATAAAAATCTGAACTGAATAGCGATATTGTTTTGACCATAACTCTCTAACGGAGCATCGGATTTTAATGTGCGAGTACAATTCGGAAAGCCCAGGATCTGAACTAAAACTTTCCCTTATTATGCTATGTGAAATTCTAAGACTTAAAGGGGTAAAAACTGGGTTGAACAACTCAGATCTGCATTTTTCTGTGTATGGGCTGAGGTGTTCGCCTTCACTAAAATAGCCATAACCTTTGAACGAATTGACGGAATTCAACGAATCTGGATAATTCAGAAAGCCTGAAACAAATGCAACAAATTTTCCCTAGTGTGCTTTAGTCAAATTCCAACATTTAAAGGGCGATAAACCTCATTTTTGTTTGCTGGTCTGTTGTTTACACTTTGGTTTATAGTTGAAATGATTGGCATGTGTTGTATAAGCTATATATATTCGCTATGTACCATATATATGTTTGATTCTCATGTATTTGTGAGTATAAAGCAGGTGTAAGGAAGTCGCGCTATGCTTCGGAGCTCGCTTGCGCTAAATGCTAAATGCTAAGCTAAATAAAAACCGCAAAATAGATGCTTAAAGTGGTACGTGTTTGGGGTTGTATAGAGCTTGGTGGGTTTGTTTTTGCTTTCCCCTGGTTCAGGGATGCCTCATCGTTGATGAGATGTATATTTTGGATTGATATATGTATCGGGATTTTTCCCGGGGCCCTCCGTACAAGGGAGATGCCGCCGAAATTTTCCGTGATTTCGGGAGTTAGAAAATTTATGAGATTTACAAATATAACTTACTTAATAAAGGCTGTTTTATGTATGAATTTAAAATAGATATGTGCTTAACATCGTTTCGTTCTCTTTTCGAGGACGAAAAGATTTTAAGTGGGGGAGATTGTAACATCCCATATTTTTCAGTATATTTAAATCTCGATTTAAATAAATAAAATGGAATAATATGGCTTAAAAATCAAGTTTTGATTAATTACGATAACGATAATTGGTCAAATTAAGATAAGACAATTTTGAAAATTAGGTATACCTGAAATGTTGTAAATTGAAATTTAATATTTAAGTAGTTAAATAAATTTGAGTGGTTTAATTTAAAAAGTGAAATTTAAATTTAGTTTGGAATCGGTGAATTTTAAGTTATTTAAGTTAAGGATTGAAATTCAAATTCAAAATTCAAATAAATGATTTTTGGGAACATAAAATTTATGAAATCAATTTCTAAATTTATTGAAGTTGGAATTTGGTTTAAAGGGAATTTTATTAGTATTTAATTTTAAATTAAATCAGTTAATTGAATAATTGAATATTTTATTTATTTATTTAACTGTGAAATTTAATCGTTCTAGCGACTGTCTCAGAATTCGACGAAACTGGCGCCATCAGAACCGGAACGGTGGATTATGGCAGGATCCCAATTTGCGTTACAATCCGACTTACCGTTTGACCGTATGAGAGAAAGTGTGAAGGAGAGCTAGATAATTGGATAATTTGTGCTTCTCATAATTGGGACTTATATATATATATATATATATATATATATATATATATAAATAAATAAATCCATCCACCTCACCGACTCATTCTCACTTCACGTATAACTCCATCTACCTATTCTTTCTCTTCAATGGCAGAAATCAAATTTCTAACCTAGATTCAAATAAAAATCCCAACTTGAAATTCAAATCTCCTCAAAGCATAGCTTATTATATGTCGAATCGAAGCTCTCAACTGGTAGAGCTCAGATCTACAGCTTGTTGTCGCATGCGGTACTCCGCTTGGTCAGAAAATCATGGTCAA
Source organism: Allium sativum (assembly GCA_030737875.1). Taxonomy (NCBI): domain Eukaryota; kingdom Viridiplantae; phylum Streptophyta; class Magnoliopsida; order Asparagales; family Amaryllidaceae; genus Allium; species Allium sativum. Next base: position 1,003,840,392 of record CM060920.1, read on the forward strand.
ACTCGCTGTTTCCGAAACCCTAAAGGGAAATTTGGGTATTTTTGATTTAGAGTGAAATCGAAGGAAGTAAGATATGGGTTTTGTTAGTCTCGGCGACACGAGTTTGTTGAGGGTAGTCGGAAGGTCTATTGTCGAGGGAATCGCCTGAATTTGGAGTTTGGAGGGCTAAAACCCTTTCCGTTCATCCTTGTCGCCGACGAAGGAGAAGCCACCGGAAATGGAGAGACCAGAGCTGATAGGCGCGGATTTCAAGGAGGATCGAATTGCCGGTGATCGGAGTTCTTCTGGTGGTCGGAATTGGTGGGGATTAGCGGTCAAAGGCGGAGGGTTTCACGTTAGAAATGGGTTCGATTTTGTACTGTGCATCCGCGTAAAGAAGGAGGGGGCGGGAAAGGAGAATGACGTGGCAGGATCTGATTTGGTAAGGAAATATTATTTATTAATTAATATGTTTAAATTCAAATGGTTGAACGCTGATAACTTCTTCGTTTTAACTCGGATTTGGACGCGGTTTGTCGCGTTGGGATCGTGGCGGAATTGCGGACGTTTTGGCACTAACCAGGCTGCGTTCTGAGACTGTCAATTTTTGGGCTATGGTCGGACGTTCGTCTGATTTTAGACACGAAGGTGAGTGATTTTCTCACTCACGAAATACTGAATTATTCCCATATTTATTGAATTAAATTATGAAATAAGTTTGGTTGCATGGTTGCGTTGGATTGTTGATGTGTTGTTTAAATTTGACATGCAAGTGTGTTAACATGCAATCTAAGTAAATGATTAGTTATTTAATTTAATTTAAATCTCTAGTTGAAATTCGAACCCTTGTTAATCCTGGAACATAATGCTGATCAGTTGAATGAAATGATATGATGGATGTTTGGTTGAATTTTATTACTGAATTTATATTGTCACTGTTTATGCCCATATTCAGTATATCATATTGCATGTTGGTTTTGACGATAAATCTCATTTGTACCCTTGATGTTGCGGGCATCTAATGAACCCGGGATTTATCGATAAAATGAATTAAGAACACAGAGTGAAATGATAAATCTCTGTGACCCTGATTTGGATTGAAACGATAGATCCATCCCTGAAATATCGAGAAATTAAATATTAAATCACTTGGCCATTGGATAGATAATTATATACAGACATCGGTTGGTTAAATGATTTTAATATTTGAAATTTTATTTGATAGAATTTCACATAAAAGAATGTGTCGATACTCGATTTTTAAATTCTTTTAAGATTCTGAACTGGGATGGTGATAAAAAGGGTTGAAGGAATTTTCCAAACCAAAATAGAAATATCTAAATTGGGGTTTGAGTATGATTTGAAATCTCTTCAAATTAAGAGTTGGATTAGAAGGAAAAATTCTTATAGAAATCAAATGTTGGGAAAATTAGAAATCAAGAGTATCTGAGTTGTTTTAACCCAGTTGGAATATATATATATATATCTCGGAACTCTTGAAATCAAGTAGTTGTTTTGAACGAGGTTGAAACGAGATAGGGAACTAAATGAACTCCGTTGAGACCGGAGGATAAATTCAAGTATTTGAAATTTGGAAGGAAGAAAGGTTTTGATTTGAGAAATTTATTTTAAATAATTTATGCATTGATTCTAAATAATTATTCTAGCTTTAAAACTATTAATTACTTTTACTTAATACTATTGTATTTAAATAATTTCCTTATAATTCATTTTTCAAAGGTTTCTAGTAAATCTTATTTTAAGTATATATATAATATTTAAATTACTAATTTATCATAACTATTATATTCTATATATACATCTATATATATTTATTATATAAAAATTTATTATTATTATTATTGTTATTATTATTATATGAACATTTAGTTTACAAGTATTTTCTCTCAATTTTAAATTCTTCCGAATGGAAATGCTTGAGTTTGAACCACTGGTTCAAATGGAGTTGAGATGAGAATCCGTGATAATTGGAAACCTTTGAGGTAAATTATATTCTATTTGGATATTTCGTTTTGGAAATATTATATGATTATAATATAATGGTATGGGATATATTCTAATTTAGAATAGAATCGGCTTGGTATGATTTATGATATTTTGATATGAAATTATATTTTATTTGAATATAAATTTGGTTCGAAACAAAATATGATATTTTGATATGAAAGCGAACCTTTCAAATAGAAAAGAACCGACCGATGTGAAAAGATGTAAGCGTTGGTTGTTAAAGAGATCGGAGTCGACATAAGGCATACTCTCTGTCAGTGTCGATACCACATTGACAACTGTGAACGTTATGGCGTATCCAAAACGAGTATGATGACTTAGAGGCGATTTATTTAATCGAAGAAGGTGAGCGATGACGAAATAGCCCTGACCTTCGGGTCAGAATTGAAATGACTAAAACAGGAGCTATACCGTGACTAATTGAGGTTAGCACCTTTGATCGGACACATTTCTTCGATACTATTCCTATGACTATGATGATGATGATGATTTGGGCCCATTTATGACTTTGGGAGTGTGTTCCGAGGTGGGCGGTAGTGTTTGCTATGCGTTACCACCGGTCCGGGAGTGCAATTGGTAGAATCCTACCCTGGGCATTGCCTCGAGTGCCTTGTCATATATATCCATATCGAGCCCATACGATTTTGATTTAGCATTGCCTTGTATGGAGTGCCCTCTGATAACACCAGTACGGTGAATTTACGGTACTGTATAGACTGTTGATGCCTATAAACGGCGTAAGGGTAATATGGTAATCCCGCTTACGCTATTTTCAGTATTTATACTTTACTGAATAGACATTATAATAATAGCGTATTATTATATAGATATTAGTTTAACGGATCCTCGAGAGATGGGAAAAATCCCGTAACATCTCTTGAGTTACTGCACCCATGATACTGATGTTATTTCGTATTTTGATTTGACTAATATGAGATGATTTAGTGCTGATCCGAGTGTTTGTTGTGTTTTCTTTCTTATGCAATACGCTCGGGTCAGCAGACATTGCAGTTACTGAAGATGACTGTGCCTTGGAGATCGAAGACGAAGATTTGTATATATATTTATCATATATAGGTATTTTCCGCTGCTTATTATGTACATCTGTATGTATATGTAACTCTGATATTCATTTGAATGTTATAACCAATGTATACATTTCAACTGCCTTAACTGCTATTTATTTATTATATGTTGTCCTTCCGCTGTGAGATTCTGTGATTTGGTTTTTCTCTTCTTTCTTTCTTTTTTCTTCTTTATCAAATAACTGCCTGTGTTGGAGATTTGTTTGGGTCGACATGTGTGGTTTATTGTCGATTTGAACGGTCAAAAATTTGGGTCGTTACATTTGGTATCAGAGCGATGGTTGGCGATAACCTTGGCTCTGTTAGGAATAAACTCATTAGAGATAGGGATTAGTAATGCCCTAGAATGAGTTAGAGTGTATATACGAGAGAGCGTACTTGTATTTTTAATATAAATGGTTTTATATTGTGTTGGCTTATTCTGTTGAATATTTATAAATTCTGGTCGATATATGGGACGCCATATAACCGATAGGAATTTCTAAATAGCCGAATAAAAGGAATTGACATAATAAGGTTTCGATTATATTTTTAGATATATCAAATGTATATTTTTGGTTCAAGTGTATATATATATATCCCTTTAGTAGGTGGAAATATTAGGTTATCACCTATCATGGTTGATTTGATAATAAATCTAATAAGGGAAGTTTAATGGATAGGAAATATTGAAATGGAATGTTACCTTTAAATCTAATTTATGCTGGACGATTTGTGATTAAAATGGAAATGAACTGGAAACTTGATCCTGAGGTACTTTTGAAAATGATTTGTCGAATTTGAAATAATGTCGTATTATAAGGTATAATCGAAAGGAAATGGTTTAAAGATTTTCAAAAGTGGGTACAATCCCTTCTTGGACCTTAGAAACGATGCCGGTAATGAGTGCACGCATTATCGACGTTTATTCTGAAGCGTCTAAGTGGGGGAGACCACTCCGTACTTTCATAACTGGTTGGTAAGGGTTTTGGATTTAAATTCCATATGGTATGAATTTTTATGTAAAGGTATTAGTATATGTCATTTAAGTTGAATTTAAATTAAACCAGAATTTAAAATTCTATGTTCTTAGTTAATTAAGAATTTAGATTTAAATTTATGGTAGGGTTTTTCTATAAGTCTTATGGACACATATGTATTTTAAACTTGGGTTATAAACCAGACATTGATTTACTATCAATTTGCTCGGTTCATTGGAGTTTTAAGCTTTGGATCCATGAAATGGACTTAATACTAAGAGGAATCGTCATATAAACTCTAAAATGTGGATGATAATTAAGTTAAATAAATTTCAAGTTCGGTCGATAAAAGTGTTAGTGAAGTTGAAAATTTCTACGAAATAAAACACGACTTAAGTCGACTAAATTAAATTTGAAATTTTAGTTGTGTGGATAAAGGAAATTCATGATTAGTTGATAGAATATAAAATGGTCGATAAGTTAAAATAAGAAATGAGATGGGAATTTGGGAACTAAGTATAAGGGTTGAGCTATGAACCGGCCTTAATTCAATTTGGATCATAAAAGTCTAATTAATGAGTTTAGTTAAGGGAATATACCTTAATATAAAATGAAATGGGAACTTGAGATATAGGAAGGTGATGTAAAAATAAATATAATCTGAGTTAGATGGGTTTAATAAAATGAAGTCAACTTCGGAAAAAAAATTAAATAAGATGATTTCGAGGTTATATCGATAGTTGGATTGAGTAAGTATAATTAAATTCATACGAATAACTGAAGGGTAAGCCATTGCATTAATAAGTGATAACCAATCAAGTAGTCGAGGTTTGTTAAGGTTTGAAATTTCGAAGGTGTGAAACTCCAACTCAAATGAATCAACATTTAAAGGAAATTGACTAAACTAAGTAGATGTGAAAGTGGATTTTAAGTTCTCTTTTGGAATGAAACCATTTGAAATAGGAATGGATGTAAGGGAAACCGACAAAAGAAATATTAAATCAAAGTCTAATTTATTAAGGTAGAACATCGAAAGAACTTGGGGCTAAGTGAATTACATTAAGTTGAACGAATTATTATAAATAGAATTAAACTCAAGAAATGAAAATTGGTTAATCTAAACCCAAGTATAAATGAATGAACCGAAGTGACGATGAACTTGAATAACAAGAATAAATAAAATCGGAATTGATTTAATCAAATGGAAAATTTGATATGGATAAATGGAACGACATTTGGTGTAATAAGGATGAAGTGAATAGGAAGAAGTAGTGAAGTTTGGTAAATCGATCCATGAAGATGAATTAATGATTTAATACAATCGAGTTGGTTCGGGAAGTAAAATGATTCAAGTTTTAACTAAAATTAATGCTTGGAATGGAGCGAGAAATGGAATAAATAATGTATTGGAATAGAGTAAGAAATTTAACATGAATGCATTTCTCGAGAAATGAAGTGATAACAAATTTAGGTGTTAAAAATTCACAAAATCATTGGAATCGAAAGGGTTTAAACTCCTAATAAAATAAACCGTTGTTATGAAAATCTGAAATAGTCGATAAGCTGAAACTAAAATAGCCATAACTTTTGACTAGATGGTCGGAATCTGACGATTCCGGACTTTTCGAAAACCTCAGAAACTGAGCTAAAACTTCTATTAATAAAGCCTTGCCTAATTTCCAAGATAATTATGTTGAAAACCAAGATTTAGTCGTAGTTGTATGCGCAGAAATAAAAATCTGAACTGAATAGAGATATTGTTTTGACCATAACTCTCTAACGGAGCATCGGATTTTAATGTGCAAGTACAATTCGGAAAGCCCAGGATCTGAACTAAAACTTTCCCTTATTATGCTATGTGAAATTCTGAGACTTAAAGGGGTAAAAACTGGGTTGAACAACTCAGATCTGCATTTTTCTGTGTACGGGCTGAGGTGTTCGCCTTCACTAAAATAGCCATAACTTTTGAACGAATTGACGGAATTCAACGAATCCGGATAATTCAGAAAGCCTGAAACAAATGCAACAAATTTTCCCTAGTGTGCTTTAGTCAAATTCCAACATTTAAAGGGCGATAAACCTCATTTTTGTTTGCTGGTCTGTTGTTTACACTTTGGTTTATAGTTGAAATGATTGGCATGTGTTGTATAAGCTATATATATTCGCTATGTACCATATATATGTTTGATTCTCATGTATTTGTGAGTATAAAGCAGGTGTAAGGAAGTTGCGCTATGCTTCGGAGCTCGCTTGCGCTAAATGCTAAATGCTAAGCTAAATAAAAACCGCAAAATAGATGCTTAAAGAGGTACGTGTTTGGGGTTGTATAGAGCTTGGTGGGTTTGTTTTTGCTTTCCCCTGGTTCAGGGATGCCTCATCGTTGATGAGATGTATATTTTGGATTGATATATGTATCGGGATTTTTCCCGGGGCCCTCCGTACAAGGGAGATGCTGCCGAAATTTTCCGTGATTTCGGGAGTTAGAAAATTTATGAGATTTACAAATATAACTTACTTAATAAAGGCTGTTTTATGTATGAATTTAAAATAGATATGTGCTTAACATCGTTTCGTTCTCTTTTCGAGGACGAAAAGATTTTAAGTGGGGGAGAATGTAACATCCCATATTTTTCAGTATATTTAAATCTCGATTTAAATAAATAAAATGGAATAATATGGCTTAAAAATCAGGTTTTGATTAATTACGATAACGATAATTGGTCAAATTAAGATAAGACAATTTTGAAAATTAGGTATACCTGAAATGTTGTAAATTGAAATTTAATATTTAAGTAGTTAAATAAATTTGAGTGGTTTAATTTAAAAAGTGAAATTTAAATTTAGTTTGGAATCGGTGAATTTTAAGTTATTTAAGTTAAGGATTGAAATTCAAATTCAAAATTCAAATAAATGATTTTTGGGAACTTAAAATTTATGAAATCAATTTCTAAATTTATTGAAGTTGGAATTTGGTTTAAAGGGAATTTTATTAGTATTTAATTTTAAATTAAATCAGTTAATTGAATAATTGAATATTTTATTTATTTATTTAACTGTGAAATTTAATCGTTCTAGCGACTGTCTCAGAATTCGACGAAACTGGCGCCATCAGAACCGGAACGGTGGATTATGGCAGGATCCCAATTTGCGTTACAATCCGACTCACCGTTTGACCGTATGAGAGAAAGTGTGAAGGAGAGCTAGATAATTGGATAATTTGTGTTTCTCATAATTGGGCCTTATATATATATATATATATATATATATATATATATATATATATATATATATAAATCCATCCACCTCACCGACTCATTCTCACTTCACGTATAACTCCATCTACCTATTCTTTCTCTTCAATGGCAGAAATCAAATTTCTAACCTAGATTCAAATAAAAATCCCAACTTGAAATTCAAATCTCCTCAAAGCATAGCTTATTATATGTCGAATCGAAGCTCTCAACTGGTAGAGCTCAGATCTACAGCTTGTTGTCGCATGCGGTACTCCGCTTGGTCAGAAAATCATGGTCAAACTCGCTGTTTCCGAAACCCTAAAGGGAAATTTGGGTATTTTTGATTTAGAGTGAAATCGAAGGAAGTAAGATATGGGTTTTGTTAGTCTCGGCGACACGAGTTTGTTGAGGGTAGTCGGAAGGTCTATTGTCGAGGGAATCGCCGGAATTTGGAGTTTGGAGGGCTAAAACCCTTTCCGTTCATCCTTGTCGCCGACGAAGGAGAAGCCACCGGAAATGGAGAGACCAGAGCTGGTAGGCGCGGATTTCAAGGAGGATCGAATTGCCGGTGGTCGGAGTTCTTCTGGTGGTCGGAATTGGTGGGGATTAGCGGTCAAAGGCGGAGGGTTTCACGTTAGAAATGGGTTCGATTTTGTACTGTGCATCCGCGTAAAGAAGGAGGGGGCGGGAAAGGAGAATGATGTGGCAGGATCTGATTTGGTAAGGAAATATTATTTATTAATTAATACGTTTAAATTCAAATGGTTGAACGCTGATAACTTCTTCGTTTTAACTCGGATTTGGACGCGGTTTGTCGCGTTGGGATCGTGGCGGAATTGCGGACGTTTTGGCACTAACCAGGCTGCGTTCTGAGACTGTCAATTTTTGGGCTATGGTCGGACGTTCGTCTGATTTTAGACACGAAGGTGAGTGATTTTCTCACTCACGAAATACTGAATTATTCCCATATTTATTGAATTAAATTATGAAATAAGTTTGGTTGCATGGTTGCGTTGGATTGTTGATGTGTTGTTTAAATTTGACATGCAAGTGTGTTAACATGCAATCTAAGTAAATGATTAGTTATTTAATTTAATTTAAATCTCTAGTTGAAATTCGAACCCTTGTTAATCCTGGAACAGAATGCTGATCAGTTGAATGAAATGAAATGATGGATGTTTGGTTGAATTTTATTACTGAATTTATATTGTCACTGTTTATGCCCATATTCAGTATATTGTATTGCATGTTGGTTTTGACGATAAATCTCATTTGTACCCTTGATGTTGCGGGCATCTAATGAACCCGGGATTTATCGATAAAATGAATTAAGAACACAGAGTGAAATGATAAATCTCTGTGACCCTGATTTGGATTGAAATGATAGATCCATCCCTGAAATATCGAGAAATTAAATATTAAATCACTTGGCCATTGGATAGATAATTATATACAGACATCGGTTGGTTAAATGATTTTAATATTTGAAATTTTATTTGATAGAATTTCACATAAAAGAATGTGTCGATACTCGATTTTTAAATTCTTTTAAGATTCTGAACTGGGATGATGATAAAAAGGGTTGAAGGAATTTTCCAAACCAAAATAGAAATATCTAAATTGGGGTTTGAGTATGATTTGAAATCTCTTCAAATTAAGAGTTGGATTAGAAGGAAAAATTCTTATAGAAATCAAATGTTGGGAAAATTAGAAATCAAGAGTATCTGAGTTGTTTTAACCCAGTTGGAATATATATATATATATCTCGGAACTCTTGAAATCAAGTAGTTGTTTTGAACGAGGTTGAAACGAGATAGGGAACTAAATGAACTCCGTTGAGACCGGAGGATAAATTCAAGTATTTGAAATTTGGAAGGAAGAAAGGTTTTGATTTGAGAAATTTATTTTAAATAATTTATGCATTGATTCTAAATAATTATTCTAGCTTTAAAACTATTAATTACTTTTACTTAATACTATTGTATTTAAATAATTTCCTTATAATTCATTTTTCAAAGGTTTCTAGTAAATCTTATTTTAAGTATATATATATTATTTAAATTACTAATTTATCTTAACTATTATATTCTATATATACATCTATATATATTTATTATATAAAACTTTATTATTATTATTATTATTATTATTATTATTATTATTATTATATGAACATTTAGTTTACAAGTATTTTTTCTCAATTTTAAATTCTTCCGAATGGAAATGCTTGAGTTTGAACCACTGGTTCAAATGGAGTTGAGATGAGAATCCGTGATAATTGGAAACCTTTGAGGTAAATTATATTCTATTTGGATATTTCGATTTGGAAATATTATATGATTATAATATAATGGTATGGGATATATTCTAATTTAGAATAGAATCGGCTTGGTATGATTTATGATATTTTGATATGAAATTATATTTTATTTGAATATAAATTTGGTTCGAAACAAAATATGATATTTTGATATGAAAGCGAACCTTTCAAATAGAAAAGAACCGACCGATGTGAAAAGATGTAAGCGTTGGTTGTTAAAGAGACCGGAGTCGACATAAGGCATACTCTCTGTCAGTGTCGATACCACTTTGACAACTGTGAACGTTATGGCGTATCCAGAACGAGTATGATGACTTGGAGGAGATTTATTTAATCGAAGAAGGTGAGCGATGACGAAATAACCCTGACCTTCGGGTCAGAATTGAAATGACTAAAACAGGAGCTATACCATGACTAATTGAGGTTAGCACCTTTGATCGGACACACTTCTTCGATACTATTCCTATGACTATGATGATGATGATGATTTGGGCCCATTTATGACTTTGGGAGTGTGTTCCGAGGTGGGCGGTAGTGTTTGCTATGCGTTACCACCGGTCCGGGAGTGCAATTGGTAGAATCCTACCCTGGGCATTGCCTCGAGTGCCTTGTCATATATATCCATATCGAGTCCATACGATTTTGATTTAGCATTGCCTTGTATGGAGTGCCCTCTGATAACACCAGTACGGTGAATTTACGGTACTGTATAGACTGTTGATGCCTATAAACGGCGTAAGGGTAATATGGTAATCCCGCTTACGCTATTTTCAGTATTTATACTTTACTGAATAGACATTATAATAATAGCGTATTATTATATAGATATTAGTTTAACGGATCCTCGAGAGATGGGAAAAATCCCGTAACATCTTTTGAGTTACTGCACCCATGATACTGATGTTATTTCGTATTTTGATTTGACTAATATGAGATGATTTAGTGCTGATCCGAGTGTTTGTTGTGTTTTCTTTCTTATGCAATACGCTCGGGTCAGCAGACATTGCAGTTACTGAAGATGACTGTGCCTTGGAGATCGAAGACGAAGATTTGTATATATATTTATCATATATAGGTATTTTCCGCTGCTTATTATGTACATCTGTATGTATATGTAACTCTGATATTCATTTGAATGTTATAACCAATGTATACATTTCAACTGCCTTAACTGCTATTTACTTATTATATGTTGTCCTTCCGCTGTGAGATTCTGTGATTTGGTTTTCTCTTCTTTCTTTCTTTTTTCTTCTTTATCAAATAACTGCCTGTGTTGGCGATTTGTTTGGGTCGACATGTGTGGTTTATTGTCGATTTGAACGGTCAAAAATATGGGTCGTTACATATGATATAAGCAAACATGTTACCTTACCATTGCTTAGAGGTTACACATTAAATGCTAACTCGAAAGTCTGAAAGATCTAACACACTATTGCATTGAATTTATATGATTTTATGGTTTAAGGCTTAAATCGATGAAGGGTATGGATCATTATTATGGCGATCGACTAGTCGTCGGCTAGTCGACATTGGAGCATCGACTGGAAGAGTAGACTTGCCATTAGTCGAGCTCGAACCCTAAATCATGAAGTCGAAGCCCTAAATCACGAAGTTGAAGCCCTAAATTAGGAAGTCGAAGCCTTAAATCACGAAGTCGACCCCAAATCACGAAAGTGAAGTCGAGTACGAAGTCGAACCGTGATGGCAACGATTGCAAATCACGAAATTGACTTGCAGTTCGTCAGGTTGTGAAAGAAACTGGAGTCCGATTGGTTAATTGCAATAAGGTTTATCTATATTCGTGTGTTAAAAGACTGCAATTGTGTATTAATATATATTTATTTATTTATCGACTAGTCCGAATAGTCGACTAGTTGGAACTCTATCGACTCGACTTGACTTGTCGCTGTAATAAACTTGGTATGAATTTTTGGCTAACAAGGGGAAGAAAAAAAAATCATCTCGAACCTAACCAACTTATTAAGTTGATTGATATACTCTTTTACTGACATCAACCTTGCTTCAACAGAATAAAATAGACGTAAATTATTTATGACATATGCTTCAACCTAAACAACATTAACCGCCCAACCTTTTTTTTAACCATAATGTTCATTAATATACCTAGACTAATCCAATCAAAATTTATAAATCTAAATCAAATACACTAATCATGATAACATCGTAAAATTATTTCTATAAATCAAAAAATAGTCATAACAGTAATTAGATATAACACATTTGGAAGAATGGAAGAGTATGGGATGATTATGTTTGGTATGTTTGTCTTGATGTTAACATAATGTGGTCTTAATCACAATAACATCATAAAATTATTTGTAAATAAAAATACTATTATATTATAGCAGTAATTAAAGTTAGTAAGTTTTGAAGAATGAAAGAGGTTAGGATGATTATGTTTGGGATGTATGGATTAGATATGTACATATGATATAAGTAAACATGTTACCTTACTATTGCCTAGAGATTACACGTTAAATGTTAAATCTAAATTCATATTAGTTCAGAAAGATCTAACACACTATTGCATTGATTTTATATGATTTTATGTTTTAAGGGAAACTCCAACAAAGAGTTGGATATCCGAAAATGTGAAATCCGCACCCAATTGGCCTCCAACAGGGTGTAGAAACATGCGGCTGTTCTGAAATCTGGAGGAAAAGTTCCGGAATTTGCAAACTGGTGTAGCGGTTGTTGAACAACCGCGTGTATCCATGCGGTTGTTTAACAAACGCGTGGGTATACGCGACAGTTAAACAAGCGCCTGCATCACTTTATATATGCCTGCTGCCCCACATATAAATTTCTTCCCAACACGTGATTCATCCCAACCTTTCGTTGGCCCACTTTCACACTCAGCATTCTTTCCAAAATTGCGGCTGCCTCCACATATAAACCTCTTCCCAACTCATCATCAATCCCAACATTTGGCTGCTATCAAACTCAGCATTCTTTCCACGAATTGCGGTATTGATGTCCCACTTTCAATTAATTTATGCACACTTTCAAAAGGCTGACCCACTTATTGTCCAGGCGTTTGTTCAACAAATGCCTGAACACAAAACTGTTGGAATTTCCGGTTTTTCGGAGTGTGGAAAATCGAAAATCGAAAATCCACACTCCAAAATAGTTGGAGATGCTTTAAGGCTTGAATTGATGAAGAGTATGGATCATTATTATTATGACGCTCGGCTAGTCGACATTGGAGCATCGACTGTAAGAGTCAACTTCCCATTAGTCGAGCTCGAATCATAAACCACGAAATTGAAGCCATAAATCACGAAGTCGAAGCCATAAATTGGGAAGTCGAAGCCATAAATCGGGAAGTTGAAGCATTAAATCACGAAGTCGACCCCAAATCATGAAATTGAAGTCGAGTACGAAGTCGAACCATGATGGAAACGATTGCAAATCAGGAAGTTGACTTACAGTTCATCAGGTTGTGAAAGAAACTGGAGTTCGACTGGTTAATTGCAATCAGGTTTATCTATATTCGTGTGTTAAATGACTGCAATTATGTATTAATACATACATACATACATACATACATACATACATATATATATATATATATATATATATATATATATATATATATATATATATCGCCTAGTCCGAGACCAGTTGGAACTCTATCGACTCGACTCGACTTGCCGCCGTAATAACATTGGTATGGATTTTTGGCTAACAAGAGGCAGAAAAGAGAGAAATTCATCCCGAACCTAACCAACTTATTGAGTTGATTGATATATTCTTTTAGTGACATCAACCTTGCTTCAAATGAATAAAATAGACATAAAACATTTATGACATATGCTCATTAAATTGTCGTAGTAGTCTGTTGAAAAGGTCTCTTCTTGCTTTTTCTTCGGCAACAACATTAATCGCTCAACCTTTTTTTTACCACAATGTTCATTAATTTCCCTAGACTGATCCAATCAAAATTTATAAATCCAAATCAAATACATTAATCATGATAACATCACAAAATTATTTGTATAAATCAAAAAATATAGCCATAAAAGTAATTAGAGTTAACAAATTTCGAAGAATGGAAGAGGATAGGATGATTGTGTTTGGTATGTTTGGTATGTTTGTATTGTATTGATGTTAACATAATTTGATCTTAATCACAATAACATCATAAAATTATTTGCAATAAAAAGTACTATTATAGCAACAATTAAAGTTAATAAGTTTAAAAGAATGAAAGAGGTTAGAATGAAAGAGGATAGGATGTATGGATTAGATATGCACATATGATATAAGTGAACATGTTACCTTACTATTGCGTAGAGATTACACATTAAATGCTAACTCTAAATTCAGAAAGATCTAAAAGACTATTCCATTGATTTTATATGATTTTATTATTTAAGGCTCGAATTGATGAATAATATGGATCATTGTTATTACGGCGCTCGACTAGTCGCGAATAGTCGTCGACTAGTCGACACTGGAGCATCGACTGGAAGAGTCAACTTGCCATTAGTCGAGCTTGAACCCAAAATCATGAAATCGAAGCCCTAAATCAGGAAGCCGAAGAACTAAATCGGGAAGTCGAAATCCGGAAGTCGAAGTCTTAATTCACGATACCGACCCCAAATCACGAAATTGAAGTCGAGTATGAAGTCGAACAATGATGCCAAAGATTGCAAATCAGGAAACTGACTTGTAGTTCATCGGGTTGTGAAAGAAACTGGAGTCCGACTGGTTAATTGCAATCAGGTTTACTCGACCAGTTGGAACTCCATCGACTCGACTCGACTCGACTTGCCACCATAATAACTTTGGTATGGATCTTTGGCTAACAAGGGAAGAAAAGAGATAAAAGTTCATCTAGAATCTTACCAACTTATTGAGTTGATTGATATAATCTTTTACTAACGTCAACCTTGCTTCATAGGAATAAAATAGACATAAAATATTTATGACATATGCTCATTAAATTGCCGTAGTAGTCCGTTGAAAAGACCTCTTCTTGTTTTTCTTCGGTAACAACATTAACCGCCTAACCTTTTTTTTACCATAATGTTCATTAATATCCGTAGACTAATCCAGTCAAAATTTATAAATCTAAATCGAATACATTAATCATGATAACATCATAAAATTATTTGTATAAATCAAAAAATACAATCATAACAGTAAATAGAGTTAACATATTTCAAAGAATGGAAGAGAATAGGATGATTGTGTTTGGTATGTTTGTATTGATGTTAACATAATTTGGTCTTAATCACAATAACATCATAAAATTATTTGTATAAATAAAAAATACTGTTATTTCAGTAATTAAAGTTAATAAGTTTTGAAGAATGAAAGAGGTTAGGTTAATAAGTTTTGAAGAATGAAAGAGGTTAGGATGATTATGTCTGGGATGTATGGATTAGTATTAAAATAGTTCTATTTTTATTCATAATGGAAAAAAAATGCTTTCACTGAGAATTGAACTCAGGACCTCCCGCTTACTAAACGGGTGCTCTAGCCATCTGAGCTATGAAAGCTTCACATAAATTTAATATTTTCTTTTTATGAAGAATATATGCATTTTATTCTTAATATGTATCATAGTAATGTTTGAACAGAATTCGTGCTCGATCTGTGTCCATTTGAATATATTATAGTATAGGATTAGGATACACCTTCGATTGATTTGGTCATGTCTGGTCCGTTCGTTTTGTCATTTGGTTTTGATTTACATCTCTGGCCAACCCAACTTGTTTTGTATTAACGACTTAGTTGTTATAGTTATATGCTTATATATAAATTAATATTTTAAGTTAATTGTAAGTTGTACGATCATATATATTTTATTATATTATGCATACTTGTTATTCGACCTTATTAGATTTAGGAAAATGCAGTTTTTTTTTGGTTCAAATCTTTTCAAATTTATTCGTTTTTTAAATAGGAAATTGTTGAATTTCTCAAAATACATCCTTTGTAATGTATAAGTTTTTATGCAATTAATATACATACACACACACACACATTTACCTTTATCATATACTTAAAGATTGGTTTATTGTATTATATTTTAGAATTAAATTATATGTGTGTATTATATATTTAATTCAAATTATATATACACACATTATGTTTTTAGAAATGAAAATATATATTGTACAATTTTATTTTCAAATTTATACAAATAGTTCTGTTAATATATCCATTTTTGTTTTAAAATTCTTTTAAATCATTTTAGTTCTTGAATATATATATATATATATGTATATTATATAATACATGGCGATAATATATATACATATAAATATATATAATGGTGATTTTTTTCTCATTATAATAACAATAGTATGTGTATATGTGTGTGTATGTTCTAAAAAGGCAACATGCTTATATGAAGATTCAGATAATGTAATTGATCTAACTATACATGAATCATATGGTAAAAAAATAGATGAATTATATGGGGTGTGTGTGTGTGTATGTGACACGTTCCAAAACACCCCCATCAAATTTTCACCCCATTTTAAGCCATTCATTTATAATCAATAAATCAACGGGAAGAGAGAGATAGTCGAAAAAGATAAACGAGAATGTGTGGTGGAAATCAAGGGGATCATCGGGGGTGCTACACTGTTTGGGGTGCTCTTGATCCTTTATCTCTAGATATGTACATATGATATAAGTAAACATGTTGTTACCATGTTATTGCCTTAGAGATTACACATTGAATGTTAACTCTAAACTTACATTAGTTCAGAAAAATCTAACACGCTACTGCATTGATTTTTTTTTATTTTTTTTTTATTTTTTTTTTATTTTTTGTTTTAAGGCTTGAAGTGATGAAAGGTATGGATTTTTGGCTAACAAGAGGAAGAAAAGAGAAAAAAATCCATCCTGAACCTAACCAACTTATTGAGTTGATTGATATACTCTTTTACTGACATCAACCTTGCTTCAAATGAATAAACTTGTAGGAGATTCCACAATATAGGCATAAAACATTTGGCTAATTCTGTTCATACAGCCATAATTTTTTAACATACACCGTGAAATGAAATAAAATAACATACACCGAAAATTTCTTTTCATACACCGTTTTCACAAAATTATCCGCTTATATTTTTATTATAATTTCTTTTCACAAAAATAAGAATTCATTGCAATAAATTTACATAAAATTCATGAAAAGAATTTTTTATTTGGTTTCTGGCACTAATATTGTAAATTATTTGATTTATTATTTTAAAAATCAACACTAATTTTATATGATTGAACATATCTAAATTAGAGTATTTAGTTGTCAAAGTTGTCTTGATTGATATTTCAGGTTCCATTAACTTCATAAAATTCTATAGATTTAAGCAAATATTATTGATTTTAAAGTTTTAATGACATGCAGTATAAAAGGACTGAAAATGCAACTAAGGATAAGGGTAATATAGTCATAGTTTTTTATATTAAAACGTTGGTGTATGTTAAGAAATTATGGGTGTACGTATAAAATTTGCCAAAATAAACTTGAAGGAGATTCCACAATAATAGGCATAAAACATTTGGCTAATTCTGTTCATACAGTCATAATTCTTTAACATACACCGTGAAATGAAATAAAATAGCGTACACCAAAAATTTCTTTTCATACACCGTCTTTCACAAAATTACCCGCTTATATTTTTATTATAATTTCCTTTTTCTAACTTAAGATTAAACTACACAAAAATAAGAATTCATTGCAATAAATTTACATAAAATTCAAAAAAAGAATTTTTTATTTGGTTTTTGCACTAATATTGTAAATTATTTGATTCTTTTATTTTAAAAATCAACACTAATTTTAAGTGATTGAACATATTTAAATTAGAGTATTTTGTTGTCAAGGCTCTCTTAATTGATATTTCAGGTTTCATTAACTTCATAAAATTCAATAAATTTAAGCAAATATTATTGATTTTAAAGTTTTAATTAGATGCATTATAAAAGGACTGAAAATGCAACTAATAATAAGGGTAATATAGTCATAGTTTTTTATATTAAAACTTTGGTGTGTTAAGGAATTATGGGTGTATGTATAAAATTTTCCAAAATATTTATGATATATGCTCATTAAATTGTCGTATTAGTCTGTTGAAAAGGTCTCTCCTTGCTTTTTCTCCGGCAGCAACATTAACCTCCCAACCGGTTTTTTACCATAATGTTCATTAATATCCTTAAACTAATCCAATCAAAATTCATAAATCTAAATCAAATACATTAATCATGATAACATCAGAAAATTATTTGTATAAATCAAAAAAAATAGTCATAACCTAGGAAGCATTGGTGCGGGTGCGCGGGTACCGGTGCATGATACGGGGATACGTGAATTCGGCAAATTCAAAAATATGAGGATTTAGGTGCAGAGGGATACAACAAACAAATTCCAAAATATGAGGATTCAGGTGCGGAGGGATACAACACATATTAAAAATATATTGTATATATAAATATAATCCAACAGATGCATTTTAATTAAACAAAGTAGTCAAATAAATAAGTTCAACATCCTAAGTAGCCAAATACATAATTTATCATCCTTACGAATTGACTTGCATTCCTCTCAATTCCGCCCCAAGCATTACTACAAGATTGAGTTTGACTTACATTTGAAGGAGGTAGTGGAATATCTATTGGTTTCCTCATCTCTTAAGACTCTGTCAACTCCTTTTGAAATCCACTTTAAAGTTCAGGAGTGACTTTTGAACAAACCGCAACTCCATCCATTTTAATTTTCAACAAATGTGCTTTTACCCTTAAATATGAACCCGCGAATTCATTGTTATAAAAATTGCATCTAAATTTAGCATTTCGTCCTCTTTCTTTTAATTTTGCAACTTTTGTAACATGCTTCCACAAACTATAATCAATATCACTTTGTTGGCTTAAAGAAGCTTCCACATTTGCAGTTGAATTTGTTGATGAAATAGTTTCCATAACTAAAAGAGTTAATTAAAAAAAAGCTGCCTTACGAAAAAAAAAACAGTTCGTGCCTTGCCTCAATAAAAAAAACTGTTCCTGCCTCAAAAAAAAAAACAGTTCATGCCTCAATAAAAATTTGGCTCAGCAAGCCAAAATTCAGTTCCTGCCTCAATTAAAAAAATTAGTTCGTGCCTCAACAAGAAAAAAAATTCGATGCCTTAGAAAAAAAAAAATCGAAATTGATGCATATATAAATCGATCGATGCCCTAGAAAAAAAACAAAAACAAAATCATTGCCCTTGGAAAAAAACAAAATCGATGCCCTAGAAAATCGAAACCGCTTACCTGACGAGGGTGAGGGTTAAGGAGCGATGAGGGCGAGAGCAACCAACGAAGAGCCGATGACGAAGACGGACGAGTAAAGAACGATGGAGTAAGGGCTTCAACCAGCGACGAGCCATGAGAAGTTCTTGATCAATTACATATTAGTTATTACGTGTTTTCTGATTTAAATGAGCATAGGTAAGTATGTATCGAAAGTCATTTTTTTTTAATATTTTTATCTTTCATGCACCCCAATTTCAGCACTCAAACGCACCCCGCCCATCAAATACGGGGACACTCCACGTGGCGCACCCCATACATATTTCGCCGCACCCCCGTGCACCCTCGCATCCCATACGTATCAGTGTGCAGTTCTTCATACAGTTGAAGCACCCCCGCTTTGTAGGTCATAACGATAATTAGAGTTAACAAATTTCGAAGAATGAAAGATGATAGGATGATTGTGTTTGGTATGTTTGTATTGATGTTAACATAGTTTGTCTTTTTTTATTTTTAGAACAAACGGGTACTTATATTACATAAAGAAAAGTACAAAAGGTTTTGAGTGCTGAAACAAAAACAACACCGAGGAAAATGAATACTATACAACAAGAAAAAATCCAGCTCAAAACCCAAATAAAACAGACATAGTTACACAGATAACACAGACTACACCATGAAATAAAGACACAAACAAAGAACCACTGCAAAGAGCACAGAACAACACCACTTAACACTACTCCCAAAGCACAAAAGCCGGATCAAAGCAGCTCCAAAAATACACTCCAAGAAACAACAACATTCAATCCATGCGCCATGCAAAGCAAACAACAAGCATAACCCTAGTCGCAGTCATGCCCGCACTTCAAGAAAGGCACTAATCCACAAATCCAACATCACAACTTCATGCAAATCCAAACCAGATGTGATATTCCAACAGCAACCAAAACCAAAACTCAACTTAACATCAATCACAGAACCTTCAGCTACTACATCTCCAGCAAAACAACAGCAAATCCCAAACCATCAAAAACAACACATCAAATAACCCGAAACAAAACAGCAATCCACAGATAAAATATTCAGTCGAAAGAAGCCATCGCATAACTGGAAAACACTAATAACTTAGAGGCAAATGACATAAAATAGAAAACACTTACTTTTTAGATATGCCTCCGTTAATAACCCCGCCGGATTTCCTCCTTTCCCTTTTTTGTTTTTGATCGAGGTTGGAATTGTGACATTAGCTTAACCCAATCTGGGTTTATTTCCACCAATGGTTCATCAGTTACCAACATTTTACCTTTTTTGTACATGAGGAACTAAATGAACTATCAGATTCATTCATAAATCACTCTTTACTATCAGCTTCTTCATCATTTTGTAACTCATTACCATCACCAATAACCTCCATATTAACAATATCAACTATCTCATCCTGATTGCTAATCTCTTTAACATGCTTAATAGTTGGGTCATCACTAGATATCCTATTATCAGTAAAATCCACTTTATCTTGTTCAGTAATACCCTACACTTCAGATTTATAACTTGCAAGCCTATCCTCATGATTGTAACTTCTAGTGACATTATATTGATGCTTATCCTTATCAGACTTTGAAATAACATGCACATCAGAAGCATTAGATGAAATGAACTGATATTTACCTTTATCATTTTCACACATATCAGGATTAATATTTTTTGTTAACCTATGCTCACCAACATCAGCATTCATTTTTTTAACTTGGCAATCTATAACTTCATCAATCTCCATACCATTATCTTTATTGATACTACTCTTTGGCATCTAGACCTTATTTGACTTACAAAAAACATTAGAGTGACCAAACACTCTACAATTTAAACATGCAGAAGGAGTCCACTCATATTGAATCTTCTGCCAAACTACATCCCCGTTGAAACACTGAATAGGCACCATCTCAGGGAAATTAAAGTCAATATTTACCTTAACCTGTACTCTAGTATATGAAATACGAGAAACGTCCTCTGTAACATTATCTAATCTAATGGGATGACTTAAAGTAGAGGCTATCCTGCTAATAGCTTCCACAGACCAGAAATCCAAGTCTAAATTGGGTAACTTAATCCAAATGGGAATAGAATTAAGCAATTCTTTTGTTAATTTCATACCAGGTTCCCATTTTTTCATAAAAATCAATCTTTTACTATAAAAATATGGCCCATCAGCTAAAATTTTATCACAGTCTTCGCTCAAATCACATTTAATGATAAATAATCCATTGTCTCGAGAATACAGACTATAATTACCTTTTAAATTCCAATTTCTGTCAATGTAATCCTTCAAGTAATTGTAGTAAGGTTTACTACCATAAACATAGGAAACAATCGAATTTGACCATTTTCCCTAGCTAATTTAACCAGATCCTCATTGATAACCGCTAATTTAAGACCATCTTGAATTAGAGGCTCATAATAGGAAAGTTGTACAATGTTTTGATGTGATTTATATTCTCTAACAGCATCGATGCAGGACTTAGATTGAAGAGAAGTACTCGTAGAATCTTTTACTTGAGAATTCGACACTAGATCTGGAAAATTTAGTTTGGATTTCAGATCTGGACTACAGAAGTTTCCTTGATTAGAAGAGCGCAAACGACTTGCATGCACCTTAGAAGATTGGTAATCAGGAGATATAGACGATCTTTGATCAGAATCTAGGTTTAAATTCTTTCTTGACTGAAATTTTGTATTAGGAAAAGATGAGAATGCCATTTTCAGTTGTTTCGAGAAAACTCTCCACATAATTTGGTCTTAATCACAATAACATCATAAAATTATTTTTATAAGTGAAAAAAATACGGCTATAGCAGTAATTAAAGTTAATAAGTTTTGAAAAATGAAAGAGGTTAGGATGATTATGTCTGGGTTTATGGATTAGTATTAAAATAGTTTGGTCTAAAGTAATTTAGTATTTTTATTCATAATGGAAAAAAAATGCTTTCACTAAGAATTGAACTCAAGACCTCCCGCTTACTAAACGGGTGCTCTAGCCATCTGAGCTATGAAAGCTTTACATAAATTTAATATTTTCTTTTTATGAAGAATATATGCATTTTATTCTTAATATATATCATAGTAATGTTTGAACTTAATTCGTGCTCGATCTGTGTCCATTTGAATCTATTATAGTGTAGGATTAGGACACACCGTCGATCGGTTTGGTCCTGTCTGGTCCGTTTATTTTGTCATTTGGTTTTGGGTTTCATCTCTAGCCAATACCAACTTGTTTGGCACTAACGACTTAGTTGTTGTTGTTATAGTTATATGCGTATATATAAATTAATATTTTATGTTAATTGTAAGTTGCACAATCATGTATACTATCTTATATTTTATGCCTTCAAAACACGTGCTATAGCGACAAATGGCGCATAGCGCATTGCTTGAGCTATTGTACTTACAATAGCGCATGTATTCCCTATAGCGCAAAAATAGCGCACTATTTTATCATAGCGCATAGCACAAAATAGCGCGCTATTTTGTTTTTGTTTCTAGTTTAAATGTTTGGACAGTGAATTAATTCCAAAATAACATGCTATTATACTTATAATGTCTTAGAGGAAAAATGCCGTAGATTATGACTTGAAAGAAAAAGAATTTGATGGTTGTTTAAATAATGATTAATGATTTTGATTTAGATGAAACTAGTGACTAGGTTTTGAAATTTTAGAGGTATTATATAATTTCTATGTTTTGTTATTGTACACTTGAATCACGTTTGACTTTTGTTTATTTAAATCTTATAATTGTAGACTTCATCTATTATTTTCATTCAATCTTATTTTCGCTTTACAACTTTTCTTATTTATATTTTTTTCTTAGAACTTACCATTTTGTTTTTTAATTTTTTACTACAAAAGTATATTTTCATGCATTTTTTCTTAGAGTTTATATCACCATAGTTGATGAATACGAATAAATTTCATTATAACTCACGATTATAAGAATGAATTTCAATTTCGTAAGAACAAATATATTGTATCCATCAATTATTTTGAATGTACAATATGAAATTATCAATTTTCTGTAATATAATTACATTTTACATCAAAAAATATTTAATACATGCATAAAGTATGGTAGTGCTTGTATTTGGAGTCTTGAATGGTTTGGAAATGTCGCAAAATATGCATAAAACAAAAATAAAATTTAGTTAGGCAAAATATACTTGATTACTTTTTTTTTCTAAAAAAATGAACGCAATAGCGCGTGCTATAGCGCAAAATGTAGTTAATATCAAGGGGAAGAGTGAAACGTGAATATATGGTGGAAATCAAGGGGATTATTAGGGGTGCTATACTGTTTGATGTGCTCTTGATCCTTTATCTCTCTATAAATATGTGCATATGGTACAAGTAAACATGTTGTTACCTTACTATTGCCTAGAGATTACTCATTGAATGTTAAATCTAAATTTAGATTAGTTCAGAAAGATCTAACATACTACTGCATTGATTTTATTTGATTTCATCTTTTAAGGCTTGATTGATGAAAGTTATGGATATTTTTGGCCAACAAGGGGAAGAAAAGAAGAAGAAAAAATTACATCTCGAACCTAACTAACTTATTGAGTTGATTGATATTCTCTTTTACTGACATCTCCCTTGCTTCAAATGAATAATCTTGAAGGAGATTCCACAATAATAGGCATAAGATATTTATGACATATGCTCATTAAATTGCCGTAGTAGTTTATTGAAAAAGGCCTCTCCTTGCTTTTTCTCCGCCGCCCAACCTTTTTTTCAACATAATGTTCATTAGTATCCCTAAACTAATCCAATCAAAATTCATAAATCCAAATCAAATAGATTAATCATTTTAGCATCATAAAATTATTTGTATAATTAAAAAACACAGTCATTGCAGTAATTAGAGTCAACAAATTTCGAAGAATGAAAGAGGGTAGGATGATTATGTCTGGTATGTTTGTATTGATGTTAACATAATTTTGTCTTAATCACAATTACATCATAAAATTATTTGTATAAATAAAAAAAATACTATTATAGCAGTAATTAAAGTTAATAAGTTTTGAATAATGAAAGAGGTTAGAATGATTATGTCTGGGGTGTATGGATTAGTATTAAAATTGTTTGAACTAAAATAATTTAGTAATTTAGTATTTTTATTCATAATGAAAAAATGCTTTCATTGAGAATTGAACTCAGAACCTCCCAGCTTACTAAACGGTAGGACTATCAACGGATACTTTCAGATACAGATAGTGCCATATCCGCATCCGAAACCATTTTCGGATATCGGATATCCGCATCCGCGGATACGGACGAATATCGGATAATTATCCGCTCCGCCAACAATCGATAAATCAATGAACATAAATGATTTTTTTTAGCTTAATATTAAGCTTTTTCAACCTAATTGATTACTAAAGTGCTAAAAATAAACAAATTTGAGGATAATATAAAATTTTAAGCAATTAACATGCGTTTAGTAGACTTTTAATTTTGCAAATTAATAAATTAGTATATTTAATTATATCAAAATACACATAATTTAAGTTATAGTTAGGAAAAAAAGCGGACGGATATTTTTCGGATGCGGATATGCCTATATCCGCATTCCCAGATATCGGATATTTATCCGCTTTTCGGATACGGATGCGAACGGATTTCGGATTTTTCGGATATCCATTGACAGCCCTACTAAACGGGTGCTCTAGCCATCTGAGCTATGAAAGCTTCACATGAATTTATTTTTTCAAGAAGAATATATGCATTTTATTCTTAATATGTATCATAGTAATGTCTGAACTTAATTCTTGCTCCATCTGTGTCCATTTGAATCTATCATAGTATAGGATTATGACATACCTTCGATCGGTTTGGTCCTATCTAGTCCGATTACAGCCTATATTTCTCTTGTTTGAGTTTCAGTATCGCTTTGCAACGTTCAGTATCGCTTTGCAAACCACGTTCCATTTTGGATGAAGTTCTTGTTTCATCCTACCCAATTAAAAATATTGAAGACACCACCTTTTTTTAGGAATATCCTCTTTGTTGTCTACCAAATGTATATAAACCGATTCTTTGTTCTTATCGGTCACTATGTATTGGTAGTCAAGAAAACCAACCACAAATCCACAAAAATGAAATGATTGTCTTGTCATATATAAATATCTATCACCTAAAATATTACATGTTATCAAATTTTTATACGCAGTCTTATTTTTGATTTATAAACCTAATGACTTAACCATGCATGCAAATTACATTTATACATGTTTTGCTTTGCCTTTTGATCGGTTACATTGAACGTGCATCTTTGGAGAAAGAAAATATTACATCAGATTGTAATGTTTTTCGTCATTGGAACCGATGAAAATCCTGAAAGCTGTTGGAATTGTTTCTTTCTTTACACGTTCATAAAACATCGAATAAATTTCACAACAAAACGTAAGAAATTGTATACTTCTCATTGTGTAGTCCATATAACAAATATGAAATTATTGATTTCATAAGGATAAGATTGCAATCAGTAAATATTATTTCATATTATAAATTATGTTAGATATGGAATTATTTCTTCAACAATATAAGGTTGCAATCAGAATAAATAATTTCATATATCAAGTTATGTCATTTAAGGAATATTTGATTTGATAAGGATAAAGTCAAAATGAGAAGGTATATTCTTATAAAAAAGGATATTCTCTATTAACTATCAACCTTGATGAGCGGTTGAGATTATATCCTTAAGAGGATTTTGGCCCTTCTCTCTGCCTATAAATATAACTATATTCATTGTAAGTCTTATCGAAAAGACATCAAAAACTAAAGTACGGCTAAGGGAGAGAAGGCAAATTCCAAATCTATAAATTCTACATCTATAACTTACAAAATCTATCTTTTCTATCTTCTTCTCATGATGTCTTATACAGGTATGCAATTATTTATTTTGTAACTAAGAATATGATGAAAAATCCTTATGTTTACACAAACATGTACAATCTTCAAACTTCGGTCTTTAAGCAGACAAGAATGAGAGTATTTTGAATATATTTGTCTGTCACATGAATTTGATATGGTACAAATGGAGCTCAAAAGTATTACCTTAAATTACACCCATATGTTAGACTTCTTCAAAAAGCTATAATGGTCAAATGATTCGTTTTCCATTTTAATTATTCTCCTAAAGCATTTTCCATTTAAATTACACCCGTCAAATAAATTGAACTCAAGACCTCCTGCTACTAAATGGGTGCTCTACCCGTCTAATTTACAAAAGCATCATATAATTTTATCTTTCAGTATATGATCAAATACATTTTTATTCTTAATATGTATGCTGCAAGGACATTTCACATGAAGTTATTTTCTATGTTTCTTTTGTGTAATTCAGGGCTGTTATAGCAATGGTTCTATTTGCTAATTAAAATGGTCATTTACATGCCGGTTCCATAGAAAACCAAAATTAGGAAGAAAAAAAAAACAGTATCATTAACTCTCACATATATGAGGTTAGGGCTTTTGGTTGGTTTTACTGTAAAAAACTCAAAACGAATCGGAGCCCCGAAAAATCAGAATCAAACCAAATTAATTTCAGTTAGCTCGATCTAATATTGACTTCATCGAATTAAGAAAGTAATTATTATTTAGATGGTTGATTCATTCAAAGGAAAACAAACTAATGTTGAAGAGATTTTATTAAATATTTTTATGCTTATAAAAAATTAACTTATTTTCAATTGGTTATTTTTTATTATTGAACCAATTGTTAAAGTATTACAATGCATTGTTGTCAAAAATCTTAAAATCCTACGATTTGAATCCCGTTTTAAATCGAATCTCTCCTTTTACGATTCGATTTACATTTTGATTCAAACCAAGCTAATATCACACTTAGAAACATCATTCAATTCAAATTAATATATTCAATATACTTATTTGCGTTTACAATTCCAATTTTAATCATTTAAAAACAAATTAAAGTTGGAACAAGAGAGAAAATGATGTTTTAAATTTAGATGTAGAAGTTTGTACATTAAAATTAATTTCAAAATGTGTGCAAACTTTAAAATGCATGTTTTTTGAATCCACGATTTACGATTTAAATCCCGTTTCGATTCATAGTTTGAATTTTACGATATATGACTTGAATCTGATTTTGAAAACCTTGTTACAATGTTAGAAATTTGGATAATACAATAAAAGATTGATTAATTTGGTCAAAATAAAAGCTTATTTAGTTTCATTATCAAACCGACCGACGAAATGAATCCGTTCGGTTGGTTAATTCGGTTTTAACCGAATATTGCTCGCCTCTATTGTCGAACTGGTAAATTGTGTACTAAAAAATCATTTACTATTTGATCAATGATGGTAGATAATAATTTAGTTTTACTGTTTACACTCTGACATAAAGGTTTCTCGGACTTACCTTATAAGATCTACTTATTTACATTTCATTATATTGTTATAAGATTTGAATTGATTAAATGTGCATGACTTACAAGTTACAAATATAAGATTTTTAAAAAAAGTCGAATTAGAAAAAAGTAAAGATAAACGAGATTACGAAACCATGAAGTAGGTTAAATGTAACACCCCGAATTTCGGTTAATGCTAAAATTCACTAATTACAGAATAAATAATCTCAGATGTGGGAATTGGGGGAAACGGGCTGCGTCATTGCGTTCGTCTCGGAAAAATACGCGAAATAGAGTCCGAGTTTTCGAGAATCGGAGTCCGTATGGCCCAGTTATGGCCCAAAGAAGTTTTCAGAAAATTCAAGGTTAAAAACAGATTTAAAATTCAGTTCTAAAACAAGTTTGGAGCAAAAAGCGGAAAGGGCGGGAAAGTTCCCGCCTACCCCGTGTCGACAGGCATGTCGACAGGGGTGTCGACAGGCATGTCGACAGGGGTGTCGACAGCCCTGTCGACAGGGGTGTCGACACAGGGTGTCGGCCCTGTTGATCTGGGTGCACCAGATCTGGTTTTTGGTTGAGTCTTGGGCTGTGTTCTAGAGGTTTCCTAAATCTGACGGTCCTAACCTAATCTAGAGTTAATCTAAGGGCCTAAAACACTACCTAATCCTATAAATAAGACCCCAACCCTACCCTAATTCATTCATAATTAGATCTTGTAACTAAACTATGGCAAAATGAAACTTGATCATGGCCTCCACAAATCAATGAAGAGAGTTGCAAGCTAATCAACCTCTAATCAACATCTTCTTCAACTAGAGCAACTAATTCCACTTCATAAGTTTGCTAATCTAGGTTTTGGTGAGTTTCTATCACTTTGATGATCAATTGCTAAATTAAGTAGATGAGATATGATGAGATCTATGGTTTTGCATGAGGATTAATGGGTTTTCAAGTCATATGATATGCTGGGAATATGCTAATCTATGTTAATATTAATCCTATGTTTATGTATGTTGAATATGTGAGTTTATGCATGTTGAATATGTGAGTTTATGCATGTTGAATATGTGAGTTTATGCAAGTTGGATATGTGGGTTTATGCAAGTTAAGTGGTGGGTTTATGCATAATAAGTAATTGATTTTATGCATGCTAAGTAGGTGGTTTTATGCATGCTAAGTGTTTGGTATTATGCATAAATCATGACATGCAAGTTTACCCTTTTAAATGTGATGCATACATATGCAAGATGGCACCTTTATATGCTATGAATATATATATATGCATGTTTACCCTCCTTTAAGATGCAAGTCATATATGCAAGTTCAACATGTTATGCAAGTTATGTGTATGCTTATATGCAAGTTCAACATGTTATGCAAGTTATGTGTATGCTTATATGCAAGTTCAACATGTTATGCAAGTTATGTGTATGCTTATATGCAAGCTCAACATGTTATGCAAGTTTATGTGTATGATGTTATGTAAGTTATGTGCATGTTGTTATGCAAGTTCATATGCAAGTTATGTGTATGATGATTATGCAAGTTATGTGCATGATGTTATGCAAGTTATGTGTATGTTGATATGCAAGTTATGTTTATAATATTATGCAAGTTATGTGTATGATGTTATGCAAGTTAACATGTAACATGTTGTGCAAGTTCACACCTTTAAGACACATGCAAGTTCATCTTTGTATAACCTATGAACACTTATGCAAGTCGCCTTTATACATGACATATGTATGTTCATGCAAGTTGGGTTATTTAGTAATGCTAGTTGGGTTAATGTCATGATGTAAGTGGACACCTTTTAACCCATGTTAATGCTAATGTATGCTAAGTGAAACCCATGTTAAATATGAAAGAATCTTCTCTTGGAAATATGTCGTGTTGGCATAAGTACGTGGGAAAAACGATGGGGTTAATAGACATGTTAATGAATGGTGTGAAATGGTTATGATTAAGCATACCATAAAATGAATAAGCATAAGTGGGAATTTACCTATTGAGTTAGGTCTACCCCATGGGAATTTACCTATTGAGTTAGGTCTACCCATGTTATGGAATTGGGAATTTACCTATTGAGTTAGGTCTACCCATATTCTTGTAAATGTGAATATTAATTAGGGATAATTAATAAATATGGGGGTGATTACTTAGGTGTAATTAATCGACTAAGACACGAGGTTGGACTCATTTGTAGTGTAAAACTGCCTGGACCCAACCGGCTTAACCAGTTGCTACAAATGTTAGCCCAATGTGAGAGGTCTTAGGCACAAACTAAATACGTGATTAATGTAAAGACACGAGGTTAGACTCGGTTATGACATAAGGCTGCCCGGACCCAACCGGCTTAACCAGCGGTTATAAAAGATAGTCTAATGTGAGAGGTCTTTATGAGGATCACGGTCTTAATTAATTAAGAAACACTTAACCAAATTAGCATGTAGTGGGACATGAGGGTTAAGTGGGTGCCTTGGGTGGCATGTAGTAACTAGTGGGGGTGCCTCGGGTGGCATGAGGAAACTAGTGGGTTGCCTTGGGTGGCAATAGAAAATACGATTAGAATTCTTAACCAAAGTGGAACATGTAATTAAAACATGGGTGAAGGGTTAAGTAAGTGCTTTGGGTGGCATGTGGAAATATAGTGGGTGCCCTAAGTGGCAATTGAAATATGATTGATGACTTAACCAAATCTTAACATGTAAGTGGGCATGACTATATAAGGGGTTAAGTGGGATGCACTAGATAAAAGTAGCAAGCTTAAGTAGTAGCTTGTGGGGGCCCATTTCAACCAATATCCCAAACGTATCTTTGTGGGCTCGACTCTAGTCGAGTGACGGGACAAGCATATTGGGTTTGACTATAAGAGGCCAAACCGGGTTAGCGGTGGCAACGCGGGACCAACGGGTTTCATATGCGTGTGTGGACCCGGGCTGGTTGGTAAGTCGTTGTTGCATCGTGTAGATATAAAGCCGTGCAACGTTGATATTATCAGGTGGCCACGTTGGGGAATGATACACCCCATCGTGGGACCAGCACGGGTATCTACGTAGGGGAGCCGATCGCTTGGGGAGTAGTGGGTACACCTATGTAGTCAGATAGGGGTACACGAAACTACTAAATTACTAAGTACACTTAGGGGGATCAATCTTTAAGTAGGAATGACTGTTGTGGTGCAGTGTAGTAATTATCCTTGGGTGGGTGGATGCGTCTTTACGGTTATCCTAAGTCTGCCAAGCTACTTAGTGTAGCCATGCATCCCCAGACGTTACCGTATATCAAGCTTATGTCTTCTCTGGTTACTTTAATGATTGTATTGTTAAAGTTATAGGACTCGCTCAGACTTATGTCTGACCCCGTTGTTTTTATCTTTTTCCCAACCCTCAGGTTATCAGAGTGGGCCCAGTACGGGTAGGCTTTGATCAGGCTGCTTTATTCTCTTTTGGAGCTTGGACCATAGGTGTAGAGCTCAGCTTACCCTTTCTTCTATGGCTATCAGTTCATGTATTGGGATTATGTACTTTTATTTATCAGGATGGATATTTTGTACTTGACTCTTATTATGGTTTTGTGATGTAACCAAGCATGTTTTACTTTCCGCTGTAATGAAATGATGTTTTGAAATTTTCAAGTATTACTTATATTTGTCTTGTTGTAATTTTTCTGTTCTATATTCACTTAAAATACTCCACCGATGTTATGGCATTCCCTTAGAGAGTGACCATAGCGGGTGTGGGGTGTTACACGTGGTATCAGAGCTTAAGGTTACCAGAACAGATAAAATTTTTAGAAAAACTATTTTCTAGGAATATTTTTGAAAGGAGTATTTTCAAAAACATGTCTTTTAAGAGAAAAGTTTTTGAAAGAAAAGCATAATCCCCAATAGCCATATCAATATCTTTCGAATTCTCCATTTTGAATCTCTTCCTTTCTCTCATTTTGAGTTTCCCCTCCGCGTATAGATGATCTTTCTAAGATAGATAAGAATGGAAAACCACTTCAAGGGACTTAGACATTAGTCGGATTAGAAGTTGGTTCAAGAAGGAGGAGGACTTATAGGTACTTATTGGATGGACGATGGGAGGAAGGCTCAAATAGTTGTTTGGTTAATGAAGGACGAAACCTCATTGATGGGAGGTTACGAGTGGAGAATGGGAAGAAGAAGGCTAGTAGTTATCCTTTTGGGAGGAATAGGACACCTTATTAGGAATGTCCAAAGAAGCAAGGGCAAGGTATGGAATCTTCTGGAGGGTAGTTGTATTCCCTCACGACTAGGGTACCAAATGGGGATAGACCGTCTAGGTTGGAATTTGGATTTCTATATTATCCGGTTCAAACTTTATTTGATTATGATGCATCGAGTTCGTTTATCTCATCATTGTTAGATGAGTCACTGCACTTAGACACCAGTTTGGTAGATGATCCCTTAGTTGTTTCAAACCCAATTGGGCTCCATGATGTGTTTGGGTTTGAAAGTTTCTATACTTAGCGTTGAGTTTAGGTGTGATGCTTGTTGGGCTTCACGGGCTATGGGTTAGTTTTGGGCATGGACTGGTTATCCAGTAGGGGTGCCGTTCATGATTTTGAAGGGAGAGTTGTTAGGCTTATGACCCGCTTGGGTAACACTCTCTAGATCTCTTGTAATCCCATAGAATCTGTTATGCTAAGTTATCTAGAATCGCTTGACACGTCGGTCTAGAGTTTGCGATCTGTTAGAGCGGTCCGGGAATACTCGGATGTGTGTGAGGAGGTGAAGGGCTTACCTCCGAAGCGGTAGATTGACTTCCGAATATATCTGGTGGATAATGCTAAACCAGTATCTTGGCCAGTGTGCCACATGGCTCCTCGTGAGAGGAGGGAACTCCATAAGTAAGTAGGCGATTTGCTTGAGAAGGGGTTCATAAGACGAAATATATCAGAGTGGGGTGCTCCAGTAGTTTTTGTCAGGAAGGCGGATGGGTCCCTCAGACTTTGTGTAGGCTAAAGAGAACTAAATAAACTCACAAAGAAGAATAGACACCCATTGCCGAGGATTGATGATCTCTTTGATCAGTTGGTTGGCGCCTCAGTATTTTTGTAGTAGGACTTAGCCACGGGATTTCATCAGTTGAGAGTGGCTGAGGATAGTATAGAGAAGACTGCCTTTAGGACTCCGGATGATTTTTTTTTATGAGTGGCTGGTGATGCCATTTGGTTTGACGAACGCCCCCGTATACTTTGTTGATTTGATGAGAAGGGTGTTCAGGGAGTACCTAAATAAGTTCGTGATGGTCTTTGTGGATGACATCTTGGTCTTTTCTAGGAGCAAAATAAGTTTTCGTATGTGCTCAATGGGGTGAGCAAAGCCAATTATGGGAAAAACGGTAGTTTTGGAGCGAGACTGGCGAGGACATCCAGGGTTGGACAAGGGGCTTAATTATTTAGCCGTTTTTACTAGTATCATCTCACGTAGGTCGTCTGAATTCGCAGGAGGTATCCCTTGGGTGTTTGTCTGATATTGGTTCAGGCCTTTGGGGCTTGCATTTGGGGGATGCCGAGTTCGACTAGGGTGGTCTGCGTGAGAGATGAACAGTTGTGATGATTTTGGATGATATCCTGGTGGAGAAGAGCATGCCGTACATCTTAGGGAAGTGTTGGAGACTCTTCGAGCGCATAGTCTTAGGACAGTAAAAGTGGATGGGATTCTTAGCATCCTATGAGTTTGAGATAGCGTATACCCATGGCAAGGGTAACGTGGTGGTGGACGCCTTAAGTAGAAAAAGGTTGTCCTTGAGTTCATTGTTCGTTGAACGACGGAGCTTAGAGTTTATTTCGATGTTGACTTTAGACCTTCCGTTGACTTTGTACCCGGTTTGCTAGCCTCCTTGGAGGTTAGGCCTACTCTTTTGGGGCGTGTTGGCGGAGCATAGCGGGACGACCCACAATTGGTTGAGTTAGTAAAGAAGCTCATGAGGGGGGGGGGGAGTCGTCCAGCCATTTGAGTAGGTACACCCTAGATGGTAAGGGGTGGTTGCGTAGAGACGGTAGACTTTGTGTACCGCAAGACGGGGGTTTGAGGAAGGCTATACTTGATGATGCACATCGGTCGAAGATGACCATTCATCCCGGTGGGGACAAGATATACCAAGACGTGAAGCGAGTTTTCTTTTGGGCCGGTATGAAGAAAGACGCGGCCGAGTATGTCGCTAGATGCTTGGTGTGCCAACAAGTAAAAGCGGAGCAGAAGAAACCCGGTGGGTTGCTTCACCCATTGGAAGTTCCGCTATGGAAGTGGGATAGTGTCTCGATGGGTTTTGTCGATGGATTACCGAGATCGAGGGAGGGTAATACGGGAATTTGGTGTGTGGTAGACAGACTTACTAAGAATACCCATTTTATACCCGTGAAGAGTAAGAGGACTGCTGCATAGCTAGCTTCAGTTTACATTCGGGAGATTATTAGATTGCATGGTGTACCTTCCAGTATAGTGAGCGATCGAGATCCTATCTTCACTAGAGAGTTTTTGAAGAGTTTGCAAGAGGCGGTAGGGACTCAATTGTGTTTGAGTACCACATATCATCCTCAGACGGACTGCCGGACCGAGAGGGTGAATCGTATTTTGAGGCTATGTATCTTGGACTTTGGAGGTACAGGGAAAGAGTATCTTCCATTGGTGGAGTTCGCGTATAATAATAGCTTTCAGTCTAGTATTGGCATGACACCTTTCGAAGCTCTTTATGGAAGGCCTTGTCGATCACCTACACGTTGGTGGGAATCTACGGATGAGATCTTGCTTGGGCCGATAAGGTTAGAAAGACTTCGGAAAAAGATTGATTTGATTCGAAGAAGGATGAAAGCGGCGCAAGATAAACAGAAATCTTATGCGGACAAGAGGAGAACAGAGCTTGAGTTTGATATTAGGACATGCTTTTTATCAAGGTATCTCCGTTACGGAATGTGGTTCACTTTGGATCTGTTGGGAAGTGAGTACCAAGGTTTGTTGGGCCGTTTCCTATTAAGGAAAGGATTGGACAGATGACATATAGAGTGGAGTTGCCGACAGGCTTAGTGGTGTACATGATATATTCCATGTGTCACATTTGAGGAAGTTCCTACATGAGACCGCTGAGGTGGTAGAGCCGACCTGGCTTAAAGAAGTAGAGATAGAGCGTGATGAGACGATTCGACGAGCTCCTACTCGCATCCTTGGGTCAGAGACTAGGAAGTTGAGGAGTCGAGAGGCTCAACTAGTCAAAGTGCAATGGGGAGAAGATGAGAGCAACGCTACCTTAGAGACGGAAGAGAAGATGCGTTCATTATACCTATTCCTTTTTAGGATATGTCTTTTAATTTCTCCTTTATCGTTTGACTAGTACTTATCTTATCTGTAGTATGTCCTCTCATTAGTACCTTTGACCTTTAGATAGGGTAAACCTATGGTTGAAACATGTGTTTGAGACATGTTATGTTTAATGGATGCATGTGGATGCAAGTGGTTGCTAGTGGTTGCTCGTGGATGCATATACACACACTCTAGGCACTAGATCGGCTCAGTCACTTCATATTGCATATTGCATATAATTGTGTGTAGGTAGCTATATTTATGGATGTATAATGATTGTGTTATCATATGGATGATGCATTTTGGTGAATGATTGTGCACTCATATAGATACTGTATGTGTCGATAGGGTTATCTCGCATACATATTGGATGCATGGCACTATCATGGTTTGCATATGTTCGTACATTTGATAGGGAACATATACACACACTTTTCGCATATGCTCATACATCATTAGAAATTGTTTTAAGGACAATGGATGCCCGTGTTTGATTGATTGAGTAGATGATTGTTTGGATGGTAGGATATGCATTCTCCTTAGCTTAGAGATTTCGGGGACGAAATCCTTTAAGGAGGGGAGAATGTAACACCCCGAATTTCGGTTAATGCTAAAATTCACTAATTACAGAATAAATAATCTCAGATGTGGGAATTGGGGGAAACGGGCTGCGTCATTGCGTTCGTCTCGGAAAAATACGCGAAATAGAGTCCGAGTTTTCGAGAATCGGAGTCCGTATGGCCCAGTTATGGCCCAAAGAAGTTTTCAGAAAATTCAAGGTTAAAAACAAATTTAAAATTCAGTTCTAAAACAAATTTGGAGCCAAAAGCGGAAAGGGCGGGAAAGTTCCCGCCTACCCCGTGTCGACAGGCATGTCGACAGGGGTGTCGACAGGCATGTCGACAGGGGTGTCGACAGCCCTGTCGACAGGGGTGTCGACACAGGGTGTCGGCCCTGTTGATCTGGGTGCACCAGATCTGGTTTTTGGTTGAGTCTTGGGCTGTGTTCTAGAGGTTTCCTAAATCTGACGGTCCTAACCTAATCTAGGGTTAATCTAAGGGCCTAAAACACTACCTAATCCTATAAATAAGACCCCAACCCAACCCTAATTCATTCATAATTAGATCTTGTAACTAAACTATGGCAAAATGAAACTTGATCATGGCCTCCACAAATCAATGAAGAGAGTTGCAAGTTAATCAACCTCTAATCAACATCTTCTTCAACTAGAGCAACTAATTCCACTTCATAAGTTTGCTAATCTAGGTTTTGGTGAGTTTCTATCACTTTGATGATCAATTGCTAAATTAAGTAGATGAGATATGATGAGATCTATGGTTTTGCATGAGGATTAATGGGTTTTCAAGTCATATGATATGATGGAAATATGCTAATCTATGTTAATATTAATCCTATGTTTATGTATGTTGAATATGTGAGTTTATGCATGTTGAATATGTGAGTTTATGCATGTTGAATATGTGAGTTTATGCATGTTGAATATGTGAGTTTATGCAAGTTGGATATGTGGGTTTATGCAAGTTAAGTGGTGGGTTTATGCATAATAAGTAATTGATTTTATGCATGCTAAGTAGGTGGTTTTATGCATGCTAAGTGTTTGGTATTATGCATAAATCATGACATGCAAGTTTACCCTTTTAAATGTGATGCATACATATGCAAGATGGCACCTTTATATGCTATGAATATATATATATATATGCATGTTTACCCTCCTTTAAGATGCAAGTCATATATGCAAGTTCAACATGTTATGCAAGTTATGTGTATGCTTATATGCAAGTTCAACATGTTATGCAAGTTATGTGTATGCTTATATGCAAGTTCAACATGTTATGCAAGTTATGTGTATGCTTATATGCAAGCTCAACATGTTATGCAAGTTTATGTGTATGATGTTATGTAAGTTATGTGCATGTTGTTATGCAAGTTCATATGCAAGTTATGTGTATGATGATTATGCAAGTTATGTGCATGATGTTATGCAAGTTATGTGTATGTTGATATGCAAGTTATGTTTATAATATTATGCAAGTTATGTGTATGATGTTATGCAAGTTAACATGTAACATGTTGTGCAAGTTCACACCTTTAAGACACATGCAAGTTCATCTTTGTATAACCTATGAACACTTATGCAAGTCGCCTTTATACATGACATATGTATGTTCATGCAAGTTGGGTTATTTAGTAATGCTAGTTGGGTTAATGTCATGATGTAAGTGGACACCTTTTAACCCATGTTAATGCTAATGTATGCTAAGTGAAACCCATGTTAAATATGAAAGAATCTTCTCTTGGAAATATGTCGTGTTGGCATAAGTACGTGGGAAAAACGATGGGATTAATAGACATGTTAATGAATGGTGTGAAAAGGTTATGATTAAGCATACCATAAAATGAATAAGCATTAGTGGGAATTTACCTATTGAGTTAGGTCTACCGCATGGGAATTTACCTATTGAGTTAGGTCTACCCATGTTATGGAATTGGGAATTTACCTATTGAGTTAGGTGTACCCATATTCTTGTAAATGTGAATATTAATTAGGGATAATTAATAAATATGGGGGTGATTACTTAGGTGTAATTAATCGACTAAGACACGAGGTTGGACTCATTTGTAGTGTAAAACTGCCCGGACCCAACCGGCTTAACCAGTTGCTACAAATGTTAGCCCAATGTGAGAGGTCTTAGGCACAAACTAAATACGTGATTAATGTAAAGACACGAGGTTAGACTCGGTTATGACATAAGGCTGCCCGGACCCAACCGGCTTAACCAGCGGTCATAAAAGATAGTCTAATGTGAGAGGTCTTTATGAGGATTACGGTCTTAATTAATTAAGAAACACTTAACCAAATTAGCATGTAGTGGGACATGAGGGTTAAGTGGGTGCCTTGGGTGGCATGTAGTAACTAGTGGGGGTGCCTCGGGTGGCATGAGGAAACTAGTGGGTTGCCTTGGGTGGCAATAGAAAATACGATTAGAATACTTAACCAAAGTGGAACATGTAATTAAAACATGGGTGAAGGGTTAAGTAAGTGCTTTGGGTGGCATGTGGAAATCTAGTGGGTGCCCTAAGTGGCAATTGAAATATGATTGATGACTTAACCAAATCTTAACATGTAAGTGGGCATGACTATATAAGGGGTTAAGTGGGATGCACTAGATAAAAGTAGCAAGCTTAAGTAGTAGCTTGTGGGGGCCCATTTCAACCAATATCCCAAACGTATCTTTGTGGGCTCGACTCTAGTCGAGTGACGGGACACGCATATTGGGCTTGACTATAAGAGGCCAAACCGGGTTAGCGGTGGCAACGCGGGACCAACGGGTTTCATATGCGTGTGTGGACCCGGGCTGGTTGGTAAGTCGTTATTGCATCGTGTAGATATAAAGCCGTGCACCGTTGATATTATCAGGTGGCCACGTTGGGGAATGATACACCCCATCGTGGGACCAGCACGGGTATCTACGTAGGGGAGCCGATCGCTTGGGGAGTAGTGGGTACACCTATGTAGTCAGATAGGGGTACACGAAACTACTAAATTACTAAGTACACTTAGGGGGATCAATCTTTAAGTAGGAATGACTGGTGTGGTGCAGTGTAGTAATTATCCTTGGGTGGGTGGATGCGTCTTTACGGTTATCCTAAGTCTGCCAAGCTGCTTAGTGTAGCCATGCATCCCCAGACGTTACCGTGTATCAAGCTTATGTCTTCTCTGGTTACTTTAATGATTGTATTGTTAAAGTTATAGGACTCGCTCAGACTTATGTCTGACCCCGTTGTTTTTATCTTTTTCCCAACCCTCAGGTTATTAGAGTGGGCCCAGTACGGGTAGGCTTTGATCAGGCTGCTTTATTCTCTTTTGGAGCTTGGACCATAGGTGTAGAGCTCAGCTTACCCTTTCTTCTATGGCTATCAGTTCATGTATTGGGATTATGTACTTTTATTTATCAGGATGGATATTTTGTACTTGACTCTTATTATGGTTTTGTGATGTAACCAAGCATGTTTTACTTTCCGCTGTAATGAAATGATGTTTTGAAATTTTCAAGTATTACTTATATCTGTCTTGTTGTAATTTTTCTGTTCTATATTCACTTAAAATACTCCACCGATGTTATGGCATTCCCTTAGAGAGTGACCATAGCGGGTGTGGGGTGTTACATTAAACATCATCTTATATTTGTTAATTTTAAGCAACAATTGTTCTAGATTAATAAAATAAGTATATGTTGTAAATTTATAATTAACACGCATATAATATTGATACATTGATTTTGTTTATTCTTATTTACTAACAATCTAGTAATGATTAAAACTATCATAATTGTAACATGCCTAGTACGATAATATCATAAACAAAAATCAAAACTAATCTTATGTGATTTTTGGACCTTGTGTAAAAGAAATGAACTTATGAAAGCGTATATTCATCGTTGGAAACTGGGTAGCCCACAAAAGAAGATGTGAGCTGATCTTTCAAAAAAATTAAACCCTAATTGATTATTATTGGGTCTATGATGTCTAACTTATTTAGAACACTTCTAAATTTGATTTAAATAAAACCATATATATTATTTAATGGGGAAGTCTACTTAGACAAAAATTTAAACACAAGAAATTCCAACTATTAGATCTTCATTTTCTATGTAAAGATAAACAAATCTAATGATTCACAATTTGTGTGTTTAATTTTATATCCCAATTGTCGTTTCCATTATTTAAGTCTATGAAATGTTTGAAATCATTTTTTCTTTCACTTAAGGTATAAGTATCCATATGTATCATATACATATGTATATGTATGTGCATTTGTAACTTGATATTCCGTGTATGCATGCATATGAATGTTGAGATTTACATTGCAACAGACACATTCACTCATTCTATATATGTTGTATTTTTTCAAATATATGCATATACTTATAGGTATAAACATCCAAGTAATTATATATATTACATATCATGAAAAATATTAAATATATTATATTATAAATAATAATGAGACATACATGTGTGTTTATGTGGGTGTGCAAATAAAATTATAAATTCAAGGAAATAAACTTATATCACATATGAATTAAATTAAAATAATTATGATGTGTGTGTGTGTATAATTATTAACTTTAGAAGTCCACAACTCTAGCGGAATGGACAATGGCTTCCAACTCCCATCACAGGTTGAGGGTTCGATGTTTGGCAGTCATACTTTGGTGACTTGTTATTTGCTGAGTCATGTAATATTTCTTAAATAAGTGGATGTCTTCGGAACGAAAAGTGCCTCTGTAAGAGCTTAGCTTAAACGAAGGGTCAGTTGGAGTGGACCAGTCAAATTTCATAGCTCTACTCTTTGGAGTGGGATTTTTTTTAATAATTATAGTTAATTGTAAATTTGTAGTATAACAAGATATATACATATATATATATATATATGTATATGTATGTATGTATATATATATATATATACAAACAATTTTTATTTTATTAATATTCCAGTTCAAATAAGGATGTAGATCTAAATTTACTGGAATTTTAGTATGTTATTATACACACATATATATATTATGAATTAATTAGTGAAATTGCCATAAATAAATAATATAAATAATAATATGATAAAATATCTAATTTTCTAAAAATCAAAAATAGTATTGTAAAAGTTATCATTCGTTAATTGCTAGCTAATTTATATTTGATTTAATATTTATCCAGATAACCATGACCAAGTAAGTTTAATATGATCTCCTGCCTACATGTGACATAATTTAAATGACTATTTCAAGTAAGTAGTTGGCATCTATGTTATTTTCCATATAATTAAATAATTAAATAATAATAATACAATATACTAAAAATGATGATATTTCAAAAAGTTAATAATTTTTTTAATGGTTTGTTGGCGAGCTGTGTTGTTGTAGCTCCAGTTAAGACTAGTTAGAATCTTTTCATTTATCGAGTCTTAGATATTGTGTAATATCATACTTCTTTGTGTGGTATTTGTTATGTAACGATGGTCGGACCAAACTCCCCCTTAATGTTAATATCATATTTCTATATTGGTATTGTGTGATATTTGTTGTGTAATATCATACTTCTGTGTGTGGTATTTGCGACGTCCGACTTTCCGAATTTTAACCGTTGTTCTTCCTTAACAACATGCGAGGCAACCCTAACAGTCTGTCCCTTGACTCGCTTTCCCTTCGAGTAACTTTTTAGAGCACTGCCTTATCTGCACAACCCAGTCCGTAACCTTCGGCTCCGATACCATTGTTATGAAACGACATGACGCACGCATGTGAGTTGATACAAATATTGTTGTAATAAAAAAAAATCCTTTAATGTTACGTGCCTATTAACTCATACTTACACAACACTTCTCCAAGATATTTAGCATTGTCGGACTTTCTGATTCTAAACCATTGTTCCTCTTTAACAACATTCGAGACAATACTAACAATATTTATGTGCATGTTGTTATTTCGTAGAATGCAGTTAGATTTGTAAGTGGAAATCAATATTATGGAGTGAATTCTTAAGGGACCCGCATATGCAGTTGGATTCGTAACATTGACCATATAAGTTAATAGTATAATGAAAACCTAACTTTAGTTTAGTACTAGCTAATTTATATTTGATTTAATTGTATAATAAACATTATTCAATATATTTAGCCTGGATAGTTTACAAGGTATTGTTAAAGATTTTCTATACTAGAAATTTGGGATTTTGCAGCGGAGCATGCCCAGGGCCGCTGACGGCTTCATCACTTGGCTGATTGCCGTCAGCCCTTCATTTTATTTAAACTTATTACTTCATTGTGTTATATTGGTTTAAGTATATATGCATTATGTTTCTTGGCAAGTTAATTCTATTTTGTAATATTGGCAAGTTCACAAGGAATTAACATTATTCTAAATTGAATATATTCACAAGCAGATTTTTTTCGATTATCTTCTAGTTTCACAAGGTTATGTAAAATGCCTTTGGCTTATATGTATCTGAACAAGCAATTATGTTTATATGTAATTTTGGATATTTTTTAATTATTGCTGTATTTTCAAGTATCTTTAATTTATGGGTTATAAGTTAGTTGAATTCATTTAATTGAAGTTTTCTTTGCTGCATGATATCATCAATTCTTATAATGTATCTTGAATTGTAAATGAGTTTGCAAAACGTTGATATAGGGACAAAATACAGGAGAGAACAGTGATGTGTACACGTGAATTTGGAGGAAATTAAAAAAGACAAAACAAGGACTGCTCACCTAATTCTTCGACTAGCCCATTTGGTCAGGAAGGCATGTCCTATTGTGTAAATGTGTGTGCGTGAACAACTCACGCTTGCTCTTCCATGTATTGCATTCCCAAAGTGAATGCTCAGAGCAGTTTCCATGTGCAGCTCAATCTTTCACTCACACACATTGTGCAGGTGCTACTGATAATCCCAAACGAAAGTTATTAGGAGTGTCCTGTACGCGTCGACAGTTTGGCTCTGATGTCATAAATCCCGCAGATATGCATCTTATTGATGAACCAAGTGCTTATCTTGATTCAAAGTTGCCTATTGTTACTTCGGAGGTTAGTTATTATGAGGTTTCTTCAGGCAAAGAAAACTGCTTTTATAGTTGAAAAACGTATAAAAGTTAGAATAACTGTTTTTGGTCTTTAACGCAGTGCTTAAAAGGGTAAGATTTTTTGTCTTTGTGCCAATTTATAAGTTTATATTAGTTGGCATGTTCAGTTTTATACTGTGAAGTGTGTTTTTTTTTCTTAAACTGATATACTGTGAAGTTTATTTCAGACTGCCCTGTGATTTTATTTTTTGAGCATATTGTCCTTCAATTTCATTTAACGTTTCATGGGAGAAAAACGTATCAATGAAATTGTATTCTGCAAAATCCAAAGTCTACGATGATATGAAAATTACCGCACACGATAACTATATATTTGGCGACATTTATCAACATGAGAGAAACTCAGACGTGGAAACATAACTAGCATGTATCTAATATTCCTCCTTTTTATTAGGGTTCACTGGAGAGTTAGTAAAAGCATTGCAATAGTTTAAGTACATCCTCAAGAATTGATGGGGCACATTTTGTACCATGTTGCTACCAGTAGGATAGCAAGTAGCCATCTGAGCTATGAAAGTTATGCAACAGTTTGCTTCTAACATGGAGATCTGTCTTCTTTTTTTAACTTTAGAACATTTTATATGGTGTGAAATCCTATAGGACATTGATTGATTTTGCACAGGTATGATTCTTTATTTTATAGATTGTTTCATGTCAAATCATTTTTCCCTTGAGTCAAAAGAAGCATGTCGTATCATTAACTAATATTGTCCATGTGAGACATAAGTAATAAGTTTTATATATATCCAGTGTCGATCTGAGCATACTGGTTCTAGTCTAATATGAAAAGAAATTGGTTTTTTCGTTCCACTATATAATAAACAGTAATAATTATATATGGTCAAAATAAAACGCAAACTCCATTATAAAATTTAAGGTTAGTTACAAAATATAGACTAACAAAATCATTTAGATTACATACGGAAAAAACAATCTACATGTCGACGTAATAGATTATAGCAATAGATATCATCGAAAGCAACTCCTCTATGATCTCTTCATAATTAAGCAAATTTAAGTATTGATTTTCGATTGAAATCACAGTTAGTCCACTTAGTCCTTCTTGTGACATAGTAGTCCGAAGTTATGCTTTTGTCGATTTCAATTTTGAAAACTTCATTT
Source organism: Allium sativum (assembly GCA_030737875.1). Taxonomy (NCBI): domain Eukaryota; kingdom Viridiplantae; phylum Streptophyta; class Magnoliopsida; order Asparagales; family Amaryllidaceae; genus Allium; species Allium sativum. The sequence continues at coordinate 1,003,883,809 of CM060920.1, forward strand.
CCGCCGAAGCAACCGTAACGGTGATAGTCATTAAAATTCGATAAGCAACCCAAACTTTGAGAAATCTACTTACATCTTGATAAGACCTTAAAAAAATGAGGACACCAACTGATGTGATCACTTGCAATGGTAGAATTTCTTTTAATTATCAAAGCTCACAAAACAACTAATTAACACAAATATCTTGCGCTTCGTCGTGGGTTAAAAAAATTTCTAGGTTCATGCAATAGTCCTTCAAACTTCTCCTCATTAAGAAATTTGAATTTCAAATTTAACAAAAAGCTAAAAGTTTCGTCATAATGTTTAATTGGTCAAACCAGTCTTTAAGTGAAGTTAAAGCTTGATCGATTATATATAGCAAATAATTAACTCTGAAATTCTCTTTTGGTGATTGTCTATCATCATTCTCTACAATATTTTCATTAAATTGTTTTTTCTATTTAAAGTCCTTTTTTCAAGAAAAAGTGGATCAATGGCAACGTCATTAATTATATGACAAATAATTTTGGATTCTGTAGAAATTCATTTAATAAGGGTGTTACTATTTGCATCCGGATTTCCAATTCCGACCATCACATCCCATTCGGCCGTTCGCCGCCGAACGACATTTTGCAAAAATGAACTGTTCGGCGGCCGTTAGCGGCCGAACAACGTGAAGGTTGTTCGACCGTTCACCGCCAAACACGTTTTGGTGGTGGTCGGAAGTGGAAATCGAGGTGCAAATAGTCGCACCCTTTAGTAATATGACATGAAATCTAGCCTATCAAACATCAATTACATCTTCTTGCAATGACCTTAGATTGATAAGTAGAAATTCATTTAAAAATTACGTACATGCATCTCCTTGGACAAATGTTATGGAAGTAAATTAAATTTTACCAGCAAAATACAACTGAAAGAGGAATGAGTTCTATCAAACATCAATTATATCTTCTTGCAACCAGCTTAGATTTATGAGTGGAAATTCTTTAAAAAATTACATACACGTGGAATAAATGTTACAATAAAATATACAATAGCAAGACGAGTGGGTTGGTTCAAAACCGAAAGTTGTACTAATTGATTGAAACTGACAGTTTAGTAGTAACTACTTGATTATATTTGTAGGTGGGGGAAAAAGTATTCTACTTCAGGTTTTTACAAAAGGGGAAAAACGAATGAGCTCAGAATTGCTGTTGTATCATCCTAACACATATGAATGATGCAGGAAACCAACCTACACAAGCAGCTTCCTCATTGCTCGACTAGTGGTGTCCTCTCCAGTATTTTAAATAAAAAATATTTTGAAATTTCTATGATGTGGGACAATAAAGTACTCTCGCTAATGGAATACTCGTAATGGTCTTGTATGTAGAAAAACTGGATTTGACGCAGGATTAAATGTCATCTCTGTTTGAATATATGACGGCGATGTTTGAAGAGTTGGGTACTGCAGTGTATTCATAGCATTCTGCTCCATATCAGCGTCCATGGTAATCACTCTTCATAACTAATTTATAGTAAAGTGCTGCACCTTCAGGAAGCAATATATTTCGATAACTAATTGTGTGAGGTTGAAATTGATACATGGATGTTGTTATAGATTCTATCATCAATCTTTTTCACCATTATAAAAGATGTATTTTATTCTTTTCTTATTTGTGTATTATATTTCATGAAATTTTATTAAAACTTTCATTCCTTTTATAGTGCTGATTGTTTAAAACATTGATTATTGGATGCCAGGTATTGAAACAGTCATTTATCTAGTTTATAAAGTTTCGAATGAGAACTCTTTTATAAAATTAAACAACAATTATGACTATATTGAATGCTGATTGATAAATGTTGAATATTGAGATGATTGTTTTCCTTGCAATTCTTGGTTGCAATTGAGAATCGTGAGCACCCAGGTGCTATAAGTGACCAAGTGACAGCAAATTATCATATCTGGAATGAAGATTCCAATGAAAAAAAAGGGTAAATAATTTGCAAATGTCATAAAAAGTGGAAAGAAGAAAATTTAAAATTCAATAGGTGTCTGGTCGAGATTGATATTGATTTCAGGGTTTGCTGTAACAAGCTTCATTGATAGAAACTGTAGAGATAACTCACATTTAGTTCACAATTTGTGGACTGCTCATGTCGCAAAGAGAGAAACTCAGATATGGAAACATAACTAGCATGCATCTAATATTTCTCCTTTTTATTAGGGTTCACTGGCGAATTAGTAAAAGCATGCATTGCAATAGTTTAATACATCCTCAAAAATTGATGTGGCACATTTCGCACCGTGTTGCTGCCAGTAGGATAGCAGGTTTGCAGGTATCTAATGTAATTCTATGTTGTGTACTTCTCTATGAACCTGGGAATATTTGGTCTCATTCCTAGCTTAGTCTCTGATGGGATAGGATAAATTTTATATGGTGTGGAACCCTTAGGGCATGAATTGATTTTGCCCAGGTTTGATTCTTTATTTTGTTTGCTTTGAATAAAAAGAAACATGCTTATGATTAACTAATATTATCCATGTGAGACACAAGTTTCATATGTACAGGGCTGTCAATGAATATACGTAAAATCTGAAATCCTGTCAATGAATATACGAAATCTGAAATCCATCTGCTTTCGCATCTGAAAATCGGATAAATATTTGATATCCGAAAGAACGGATGTGGATGCAAATATAACCACGTCCGAATCATAGAATTATCCGTTTTTTTTTTTTTTTATGATTATAGTTTATGTGCATTTTGACATAATGAAATATGTTAATTTATTATTTTGTTAATTTGAAAGTCTATATTATACATACTAAATACGCATTAATTGCTCAAAATATATATTTTCATTATATTCATATAATTTTTAGCACGTCAGTAAACATCTGGACTGAAAAATATAACGGAAAGGGGAATAAGTTCTATCAGACATCTATAATATCTTCTTGCAACCAGGTTAGATTTATGAGTGGAAATTCTTTTAAAAATTACATACACATTGAATAATGTTACTAATAATATACAACACAAGAGGAGCGGGTTGGCTGAAAACCAAAAGTTGTACTAATATATGCTTGAATTTTGCTCTCAGGCACTAATTGATTGAAACTAACAGTTTAGTATTAACTACTTGGTTATATTAGTAGGTGAGGGAAAAAGTATGCTACTTCAGGTTTTTACAAAAAGAATGTAAAAACAAATGAGCTCAGAATTGTTGTTATATCATCCAAACTTGAATGAATGATGTAGGAAACCAACCTACACAAGCAGCTTCCTCATTGCCCGAGGAATGGTGTCCTGTGCAGTATTTTGAATAAAAAATATTTTGAAATTTCTATGATGTGGGACAATAAAGTACTCTCGCTCGCTAATGGAATACTCATAATGGTCCTGTCCGTAGAAAGACTGGATTTGACCCAGGATTAAATGTCATCTCGATTTGAATATATGACGGCGTTGTTTGAAGAGTTGAGTACTGCAGTACATTCATAGCATTCTGCTTCATATCAGCCTCTATAGTAATCACTCTTCATAACCAATTTATAGTAACGTGCTGCACCTTCTGGAAGCAATATATTTCGATCACTAATTGTGTGAGATTGAAACTGATACATGGATGTTGTTGTAGATTCTATTATCAATCTTTTTCACCATTATAAAAGGTCGATGTATCGTATTTTTTTCTTATTTGTGTATTATATTTCATGAAATTTTATTAAAACTTTCATTCCTTTATAGTGCTGATTGTTTAAAATAGAACATTGATTGCTGGATGCTAGGTATTGAAACAGTCAGTTCATTTAGTTTTTAAAAGTTTCGAATGAGAACCCTTTTATAAATTAAACAACAATTATGACTATATTGAATGCTGATTGTTAAATGTTGAATATGAGAATGATTGTTTGCTTGCAATTCTAAGAAAATATTTGGAAAAATCGTATAAGTTTGGAAGAACAATTCTTGGTTGCAACTGAGAATCGTGAGTACCCCCAGGTGCTAATAGTGACTGCAAATTATCATATCTGGAATGAAGATTCAGCTCATGGAAAAAAGGGTAAATGATTTGCAAATGTCACAAAAAGTGGAAAGAAGAAAAAATATTATCCACTAAGTTAAGTATTTGGGCGAGACTGATATTGATTTCAGGGTTCGTTCTAGCAAGCTTCATTGATAGCAGCACAACTCATTGCTTTCATAGTCAATAACTGTAGTGGCCTACAACAGCTAATTTTGGATTTTGTGGGAAGATAGCAAAAGGATGTAAGAATCATGTGTATGTAAAGAACATTTTATTTTAATGTAATACTTTGTCTCATGATTTTACATGAAAATGAGTTGGATTAGGACTAATTTTTAGTTTAGTGCGTAGTCTATTTCATAACATTTTATTTATATGGTGCAAAACCCTGTAGGATATTGGTTGATTTTGCCCAGGTTTGCTTCATTATTTTATCAGTTGTTTCATGTCACGTTTATTTTTGCTTTGAGCAGAAAGAAACATGCCCCCTTGTTTCTGATACACCCCAAAATCAAATTGTATCCTGAAAATTATAACCTACAAAAATGCTGTAAAATAGGAGTACCATTGAGTGTTCCTCTGTATATGTATGTATACACACAGTGTGCGTCGATGTGTATATATGGAAAATTCATTTTAGTCGGTAATAACACAAAATGTGGTACGAGATATTTTAATCATTGGATGATATACCCCAAGAAAGCTTCGAGTTTTGCAGACTTCTGTTGCTATTATGCCCATAGCCAAGTTCATGTATGCATAGATTAATGATTTATATCTTAACCATCAGATGTTGCTCTAATTTCAATATTATGTGTAAAGGCGAATGTTTCTAAGCTCAATGCTTGTGTTAGATTTTGAGTCCCAATTTGCATGTTAATAACCCCCCTTCCCCCTTTGTCCTTGTGTGCACACATAATTTTTTATCGATATCTCTGTTGCTCATGTGATAAATGTCATGATTCCCGTACGGTTCGGTTTTTTCAAATCCATTTTCCTTTTTTGGGGCAGGGTCAGGTCAAGGAATGTGGGCAATTACCGCGGTGAATGGGTCGGGCTTGGAGCTACAACGGTTGTTGATTGTTGATTAGGGCGAGAAGCTTTTGTTTTTATATATTTGTACATATAAATGCTTGGTAGCTTAGAAATTAAACTAAACTTGCTCATATATAGTCCAACCGGCAAATGGATTTTTGCGTTTGGTTCATGACTGCGAACACGATATTGTAGGATAATTTATTGACAAATTTAGATAAAATTTCCAGTCAAGTATTTACAAAATTTCCATTTTTCTTAAATAAACAATTTGGGAGGAATTTTTCATGTACATAGCAGAATACAACGAAATCTTTTGAGAACTTCAAGGCAATTCCTTTCCTTCCTAACATTTTATTTTTAACCGTTGAATTTCGCAAGCCAAAAAAGGAAAGAAAATCTAAATAGCTGCCACTTCCCATTATGTTCCACCGACATTCCCTCTCTTAGTTTCTAGATGTCAGAAAAAAAACCTTAATCCTAATCCCCGTTTCTCCCTCTTCTTCAACGTTCCAATCTCCTCTTCTTATCAATGTCGCTAGGTTGTCGATTTTGTTTGGCTTTAGTGTTGTTATGGAATTGTATCAAACAACTAGCAGGTGCCACTTTTCCATATATGTATATATGTGTCAGTTTGTTTAAAATAACATTTAGATTAGTTTACATAATTACCGAGTTTGAATCCGAATCAAAACCTAGTAGATATGAGTTTTCATTGTTTTGATACTTTTCATGTATGAAGATGAACTAAAAAAAAAAAAAAAAAATTGTCCATCATATTTGTTAATCAGAATTTTGGCAAAAAGTTACTTCTTGAACATGGACATTCAGATCGCTTGTGGCTCAAGTGCAGACTTGTACTAACTCGCACTAAACATCAAAATCAACATTTGCTTTGAAATCAAAAAATGACTCGGCTTGGATCGATCGCCTCCAGGCATCGTCCGATCACTTAAAAATTGTCTGATCGCCTTGTTGGATCACTTCGTATTCACTTCATCGATCACGCATAGGATCAGACCGACCACCTCAGAAAAACTTGATCGATACCGTCCGATCACCTCGAAGACAATATATCACATCGATCTGGCGTCTGTCCGATCACCTTGGAAAGTTCGAACCGATATGGACGAAAACTATGATCAACTTAACTTGATCATCAGAAGTGAGTTGATCGACACATGAAGATCACTTCGAAAAACTTACCTGAACATGATATTTGTTCGGATCAGTTAGAACTTGAAACACATTGGATCATCCTAGAAAATGGTGATTACACGGTTCAATAACATAAAAACATGATAATGGATCATATAAGAACCTGGTTGATCACTTTGGAATATTCGGATTAATAGGAATCTGTTCCCTTGAATCAGTAGAAAAAGAGCTGATCGGATTGGTATTTAGAGCCAAAAAGGTCAAACTGGTTTTGATTTGGAAGAGATCGATTATCTAATGAACTCAAGAAGATCACCACAGAATACATGATCAAAGCAATGGAACCAAAAGAAAATGAGATGATCCGAAACTCAAATACAAAATGTGAAAATGTTAGATCGTATCTGAATTTTACAAGGGTTGATCAATCATCTGGAAAACAATACGGATCGGGTAAAACTACATGAACAATGCAGTGGTTTAAGGCAGAAATAAATGATCAAAGCATAAGCACTCTGATCCAAAGTTTGGTGATGAGCCTTTAGATCCAAAATATACCTAGGGTGCGTTTGATTTTCAACGAGAAGGGGTATTTGGAAGGGTTATTTTGAAGGGGTATTTGAAGGAGAATTGTTGCGAATGGGGAATATGTTTTTTTTTTACGAAAGAGGCAAATTGGAAGGGGCAAGTTAATCCTATTTTGTAATATTGGCAAGTTCACAAGGAATTAACATTATTCTAAATTGGATATTTTCACAAGCTGATTTTTTTCGATTATCTTCTAGTTTCACAAGTTGATTTAAAATGCCTTTGGCTTATATGTATCTGAACAAGCAGTTATGTTTATATGTAATTTTGGATATTTATTAGTTATTGCTGTATTTTCAAGTTTCTTTAATTTATGGGTTATAAGTTAGTTGAATTCATTTAATTGAAGTTTCCTTTGCTGCATGATATCATCAATTCTTATAATGTATCTTGAATTGTAAATGAGTTTGCAAAACGTTGATATATGGACAAAATACAGGAGAGAACAGCGATGTGTACACGTGAATTTGGAGGAAATTAAAAAAAACAAAACAAGGACTGCTCACCTAATTCTTTGACTAGCCCATTTGGCCAGGAAGGCATGTCCTATTGTGTAAATGTGTGTGCGTGAACAACTCACGCTTGCTCTTCCATGTATTGCATTCCCAAAGTGAATTCTCAGAACAATTTCCTTGTGCAGCTCAATCTTTCACTCACACACATTGTCCAGGTGCTATTGATAATCCCAAACGAAAGTTATTAGGAGTGTCCTGTACGCGTCGACAGTTTGGCTCTGATGTCATAAATCCCGCAGATATGCATCTTATTGATGAACCAAGATCTTATCTTGATTCAAAGCTGCCTATTGTTGCTTCGGAGGTTAGTTATTATGAGGTTTCTTCAGGCAAAGAAAACTGCTTTTATAGTTGAAAAACGTATAAAAGTTAGAATAACTGTTTTTGGTCTTTAACGCAGTGCTTAAAAAGGTAAGATTTTTTGTCTTTGTGCCATTTTATAAGTTTATATTAGTTGGCATGTTCAATTTTATACTGTGAAGTGTTTTTTTTTTCTGAAACTGATATATTGTGAAGTTTATTTCAGGCTGCCCTGTGATTTTATTTTTTTAAGCATATTGTCCTTCAATTTCATTTAACGTTTCATTGGAGAAAAACGTATCAATGAAATTGTATTTTGCAAAATCGAAAGCAACTCCTCTATAATCTCTTCATAATTAAGCAAATTTAAGTATTGATTTTCGATTGAAATCACAGTTTGTCCACTTGGTCCTTCTTGTGACATAGTAGTCCGAAGGTATGCTTTTGTCAATTTCAATTTTGAAAACCTCATTTCTGCCAAAGCAACCATAGCGGTGATAGTCATTAAAATTCGATAAGCAACCCAAACATTGAGAAATCTACTTACATCTTGATAAGACCTTAAAAAAATGAGTACACCAAATGATGTGATCACTTGCAATGGTAGAATTTCTTTTAATTATCGAAGCTCACAGAACAACTAACTAACACAAATATCTTGCGCTTCGTCGTGGGTAAAAAAAATTTCTAGGTTCATGCAATAGTCCTTCAAACTTCTCCTCATTAAGAAATTTGAATTTCAAATTTAACAAAAAGCCAAAAGTTTCTTCATAATGTTTAGTTGGTCAAACCGGTCTCTAAGTGAAGTTAAAGCTTGATCGATTGTATATAGCAAATAATTAACTCTGAAATTCTCTTTTTGTGATTGTCTTTCATCATTCTCTATAACATTTTCATTAAATTGTTTTTTTCTATTTAAAGTCCTTTTTTCAAGAAAAATTGGATCAATGGCAACGTCATTAATTATATGACAAATAATTTTGGATTCTGTAGAAATTCATTTAATAAGGGTGTTACTATTTGCATTCGAATTTCCACATCCGACCATCACATCCCGTTCGGCCGTTCGCCGCCCAACGACATTTTGCAAAAATGACTGTTCGGCGGCCTTTAGCGGCCGAACAACGTGAAGACTGTTCGACCGGTCACCGCCAAACACGTTTTTGTGGTGGTCGGAAGTGGAAATCGAGTGCAAATAGTCGCACCCTTTAGTAATATGACAAATGAAATCTTGCCTATTAAACATCAATTATATCTTCTTGCAACAACCTTAGATTGAGAAGTAGAAATTCATTTAAAAATTACATACGTGCATCTCCTTGGACAAATGTTATGGAAGTAAATTAAATTTTACCAGCAAAATACAACTGAAAGAGGAATGAGTTCTATCAAACATCAATTATATCTTCTTGCAACCAGCTTAAATTTATGAGTGGAAATTCTTTAAAAAGTTACGTACACGTGGAATAAATGTTACAATAAAATATACAACAGCAAGACGAGTGGGTTGGTTGAAAACCGAAAGTTGTACTAATTGATTGAAACTGACAGTTTAGTATTAACTACTAGATTATATTTGTAGGTGGGGGAAAAAGTATTCTACTTCAGGTTTTTACAAAAGGGGAAAAACAAATGAGCTCAGAATTGCTGTTGTATCATCCTAACTCATATGAATGATGTAGGAAACCAACCTACACAAGCAACTTCCTCATTGCTCGACAAGTGTTGTCCTCTCCAGTATTTTAAATAAAAAATATTTTGAAATTTCTATGATGTGGGACAATAAGGTACTCACGCTAGTAGAATACTCGTAATGGTCTTGTATGTAGAAAAACTGGATTTGACGCAGGATTAAATGTCCTCTCTATTTGAATATATGACGTTGATGTTTGAAGAGTTGGGTATTGCAGTATATTCATAGCATTCTGCTCCATATCAGCGTCCATGGTAATCACTCTTCATAACTAATTTATAGTAAAGTGATGCACCTTCAGGAAGCAATATATTTCGATCACTAATTGTGTGAGGTTGAAATTGGTACATGGATGTTGTTATAGATTCTATCATCAATCTTTTTCACCATTATAAAAGATGTATTTTATTCTTTTCTTATTTGTGTATTATATTTCATGAAATTTTATTAAAACTTTCATTCCTTTTATAGCGCTGATTGTTTAAAACTGAACATTGATTATTGGATGCCAGGTATTGAAACAGTCATTTATCTAGTTTATAAAGTTTCGAATGAGAACTCTTTTATAAAATTAAACAACAATTATGACTATATTGAATGCTGATTGATAAATGTTGAATATTAAGATGATTGTTTTCCTTGCAATTCTTGGTTGCAATTGAGAATCGTGAGTACCCAGGTGCTAAAAGTGACCAAGTGACAGCAAATTATCATATCTAGAATGAAGATTCCAATGAAAAAAAAGGGTAAATAATTTGCAAATGTCGTAAAAAGTGGAAAGAAGAAAAGTTAATATTCACTAGGTGTATGGTCGAGATTGATATTGATGTCGCAAAGAGATAACTCACATTTAGTTCACATTTTGTGGACTACTCATGTCGCAAAGAGAGAAACTCAGATATGGAAACATAACTAGCATGCATATAATATTCCTCCTTTTTATTAGGGTTCACTGGCGAATTAGTAAAAGCATGTGTTGCAATAGTTTAATACATCCTCAAAAATTGATGTGGCACATTTCGCACCGTGTTGCTGCCAATAGGATAGCAGGTTTGTAGGTATCTAATGTAATTCTATGCTGTGTACTTCTCTAAGAACCTGGGAATATTTGGTCTCATTCCTAGCTTAGTCTCTGATGGGATAGGATAAATTTTATATGGTGTGAAGCCCTTAGTACGTGAATTGATTTTTCCCAGGTTTGATTCTTTATTTTGTTTGCTTTGAGTAAAAAGAAACATTCTTATGATTAACTAATATTATCCATGTGAGACACAAGTTTCATATGTACAGGGCTGTCAATGAATATACGAAAAATCTGAAATCCTGTCAATGAATATACGAAATCTGAAATCCATCTGCATTCGCATCTGAAAATCGGATAAATATTTGATGTCTGAAAGAACGGATATGGATGCAAATATAACCACGTCCGAATCATAAAATTATCTGTTTTTTTTATGATTATAGTTTATGAGCATTTTGACATAATGAAATATGTTAATTTATTATTTTTGTTAATTTGAAAGTCTATATTATACATACTAAATACGCATTAATTGCTCAAAATTATATATTTTCATTATATTCATATAATTTTTAGCTTGTCAGTAAACATCTAGACTGAAAAATATAACTGAAAGGGGAATAAGTTCTATCAGACATCTATAATATCTTCTTGCAACCAGGTTAGATTTATGAGTGGAAATTCTTTTAAAAATTACATACACATTGAATAATGTTACTAAAAATATACAACACAAGAGGAATAGGTTGGCTGAAAACCAAAAGTTGTACTAATATATGCTTGAATTTTGCTCTCAGGCACTAATTGATTGAAACTAACAGTTTAGTATTAACTACTTGGTTATATTTGTAGGTGAGGGAAAAAGTATGCAACTTCAGGTTTTTGCAAAAAGAATGTAAAAACAAATGAGCCTCAGAATTGCTGTTATATCATCCAAACTTGAATTAATGATGCAGGAAACCAACATACACAAGCATCTTCCTCATTGCTCAAAAGTGGTGTCCCGTGCAGTATTTTGGATAAAAAATATTTTGAAATTTGTAACACCCCGTATGTTGAATAACTTGCTATAATATAAAATAGGGCAGAATTAAATTTAAAAATCTGAATCAGGGGAAACGGGCTATGCCATTGCGTTCGTCTCGGAAAAATACGCGAAATAGAGTCCGAGTTTTCGAAAATCGGAGTCCGTATGACCCAGTTAAGACCCGAAGAAGTTTCAGAAATTTTAAAACAGATTTTAAATTTTAAAATTTCAAATTTCAGAAGTGGTGGGAAAATTCCCGCCAGACCCAGGGAGTCGACCTGGGGGTCGACAGGGGTGTCGACCTGCCCACCAGGTCGACTAGGGTGTCGACCCTAGTGTCGACCTGGGGGTCGACCTCCCTGGTCGAGCCCAGGTGACCTGGGTGCACCAGTTTGGCTTTTGGGCTGTGTTTTGGTGGCTAGGACGAGATCTGACGGCTCTAATCTGATTTAGGGTTAATCTAATGGCCTAAAACACCTAACTACTCTATAAAAACACCCTAAGACTACCCTAATTCATACTAAAAATAGATACAATGCCGTCATGCCGTCAAAATGCAACTTGAAGGAGCCTCCATCAAATTGTAGAAGAAGATAGCATCTCAAATCAACTTCTAATCAACTGTAGCAACTTAATCTTCTTCTTAGGAGTGCTAATCAACAAGTTGTGAGTTTTCTATAGCCTTAATAACCAATTGTTGAAATGATTATGATAGGATATAATGAGGTTATGGCTATGAATGTGGATCAATGCAAGATTATGTTATCATATGCTATGTGTTTGTGATGTTATGCAAGTTATGTGTTATGTGGTCATGATGTTATGCAAGTTATGCAAGTCATATGCTATGTGATCATGATGTTATGAAAGTTATGCAAGTTATATGCTACATGTTCATGATGTTATGCAAGTTATGCAAGTCATATGTTACATGTTCATGATGTTATGCAAGTTATGCAAGCTATATGCTATATGATCATGATGTTATGCAAGTTATGCAAGTGTTCATGATGCTAGTTGCTATGATAAACATTGATCCATTATGACACCATGATTATGCAAGTTTGGTGTATGATTATATGCAAGTTCATATATGATATGTTATGCAAGTTTGGTGTATGATTATATGCAAGTCCATATATGACATGTTATGCAAGTTTGGTGTTTGATGATATGCAAGTAACATGTGCAAGTTTACACCTTAGTATGATATGCATACATATGCAAGTTAACCCCTTTGTAGGTCATACATACATATGCAAGTTTACCCCTTTGTATGACATAAATAACTTATGCAAGTTAACCTCCTTATGACATATGTGATTCATGCAAGTTTGGGTTGATTATTTATGCTAGTTGGGTTGATGCTATATGCATGTTGACACCTTTAAACCCATGTTGATGCTAATGTTATGCAAGTTGAACCCATTGTATTTGTGATGAATCTTCCATTTTATGTCATGTTGGCGAATTACGTGGGGAACGATGGGGTTAATATACATGTTAATGAAATGGTGTGAAGTTGGTATGATTATGCATACCATAATGTGGATGGACATAATTGAGTCAATTATGTACATCGTTAAAATTGGAATTAATTAGGGAAAATTAATTCGAAATATGGGGGTGATTAATTAGGTGTAATTAATCGACTAAGACACGAGGTTGGACCCTTTTGTAGCGTAAGACTGCCCGGAACCGACCGGCAAATCCAGCAGCTACAAATGATTGGCCCAATGTGAGAGGTCTTAGGCACAAACCGAATACGTGACAAGTGTAAAGACACGAGGTTAGACTCGGTTATGGCGTAAGGCTGCCCGGACCCAACCGACAAATCCAGCTGCCATAAAAGATAGTCTAATGTGAGAGGTCTTTACAACGGTTACGTTCTTAATCAATTAAGAAACACTTAACCAGATAAGCATGTAGTGGGCATGAGGGGTTAAGTGGGTGCCTTGGGTGGCATGTGGAAATCAAGTAAGTGCCTTGGGTGGCATGTGGAAATCTAGTGGGTTGCCTTGGGTGGCAATAGAAAATACGATTAGAATACTTAACCAAGTGGAAACATGTAATTAAACATGATTAAAGGGTTAAGTGGGATGCAATAGATAAAAGAGACAAGCTTAGGTGGGTAGCTTGTGGGGGCCCATTTCAACCAGTAACCCATATGTATCTTATTGGGCTCGACCCATGTCGAGGACGGGACACGCATACTGGGCTTGATTATAAGAGGCGAAAACGGGTTAGCGGTGGCAACGCAAGTCCAATGGGTTTCATATGCGTGTGTGGACCCGGGCTGGTAGGTTAGACGTTGTTGCATCGTGTAGGTATAAGCCGTGCACCATTGATTGTATCGGGTTGCCACTTTGGGGAGTGATACACCCCACTGTGGGGCCAGCACGGGTATCTACGGTAGGGAGCCGATCGCTTGGGGAGTAGTGGGTACACCTAGTGGAGATAGGGGCAGACGACACCTATGTAGTCAGCTAGGGGTACACGAAACTACTGGGTAAATTTTCTAAGTCCTTGGGTGGGATCAACCTTTAAGTAGGAACGACTGGTGTGGTGCAGTTAGTAGTTACCCTTGGGTGGGTAGATGCGTCTTTACCGTTATCTTAGTTTATCCTATGTCTAGTGGGCTACTTAGTGTAGTCATTTATCCCCAGTCATCCCGTACCAAGTTTATATCATACCCTAATTACTTTAATGATTGTGTTGTTAAAGTTATAGGGCTCACTCAGACTTATGTCTGACCCCGTTGTTTTTATCTTTTTCCCCCTCAGGTCCTCAGGTTGGGCCTAGCACTAGTGGGCTTTGATCAGATTTCTTTTTCTATCTTTTGGAGCTTGGACAGAGATGTAAAGCCCAGCTTATCTTTTCTTTTATGGCTATTAGTTATGTAGTGGGATTATGTACTTATGTTTATCAGGATGGATATTTAGTACTTGACTCTTGTTTTAGTTGGTTTTGATATGTAACCAAACATGTTTATCTTCTGCTGCAATGAAATGATGTTTTAAATTTCAAGTATTATTTATATCTGTCTTGTTGTAATTTTTCTGTTCTATATTCACTTAAAATACTCCACCGAAGTTAAGGCATTCCCTTAGTGAGTGACCTTAGCGGGTGTGGGGTGTTACACGTGGTATCAGAGCGAAGGTTACCGGAACAGATAGAATTTTTAGAAAACTATTTTTCTAAAAACATTTTTGGAAGAAGTATTTTCAAAAACATGTTTTTTAAGAGAAAAGTTTTTGAAAGAAAAGCATAATCCCCCAATAGCCATATCTTTATCTTTCGAATTCTCCGTTTTGAATCTTTCCTTTTTTGTTTCAGCATGGCTGAAGATCTTAACTTTCCGGAGGGTGTAGCGATACCAGTATGGTATAGGAGATTGATGGAGGCTAGGGCCGCCACTGCGGGTCCAGCAAATGTTCCTCCACCAACGGTAGCACCCGATCTTCCTCCTCCCCCTCCTCCTCCCCGCACGGATACTTTTGCTAAGACTCGCAAGGAATTTAAGGTTATGGGAGGGAAACCTTTTCAAGGATCAGAAACTTTTGTGGAAGCTAGAGATTGGCTTAAGGAAGTGGAGGAGTTGATAGATATCTTTGAGATGGAAGAAGGAAAGAAAGTCAAGTTAGCTGCTTGGTTGATGAAGGGAGAGGCCTCGTTCTGGTGGGAGGTCACTAATGGAGAGCGCCCCGTTGACTCTTGGGCGGATTTCAGGCAAAGATTTGTGGCAAAGTTTCTCTCAAGGGCGGAGAAAAATTTGTATATGGAAAGATTCTTGACTCTAAAGCAAGGAAACCTCTCGGTGAAGGAATATGTCAACAAGTTTAATCAATTGGCAAGGTTTGGCATAGACATGGTGAATACACCGGAGAAGAAGGCTTTGAGGTTCGTTAAAGGCTTGAATGAACCGATGCATGGATTGGCTATGACTCACATCCCTATGGGGGCCACCTTTGAGAAGCTAGTAGACATGGCACTCATGCATGAGGAAGAGAAGGGTCCCAATGCTAATAAGGCACCCGAGAAGAAGGGAGATCAGAAGAGACCTCAACAGCAACAACAAAACAAGGGTGGGAAAGGCAACGGTGGCAAGGGAAAGAAGAAGTGCTTCAATTGCGGGATACCAGGCCACCTAAGCAAAGATTGTCGAAAGAAGAAGAAGACGGGCTGCTTCCACTGTGGCGAAGCAGGGCATCTAGTGAAGGATTGCCCTAAGAAGGGGCAAAGGACAGGATCTACCTCAGGGGGACAAGTGCAAGCTCTTATGGCACCAGGTCAGGCTAGGGGGCAAGTTCAGGCTCTCGCGGTTCCACCGATTCAGGAAAGAGGTAGAACTATTTCCGTTGAAAGTCTGGTTTTTCTGTTTGATCATCCTGTCCGTACATTGTTTGATTCTGGCGCATCGCATTCGTTTATCTCATCATCATTAGTTGAGTCACTGCACTTAGACACCAGTCTAGTAGATGATCCCTTGGTTGTTTCAAACCCAATTGGGAGCTCCACTTATTTGTCCATGATATGTTTGGGTTTGAAGATTTCTATACTTAGCGTTGAGTTTAGATGTGATGCTTTTGTTTTGGGCTTCACGGGCTATGGGTTGATTTTGGGCATGGACTAGTTATCCAGTAATGGTGCCGTTCTTGATTGTGAAAGGAGAGTTGTTAGGCTCATGACCCGTTTGGGTAACACTCTCGAGATCTCTTGTAATCCCATGGAATCTGTTATGCTAAGTTATCTTGAATCGCTTGACGCTTCGGTCGAGAGTTTGCGATCTGTTAGAGTGGTCCGGGAATACTCGGATGTGTTTGAGGAGGTGAAGGGCTTACCTCCGAAGCGGGAGATAGACTTCCGAATATATCTGGTGGATAATGCTAAACCAGTATCTTTACCAGTGCGCCACATGGCTCCTCGTGAGAGGGGGGAACTCCATAAGCAAGTAGGGGAGTTGCTTGAGAAGGGGTTCATAAGACGAAGTATATCGGAGTGGGGTGCTCCAGTAGTTTTTGCCACGAAGGCGGATGGGTCCCTCAGACTTTGTGTAGACTATAGGGAACTGAACAAGCTCACAAAGAAGAATAGACACCCATTGCCGAGGATTGATGATCTCTTTGATCAGTTGGTTGGCGCCTCAGTGTTTTTGCAGTTGGACTTGGCCACGGGGTTTCATCAGTTGAGAGTGGCTGAGGATAGTATAGACAAGACCGCCTTTAGGACTCCGGATGGTTTTTATGAGTGGCTTGTGATGCCATTTGGTTTGACGAACGCCCCTGCATACTTTGTTGATTTGATGAGTAGGGTGTTCAGGGAGTACCTTAATAAGTTTGTGGTGGTCTTTGTGGATGACATCTTAGTATTTTCTAAGAGTGAAGAAGAGCACGCCCTACATCTTAGGGAAGTGTTGGAAACTCTTCGAGCGCATAGCCTTAAGGCTAAATTCTCTAAATGTCACTTTTGGAGGAAGGAAGTGCGGTTCTTGGGGCACGTGGTCTCCAAGGAAGGGATAGCTGTGGATCCCGCGAAGGTAGTATCCATCCAAGATTGGAAGATTCCGAAGAATGCTACTGAGGCGAGGAGTTTCTTGGGGTTGGCTGGCTACTATAGGAAGTTTATCAAGGACTTCGCAAAGATATCAGCCCCATTAACTCGCTTGACAAAGAAGAATCTAGTCTTCGTATGGGACGTAGATTGTGATGATGCGTTCCGACGGTTAAAGAGAGCTTTAACCACAGCTCCATTCTTAGTGTTGCCAGATGGGAGTAAGTCGTTTTTTATCTATACCGATGCATGTGGGACAGGACTGGGCGCAGTCTTAATGCAAGAGGGAAGGGTAATAGCCTACGGTGGAAGGCAGTTGAGAAAGCATGAGAAAAATTACCCTACCCATGATTTAGAGTTGGCCGCTATTGTTTTTGCGCTTAATATTTGGCGCCATTATCTTATGGGAGAGAGGTTCGAATTGTTCACTGACCACAAATCATTGAAGTACTTGTTTTCTCAGAAGGATTTGAACTTGAGACAGCAAAGGTGGATGGAGTTCTTAGCATCCTATGATTTCGAGATAGCATATACCCCTGGCAAGGGTAACGTGGTAGCGGACGCCTTGAGTAGAAAAAGGTTGTCCTTGAGTCCATTGTTCGTGGAACGACGAAGCTTGGAATTTATCTCGATGTTTGATTTCAGACCTTCCGTTGACTATATACCCGGTTTGCTAGCATCCTTGGAGGTCAGACCTACTCTTTTGGGACGGGTTGGCGAGGCACAGCGGGACGACCCACAGTTGGTTGAGTTGGTAGAGAGGCTCATAAGGGGGGAGTCGTCCAGCCATTTGAGTAGGTACACCCTAGACGATAGGGGGTGCTTGCGTAGAGACAGTAGACTTTGTGTACCACAAGACGAGGGTTTGAGGAAGGCTATTCTTGATGATGCACACCGTTCTAGGATGACCATTCATCCCGGTGGGGACAAGATGTACTAAGACATGAAGCGAGTTTTCTTTTGGATCGGTATGAAGAAAGATGTGGCCGAGTATGTCGCTAGATGCTTGGTGTGCCAACAAGTGAAAGCGGAGCAAAAGAAACCCGGTGGGTTGCTTCACCCATTGGAAGTTCCGCATGGAAGTGGGATAGCGTCTCGATGGATTTTATTGATGGGTTACCTAGATACAGGAAGGGTAATACGGGAATATGGACCGTGGTAGACAGACTTACTAAGAGTGCCCATTTCATACCCGTAAAGAGCAAGAGGACTGCTCCATGGCTAGCTTCAGTTTATCTTCGAGAGATAGTTCGATTGCATGGGGTACCCTCTAGCATAGTGAGTGATCGAGATCCTATCTTCACTAGCGAGTTCTGGAAGAGTTTGCAAGAAGCAGTGGGGACTCAATTGTGTCTGAGCACCGCATATCATCCTCAGACGGACGGCTAGACCGAGAGGGTGAATCGTGTGCTGGAAGACCTTTTGAGGCTTTGTATCTTAGATTTTGGAGGTACATGGGAAGAGCATCTTCCATTGGTGGAGTTCACGTATAATAACAGCTTTAAGTCCAGTATTGGTATGGCACCTTTCGAAGCTCTTTATGGAAGGCCTTGTCGATCACCTACATGTTGGTGGGAATCTACAGATAAGATCTTGCTTGGGCCTGATATGGTTAGGGAGACTTCGGAAAAGATTGATTTGATTCGAAGAAGGATGAAAGCGGCGCAAGACAGGCAGAAATCTTATGCGGACAAGAGGAGGACGGATCTGGAGTTTAATGTTGGGGACATGGTCTTTGTCAAAGTATCTCCATTACGGAATGTTGTTCGCTTTGGGTTCGTTGGGAAGTTAGCTCCAAGATTTGTAGGACCGTTTCCTATTAAGGAAAGGATTGGACGGATGGCATATAGGGTGGATTTACCCGAGAGACTTAGTGGGGTACATGACGTATTCCATGTGTCACATTTGAGGAAGTGCCTACATGAGACTGCAGAGGTGGTAGAGCCGAGCTTGCTCAGAGAAGTGGAGGTAGAGAGTGATGCGACTATTCGACGAGCTCCTACCCGCATCCTTGGGTCAGAGATTAGGAAGTTGAGGAACAGAGAGGTCCAACTAGTCAAAGTGCAATGGGGAGAGGATGAGAGCAATGCTACTTGGGAGACAGAAGCGAAGATGCGTTCACTATACCCATTCCTTTTTTAGGGTATGACTTTTAACTTCTCATTTATCGTTTGTCTAGTACTTATCTTATCTTTAGTATGTCCTCTCATTAGTACCTTTGACCTTTAGATAGGGTAAACCTATGGTTGAAACATGTGTTTGAGACATGTTATGGTTGATGGATGCGTGTGGATGCAAGTGGTTGGTAGTGGTTGCTCGTGGATGCATATACACACACTTTAGGCATTAGATCGGCTCAGTCACTTCATACCGCATATTGCATATACTTGTGTGTAGGTAGCTATATTGATGGATGTATAATGGTGGTGTTATCATATGGATGATGCATTTTGGTGAACGATTGTGCACTCATGTAGAAATAGTATGTGTCGATAGAGTTCTTTCGCATACATATTGTATGCATGGCACTACCATGGTTTGCATTAAGGAGGTCAACTGAATCAGTAAACCGCCTGATTTTGCATTAGATAGGGAACATATACACACACTCTTTGCATATGTTCATACAGCATTAGAAACTCTAAGGACAATGGATGCCAGTGTTTGATGGTTTAGTAGATGGTTGTTTGGTTGGTAGGATACGTTCTTCTTGACTTAGAGATTTCGGGGACGAAATCCTTTAAGTAGGGGAGAATGTAACACCCCGTATGTTGAATAACTTGCTATAATATAAAACAGGGCAGAATTAAATTTAAAAATTTGAATCAGGGGAAACGAGCTATGCCATTGCGTTCGTCTCGGAAAAATACGCGAAATAGAGTCCGAGTTTTCGAAAATCGGAGTCCGTACGACCCAGTTAAGGCCCGAAGAAGTTTTAGAAAATTTAAAACAGATTTTAAATTTTAAAATTTCAAATTTCAGAAGTGGCGGGAAAATTCCCGACAGACCCAGGGAGTCGACCTGGGGGTCGACAGGGGTGTCGACCTGCCCACCAGGTCGACTAGGGTGTCGACCCTAGTGTCGACCTGGGGGTCGACCTCCCTGGTCGAGCCCAGGTGACCTGGGTGCACCAGTTTGGCTTTTGGGCTGTGTTTTGGTGGCTAGGACGAGATCTGATGGCTCTAATCTGATTTAGGGTTAATCTAATGGCCTAAAACACCTAACTACTATATAAATACACCCTAAGACTACCCTAATTCATACTAAAAATAGATACAATGTCGTCATGCCGTCAAAATGCAACTTGAAGGAGCCTCCATCAAATTGTAGAAGAAGATAGCATCTCAAATCAACTTCTAATCAACTGTAGCAACTTAATCTTCTTCTTAGGAGTGCTAATCAACAAGTTGTGAGTTTTCTATAGCCTTAATAACCAATTGTTGAAATGATTATGATAGGATATAATGAGGTTATGGCTATGAATGTGGATCAATGCAAGATTATGTTATCATATGTTATGTGTTTGTGATGTTATGCAAGTTATGCAAGTTATGTGTTATGTGTTCATGATGTTATGCAAGTTATGCAAGTCATATGCTATGTGATCATGATGTTATGAAAGTTATGCAAGTTATATGCTACATGTTCATGATGTTATGCAAGTTATGCAAGTCATATGTTACATGTTCATGATGTTATGCAAGTTATGCAAGCTATATGCTATATGATCATGATGTTATGCAAGTTATGCAAGTGTTCATGATGCTAGTTGCTATGATAAACATTGATCCATTATGACACCATGATTATGCAAGTTTGGTGTATGATTATATGCAAGTTCATATATGATATGTTATGCAAGTTTGGTGTATGATTATATGCAAGTCCATATATGACATGTTATGCAAGTTTGGTGTTTGATGATATGCAAGTAACATGTGCAAGTTTACACCTTAGTATGATATGCATACATATGCAAGTTAACCCCTTTGTAGGTCATACATACATATGCAAGTTTACCCCTTTGTATGACATAAATAACTTATGCAAGTTAACCTCCTTATGACATATGTGATTCATGCAAGTTTGGGTTGATTATTTATGCTAGTTGGGTTGATGCTATATGCATGTTGACACCTTTAAACCCATGTTGATGCTAATGTTATGCAAGTTGAACCCATTGTATTTGTGATGAATCTTCCATTTTATGTCATGTTGGCGAATTACGTGGGGAACGATGGGGTTAATATACATGTTAATGAAATGGTGTGAAGTTGGTATGATTATGCATACCATAATGTGGATGGACATAATTGAGTCAATTATGTACATCGTTAAAATTGGAATTAATTAGGGAAAATTAATTCGAAATATGGGGGTGATTAATTAGGTGTAATTAATCGACTAAGACACGAGGTTGGACCCTTTTGTAGAGTAAGACTGCCCGGAAGCGACCGGCAAATCCAGCGGCTACAAATGATTGGCCCAATGTGAGAGGTCTTAGGCACAAACCGAATACGTGACAAGTGTAAAGACACGAGGTTAGACTCGGTTATGGCGTAAGGCTGCCCGGACCCAACCGGCAAATCCAGCTACCATAAAAGATAGTCTAATGTGAGAGGTCTTTACAACGGTTACATTCTTAATCAATTAATAAACACTTAACCAGATAAGCATGTAGTGGGCATGAGGGGTTAAGTGGGAGCCTTGGGTGGCATGTGGAAATCAAGTAAGTGCCTTGGGTGGCATGTGGAAATCTAGTGGGTTGCCTTGGGTGGCAATTTAAAATACGATTAGAATACTTAACCAAGTGGAAACATGTAATTAAACATGATTAAAGGGTTAAGTGGGATGCACTAGATAAAAGAGACAAGCTTAGGTGGGTAGCTTGTGGGGGCCCATTTCAACCAGTAACCCATATGTATCTTATTGGGCTCGACCCATGTCGAGGACGGGACACGCATACTGGGCTTGATTATAAGAGGCGAAAACGGGTTAGCGGTGGCAACGCAAGTCCAATGGGTTTCATATGCGTGTGTGGACCCGGGCTGGTAGGTTAGACGTTGTTGCATCGTGTAGGTATAAGCCGTGCACCATTGATTGTATCGGGTTGCCACTTTGGGGAGTGATACACCCCACTGTGGGGCCAGCACGGGTATCTATGGTAGGGAGCCGATCGCTTGGGGAGTAGTGGGTACACCTAGTGGAGATAGGGGCAGACGGCACCTATGTAGTCAGCTAGGGGTACACGAAACTACTGGGTAAATTTTCTAAATCCTTGGGTGGGATCAACCTTTAAGTAGGAACGACTGGTGTGGTGCAGTTAGTAGTTACCCTTGGGTGGGTAGATGCGTCTTTACCGTTATCTTAGTTTATCCTATGTCTAGTGGGCTACTTAGTGTAGTCGTTTATCCCCAGTCATCCCGTACCAAGTTTATATCATACCCTAATTACTTTAATGATTGTGTTGTTAAAGTTATAGGGCTCACTCAGACTTATGTCTGACCCCGTTGTTTTTATCTTTTTCCCCCTCAGGTCCTCAGGTTGGGCCTAGCACTAGTGGGCTTTGATCAGATTTCTTTTTCTATCTTTTGGAGCTTGGACCGAGATGTAAAGCCCAGCTTATCTTTTCTTTTATGGCTATTAGTTATGTAGTGGGATTATGTACTTATGTTTATTAGGATGGATATTTAGTACTTGACTCTTGTTTTAGTTGGTTTTGATATGTAACCAAACATGTTTATCTTCTGCTGCAATGAAATGATGTTTTAAATTTCAAGTATTATTTATATCTGTCTTGTTGTAATTTTTCTGTTCTATATTCACTTAAAATACTCCACCGAAGTTAAGGCATTCCCTTAGTGAGTGACCTTAGCAGGTGTGGGGTGTTACAAAATTTCTATGATGTGGGACAATAAAGTACTCTCGCTCGCTAATGGAATACTCATAATGGTCCTGTATGTAGAAAGACTGGATTTGACCCAGGATTAAATGTCATCTCGATTTGAATATATGAAGGCGTTGTTTGAAGTGTTGAGTACTGCAGTACATTCATAGCATTCTGCTTCATATCAAACTCTATAGTAATCACTCTTCATAACCAATTTATAGTAACGTGTTGCACCTTCTAGAAGCAATATATTTCGATCACTAATTGTGTGAGATTGAAACTGATTCATGGATGTTGTTATAGATTCTATTATCAATCTTTTTCACCATCATAAAAGATCGATGTATCATATTCTTTTCTTATTTGTGTATTATATTTCATGAAATTTTATTAAAACTTTCATTCCTTTATCGTGCTGATTGTTTAATATAGAAAATTGATTGTTGGATGCTAGGTATTGAAACAGTCGTTCATTTAGTTTTTAAAAGTTTTGAATGAGAACTCTTTTATAAAATAAAACAACAATCATGACTGTATTGAATGCAG
This sequence comes from Allium sativum, assembly GCA_030737875.1. Lineage (NCBI taxonomy): Eukaryota > Viridiplantae > Streptophyta > Magnoliopsida > Asparagales > Amaryllidaceae > Allium > Allium sativum. The sequence continues at coordinate 1,003,907,134 of CM060920.1, forward strand.
ATCGTTAAATGTTGAATATTGAGATGATTGTTTGCTTGCAATTCTGAGAAAATCTTTGGAACAATTGTATGAGTTTGGAAGAACAATTCTTGGTTGTAATTGAGAATCGTGAGTACCCCCAGGTGCTAATAGTGACTGCAAATTTTCATATCTGGAATGAAGATTCAGCTGATGGAAAAAAGGGTAAATGATTTGCAAATGTCACAAAAAGTGGAAAGAAGAAAAAACAATATCCACTAAGTTAAGTATTTGGTCGAGATTGATATTGATTTCAGGGTTCGCTCTAGCAAGCTTCATCGATAGCAGCACAACTCATTGCTTTCATATCTTATTCTTTTCATATTTGTGTATTATATTTTATGAAATTTTATTAAAACTTACATTCCTTTGTAGTGCTGATAGTTTAAAACTGAAAGTAAATTACTGGATGGTAATTATTGAAATAGTCGTTTATTTAGTTTTTTAAAATTTTGAATGAGAACTCTTTTATAAAATTAAACAACAATTATGACCATATTGAATGCCGATTGTTAAATGTTGAATTTGAGAGCTTGTTTGCTTGCAATTCTTAGAAAATCTTTTGAAGAATTGTACAAGTTTGGAAGAGCAATTCTTGGTTGCAACTGAGAATCGTGAGCACCCAGGTGTTAAAAAGTGACCGATTGACTGCAAATCATCATATGAAAATTCCAATAAAAGAAATGGGTTAATATTTAATAATTTACAAATGTCACATAAAGTGGAAAGAAGAAAAGTTATGGCCCGTTCGCAGTCATTTTTTGACACACAGGGGTTTGTGTTCGCATCTGACGCGTCGGACGCCAACAAATTTTACCCTGTTTAAGTAGAACGTTTGCTCACTGCTGAAAATTGTCCAGTTGGCGTCTGACGCATCCGACGTGTCGGACACGAGCTCATTAAACCGTCTGATCCTAATTAGTAATAAAATTATACACAACTTAGTTGGTAAATGCATATGGTTAGTTGGTGAGTGACTAGGGATCAAATCCCACCTTCACCCTAATTATTAGTTTGTTGTTGTACATCATTTATTAATTCTTTAATGTCATTTTTCAATTTTTTTTGTAGAATGTTAATGCTCATTGCTGTTAATGTATTCGCATTGATTATATTATTTTTTTAAATGATAAAAACACATTCGCTAATTAGATTTGACGGTCCAATTAAAATCAATATTCGCTAATTCAAAACAAACAAATAACTAATTAGCCCCCATTTAAAAATTAGTGTTTAATTAATTCAAAACAAAAAAATTAACAACTAATTACCCCGCTCATGTACCATGCTCAAATACCCTGTTCATAGCTAAAAACACATTCCCCGTTCGCTACAGTACCACACTCAAATACCCCGCTCAAATGTCATGCTCAAATAACCCCGTTTCCGTTCGCCAAGAACGCACCCTTAACATCCATTAGGTATTTTGGTCGAGATTGATATTGATTTCAAGGTTCGCTCTAGCAAGCTTCATTGACAGGTGCACAACTCATTGCTTTCATAGTAAATAGTTATGGTGGCCTACAACAGCTAATTTTGGATTTTGTGGAAAGATAGCAAAACTTTTGCCCAGGTTTGCTTCATTGTTTTATCAATTCCTCTCACTATGTTCCACCGACAATTATTTTGCAGTTTCTAGATGTCAGGAAAAAACCTTAATCCTGATCCCCTTTCTCCCTGTTCTTCGCCGTTCCAATCTCCTCATATCGCTTCTTTTTGTCAATGTTGCTAGGTTGCCAGTTTTTATCATTACGACTTTGCTTTGGAAAAAAATTATCATCTCTATTTCCTCTTCAAATTCATACTTAATTAATTTTAGGACAAAATTTTAAAATGACCCCAAGATTAAAAATACCTACGGCAAGTATGGACTCAAGAGTAAATTTATTGTATAAATATGGCTCGTTTATATATAGCGTTCACGCTTATGGAATGCGTAAGGTACAAAATTTTTGTTTTTTTGATTGTTTCTTTTACTTGTGCATTTCACAAATAAAATAAACAATATCCGCTTTTTGTCTCCATTTCATCTCTTTCTCCTCATTTCACCAAAACCATTGCCTTACGTTACCCAGTTTTAGTTCTAATTCTCGATTTACATTCTAAATCAAAATAATATATAGTTTGAGACGTCTTGCAAGGTAAAAGAGTTGATCCTAGTTGTTTATTAAGTTTGTTTAGCATGGTTGTTTTGTTAGGTAAATTATGTATATTATTGTTGTTTTGTTTATTCTTAAGTTAGACTTGGATAATTGGGAAATAGACTATAAAACGTTGATGAAATATTATGATGAATTTGAAATGCAAAGAAGTTTGCACGGGGACTCACATTGATGGTGGAGTTGATTATGTTTTGAAGATATAATTTGATCCAATATCGTAAAAATTCCATTGTGCAACATTAACCTTAAAGGCTCGTTTACGTGAAATCCTAGAGAACCAAAGTTTGTATGAAAATATTTGCATTTGTTTGTATATGGTCAAACGTCTACATCATGTTCGCCCAGCTATGCTAAGAAGACAATATTTATATCCAGCTTGTCACTGTAGAGATGGCTGTGTAATTGTCGTATGTATGACGTAGATTTTACTAATATAGTTCGTATAATGATAACAAGATGAACCCTACCCAAATTGAATGATGTTATTATTTCGATTGGATTGATCATCCAATGCATGCAAGAGAACTTGTATGTGCCCCTGAAATGCGAGCGGAAGTAAGACATTTGGAAAAACTTAATCCAAAACTAAGAAAACTAATATTTCCTTTTTTTTTGGGCTAGGAAAATGTCGTCACTTGCATGTTGTTTGATTTCGTGTAATAGATGAATTTCTACACTTTTAATTACATATATGTTTATGGAGTTGGTTGTATTTTGTTTTATCTCACTCATGTGTACACGTTATTACTACTAAATCCAGCACCGAAACCTACTGTTGGTGAAGGGGTATTGGATCACAACCAGCTTAAAAGAATGATCTGGAAGCATAAAGCCAACAACAAACTATTGAAACAATTAAAACCGAAAGCATCAAAGTAGCATTTTGGTTAATAGGCTATCTGCACCAACATAAGGTAGAAAAGCTTGGTACCGATACGAAAGGGGATCGTAATAAAGCAATACTGACACAGAGGGTGATCAACATGACTTAGTTCCGAAAGCATAATGCAAGGAGTTGGAGACAAGCAAAGAAGAACATGAACTGGAAGCTAATGACCTGAGACCTAAAACAAAGAAAGGACTCCATGTTATTCGAAACATAAGCAGAGTGAGACGAAGGGCTATCGACACTAATTAACTTAGTGCCGATACAAAGGAAAATAAAGACATCAAAGTCAAAGATAACACTCTAAAAGCTAACTGTCGGAGTCAAGGCTTGTCGAATACTGAGACACAACGTTTAAAGCTATTCGTAGATGTACCGAAAGCATGCTTCTGCAAGACCGAAACCAATTTTCAGGACTCATCGAAAGTAAACCAAAGCTTATAAGAAGAAGGGTTATCGACACTAATTTTCTTAGTGTCGATACCGAAAGGGGTGGTTGTTCCAAGGTCATGAGAAATTGTAACACGAAAGCAAACACTATTAAGACTTGGAGGCAGAACCGGAACCTATTGCTGAAAGCCACTCCCGAAGCAATCCATACCAACTGGCTTTGTATCGATGCGGGAGGTAGAGACAACATCAAAGAGAAGCTCCTATGACCGGACCAATTTTCCGAAAGCCAAGACTGACACACCAAAGGCCAAATTATATCCGATAACAATGTTAAAATGGAGACCGAAGTCAAGGCAACCGGAACCAGATAGGTGAGAGGCGTCCGAAACCAAGCTGTCGCATCCTAAAAGCGCTACTGCTGAACCAAGGACAAAAGTGGACTTTTTCTCATTCCTCAGTCTTTTGCTCATTTCTTATAGAGTAAACCCTAATTTCTTAATCAATTTGTGGATTTACTTTGTAAATACTTATGTACTCAAATCAATGAACAATAATGAGTGAATCGACACTTAGCATATTTTCTATGATTTACCTTATTACTTCTTTCACCTATTTCCCTATGTATTCTCAACGATCGAATGCCTCATGCGCAAGTTTTGACCTAAACCCGGATTACCAAGAATGCCCTTCTACAGGCCATTTAGCTTCCTAACTTGTGTTCAGCTTAGGGAACCCTTATCCTAAGGTAACTGCTAGTTGTTGAGTCTTGAAAGCGCCCTTGATGGAAGAGTAACTAATCTTCGGGTTCTAAACCTTGATATCTAGGAAAAAGTGAACTAACTCAATCTCGTGGGAACTAAATAATCTCACTCTATCCTTAGATCCACTTCCTTAGAGCTATCCCCGGTGTTGATGAAAAATATAGTTAATATTTTGGCACTAAAAGGAGGGCTTGAACCTCCGGCCTTGTGGTAAACATCCACAATTCCAACTGTGTTGTTCCGTCCTGGATTGGACTAAGCTTGGAAGGAGCAAGACTATGGGTAAAGGGTCCCAACAAGAATCTTCCAGATCTGAAATGGCTATGTCAGGTATTACTAATCCGAGAGTGATGGAAGAACATAGATTGAGGATGGAAGCCTTACGGACCATCAACTGGAAAAATGGAAGTTGAACAATACGATCTTGATTGTTGAAATATTAACCCTTTCCACATGGGACGAATCCCGGTGTAATAACCCGGAAAATCTGAGCCAGTTTGAAAATTTTATTTTGGCTATTTTAGCGAATTTTGAATATTTAAAATGAATTATTTTAAATAATATCGACGAGAAATTTATTTTGAATTGAATTCGACGTATATATTTATATACGCCGTCGTTAGAATATAAATATTTATATTTAATTATATAACGAGCCTGAAATGGCGCGGTAGTTCGAAAATTCGATTTCTAATTTCAAATGAATATACAGAATTCGTTATAAGTCAGAATTGAACGAAACAAGAAATATTTGAATCTGATGAAGAATATCTTTCTAACGAAGTTGAGAAACTGAGATTTCACTTTAGAAGTTGAAAGATATGTCCAGTTGAAAATTCAGAAAAGTCGCTGTGGAATTTATATATATTTTAATATATATAAAGGCCTTGAAATTAGCCATTTTGCAAATGACCTCGGATTTCGACGAAACCAGTTTTGTTGGGTCCGTGATGTCAAGTTATTGCTAGGTTTCAAATTTCATAATTTTTCGAATCAATATGTGAGCGTGGCAAAGGAAAACGCGTTTGACCAGTTTTAGTTGATTTTAATCGACTGGAAATTGGCCATTTTTCTAACGGTCTCAGAATTCGACGAAACTAGTTTTGTTAGGACCGTATCGTCAATAAGAAGCTAGAAAATATTTTTCGGGAATTTCTAGAGTTAGTATGTGACCCCGGTAATTTGAAATGTACGTTTAAAATTCAATATAGTGATTTAAATGTAAATTTAACGGAAACTGATTGTAACAGCCGAATCAGCCTACGATACATATCCCATTATGCTCGGCATGGGGGTATTACGCTAGGGACGACGGTCGGTGCGTTTGAAATGGGGTTCGAATTAAAAGGTTGCTTTATTAAAATAAATTGAATTAAATATATATATTTCTTTATAATAACCCCGCCCCTTATCCTCTCAGTCCACATCAGAAAGAAGAAAAAAATAAAAAAAATAAAAAAAAACCCGCCGCCGCTATTTCCCCCCCCCCCCCCATCATCACGACGCCTCCTCCACGTCGGGCCCACCATCGGCCGTCCCCCTGCTCCGATCGCCGCCTCTCTCCCAGTCCTCCCGCGCTTCTCTCTCCTCTTCTAGTTAGATCGCCCGAAGCCCCCTGAAGCCCTAGTGCAGCCGCCCACCACCCCCTTTGGCACGATGAAGACCCCAGCGCCCCCCCGATCCCTGAAACCCCTCGCGCAGCCCCCAAAGTTCGCCACACACCTGAACGACTCCGGCAACTCCACCTCCGCCGACGCCTTCTTCCCCCCCTTTCTTCGCAGGTCGCTGTAAGTGATTTTATTTTTTTTTATTTTTTTTCTTTTCTTTCTTATATTTTTATTTTTAAATTCAGTAAATACTGATTTTAAAAAGATAAAAATACTGATTTTAAAAAGGTAAAGAAAACTGATTTTTAAAAGGATAAAATACTGATTTTAAAGATATAAAAAAAAACTGTTTTAAAAAGAAAGTAAAAAACCGATTTAAAAAGAAATTTTCTATTAGATGTTTAATGAAGATATGAAGTTAGATTTTTAATTTAATAAAGATTGGATTTTTTTATTTATTTATCTAGAGATGAGATTTTTATTTATAGAAAAATGGGATTTTTATATATTGAACTTCGATAGAAAAATGGGATTTTTATATATTGAACTTCGATAGAAAAATGGGATTTTTATATATTGAACTTCGATAGAAAAATGGGATTTTTATATATTGAACTTCGATAGAAAAATGGGATTTTTATATATTGAACTTCGATAGAAAAATGGGATTTTTATATATTGAACTTCGATAGAAAAATGGGATTTTTATATATTGAACTTCGATAGAAAAATGGGATTTTTATATATTGAACTTTGAAATAAACATAGGATTTTTATATATTGAACTTTGAAATAAAAATATGATTTTTATATATCGAATAGCGAAGTAAAAATTTGATTTTTCTATATTGAATAACAAGGTAAAAATGTGATTTTTATCTATTGAATTTCGAAATAAAAATATGATTTTTATATATTGAGTAGCGAAGTCAAAATTCGATTTTTATATATTGAATAACATAGTAAAAATTCGATTTTTACATATGTAGAGAATACGGGCGAAGGTGACAAAAAGGCGAAACGACGAAGACTTCTGCAAAAGAAGAGTCGAGATGTTTGGATAGCTATATGTGAGAACTTCTTACCTTTCAATTTTATTTTTCTAGTTATATATATATATACTAGGATGTAGACGGTGTTTAGTAGCACCCGACACCCGTCCACAGACCATGGACTTGTTTGTTTGGTTGTGTAGTTGGTTAGATTACTTGATTTGAATTTGGTTGTTTGGTGAAATTGAATTGTTTGGTGAAATGAATGGATTGATTGATATGTGAATGGCGTGGGCCTTCACTAGACCGGGGATAAGGCTAGGCCTTGTCCCGTTTCTAGTATCGTGCCGTTATGCCGCCGAAATTTTCTAAAATATGTTAGAAAAATAAAAATATCATTTTTATTGAATAAATGAATTGAATAGAAATTCATAAGTTGGAATAAAATGTTTTATCGTTAAAAATATAATTTTTAACGTGAATTTGAATAAATAAATATTCATTTACAAACCAGACGGTTTGTTTATGTACACTTATTTGAATGACATTGATTGGGACGATAAATTTTACACATCGCCCAACTGCACAAATAAAATCTGTGTTTGATTGTTTGAAACCCCACACGGGTGTTGGGATGAAATTTGAAGTTCACTCATCCTGATTGATTAAATATGTCGATCGATTGATTGACAGGCTGTTATAAGCGTTGAATATCTATATTTGATGCTTATACAGTGTAGTGCACTTTGGTTGATGGTTGATTATTTTTCAATGCTATTATATACATGTGTTGTATGGAAATCCATATAATTAATTTTATATGGTAGTTGATTGGGCCTCATTCCAATTTGAAAAATAAAGAAAATTTGAAAATAGAAATTATGAAGCCGTGTTGATTAGATTGACGCCATTTTGACGTGATCGATATTTATATCGATTTTATTCATTTTAAAATGAATATTGAAAAGTGATTTCGAGATCAACGATTTCGAAATGAATTGAATTGAAAACGATTTCGAAATGAATTGAATTGAAAATGATTTCGAAATGAATTGAATTGAAAACGATTTCGAAATGAATTGAATTGAAAACGATTTCGAAATGAATTGAATTGAAAACGATTTCGAAATGAATTGAATTGAAAACGATTTCGAAATGAATTGAATTGAAAACGATTTCGAAATGAATTGATTGAAAACGATTTCGAAATGAATTGAATTGAAAACGATTTCGAAATGAATTGAATTGAAAACGATTTCGAAATGAATTGAATTGAAAACGATTTCGAAATGAATTGAATTGAAAACGATTTCGAAATGAATTGAATTGAAAACGATTTCGAAATGAATTGAATTGAAAACGATTTCGAAATGAATTGAATTGAAAACGATTTCGAAATGAATTGAATTGAAAACGATTTCGAAATGAATTGAATTGAAAACGATTTCGAAATGAATTGAATTGAAAACGATTTCGAAATGAATTGAATTGAAAACGATTTCGAAATGAATTGAATTGAAAACGATTTCGAAATGAATTGAATTGAAAACGATTTCGAAATGAATTGAATTGAAAACGATTTCGAAATGAATTGAATTGAAAACGATTTCGAAATGAATTGAATTGAAAACGATTTCGAAATGAATTGAATTGAAAACGATTTCGAAATGAATTGAATTGAAAACGATTTCGAAATGAATTGAATTGAAAACGATTTCGAAATGATTTGAATTGAAAACGATTTCGAAATGAATTGAATTGAAAACGATTTCGAAATGAATTGAATTGAAAACGATTTCGAAATGAATTGAATTGAAAACGATTTCGAAATGAATTGAATTGAAAACGATTTCGAAATGAATTGAATTGAAAACGATTTCGAAATGAATTGAATTGAAAACGATTTCGAAATGAATTGAATTGAAAACGATTTCGAAATGAATTGAATTGAAAACGATTTCGAAATGAATTGAATTGAAAACGATTTCGAAATGAATTGAATTGAAAATGATTTCGAAATGAATTGAAAACGAATTCAAATTGAATTGAAAGCAAATTGAAATGAATTCAAATGGAATTGAAATTTGAATTGAATAGAAATGAATTTTAAAACGAATTTATAGAGAAGAATTCAATTTTGATTTGAATTGAAACGGAAGTTGAAATTGCTTTTGAAACGAATTTAAAACTATTTATATAATTCGTTTTAAATAGAAATCGATGAAATATATATTATATATATAATATATAATATAATGGCCTGAATAGAACGAGCCGCGTCGCGGCAGTTCGCGAATTTCGACCATTTATTTCGAACGGACATTACGGGAGATCCGACCGTCGGATTCTCCTAAAACCGGAACCGTTGGGTTCGTATCGAAAAGAGCTTTCTAATGAATGTTAGAAATTTGAAATCTAACGGTTGGATTTGGAGATACGTCCAAATCAAATTCGAAAAGGGTCGCTGTAAGTGCAGTTCGATGACCGTTGATGGAAATCGACTGTACAGGCCTTGATAAAATTATTAAAAATAGTAATAATTTATGTAAAATCATAAGAAATGATTTAGAAAGAATTGGGATGAAAAACTCCATATTTGAAAAGATAAACGTAGATTTTTATCGAAATGAACTAGTTTTGAACTAGAAATATAATTCTATTTATTTTTAAATAAATAAATTGAATTTGAAAAGGGTTTTAAAAATAACCAGAATTTCCAATGATTGCATTGGAGTGGATTTGAATCGAAATTGTCTTCGGAATATTTCGATGTTGGAATTCGTGATTATACAGGTGTCGTTATGGAAATTTGAAAGATATATTTATATCGTTATTTCCAATACGACATTTGTTAGTCGTAGAATTTGATATTAAATATAAGCCGATATATTTTCTATTCAGAGCCTTGTATTGAATATCAAATGTGATTTGGGGTTTGTCGTGAATGGTGTCTTCACTAACACTGTTCTTGAACCCAATTGAGAAAAGATTAAATCTTTTTATTTAGATTTAATGAAGTGTACCAATTAAATGAGATTTCATTGGAATTGAATATATATTGATTTTTGGGTTTATCGTGGACAGTGTTTTAAATAACACTCGTTCTTTAACCCGATAATTAATGAAGGTGATTTTGGGTTTATTGTGAACTGTGTTTTTAAATGACACTGATTCTTTAACCCAGAGAAATATTAAAACTAAGTGGAGTTTTAATGAATCTTTAATTAGATTGAAAAGATTGAGAATGGAGTATCACCAGTTTTACTCCAGGCGATAGTTAAATCTTTAATTAGATTTGAACGTGAAATGGTAATTGAATTTACCGATAACACCGTAGTGTTAGATATGAAGTATTACCAGTTTTACTTCATGGGATGAATAGGTTGGGATTGGGAAATTAAAACAAATGATTACTTCGGCAAGGTTCGTTAATCCCGACTAGTTTGAATTGATATTCAAAAATAGATTAAAGAATAAATTAAAGAATTTATCTTTGATAAAATCAATGAGAACCTTTCCCTATGAATGTGAAATTTAGGAATTAACTGTCGGTTAGCCAAACAGAATGGTTTTCTGAATATTGATCTGATGTTGGTTTCGGCCTTCGGGGTTAATATTTGGGGAATTATTCTCTTGATTAATTTACGGTTAGTGACTAATGAATTGGAATGAGGCGTATGTTGTGTTTGTGTAACACTTATTTAAAATATACGCGAGTTATTCGGAAAGTCCGGGTTTATCCCATTCTGAATAACTGATACGACGATAAGTCGAAGATGAAGACGATGGTCGAAGACCGGAGGTCTTCACGTCGTTTGGGTGCTTACTGATGATCTTGATTGGGCTGTACACCCAAGAAGATGGAAACAGTTAGTGATCGTCCAGACGTACTTGGAGATCGATGGATATGCGAGGTACTAGGTGCCTCCGGTTTCGTTCAGACCCAGAACGGACTTGTAAATGGACTGTGTGTCTGACATTGGATTTTAGTCCGTGTGATTGATCTCTATTAAATATATATCTGTTTGGCGGCGGAGAATTTATTCTCTTGCTTAACGCCCTTCTCTGAGACGTACGAGCTCAGGGGTTATATATTGATGGATATCAAACGCATGGAGTGAATTGCCTGTGTGGCATGCCTAAGTGGCAGTTGATCGAGGCTTCTGTTGAAAAGCAAAGTCTTGTGGTGATGATCAAAGCACGGCCTTTGTGGCGTAGCTTTGTGTAACGTTTACCTCGCGTGTTTCACACCCGGAATGAACCAAAAACGGGAGACGGACGTCAGGGAGGGCATGCGTTTCTTTCTAGCTAGAAGTGGCGTCAGTGGTTTTACACGCCCTGACGAGTTTGACTTATGTGGTTTTTGCTGTTGCGAGGCGCCTCGGTTATATCGGTTTCGGCCGATGCATTCTGGTCGGCTGACGGACCAGACTTACACCCCATAGGGTGGGGAGACGTAGTGTTCAGGCATAATAATCCACATCGGTGGACCGGCCCTGAGGATCCAGGGGGCAGTTGCGGCTGTTCCTGAGACACGGGCTAGAGCGTCTCGAATCGGTTGAGGACTATCTTTTGCCTCGGTTCATAGAGGGAAACCCAATTTCCAAATACGTGATTCTGCGGTTTTATTTGTAGAGCCTAGTATGGCGACATAGTGGGATGGGGCATTCATGCCGCCTATGATTGATACTTATGATTTGAAGTTGTTTTATACACTATGCACTTATGATAGTATCAAATGATTTGTTTTAAACGTATCAAGCATCCTTGGCTATTATAAGGTAAAAACCCTATCCTCCGGCTTGCGTTGTATTGTGTGATGGGAACTGGGTCTTATAATAGCTTCATTCTTCTTTATTTAGCATTGCGCTGTTGTTTTATGCACTGGTATTCTTGGGAGGAAACCCGTTCCGTGTTATACGGCGTGGTCCCTTGATTTACCGAACTTTAAAATAAAAGATTATAACTGTTTTAGTTCTCACACCAGTCACATGACTGACCTGGAGTTTATTGTTTTAACCTAAACTCTGGGTGCCCCTATTTTGACACGGGCAGCTAGTAGTTTTGGTTTTGCAGATTTATATTCACAGGATCCTGGTTTACAGCTGGAACGATATCCGGAAAGCTTTGTATCCGTATATCTCTTCTAGTTGTGTATTGTATTATTTTCCGCTGATATGTATTTAAATGTAATTTAAATCTCTGATATTTCTGTGTAATATTCATTTATACTCTGCATATTCTTGTAATCTGATGCATTGTTGTAATATACAATGAAACGTTCTTCTGTATGCGTTCTATTTTGTCATGTTCTCAAACGATAGGGCGTTTCGAACGGTTTGGGTCGGTTTAGCGACTGGTTCGGACCGAGCGAAATTCCTTGTCGTCACAGTTGGTATCAGAGCTTTGGTTTACAAAGCAGAGAACAAGGCACATTAGAACTGTACGAAAGAATTCATTAGATATTGGATTAGCAATATCCAATGGAATGACTCGTTAGAGATAGGATCAGTAGTATCCTAGAACGAGTGTGAAGAGTATATTTTTTTCAAATGAAAACAAAATTTGTTTTGAAAATTTAAATCAATTATTCGTATTTGATTTTCTATATATTGAGTTGGACAGTCCTGTATATAAAGATTTTGCGTATACGTCTGATCCACGTGTATTTGAAATTTTAATATACTGGATAGATATAGAATTACACTATAGTCGCCCGGGGATGATGTTGATAATGACCATGGCATCATCAATAATTATGTTCGTGTTTCGAAGGTGTGATTTCTATATATTTCCTATTGACTGGTGTGAGAACCAAAATTAGATAGGGCTTATTGTTGTGATTTGGCATCAAAAATGTGAATTTTTGACTATATATCAAAATTATGAATTTGAAACTCTAATTCACTAATTGATTGATGTTTGTGTTGTATGTTTATTTGTTTGATAATTTTTAGCCATTTAGCCTAATTAAATCAAATATTGAACTGTATTGAAGATTGGTCGCATTTGCTTGCATATACTTGCACTTACATTGAACAGGTCAAAGCAAGGAGGCTAGAGCAGAGAATAAAATTTGTTTGCCCGACAAATAGGTACATGTTTACTACATAATTTACTGTTTTGTTTGGGTGATGATGATTTTGTGAGCCTATTGGCTAGCCGCTTGGCTTTTTCTTTTTCTTTTTGAGATCTGAAGGACCGGGGAAGCTATTTGAAATTCCCCGATGCTCCTATTGCAGGGGAGGTTATGGCGAAATTTTTCAAAAATTTAGGGTGTTAGCCAAATTTTTGAAATTTTGAAAATTCTCAGAAACTGAAAAGTTGGAGAATTTAAGCCGGATCGAACTTAGAGTTGATTAATCAAACCACTTTCGACTTTGTTCCTTTTCGGGGACGAAAAGTTTTAAGTGGGGGAGATTGTAATAACCCGGAAAATCTGAGCCAGTTTGAAATTTTTATTTTGGCCATTTTAGCGAATTTTGAATATTTAAAATGAATTATTTTAAATAATATCGACGAGAAATTTATTTTGAATTGAATTCGACGTATATATTTATATACGCCGTCGTTAGAATATAAATATTTATATTTAATTATATAACGAGCCTGAAATGGCGCGGTAGTTCGAAAATTCGATTTCTAATTTCAAATGAATATACAGAATTCGTTATAAGTCAGAATTGAACGAAACAAGAAATATTTGAATCTGATGAAGAATATCTTTCTAACGAAGTTGAGAAACTGAGATTTCACTTTAGAAGTTGAAAGATATATCCAGTTGAAAATTCAGAAAAGTCGCTGTGGAATTTATATATATTTTAATATATATAAAGGCCTTGAAATTAGCCGTTTTGCAAATGACCTCGGATTTCGACGAAACCAGTTTTGTTGGGTCCGTGATGTCAAGTTATTGCTAGGTTTCAAATTTCATAATTTTTCGAATCAATATGTGAGCGTGGCAAAGGAAAACGCGTTTGACCAGTTTCAGTTGATTTTAATCGACTGGAAATTGGCCATTTTTCTAACGGTCTCAGAATTCGACGAAACTAGTTTTGTTAGGACCGTATCGTCAATAAGAAGCTAGAAAATATTTTTCGGGAATTTCTAGAGTTAGTATGTGACCCCGGTAATTTGAAATGTACGTTTAAAATTCAATATAGTGATTTAAATGTAAATTTAACGGAAACTGATTGTAACAGCCGAATCAGCCTACGATACATATCCCATTGTGCTCGGCATGGGGGTATTACGCTAGGGACGACGGTCGGTGGGTTTGAAATGGGGTTCGAATTAAAAGGTTGCTTTATTAAAATAAATTGAATTAAATATATATATTTCTTTATAATAACCCCCCCTTATCCTCTCAGTCCACATCAGAAAGAAGAAAAAATAAAAAAAATAAAAAAAACCGCCGCCGCTATTTCCCCCCCCATCATCACGACGCCTCCTCCACGTCGGGCCCACCATCGGCCGTCCCCCTGCTCCGATCGCCGCCTCTCTCCCAGTCCTCCCGCGCTTCTCTCTCCTCTTCTAGTTAGATCGCCCGAAGCCCCCTGAAGCCCTAGTGCAGCCGCCCACCACCCCCTTTGGCGCGATGAAGACCCCAGCGCCCCCCCCCCCCCGATCCCTGAAACCCCTCGCGCAGCCCCCAAAGTTCGCCATCCACCTGAACGACTCCGGCAACTCCACCTCCGCCGACGCCTTCTTTCCCCCCCCCCCCCCCCATTCTTCGCAGGTCGCTGTAAGTGATTTTATTTTTTTTTATTTTTTTTCTTTTCTTTCTTATATTTTTATTTTTAAATTCAGTAAATACTGATTTTAAAAAGATAAAAATACAGATTTTAAAAAGATAAAGAAAACTGATTTTTAAAAGGATAAAATACTGATTTTAAAGATATAAAAAAAAACTGTTTTAAAAAGAAAGTAAAAAACTGATTTAAAAAGAAATTTTCTATTAGATGTTTAATGAAGATATGAAGATAGATTTTTAATTTAATAAAGATTGGATTTTTTTTATTTATTTATCTAGAGATGAGATTTTTATTTATAGAAAAATGGGATTTTTATATATTGAACTTCGATAGAAAAATGGGATTTTTATATATTGAACTTCGATAGAAAAATGGGATTTTTATATATTGAACTTCGATAGAAAAATGAGATTTTTATATATTGAACTTCGATAGAAAAATGGGATTTTTATATATTGAACTTCGATAGAAAAATGGGATTTTTATATATTGAACTTCGATAGAAAAATGGGATTTTTATATATTGAACTTCGATAGAAAAATGGGATTTTTATATATTGAACTTCGATAGAAAAATGGGATTTTTATATATTGAACTTCGATAGAAAAATGGGATTTTTATATATTGAACTTTGAAATAAACATAGGATTTTTATATATTGAACTTTGAAATAAAAATATGATTTTTATATATCGAATAGCGAAGTAAAAATTTGATTTTTCTATATTGAATAACAAGGTAAAAATGTGATTTTTATCTATTGAATTTCGAAATAAAAATATGATTTTTATATATTGAGTAGCGAAGTCAAAATTCGATTTTTATATATTGAATAACATAGTAAAAATTCGATTTTTACATATGTAGAGAATACGGGCGAAGGTGACAAAAAGGCGAAACGACGAAGACTTCTGCAAAAGAAGAGTCGAGATGTTTGGATAGCTATATGTGAGAACTTCTTACCTTTCAATTTAATTTTTCTAGTTATATATATATATATATATACTAGGATGTAGACGGTGTTTAGTAGCACCCGACACCCGTCCACAGACCATGGACTTGTTTGTTTGGTTGTGTAGTTGGTTAGATTACTTGATTTGAATTTGGTTGTTTGGTGAAATTGAATTGTTTGGTGAAATGAATGGATTGATTGATATGTGAATGGCGTGGGCCTTCACTAGACCGGGGATAAGGCTAGGCCTTGTCCCGTTTCTAGTATCGTGCCGTTATGCCGCCGAAATTTTCTAAAATATGTTAGAAAAATAAAAATATCATTTTTATTGAATAAATGAATTGAATAGAAATTCATAAGTTGGAATAAAATGTTTTATCGTTAAAAATATAATTTTTAACGTGAATTTGAATAAATAAATATTCATTTACAAACCAGACGGTTTGTTTATGTACACTTATTTGAATGACATTGATTGGGACGATAAATTTTACACATCGCCCAACTGCACAAATAAAATCTGTGTTTGATTGTTTGAAACCCCACACGGGTGTTGGGATGAAATTTGAAGTTCACTCATCCTGATTGATTAAATATGTCGATCGATTGATTGACAGGCTGTTATAAGCGTTGAATATCTATATTTGATGCTTATACAGTGTAGTGCACTTTGGTTGATGGTTGATTATTTTTCAATGCTATTATATACATGTGTTGTATGGAAATCCATATAATTAATTTTATATGGTAGTTGATTGGGCCTCATTCCAATTTGAAAAATAAAGAAAATTTGAAAATAGAAATTATGAAGCCGTGTTGATTAGATTGACGCCATTTTGACGTGATCGATATTTATATCGATTTTATTCATTTTAAAATGAATATTGAAAAGTGATTTCGAGATCAACGATTTCGAAATGAATTGAATTGAAAACGATTTCGAAATGAATTGAATTGAAAACGATTTCGAAATGAATTGAATTGAAAACGATTTCGAAATGAATTGAATTGAAAACGATTTCGAAATGAATTGAATTGAAAACGATTTCGAAATGAATTGAATTGAAAACGATTTCGAAATGAATTGAATTGAAAACGATTTCGAAATGAATTGAATTGAAAACGATTTCGAAATGAATTGAATTGAAAACGATTTCGAAATGAATTGAATTGAAAACGATTTCGAAATGAATTGAATTGAAAACGATTTCGAAATGAATTGAATTGAAAACGATTTCGAAATGAATTGAATTGAAAACGATTTCGAAATGAATTGAATTGAAAACGATTTCGAAATGAATTGAATTGAAAACGATTTCGAAATGAATTGAATTGAAAACGATTTCGAAATGAATTGAATTGAAAACGATTTCGAAATGAATTGAATTGAAAACGATTTCGAAATGAATTGAAAACGAATTCAAATTGAATTGAAAGCAAATTGAAATGAATTCAAATGGAATTGAAATTTGAATTGAATAGAAATGAATTTTAAAACGAATTTATAGAGAAGAATTCAATTTTGATTTGAATTGAAACGGAAGTTGAAATTGCTTTTGAAACGAATTTAAAACTATTTATATAATTCGTTTTAAATAGAAATCGACGAAATATATATTATATATATTATATATAATATAATGGCCTGAATAGAACGCGTCGCGGCAGTTCGCGAATTTCGACCATTTATTTCGAACGGACATTACGGGAGATCCGACCGTCGGATTCTCCTAAAACCGGAACCGTTGGGTTCGTATCGAAAAGAGCTTTCTAATGAATGTTAGAAATTTGAAATCTAACGGTTGGATTTGGAGATACGTCCAAATCAAATTCGAAAAGGGTCGCTGTAAGTGCAGTTCGATGACCGTTGATGGAAATCGACTGTACAGGCCTTGATAAAATTATTAAAAATAGTAATAATTTATGTAAAATCATAAGAAATGATTTAGAAAGAATTGGGATGAAAAACTCCATATTTGAAAAGATAAAAGTAGATTTTTATCGAAATGAACTAGTTTTGAACTAGAAATATAATTCTATTTATTTTTAAATAAATAAATTGAATTTGAAAAGGGTTTTAAAAATAACCAGAATTTCCAATGATTGCATTGGAGTGGATTTGAATCGAAATTGTCTTCGGAATATTTCGATGTTGGAATTCGTGATTATACAGGTGTCGTTATGGAAATTTGAAAGATATATTTATATCGTTATTTCCAATACGACATTTGTTAGTCGTAGAATTTGATATTGAATATAAGCCGATATATTTTCTATTCAGAGCCTTGTATTAAATATCAAATGTGATTTGGGGTTTGTCGTGAATGGTGTCTTCACTAACACTGTTCTTGAACCCAGTTGAGAAAAGATTAAATCTTTTTATTTAGATTTAATGAAGTGTACCAATTAAATGAGATTTCATTGGAATTGAATTGATATTGATTTTTGGGTTTATCGTGGACAGTGTTTTAAATAACACTCGTTCTTTAACCCGATAATTAATGAAGGTGATTTTGGGTTTATTGTGAACTGTGTTTTTAAATGACACTGATTCTTTAACCCAGAGAAATATTAAAACTAAGTGGAGTTTTAATGAATCTTTAATTAGATTGAAAAGATTGAGAATGGAGTATCACCAGTTTTACTCCAGGCGATAGTTAAATCTTTAATTAGATTTGAACGTGAAATGGTAATTGAATTTACCAATAACACCGTGGTGTTAGATATGAAGTATTACCAGTTTTACTTCATGGGATGAATAGGTTGGGATTGGGAAATTAAAACAAATGATTACTTCGGCAAGGTTCGTTAATCCCGACTAGTTTGAATTGATATTCAAAAATAGATTAAAGAATAAATTAAAGAATTTATCTTTGATAAAATCAATGAGAACCTTTCCCTATGAATGTGAAATTTAGGAATTAACTGTCGGTTAGCCAAACAGAATGGTTTTCTGAATATTGATCTGATGTTGGTTTCGGCCTTCGGGGTTAATATTTGGGGAATTATTCTCTTGATTAATTTACGGTTAGTGACTAATGAATTGGAATGAGGCGTATGTTGTGTTTGTGTAACACTTATTTAAAATATACGCGAGTTATTCGGAAAGTCCGGGTTTATCCCATTCTGAATAACTGATACGACGATAAGTCGAAGATGAAGACGATGGTCGAAGACCGGAGGTCTTCACGTCGTTTGGGTGCTTACTGATGATCTTGATTGGGCTGTACACCCAAGAAGATGGAAACAGTTAGTGATCGTCCAGACGTACTTGGAGATCGATGGATATGCGAGGTACTAGGTGCCTCCGGTTTCGTTCAGACCCAGAACGGACTTGTAAATGGACTGTGTGTCTGACATTGGATTTTAGTCCGTGTGATTGATCTCTATTAAATATATATCTGTTTGGCGGCGGAGAATTTATTCTCTTGCTTAACGCCCTTCTCTGAGACGTACGAGCTCAGGGGTTATATATTGATGGATATCAAACGCATGGAGTGAATTGCCTTTGTGGCATGCCTAAGTGGCAGTTGATCGAGGCTTCTGTTGAAAAGCAAAGTCTTGTGGTGATGATCAAAGCACGGCCTTTGTGGCGTAGCTTTGTGTAACGTTTACCTCGCGTGTTTCACACCCGGTATGAACCAAAAACAGGAGACGGACGTCAGGGAGGGCATGCGTTTCTTTCTAGCTAGAAGTGGCGTCAGTGGTTTTACACGCCCTGACGAGTTTGACTTATTTGGTTGTTGCTGTTGCGAGGCGCCTCGGTTATATCGGTTTCGGCCGATGCATTCTGGTCGGCTGACGGACCAGACTTACACCCCATAGGGTGGGGAGACGTAGTGTTCAGGCATAATAATCCACATCGGTGGACCGGCCCTGAGGATCCAGGGGGCAGTTGCGGCTGTTCCTGAGACACGGGCTAGAGCGTCTCGAATCGGTTGAGGACTATCTTTTGCCTCGGTTCATAGAGGGAAACCCAATTTCCAAATACGTGATTCTGCGGTTTTATTTGTAGAGCCTAGTATGGCGACATAGTGGGATGGGGCATTCATGCCGCCTATGATTGATACTTATGATTTGAAGTTGTTTTATACACTATGCACTTATGATAGTATCAAATGATTTGTTTTAAACGTATCAAGCATCCTTGGCTATTATAAGGTAAAAACCCTATCCTCCGGCTTGCGTTGCATTGTGTGATGGGAACTGGGTCTTATAATAGCTTCATTCTTCTTTATTTAGCATTGCGCTGTTGTTTTATGCACTGGTATTCTTGGGAGGAAACCCATTCCGTGTTATACGGCGTGGTCCCTTGATTTACCGAACTTTAAAATAAAAGATTATAACTGTTTTAGTTCTCACACCAGTCACATGACTGACCTGGAGTTTATTGTTTTAACCTAAACTCTGGGTGCCCCTATTTTGACACGGGCAGCTAGTAGTTTTGGTTTTGCAGATTTATATTCACAGGATCCTGGTTTACAGCTGGAACGATATCCGGAAAGCTTTGTATCCGTATATCTCTTCTAGTTGTGTATTGTATTATTTTCCGCTGATATGTATTTAAATGTAATTTAAATCTCTGATATTTCTGTGTAATACTCATTTATACTCTGCATATTCTTGTAATCTGATGCATTGTTGTAATATACAATGAAACGTTCTTCTGTATGCGTTCTATTTTGTCATGTTCTCAAACGATAGGGCGTTTCGAACGGTCTGGGTCGGTTTAGCGACTGGTTCGGACCGAGCGAAATTCCTTGTCGTCACACCCGGCCTTAGCTTTAAGTTTTTCTACATCAAAGGAGTATAATCCATTCTCTCACATAAGAAGGGTTATCCATGAGCAAATTAAATGAACGGTATTCGAGCAAGGAATAATTAGGGATTTCAACCGTTTTACTTCCAAATGGACTAAAAGAATAGCACTACAGTCTCAAGACGCTTTGAAAAGAAGGATCGAAGATATAAAAGAAGTAATGAGACTATAACGTCCCGTATTTCTATGGTAAAATAATCTATTTATTTAATTATATAAAATAGTGTTTAGAGATTTAAATGGTCATTTGAATAAATAATATTGAATATTTAATTAATATAAATAATAGAATAATATATTTATTTTTGAAATAATCGGAAATAACAAAATTCACAATATTGTGTGAATTGGACAATTTAAAGTATATAATTCAGTTTAGAATTGAATTATATTAACGAATTTATATTTAAATGTCAGTTGAACATATAATTTATAATATAATTATAATTGAGCTCCAAATGGCGCGGTAGTTCGTAATTTGGCGATTAGAACTTTAAACGAATATACAGAATCCGTTTTAAGCCGGATTTCTGTGAAACAAGAAACGTTTGAAGCTGGTGAAGTATATTTTTCTAATGGAAGAGAAAAATCGGGATTTCATTGTGTAGATTTTGAGTTAGGTCCAAATCAAATTTTTGAAAAGTCGCTATGGAATTCCTTTATAATTTATAATGATTTATTTATATTAAAAAGGATTTTTAATATAAATTGGGTATCGATTTAACACTGGATTTGAAATATGGAGTCGTAAATCCAGATATGTATATTTTGAAGTCGGATAATATTCTGTTGTGAATATATACAATAATATTAAATTATTAATATTAAATTTAATTATTTTTAAATATATTAATATTTAAATGGGTTTATTTAAAGCTTTAAGAATAGCCAGTTTTGCAAACGAACTCCGTTTTCGACGAAACTAATTTTGTTGGATCCGAAACATTAAATTATTATTAGATTTCAATTTTCATGATTTTTGGAGTCAGTATGTGACCGTACGACATATTAATGTGAAATACAATCAATAATTTGACTTTAAAAATACGCTGTGTGAGCAAACGGACTCGGAATTTGACGAAAAAAGTTTTATTGGGTTCGTAATGTCGAACTATAGCTGGCATGTCCATTTTGACCAAATTTGGATATTGTATGTGATCATATGGATTTTTAAAAGATAAATACAAATAGCGGTTGATTAAAAACGAATATTAAATCGAATATTAAAATATTAAACTACACTATAAATACACTAGGTATCCTCCAATCCTAGACCATTTTATTTCTCAGTCAAAAAAACCGTAGGTGCCATATTTTCTCCATTTCCTAAATAATTCGACATTTTAGAAATCCACAACAAATCGAAGAAATTTCTATAAATCACGTGAGGTATATATTTGGAATCGTTGAAGAGAGAGTTTCAAGCTCGTATGGGTATTATCAGACTCGGTGGGTTTTTTTTAGAAGTCGAACCACAACAAGGAGTCTAGGGCTAGCGGTTGTGAGCGGTATAGGCAATTTGAGATGTTTTTGAGACTAGGTACTTGTTCTTGGGATTGAGGCGAGCAAGTCAGTGGTATTTTTGTGATTTCTGGTTATTAATTTGTTCGATGTTCTTCAGGCTACTGTGCGTGATACAAAAATCGTGATTTGCAAGATGGGTTAGAACTGGGCACAGAAAAGATGGAAGGGTGGAGCTTGAGGGGAGGAGTTAAATGGTGATTTTTGTTTTGGTGATAGTGGTGTATGGAGGGAGCGATTGGTAGAAGAAGAGTTCGATTATGGTTTTGTTTTCTTCGTGAGGAACAACAGAAGTTACGGGAAGGATTAAATTGTGGAAGACAATGAGCGGTATTTAAAACGTGGAGTAAGGATTTGAAGAGGAGTTGAAGTGAATTTAGGTGATTTTCTTGTTGAATTCAAAAGGGTTGGAGAAGGTGAATGATAAAGGGAGAATCAGAGCTGGAAATGTCGGGTTTGAGAAATAAAAGGAGTGCAGTTTTAATTCGTCGAGGAAGAAATAAGATTGACTGCAATTAAGGTTATCCAGATTTAATAAGGTGATTGGGGAATTTAAAGAAATTATTAATTAACTTATTATTCGTTCAATCTTGTAAAATCGACAACTTTTGCATACATGATCAGAATTCAGCAATCCAAGGTCCGTTGGGATCGTATGGACGGTGGCTATACAATGGAACAGACTGAGAGTGAATTAGAGCTCATTACAATTTATAGCGAAATAAATTGTCTGTCTGAATCAACGGACAATTATCGTTATTTAACGATGACCGTCCAATGTGAGTAATTCTCACTAACTTTGTACAGTTTATATTTTTATAAATATAATCTAGTGTTGATAAATGATGATTGATTGCTATGTATTGATTGTTTGGTTGAATTGTTGACTTATTGGTTGAAAATATAAATATAATTATATATATATATATAAATCATTGTTCAAATATTGATTCTGTTTATCAGAATATTCTATATTGAAATGAAAGAGATGTTATTTATGTTGTTTAACATATGTGATACAAGGAAACAGGTTGGAGGGATCCAACAGGATTACTCAATATTTATAATACTGTTTGTTTTCATATATTGTGATATATAATCTGTGTTTGATTATGGGTGTGTAGATGATGTTGATCATGGTTATTTGGTATTTCAAATACCATAAGAAATACCGGAATGTGAATAAAGGAATATTTGACGAGATATAAAAGAATTATGAGAAGATTGTTTAAAGTGGATATTAATTAGAAATCTTTTTTAACAAATAGATTTAAAAGATTAATTTATAAATAATGTTTTATAAATTAAATAAAATATTTATCATTTGATAAACAGAATATATAAGACTGAATTTATATTATTTTTCACCTACTATTTTAAATCCATTAACTAATAGCATTTTTACACGTATTTAAGTCCATTACCATTGTTACCAAATAATACAAATACACATAATTTCTATCAACATGATGTCAAGGAAATAAATCTAGAATCAACAACAAATATCAGTGTAATAATTATACATTAATGATATCTTAACCATTGTATCAGTGTAATAATTATACCTTAGAAGCATTATCGATATCTCCTAAGAAAACAAAAAAGATCTTAATCATTGTATTTAACTATAGTGCCCTTTTTACCTAAATGGGCATCTATTTATTATACAATACAACGCAAGGGTATAAAGAATCTAATATTTAAAAATGGGGGAAATTTTAAAAAAAAATTCAACTTGCTAACTTAAGAACTCCTAGCTAATAAAAATATGCACTGAACATGATACAATTGTCAAACTATTAGATGTTATGCATAAATGGATAAATAAAAATCAATATCCATGTCTGAAGCATTCAATAATTTGCAAAAGTGTGAAATAACATATATGA
Organism: Allium sativum; assembly: GCA_030737875.1. Taxonomy (NCBI): domain Eukaryota; kingdom Viridiplantae; phylum Streptophyta; class Magnoliopsida; order Asparagales; family Amaryllidaceae; genus Allium; species Allium sativum. The sequence goes on from CM060920.1 coordinate 1,003,930,889, forward strand.
AAACAAATAATATAAAAAAACTAAACCAAAATCAATCATCATCTTGATGAAAAAAATTGAATAGAGGCGGTTTTTTCAATCCAACCATCGAATCCTAGTAACATCCTTATATTAATACTTAAATATAAATATTATTTTAATTTAAATTTGTAAAAAAATTAGCAAGGCTAAAGTTAAATGAAAGGTTCCCAAAATAGGCTTTGTTATCCAAAAACTATGTGTAGACCATACCACTTGGACCAAAAATCACATAGAAAAGAAAGACTTAAAACAAAAGAAATGAATATGGAGAGGGTAATTTGGGAATTTTACGGTCGGACCAAATAAAGATTAGTGAGAATTATTATATAGATTATTATTATTATATAGATTACTTTTGCATATACATAAGTGTCGGTTTTGTTCAAAATAACATTTAAATTAACTTACATAATAACCTAGCATGAATTCGAATAAAAGGCCTACTAGCTACTAGTTTGCATTGTTTTGGTACCATTTTTTTGTTATGCATGGCAGCAAACTAAAAAAATTAGATTTATAATGCATCGTATTATATAACCAGGCCCGACCCAAAGCAAATTTGGGCCCTGGGCAAACAAGTTGCAAAGAAAAAAAAATAAGTTCACTGTGCCTTAAACAAACAGGTTGCAAAACGAAAAGTTGTTGCTATCAAGAATCGAACCCTAACCATTTAGTTGCAAAAGGATTAATGCTTCCATTCAGCCACATCCTTATTTATGGTAATACATAATGGTCTGATTTTTCTTTCATAGGTGCTAATGGAACATTAGTAAAAATAATAATTTTGGTCCCTTCCAACGGATTGGTCCCTGGGCCGTCGCCCGGCTAGCCCAGGGCCAGCCCTGTATATAACATGACTACTGTACTTCGATCATTCTAATCTGTTTTTATATATCGAATTGAGGATTATTGTTGAATCACTCCTTCATCTTGGTTTTCATTTTCTGTAGTTACATTTTCCATTTCGTGATTCAGCGATTAGTGCTAAATCTATCGTTGTCCGCTGTTAGAGGATGTTTGCAGTTCTATTGAAAATGATCTGCCATTCGTTTTAATTATCATGATCATAGTGAATTTAGTTCTTTATTCTTTTACTGAGGCAATGAATTTAGGTTGTACAACTGAATATGAGAGAAAGTTAGAAAACTAAGATGACGATGAGTGCAGTGAAACAAAAATGTGGAGCTTTGCTTTAGATTTAGATTGTACCATAGGGTCTGTCCTTCAAAGGAAAAAAAACCAAGGCTTTAGTTACCTAGTTATTTATCACATTTTGTTCTTCAGAATAAGGATTTTTCTCAGCTTTGCCCAACTTCAGAAACTTATTATAGAATTAATTTGATTTTAAGATTATTTACGTTCATAGTCTTATTTTGGTCAACTCAGATTGAGTTGGCCAAAACGTACTGAAGCGACATTTTGAATTGTGTCGTTATTGTCTTAATAAAAAACATAAGATATACACTGTCGCAATTTCAAATTGCGTCAGTGTCCATGTGTAATAAAAAATGGGGATTGTTAAAGGGACTTCATTTTTTTTTAAGGGAGAGGCAATTTTCCAATTTTTGACGAATTGTTAAGAGGGGACAAAACATGTTAGCCCCCCACTTAATCATATAATTAAAAATTCCAGTACTATCCGTATACTCCTCTTATACCTGCACATATACATACACATGAACTCACACCAGCATTACCCATATACATACAAATACATAACACATAAGCTCTCATAATAGAGCAAAACTAATGTACATCTGCAAATAACTATATAAATTTAAACACTTAAGCATAAGTCAGATCACACTTGCATGAATTCAAACACTTGAGCATAAGTCAGACCATCACTTATTAACATTTCTTGGTCTAATAAGATACATGAATAATTAACTCTGCAAATTGCAAAATAAATTTAGAAACAATATACACTGACCTTCTATAATTCAACTTAAAAGGAAAATAAAAAGAAATAACAATCAGACGCAGATCCGCCTCTTTTAACTATCCCTAATTCAAATAAAGTTCATATAATCTCAGTATTTCAGTTTAAATCATGCTTTTAACACTCACATAAATAAATAAATAAATAAATAAAATTGAGAAAATAAAAAATGATAATTACAGTTGCATGCACCTTATATTTGGTGATGATATAAATAGCGTAGATGAGTCTACGCAAGTGTCCGAAGAAAGTCAATACCAAACATATCCAAAACTCAGCCTGAAATTATGAGAAGTAATTAACAAATTAAAATATAGTTAATCATTGCATGTCTAATTAAGCTTACGTTGTGCAGTCTAGTCCATGTTTATTTTAAAATAAAATAAAAACCAAACCCTCTCCTAACAATATTTTTTAAGATGAAGTCCCCTTAAAAATGACTCCTTTTTCATCAAAAGTGAAGTCCCTCTAACAATCCCTAAACAATCTACTATAACGGACACACTGTTGAATCGGTCAAAACAGAGTTGCGAACTTAAATAATCTAAGAAATGAACCAATATTTATGTTAAGTTCTTGAAACACGGGTAAATTGAAAAAAGTTCCTTAAAATAAAAAACTCGTAAAAGTGCGAGCAGTCGGAATCGGCGTAGAAAGTCAAATTTCAGTGCGTGCCTTTTGAAACGATGATTTTCATGCGAGAAGAGCAAGGGCCTACTACAGAGATAACCAGCCTCTTTGCAACACGCACCCAAATCGATTGATGTAATAAAATAAATTAGTGGCCATGGAAGAAACAAGTCAAAATGAAATAGGTTATATGCGAAGAACACCAGCAAGATATTCTTCCTGTCAGGTCCAGCCGCTTTTACGAAGGATTGAGATTATTTGAAGGATTCTTTCTTCAAGGAATCAGTTTGCACTTTCGATGCACCTGCTGACTGACTCAATGTAAGTACCTTTTCATTTAAACGCAGCAGCATCAGCAATTTCGTGGAAGAAACTATTAAAACTAGTGTAATCGTTTTTGGATTCAAGAGGAAATCTGCGTATTAACAGGGTTATTTGGAATATTGAAGATTTGGTGGGCTTTGTTGCAATTCACTCCGATGACGGTCCACATAAGGTTTCTGCTGCTTTTGTGACTACTCCCAAGATTCATGTAAGTACAGTTTGATGTTTGTTTATTTTCTGTGATTCTGAACTATCATCATTTATTGATTTACTTGGGGATAAGATCTTGCTGGTATGTTATGACCGTTTTTTAATATAAACCTGTTTTCACCGGGAATTCGAACATATAACGGCCTGTTTACTGAGGTAGAACCGCTGGCTTCATTTGGGTGGTATATCCACCGGTCACCAAACAAGGCTTATTTAAAGAGTTTGTACCTGTAAAAAGAAAACCCGCCATCTTGATCACATTTCAAGAAAAATATGTACAATGTTAAGTTATAAAACGATATCCGTCCTTTATTGGATGGCAAATTTTATTGCCACTCGTAGAATTGCTAAGTTGGCCCCCTCCCCACAACCCCCCACCCCAAATAGCCAAAATTTTCAAAGACAAAATTACCTTTTTCCTATTACAATTTAAATTTCAGTTTTTTTTCAATACCTTCAGATCACCACGCAGTGGCATTGCGATGTGACTTCAGAGTACAACACAGTGTCAAGAGGGTATTTTCGGTTTTTTATCAAAGAAGGGGGAAACGGTTTTTCAATTTTATGAAAATCAGGGGGCAAATCAGCAATTCTATGAATTCAAATAGAATTTGGCTTATTGGATATCATGTCATATATAAAAGGAGTAATAACTTCTAATATTTGTGTAAGCATTAAATGTTTTTGAAGATTTGCAAAGGCATGACATTCTAAAGATACCGTGTACATTTATAATGGTTCTAAATAATGATAATTTTTTTTAAAAGTACGCCATTAATCATTAGATTATAAATTTTATGTTTTTGTCTACAATAAGATAATTGCCTTAAGAAGGCCTAAGATGGTTCTATTTGCTATTGGATGAGACATTTCTCTTAAAGTGGCCCCACATCCCCAAAAAACCTATTTTCATGTCTGATGCATCAAATGTGCTGAATATCTTAAACACAGGAATGGTTGTCCCTACAGGCTTGACAATGTTGTTCGTCTAAATACATTTATAGTATAAAACAATGTTTATAAATATAAGGACAAATTTTCTATATGGGCTAGTTTTTGAAACTATTTCGCGTTTAAGGCCTACTTTCAAACTTATTAGCAAACTAGGCTGGTTTCTGCCCAGTCAGCTGCCACGTCAGCGCATTTTGTAATGGCAGAATTTGGAGCAACTCAAAGTTGCGCTTTTTTCTGTTCAATTAGGCGCAACTCAAAGTTGCGTCCATATAATAAGAAAAAAAGCAAGGCAGTTGTATAATAAAATTTGCAAGTCATATGGGCGCAACTCAAAGTTGCGCCTATTAAAAAAAATAAAAAAAATGAAAAATCGCAACTATGAGTTGCTCCAAATTCTGGCAGTTACAAAATGTGTTGAATGTACTGCTGACTGTGCACAAAGCAGCCCTGTTTGGTAATAAGTTTGAAAATCAGTCCCAAACGCGAAATTGTTTCGAAAACAAGTCCTGAACGAAAATTTGTCCTAAATATAAATATAGATACTTTTGAATTCACATTTAAATTACAAATGTAGATCTATATGTTATAGCATCTTTTACTTCGAAAATTCAACTTCCATGAAGAATTAAATTTAAAATGTAAGTAAACATATATGTAACAATATTATTTTAATGAATATATGTGTGTATATATATATACACACGTGTATATTGACTGAATTAGAAATGATGATATTTTGGATAAACTTGGAGTTGCACCAATTGAAGAGAAGCTGGTTCAACGCCGTTTAAGATGATTTGGACATCTTCAATGGAGACCTTACGATGCATCTGTGCACGTTGGAATTATAGGCCGCACCGAAAGTTCGAAGAAATGTGGATGTCGATCAAGGATGTCACGAGGCAAAGTAATAAAAAAAGATTTAAAAAATTAGAATATATCTGAAGAGCTAGTGTCAAATAGGAGCGTATGGAAGTTAGCAATTAATGTACTATAATCGTGAGTTTAAGTTAGTTTGGAGGGAGTGTTATGATTATATGATTAGTGAATATGGGCTTAAGGCGTAGTGTTGATCTTCGATATACATTACTACTAGTATTATCATCATCACCTTGGTTATTTTGTTTATTCGTTATTGTTGCTATTATTATTATATTATTCTATTTCATCTTTATTCATGTTTTCATTTTTAAATCTCTTGTTATTACTTTTACCTATAAATTAACTTTGTAATTTAGTCTTGGTTACATCTCTACTCAGCCTCAACTTGTTTGAGATTAATTGCTTATTTGTTGTTGTAGTTATACGCATGTGTCAGTGTGTGTGTGTGTGTGTATATATATAGATTATCATTTTAAGTTAATTGTAATAAAAAACCGTTGTACAATCATATATATACATATATATATATATATATATATATATATATATATAATTATATTATGCATAATTGCTATTCGATCTTATTAGATTTTGAAAAAGGCATTTTTTTTATTTAAATATTTTCGGATTTATTCATTTTTTAAACAGGAAATTGTTGGATATTTAAAAACATACTTCGTAATGTATTAAGATTTTATGCAATTAATATACATACGTATATATACACATTTACATTTATCATATACTTAATTGGTTTATTTGTAATATATTTTAAAATTAATTATATGTGTTTGTACTAAAAAGGCAACACACATGTACGAAGATTCGTGATAATATAATCGATCTAACTATACATGAATCATATCGTGAAAAAATAGACGAATTATATAGTGGATGTGTGTGTGTATCTCATGGTTGGAGATTCCGTCCGGAACGGCGGAAATCCGTCCTTTTCGTTCCAGTTTCGGCGTTGAGCGGGCTGGAATTTGGGAAGAAAACCGTTTCGTTTCGGTTGACAGTGAAGAAAAAATGAATAGAAGAATGAAAGAAGAAATTGCGAGATTCAGGATGGAAAACGGAGGAAAACAAACCGGTCTCAAAGTTTGCATCTTGAATCGAGCTTCGATAATATGCTGCTTGCGTGTTAATTAGATGGAATGATTTTGAAGTTTGGTTGCATGAGTTTGAGGAAGAAGACATTGGGGCTGCGTGTGTTTTACGTGGAAGAAGGGTTAGCTACAGAGATTATAAGGTAGTGGGCTGTTCTTATTATGGGCTGTTCTAAAGGACCAATGACATTCATTTGATTTGTGTTCAAAACGTTGTATGGTTACATTTGGATTTGTACTCTAATTTTTAATCAGTCAATCAAACCGATCAAAATGATAACATAACTTAAGGGCATATACATATATGTATATATATTGTGTTTAATGCAAAATTGTGATAATTATTGATATTTTTACTTGAAAAATGTATATAAAATCCTAAACCAGAAAAATAACGGGTTTTCCGTAATTTTCGAAACGGAACCGAAATTCTTATATTTTAACTAACCGGAACGGAATAAAAAAACCGAAATTTCGAACCGTGGTGTATATATATATATGTATATGTATATGTATGTATGTGTGTGTGTGTATATATATGTATATGTATGTATGTGTGTGTGTGTGTATATATATATATATATTTGAGAGGCACGTTGCAAAACATCCATATTTGGTGGCGTCCCATTTTCACTCCATTTTAACCCCATTCATTTATAATTAAATAAATTAATGGGAAGAGAGAATTCGTGAGAATAGAGAGAAACGAGAATGTATGGTGGAAATTAAGGGAATTATAAGAAATCATGCACTGTTTGGAGGTGCTCTTGATCACACACACAAACACACACACACACACATGTATATGGTATAAGTAAACATGTCGTTACCTTACTAAGGCCTAGTGATTACACATTGAATGTTAACTCTAAATTCATATTAGTTCAGAAAGAGCTAACACAAAATTGCTATGATTGTATGTTTTAAGGCTTGAGTTGATGAAGGGTATGGATGTTTTTGGCCAAGAAAGGGAAGAAGAGAGACGAAAAATCCATCTCGAACCTTATCAACTCATTGAGTTGATTGGCATACTCTTTTATTGACATCTTCCTTGCTTCAAAAGATTAAACTTGAAGGAGATTCCACGGTAGTGGGCATAAAATATTTATGATGTATGCTCATAAAATTGCCATAGTAGTCTGTTGAAAAAGGTCTCTCCTTGCTTTTTCATTAGTAGCAACATAAACCTCCCAACCTTTTTTTACCAAATATTCTTTAATATCCTAAGCTAATCCAATTTAAATTCATAAATCCAAATCAATACATTAATCATGATAACATCATAAAATTATTTGTATAAATAAAAAAATACATTCACAACAGTAATTAAAGTTAATAAATTTTGAAGAATGAAAGATGATTGTGGATGGGATGTTTGGATGTATGTTAACATAATTTGGTCTTAATCACAATAACAACATAAAATTATTTTTATAAATAGAAAAATTGTTATAGCAGTAATTAAAGTTCATAAGTTTTGAAGAATGAATGAGGATAGGATGTTATGTCTGGGGTATATGGATTAGTATTAAGATAGTTTGGTTTAAAGTGATTTAGTATTTTTATTCATAATGGAAAAGCGAATGGAAGTTAATGATTCACTTATTAGAACTGTGAGTTTAAGTTAGTTTGGATGGAGTTTTATGATTATAGGATTAGTGAATAGGGGCATAAGGCATGGTATTGATCTTCGGTATATATTACTACTGGTAATATCATCATCGTCATCTTGTTTTTTTAACTCGTTATTATTTGTATTATTATTTAATTATTTTATTTTAATACATCTTTATTTATGCTTTCACTTTTAAATATCTTGTTATTACTTTTACCTCTAAATTAACTTTGTCATTTGATTTTGAGTTCCATCTCTAGCCAACCCCAACTTGTTTGGAATTAACGACTTAATTGTTGTTATAGTTATATGTGTATTTATAAATTTGTATTTTAAATTAATTGTAAGTTGTACAATGATATAAATATATATATATATATATATTATGCGTACTTATTATTTGACCTTATTAGATTTTGGAAAAGGCTGGTTTTTGGTTCAAATATTCTTAGATTGATTCATTTTTTAAATAGGAAATTGTTGGATTTGTATTGTATAAGTTTTTATGCAATTAATATACATATATACACACACATTTACATTTATCTTATACTTCAAGATTGGTTTATTGTATTATATTTTAAAATTAAATTATATGACACATTATGTTTGTTAGAAATGAAAATATATTTCATACAATTTTATCTACAAATTTATATAATTAGTTCTTTTAATATAAATCTAATTTTGTTTTAAAATTCTTTTAAGTCATTTTAGTTATTGAATATATATATCTATATATATATATATATATATATATATCAATACATGGCGATAATATATATACGTATATGTAATGGTAATTTTTTCTCATTATAATAACAATAGATTTGGGTATATGTGTGTGTATGTTCTAAAAAGGCAACACGCATATATAACACTGTTATCAAGTGGACGACAAGTCGACCAGTCGGTTGATCAAGTTCGACGACAGTCGACTTGTTCAATTCGATGAGAGTGGGCTTAAGTCGGCCCAAAAACCCTAATTTCTTTGATCGATATCTATAAAAGCCAAGACGAAATTAATATTTGTACCAGACGAGATCGACAACATCGATAGCAAAAAAAACCTAATTGCTTCTCCTCGCACATCTTCGCTGCTCCTCTTGTACTTGATGACTTCGAGTGGGATAATGAGTGAATTAGCAATGAAGAGGATACTTTTTGGAGTGTTGTGGATGAAGCTCAAGGTGCATCACATGCGCTTGAGGGACGCAATCTTCCAAGGAGATCTCAAGTTGGTTCTACTAGTGAGATGTTGGTCTACACTCGTCGTAACACTAGTTCGAGATTTGGATTAATTGATGAAGACTCGGATGAAGAAGCTATTCCTCTTGATGATGAAGTGGAGGATGATTATGGTGTACCATTACCCGAACTAAGCAATGCCAATGTTGAAGAAGGCGATAGAGATAATATTAAGATAGATACTTTTGCTTGAGTTCATACTCATTTTATGATCTATTATGGATATTATGGGTATTATTATGTTGTGACTAGGATCTATTATGGATATTTGTTGAATTTGAACCTATTATTATGTTATCTTTGTTGAATTTGAGCTCATTATAAATTTATAATTATATCTAAATATATTATATATTTAAGTCTAATAAATATATGTATATAAAAGACTTGTCGACTAGTCACGACTAGTCGGGCGATTTGTCGATTAGCCTTCTAGACAGTAGTGTCTCGACTTGGCCTCATGATAACCTTGATATATAAAGATTCGGATTATGTAACCGATCTAACTATACATGAATCATATGGTGAAAAAAATAGAAGAATTATATGATGTGTGTGCATATATATGTATGTGTGTGTGTGCGTGTGTGTGTGTATGTATATATATATATATGAGGCACGTTCCAAAGCACCCCCATCCAATTTTCATCCCATTTTAAGTCATTTATTTATAATTAATAAATTAATGGGAAGAGAGATAGTGGAAAAAGAGATAAACGAGAATGTAGGTGGAAACCAAGGGGATTATAGGCTACACTGTTTGGGATGCTCTTGATTATTTTTCTATCTATAGATATGTACATATGATATAAGCAAACATGTTACCTTACCATTGCTTAGAGATTACACATTAAATGTTAACTCTAAAGTCTGAAAGATCTAACACACTATTGCATTGAATTTATATGATTTTATGGTTTAAGACTTAAATCGATGAAGGGTATGGATCATTATTATGGCGATCGACTAGTCGTCGGCTAGTCGACATTAGAGCATCGACTAGAAGAGTAGACTTGCCATTAGTCGAGCTCGAACCCTAAATCATGAAGTCGAAGCCCTAAATCACGAAGTTGAAGCCCTAAATTAGGATGTCGAAGCCTTAAATCACGAAGTCGACCCCAAATCACGAAATTGAAGTCGAGTACGAAGTCGAACCATGATGGCAACGATTGCAAATCACGAAATTGACTTGCAGTTCGTCAGGTTGTGAAAGAAACTGGAGTCCGACTGGTTAATTGCAATAAGGTTTATCTATATTCGTGTGTTAAACGACTACAATTACGTATTAATATATATTTATTTATTTATCGATTAGTCCGAATAGTCGACTAGTTGGAACTCTATCGACTCGACTTGACTTGCCGCTGTAATAAACTTGGTATGAATTTTTGGCTAACAAAGGGAAGAAAAAAGAGAAAAATTCATCTCGAACCTAACCAACTTATTAAGTTGATTGATATATTCTTTTACTGACATCAACCTTGCTTCAACGGAATAAAATAGACGTAAATTATTTATGACATATGCTTCAACCTAAACAACATTAACCGCCCAACCTTTTTTTAACCATAATGTTCATTATTATATCTAGACTAATCTAATCAAAATTTATAAATCTGAATCAAATACACTAATCATGATAACATCGTAAAATTATTTGTATAAATAAAAAAATAGTCATAACAGTAATTAGATTTAACACATTTGGAAGAATGGAAGAGTATGGGATGATTATGTTTGGTATGTTTGTCTTGATGTTAACATAATGTGGTCTTAATCACAATACAACAACAACAAAGCCATATATCCCAAACAAGTTGGGGTTGGCTAGATATGGAACCCAAAATTATCATAAGGTTCCATATCCATAAGAGTGGCTAAGTTTTTACGTTGGCTCGCCAAGCCTATCACAACCCTCATCCTTTACCCTGGCTTGGGACAGGCTGCATAGAAAACTACACAGGCGGAGTTGTGGTCTTAATCACAATAACATCATAAAATTATTTGTAAATAAAAATACTATTATATTATAGCAGTAATTAAAGTTAGTAAGTTTTGAAGAATGAAAGAGGTTAGGATGATTATGTTTGGGATGTATGGATTAGATATGTACATATGATATAAGTAAACATGTTACCTTACTATTGCCTAGAGATTACACGTTAAATGTTAAATCTAAATTCAGATTAGTTCAGAAAGATTTAACACACTATTGCATTGATTTTATATGATTTTATGTTTTAAGGGCAACTCCAACAAAGAGTTGGATATCCGAAAATGTGAAATCCGTACCCAAATTGGCCTCCAACAGGGTGTAGAAACATGCGGTTGTTCTGTAATCTGGAGGAAAAGTTCCGGAATTTGCAAACTGGTGTAGCGGTTGTTGAACAACCGCGTGTATCCATGCTGTTGTTTAACAAACGCGTGGGTATACGCGACTGTTAAACAAGCGTCTGTATCACTTTATATATGCCTGCTGCCCCACATATAAACTTCTTCCCAACACGTGATTCATCCCAACCTTTCGCTGGCCCACTTTCACACTCAGCATTCTTTCCAAAATTGCGGCTGCCTCCACATATAAACCTCTTCCCAACTCATCATCCATCCCAACATTTGGCTGGCCCACTATCAAACTCAGCATTTTTCCACAAATTGCGGTATTGATGTCCCACTTTTAATTAATTTATGCACACTTTCAAAAGGCTGACCGACTTATTGTCTAGGCGTTTGTTCAACAAATGTCTGGACACAAAACTGTTGGAATTTCCGGTTTTTCGGAGTGTGGAAAATCGAAAATCCACACTCCGGAACAGTAGGAGATGCTCTAAGGCTTGAATTGATGAAGAGTATGGATCTGTAACACCCCATACCCGCTAAGGTCACTCACTAAGGGAATGCCTTAACTTCGGTGGAGTATTTTATGTGAATATAGAACAGAAAAATTACAACAAGACAGATATAAGTAATACTTGAAATTTAAAACATCATTTCATTGCAGCAGAAGGTAAACATGTTTGGTTACATATCAAAAACCAACAAGAGTCAAGTACAAAATATCCATCTCGTTAAAACATAAGTACATAATCCCACTACATACTAATAGCCATAATAGAAAAGATAACCGAGCTTTACTTCAAGAGTCCAAGCTCCAAAAGATAGATAAAGCAATCTGATCAAAGCCCACTAGTGCTAGGCCCACTCTGATAACCTGAGGGTTGGGAAAAAGATAAAAACAACGGGGTCAGACATAAGTCTGAGTGAGCCCTATAACTTTAACAATACAATCATTAAAGTAATTAGGGTATGATATAAACCCGGTACGGTACAATTGGGGATAAATGACTACACTAAGCAGCCAACTAGACTTAGGATGAACTAAGATAACGGTAAAGACGCGCCTATCCACCCAAGGATATATACTACACTGCACCACACCAGATCTACCCACCCAAGGGTAATTCCTATACTGCACCACACCAGATCTACCCACCCAAGGGTAATTCCTAACTTAAAGAATGATCCCACTAAGTGTACTTAGTAATCTTAATAGTAGTCTCGTGTACCCCTAGCTGACTACATAGGTGCGTCTGCCCCTATCTCCACTAGGTGTACCCACTACTCCCATTCGATCGGCTCCCTAACGTAGATACCCATGCTGGCCCCACAGTGGGGTGTATCACTCCCCAAAGTGGCAACCCGATACAACCAATGGTGCACGGCTTATACCTACACGATGCAACAACGTCTTACCTACCAGCCCGGGTCCACACACGCATATGAAACCCGTTGGACTTGCGTTGCCACTGCTAACCCGTTTTTGGCCTCTTATAGTCAAGCCCAGTACGCGTGTCCCGTCCTCGACATGGGTCGAGCCCAATAAGATACAAATGGGTTACTGGTTGAAATGGGCCCCCACAAGCTACCCACCTAAGCTTGTCCCTTCTAGTGTATCCCACTTAACCCTTTTTAATAATCATGCCCACTTACATGTTTAAAGTTTGGTTAAGTCATCTAATCATATTTCAATTGCCACTCAAGGCCCCCATTAGATTTCCATATGCCACCCAAGGCACTTACTTGATTTCCACATGCCACCCAAGGCACTTACTTAACCCTTTAATCATGTTTAATTACATGTTCCACTTTGGTTAAGTATTCTAATCGTATTTTCTATTGCCACCCAAGGCAACCACTAGATTTTTCCACATGCCACCCAAGGCACCCACTTAACCCCTCATGTCCCTCTACATGCTAATATGGTTAAGTGTTTCTTAATCGATTAAGACCGTAACCTTTGTAAAGACCTCTCACATTAGACTATCTTTTATGGCAGCAGGATTTGCCGGTCGGGTCCGGGCAGCCTTACGCCATAACCGAGTCTAACCTCGTGTCTTTACACTTGTCACGTATTTAGTTTATGCCTAAAACCTCTCACATTGGGCCAATCATTTGTAGCCGCTGGATTTGCTGGTCGGTTCCGGGCAGTCTTATGCTACAAAAGGGTCCAACCTCGTGTCTTAGTCGATTAATTACACCTAATTAATCACCCCCATATTTTGAATTAATTTTCCCTAATTAATTCCAATTTAATGATGTACATAATTGACTCAATTATGTCCATCCACTTTATGGTATGCATAATCATACCAACTTCACACCATTTTATTAACATGAATGTTAACCCCATCGTTCCCCACGTAATTCGCTAACATGACATAAAAGGGAAGATTCATCACAAATACAATGGGTTCAACTTGCATAACATTAGCATCAACATGGGTTTTAAAGGTGTCAACATGCATCTAGCATCAAACCCAACTAGCATAAATAATCAACCCAAACTTGCATGAATCACATATGTCATAAAGAGGATAACTAGCATAAGCTACTTATGTTATACAAAAGGGTAAACTTGCATATGTATGTATGACATACAAAGGGGTTAACTTGCATATGTTTGCATATCATACAAAGGTGTAAACTTGCACATGTTACTTGCATATAATCAAACACCAAACTTGCATAACATGTCATATATGAACTTGCATATAATCAAACACCAAACTTGCATAACATATCATATATGAACTTGCATATAATCATACACCAAACTTGCACAACATATCATATATGAACTTGCATATAATCATATACCAAACTTTCATAACATATCATATATGAACTTGCATATAATCATACACCAAACTTGCATAACATATCATATATGAACTTGCATATAATCATATACCAAACTTGCATAACATATCATATATGAACTTGCATATAATCATATACCAAACTTGCATAACATGGTGTCATAATGGATCAATGTTTATCATAGCGATTTGCATAACTAGCATCATGAACACATAGCCTAAAACTTGCATAACTTGCATAACATCATGATCACATAGCATATGACTTGCATAACTTGCATGACACATAGCATATGACTTGCATAACATCATGATCACATAGCATATGACTTGCATAACTTGCATGACACATAGCATAAGACTTGCATAACTTGCATAACATCATGAACACATAGCATATGATAACATAACTTGCATTGATCCACATTCATAGCCATAACCTCATTATATCCTATCATAATCATTTCAACAATTCGTCATTAAGGCTATAGTACTCACAATTTGTTGATTAGCACTCCTAAGAAGAAGATTAAGTTTCTAAAGTTGATTAGAAGTTGATTTGAGAAGCTATCTTCCTCTTTAATTTGATGGAGGCTCCTTCAAGTTGCATTTTGACTGCATAACGACGTTGTATCTATTTTTAGTATGAATTAGGGTAGTCTTAGGGTGTATTTATAGATTAGTTAAGTGTTTTAGGCCATTAGATTAACCCTAAATCAGATTAGAGCCGTCAGATCTCGTCACTAGCCACCGAGCACAGCCCAAAAGCCAAAATGGTGCACCCAGGTCACACAGACCAACAGAGGGGGTCGACCCCTGGGTCGACCCATGGGTCGACCCCTAGGGGGGTCGACACCCATGTCGACCCTAGGGTCGACACCCTCTGTCTGGCGGGAATTTTCCCGCCCCTTCTGAAATTTGAAAATTTTATATTTAAATCTGTTTTGAATTTTCTGAAAACTTCTTCGGGCCTTAACTGGGTCATACGGACTCCGATTTTCAAAAACTCGGACTCTATTTCGCGTATTTTTCCGAGACGAACGCAATGGCATAGCCCGTTTCCCCTGATTCAGATTTTAAAATTTAATTCTGCCCTGTTTTATATTATAGCAAGTTATTCAACATACGGGGTGTTACATTCTCCCCTACTTAAAGGATTTCGTCCCCGAAATCTCTAAGTCAAGAAGAACGTATCCTACCAACCAAACAACCATCTACTCAAACCATCAAACACTGGAATCCATTGTCCTTAAAGTTTATAATGCTGTATGAACATATGCAAAGAGTGTGTGTATATGTCCGTATACTAATGCGAAATTAGGCGGTCTACTGATTCAGTCGACCTCCTTAATGCAAACCATGATAGTGTCATGCATCCAATATGTATGCGAAAGAATCCTATCGACAAATACTATTACTATATGCGTGCACACCCATACACCAAAATGCATCATCCATATGATAACACAACCATTATACATCCATTAATATAGCTACCTACACACAATTATATGCAATATGCAATATGAAGTGACTGAGCCGATCTAGTGTCTAAAGTGTGTGTATATGCATCCACGAGCAACCACTAGCAAACACTTGCATCCACACGCATCCATCAATCATAACATGTCTCAAACACATGTTTCAACCATAGGTTTACCCTATCTAAAGGTCAAAGGTACTAATGAGAGGACATACTAAAGATAAGATAAGTACTAGACAAACGATAAAGGAGAAGTTAAAAGACATACCCTCAAAAAGGAATGGGTACAATGGACGCATCTTCGCTTCTGTCTCCCAAGTAGCATTGCTCTCATCCTCTCCCCATTGCACTTTGACTAGTTGAACCTCTCTGTTTCTCAACTTCCTAATCTCTGACCCAAGGATGCGGGTAAGAGCTCGTCAAATAGTCGCATCACGCTCTACCTCCACTTCTCTAAGCAAGCTCGGCTCTACCACCTCTGCGGTCTCATGTAGGCACTTCCTCCAATGTGACACATGGAATACGTCATGTACCCCACTAAGTCTCTCGGGTAAATCCACTCTATATGCCATACGTCCAATCCTTTCCTTAATAGGAAACGGTCCTACAAATCTTGGTGCTAACTTCCCAACGAACCCAAAGCGAACAACATTCCGTAATGGAGATACTTTGACAAAGACCATGTCCCCAACATCAAACTCAAGATCCATCCTCCTCTTATCCGCATAAGATTTCTGACTATCTTGCGCTGCTTTCATCCTTCTTCGAATCAAATCAATCTTTTCCGAAGTCTCTCTAACCATATCGGGCCCAAGCAAGATCTTATCCGTAGAATCCCACCAACACGTAGGTGATCGACAAGGCCTTCCATAAAGAGCTTCAAAAGGAGCCATACCAATACTAGACTGAAAGCTGTTGTTATACGCGAACTCCACCAATGGAAGATGCTCTTCCCATGTACCTCCAAAATCTAAGATACATAGTCTCAAAAGGTCTTCTAGAACACGATTCACCCTCTCGGTCTGGCCATCCGTCTGAGGATGATATGCGGTGCTCAAACACAACTGAGTCCCTACCGCCTCTTGCAAACTTTTCCAAAACTCGCTAGTGAAGATAGGATCTCGATCGCTCACTATGCTAGAAGGTACACCATGCAATCGAACTATCTCTCGAAGGTAAAATGAAGTTAGCCATGGATCAGTCCTCTTACTCTTCACAGGTATGAAATGGGCACTCTTAGTAAGTCTGTCTACCACAACCCAAATTCCCGTATTACCCTTCCTCGATCTCGGTAACCCATCAATAAAATCCATCGAGACGCTATCCCACTTCCATTGCGGAACTTCCAATGGGTGAAGCAACCCACTAGGTTTCTTTTGCTCCGCTTTCACTTGTTGGCACACCAAGCATCTAGCGACATACTCGGCCACATCTTTCTTCATACCGGCCCAAAAGAAAACTCGCTTCATGTCTTGGTACATCTTGTCCCCACCGGGATGAATGGTCATCTTCGAACGATGTGCATCATCAAGTATAGCCTTCCTCAAACCCTCATCTTGCGGTACACAAAGTCTACCGTCTCTACGCAACCACCCCCTATCGTCTAGGGTGTACCTACTCAAATGGCTGGACGACTCCCCCCTTATGAGCCTCTCTACCAACTCAACCAACTGTGGGTCGTCCCGCTGTGCCTCGCCAAGCCGTCCCAAAAGAGTAGGTCTGACCTCTAAGGATGCTAGTAAACCTGGTACAAAGTCAACGGAAGGTCTAAAATCAAACATCGAGATAAATTCCAAGCTTCGTCGTCCCACGAACAATGGACTCAAGGACAACCTTTTTCTGCTTAAGGTGTCCGCCACCACGTTACCCTTGCCAGGGGTATACGCTATCTCGAAATCATAGGATGCTAAGAACTCCATCCACCTTTGTTGTCTTAAGACTATGCGCTCGAAGAGTCTCCAACACTTCCCTAAGATGTAGGGCATGCTTTTCTCCACTTCTAGAGAAACCAGGATATTCTCCCATGCAAAATCGTCACAACTATCCATCTCTCACGCAGACCATCCTAGTCGAACTCGACATCCCCCAAGTGCAAGCCCCAAAGGCCTAAACCAATATCAGACAAACACCCAAGGGATACCTCCTTCGAATTCAGACGACCTACGTGAGATGATACTAGTAAAAACGGCTAAATAATTAAGCACTCGTCCACTCTGGATGTCCTTGCCAGTCTCGCTCCAAAACCACCGTTGATCAAATAACTGGCTTTGCTTAACCTATTAAGCACATACGAAAACTTATTTCGCTCTTAGAATAGACCAAGATGTCTTCCACAAAGACCACTACGAAGTTATTTAGGTACTCCCTGAACACCCTACTAATCAAATCAACCAAGTATGCGGGGGCGTTCGTCAAATCAAATGGCATCACAAGCCACTCATAGAAACCATCCGGAGTCCTAAAGGCAGTCTTCTCTATACTATCCTCAGCCACTCCCAACTGATGAAACCCCGTGGCCAAGTCCAACTGCGAAAACACTGAGGCGCCAACCAACTGATCAAAGAGATCATCAATCCCCGGCAATGGGTGTCTATTCTTCTTTGTAAGCTTGTTGAGTTCTCTATAGTTTACACAAAGTCTGAGGGACCCATCCGCCTTCGTGGTTAAAACTACCGGAGCACCCCACTCATATATACTTCGTCTTATGAACCCCTTCTCAAGCAACTCCCCTACTTGCTTATGGATTTCCCTCCTCTCACGAGGACCCATGTGGCGCACTGGCAAAGATACTGGTTTAGCATTGTCCACCAGATATATTCGGAAGTCTATCTCCCGCTTCGGAGGTAAGCCCTTCACCTCCTCAAACACATCCGAGTATTCCCGGACCACTCTAACAGATCGCAAACTCTCGACTGAAGCGTCAAGCGATTCAAGATAACTTAGCATAACAGAATCCATGGGATCACAAGAGATCTCGAGAGTGTTACCCAAGCGGGTCATGAGCCTAACAACTCTCCTTTCGCAATCAAGAACGACACCATTACTGGATAACCAGTCCATGCCCAAAGTCAACCCATAGCCCGTGAAGCCCAAAACAAAAGCATCACATCTAAACTCAACGCTAAGTATAGAAATCTTCAAACCCAAACATATCATGGACAAATAAGTGGAGCCCCCAATTGGGTTTGAAACAACCAAGGGATCATCTACTAGACTGGTGTCTAAGTGCAGTGACTCAACTAACGATGATGAGATAAACGAATGCGATGCGCCAGAGTCGAATAAAGTTTGAACAGGATGCTCGAGAGAACCAAATTTCAACCTAGACGGTCCTACCCCCATCAGGTATACCGGCCGTGAGGGAATACATCTACCCTCCAGAAGATCCTGTACTTTGTCCTTACCTCTTTGGACAATCCTAATAAGGTGTCCTATTTCTCCAAAACAACTAGCCTTCTCCTTCACATTCTCCTTTCGTGACTTCCCACCACGATGAGGTTTCGTCCTTTATTTACCTAATAGCTATTTGAACCTTCCTCCCTCGTCCATCTTAAAGGTACCCACAAGCCCTCCACCTCCTTGGACTAACTTCTTAGCCCGACAAACGTCTTAGTCCCTTGAAGTGGTTCTTCCGTCCTTCATACGGAAGTCCTTATTTATCTTAAAAAGACATCTACACGCGGAGGGGAAATTCAAAAAGAGAAAGAGGAAGAAATTCAAAACGGAGAATCGAAGGAAGGATATATGGCTCTTGGGGATTATGTTCTTTTCTTTCAAAAACTTTTCTCTTAAAAGACATGTTTTTGAAAATACTTCTTCCAAAAATGTTTTTAGAAAAATAGTTTTCTAAAAATTTTATCTGTTCTGGTAACCTTCAGCTCTGATACCACGTGTAACACCCCACACCCGCTAAGGTCACTCACTAAGGGAATGCCTTAACTTCGGTGGAGTATTTTATGTGAATATAGAACAGAAAAATTACAACAAGACAGATATAAGTAATACTTGAAATTTAAAACATCATTTCATTGCAGCAGAAGGTAAACATGTTTGGTTACATATAAAAAACCAACAAGAGTCCAGTACAAAATATCCATCTCGTTAAAACATAAGTACATAATCCTACTACATACTAATAGCCATAATAGAAAAGATAACCGAGCTTTACTTCAAGAGTCCAAGCTCCAAAAGATAGATAAAGCAATTTGATCAAAGCCTACTAGTGCTAGGCCCACTCTGATAACCTGAGGGTTGGGAAAAAGAAAAACAACGGGGTCAGACATAAGTCTGAGTGAGCCCTATAACTTTAACAATACAATCATTAAAGTAATTAGGGTATGATATAAACCCGGTACGGTACAATTGGGGATAAATGACTACACTAAGCAGCCAACTAGACTTAGGATGAACTAAGATAACGGTAAAGACGCGCCTATCCACCCAAGGATATATACTACACTGCACCACACCAGATCTACCCACCCAAGGGTAATTCCTATACTGCACCACACCAGATCTACCCACCCAAGGGTAATTCCTAACTTAAAGAATGATCCCACTAAGTGTACTTAGTAATCTTAATAGTAGTCTCGTGTACCCCTAGCTGACTACATAGGTGCGTCTGCCCCTATCTCCACTAGGTGTACCCACTACTCCCATTCGATCGGCTCCCTAACGTAGATACCCATGCTGGCCCCACAGTGGGGTGTATCACTCCCCAAAGTGGCAACCCGATACAACCAATGGTGCACGGCTTATACCTACACGATGCAACAACGTCTTACCTACCAGCCCGGGTCCACACACGCATATGAAACCCGTTGGACTTGCGTTGCCACCGCTAACCCGTTTTTGGCCTCTTATAGTCAAGCCCAGTACGCGTGTCCCGTCCTCGACATGGGTCGAGCCCAATAAGATACATATGGGTTACTGGTTGAAATGGGCCCCCACAAGCTACCCACCTAAGCTTGTCCCTTCTAGTGTATCCCACTTAACCCTTTCTAATAATCATGCCCACTTACATGTTTAAAGTTTGGTTAAGTCATCTAATCATATTTCAATTGCCACTCAAGGCACCCATTAGATTTCCACATGCCACCCAAGGCACTTACTTGATTTCCACATGCCACCCAAGGCACTTACTTGATTTCCACATGCCACCCAAGGCACTTACTTAACCCTTTAATCATGTTTAATTACATGTTCCACTTTGGTTAAGTATTCTAATCGTATTTTCTATTGCCACCCAAGGCAACCACTAGATTTTTCCACATGCCACCCAAGGCACCCACATAGCCCCTCATGTCCCTCTACATGCTAATATGGTTAAGTGTTTCTTAATTGATTAAGACCGTAACCTTTGTAAAGACCTCTCACATTAGACTATCTTTTATGGCAGCTGGATTTGCCGGTCGGGTCCGGGCAGCCTTACGCCATAACCGAGTCTAACCTCGTGTCTTTACACTTGTCACGTATTTAGTTTATGCCTAAGACCTCTCACATTGGGCCAATCATTTGTAACCGCTGGATTTGCCGGTCGGTTCCGGGCAGTCTTATGCTACAAAAGGGTCCAACCTCGTGTCTTAGTCGATTAATTACACCTAATTAATCACCCCCATATTTTGGATTAATTTTCCCTAATTAATTCCAATTTAATGATGTACATAATTGACTCAATTATGTCCATCCACTTTATGGTATGCATAATCATACCAACTTCACACCATTTTATTAACATGAATGTTAACCCCATCGTTCCCCACGTAATTCGCTAACATGACATAAAAGGGAAGATTCATCACAAATACAATGGGTTCAACTTGCATAACATTAGCATCAACATGGGTTTTAAAGGTATCAACATGCATCTAGCATCAAACCCAACTAGCATAAATAATCAACCCAAACTTGCATGAATCACATATGTCATAAAGAGGATAACTTGCATAAGCTACTTATGTCATACAAAAGGGTAAACTTGCATATGTATGTATGACATACAAAGGGGTTAACTTG
Source organism: Allium sativum (assembly GCA_030737875.1). Lineage (NCBI taxonomy): Eukaryota > Viridiplantae > Streptophyta > Magnoliopsida > Asparagales > Amaryllidaceae > Allium > Allium sativum. The sequence goes on from CM060920.1 coordinate 1,003,952,481, forward strand.
CATATGTTTGCATATCATACAAAGGTGTAAACTTGCACATGTTACTTGCATATAATCAAACACCAAACTTGCATAACATGTCATATATGAACTTGCATATAATCAAACACCAAACTTGCATAACATATCATATATGAACTTGCATATAATCATACACCAAACTTGCATAACATATCATATATGAACTTGCATATAATCATATACCAAACTTGCATAACATATCATATATGAACTTGCATATAATCATACACCAAACTTGCATAACATATCATATGTGAACTTGCATATAATCATATACCAAACTTGCATAACATATCATATATGAACTTGCATATAATCATATACCAAACTTGCATAACATATCATATATGAACTTGCATATAATCATATACCAAACTTGCATAACATGGTGTCATAATGGATCAATGTTTATCATAGCGATTTGCATAACTAGCATCATGAACACATAGCCTAAAACTTGCATAACTTGCATAACATCATGATCACATAGCATATGACTTGCATAACTTGCATGACACATAGCATATGACTTGCATAACTTGCATAACATCATGATCACATAGCATATGACTTGCATAACTTGCATGACACATTTCATATGACTTGCATAACTTGCATAACATCATGAACACATAGCATATGATAACATAACTTGCATTGATCCACATTCATAGCCATAACCTCATTATATCCTATCATAATCATTTCAAAAATTGGTCATTAAGGCTATAGTACTCACAATTTGTTGATTAGCACTCCTAAGAAGAAGATTAAGTTGCTAAAGTTGATTAGAAGTTGATTTGAGAAGCTATCTTCCTCTTTAATTTGATGGAGGCTCCTTCAAGTTGCATTTTGACGGCATAACGACGTTGTATCTATTTTTAGTATGAATTAGGGTAGTATTAGGGTGTATTTATAGATTAGTTAAGTGTTTTAGGCGATTAGATTAACCCTAAATCATATTAGAGCCGTCAGATCTCGTCACTAGCCACCAAGCACAGCCCAAAAGCCAAAATGGTGCACCCAGGTCACACAGATCGACAGGGGGGGTCGACCCCTGGGGGGAGTCGACACCTATGTCGACCCTAGGGTCGACACCCTCTGTCTGGCGGGAATTTTCTCGCCCCTTCTGAAATTTGAAAATTTTATATTTAAATCTGTTTTGAATTTTCTGAAAACTTCTTCGGGCCTTAACTGGGTCATACGGACTCCGATTTTCGAAAACTCAGACTCTATTTCGCGTATTTTTCCGAGACGAACGCAATGGCATAGCCCGTTTCCCCTGATTCAGATTTTAAAATTTAATTCTGCCCTGTTTTATATTATAGCAAGTTATTCAACATACGGGGTGTTAAAGGATCATTATTATTACGACGCTCGACTAGTCGATATTGGAGCATCGTCTGTAAGAGCCAACTTGCCATTAGTCGAGCTCGAATCATAAACCACGAAATTGAAGCCATAAATCACGAAGTCGAAGCCATTAATTGGGAAGTCGAAGCCATAAATCGGGAAGTTGAAGCATTAAATCACGAAGTCGACCACAAATCATGAAATTGAAGTCGAGTACGCAGTCGAACCATGATGGCAACGATTGCAAATCAAGAAGTTGACTTACAGTTCATCAGGTTGTGAAAGAAACTGGAGTTTGATTGGTTAATTGCAATCAGGTTTATCTATATTCGTGTGTTAAATGACTGCAATTATGTATTAATATATACATACTATATATATATATATATTTATCGCCTAGTTCGAGACCAGTTGGAACTCTATCGACTCGACTTGCCGCCGTAATAACCTTGGTATGGATTTTTGGCTAACAAGGGGCAGAAAAGAGAGAAATTCATCACGAACCTAACCAACTTATTGAGTTGATTGATATACTCTTTTACTGACATCAACCTTGCTTCAAATGAATAAAAAAGACATAAAACAGTTATGACATATGCTCATTAAATTGTCATAGTAGTCTGTTGAAAAGGTCTCTTCTTGCTTTTTCTTCGGCAACAACATTAATCGCTCAACCTTTTTTTTAACCACAATGTTCATTAATATCCCTAGACTGATCCAATCAAAATTTATAAATCCAAATCAAATACATTAATCATGATAACATCACAAATTATTTGTATAAATAAAAAAATATAGCCATAACAGTAATTAAAGTTAACAAATTTCGAAGAATGGAAGAGGATAGGATGATTGTGTTTGGTATGTTTGTATTGTATTGATGTTAACATAATTTGGTCTTAATCACAATAACATCATAAAATTGTTTGCAATAAAAAGTACTATTATAGCAGCAATTAAAGTTAATAAGTTTAAAAGAATGAAAGAGGTTAGAATGAAAGAGGAAAGGATGTATGGATTAGATATGCACATATGATATAAGTGAACATGTTACCTTACTATTGCGTAGAGATTACACATTAAATGTTAACTCTAAATTCAGATTAATTCAGAAAGATCTAATAGACTATTCCATTGATTTTATATGATTTTATTATTTAAGGCTTGAATTGATGAACAATATGGATCATTGTTATTACGGCGCTCGACCAGTCGCGAATAGTCGTCGACTAGTCGACACTGGAGCATCGACTGGAGGAGTCAACTTGCCATTAGTCGAGCTTGAACCCAAAATCATGAAATCGAAGCCCTAAATCAGGAAGCCGAAGCCCTAAATCAGGAAGTCGAAGTCTTAATTCACGATACCGACCCCAAATCATGAAATTGAAGTCGAGTACGAAGTCGAACAATGATGGCAAAGATTGCAAATCAGGAAACTGACTTGCAGTTCATCAGGTCGTGAAAGAAACTGGAGTCCGACTGGTTAATTGCAATCAGGTTTAGTCGACCAGTTGGAACTCCATCGTCTCGACTCGACTTGCCACCATAATAACTTTGGTATAGATTTTTGGCTAACAAGGGAAGAAAAGAGATAAAAATTCATCTAGAATCTTACCAACATATTGAGTTGATTGATATAATCTTTTACTGACGTCAACCTTGCTTCATAGGAATAAAATAGACATAAAATATTTATGACATATGCTCATTTAATTGCCGTAGTAGTCCGTTGAGAAGACCTCTTCTTGCTTTTTCTTCGGTAACAACATTAACCGCCCAACCTTTTTTTTACCATAATGTTCATTAATATCCGTAGACTAATCCAGTCAAAATTTATAAATCTAAATCAAATACATTAATCATGATAACATCATAAAATTATTTGTATAAATCAAAAAATACAATCATAACAGTAAATAGAGTTAACATATTTCAAAGAATGGAAGAGAATAGGATGATTGTGTTTGGTATGTTTGTATTGATGTTAACATAATTTGGTCTTAATCACAATAACATCATAAAATTATTTGTATAAATAAAAAAATACTGTTATTGCAGTAATTAAAGTTAATAAGTTTTGAAGAATGAAAGAGGTTAGGTTAATAAGTTTTGAAGAATGAAAGAGGTTAGGATGATTATGTCTGGGATGTATGGATTAGTATTAAAATAGTTCTATTTTTATTCATAATGGAAAAAAAAAATGCTTACACTGAGAATAGGACTCAGGACCTTCCGCTTACTAAATGGGTGCTCTAGCCATCTGAGCTATGAAAGCTTCACATAAATTTAATATTTTCTTTTTATGAAGAATATATGCATTTTATTCTTAATATGTATCATAGTAATGTTTGAACATAATTCGTGCTCGATCTGTGTCCATTTGAATATATTATAGTATAGGATTAGGAGACACCTTCGATCGGTTTGGTCATGTCTGGTCCGTTCGTTTTGTCATTTGGTTTTGATTTACATCTCTGGCCAACCCCAACTTGTTTTGTATTAACGACTTAGTTGTTATAGTTATATGCGTATATATAAATTAATATTTTAAGTTAATTGTAAGTTGTACGATCATATATATTTTATTATATTAAGCATACTTGTTATTCGACCTTATTAGATTTAGGAAAATGCAGTTTTTTTTGGTTCAAATCTTTTCAAATTTATTCGTTTTTTAAATAGGAAATTGTTGAATTTCTCGAAATACATACTTTGTAATGTATACGTTTTTATGCAATTAATATACATACACACACACATTTACCTTTATCATATACTTAAAGATTGGTTTATTGTATTATATTTTAGAATTAAATTATATGTGTGTATTATATATTTAATTCGAATTATATATACACACATTATGTTTTTAGAAATGAAAATATATATTGTACAATTTTATTTTCAAATTTATACAAATAGTTCTGTTAATATATCCAATTTTGTTTTAAAATTCTTTTAAGTCATTTTAGTTCTTGAATATATATATATATATATATATATATATATGTATATTATATTATATAATACATGGAGATAATATATATACATATAAATATATATAATGGTGATTTTTTTCTCATTATAATAACAATAGTATGCGTATATGTGTGTGTATGTTCTAAAAAGGCAACATGCTTATATGAAGATTCAGATAATGTAATTGATCTAACTATACATGAATCATATGGTTAAAAAGTAGATGAATTAGATGGTGGGTGTGTGTATGTGACACGTTCCAAAACACCCCATCAAATTTTCACCCCATTTTAAGCCATTCATTTATAATTAATAAATCAACGGGAAGAGAGAGATAGTCGAAAAAGAGAAACGAGAATGTATGGTGGAAATCAAGGGGATCATCGGGGGTGCTACACTGTTTGGGGTCCTCTTGATCCTTTCTCTATCTATAGATATGTACATATGATATAAGTAAACATGTTGTTAACATGCTATTGCCTTAGAGATTACACATTGAATGTTAACTCTAAACTTAGATTAGTTCAGAAAAATTTAACACGCTACTGCATTGATTTTTTTTGTTTTTTTTTGTTTTAAGGCTTGAAGTGATGAAAGGTATGGATTTTTGGCTAACAAGAGGAAGAAAAGAGAAAAAAAATCCATCCTGAACCTAACCAACTTATTGAGTTGATTGATATACTCTTTTACTGACATCAACCTTGCTTCAAATGAATAAACTTGTAGGAGATTCCACAATATAGGCATAAAACATTTGGCTAATTCTGTTCATACAGCCATAATTTTTTAACATACACCGTGAAATGAAATAAAATAACATACACTGAAAATTTCTTTTCATACACCGTTTTCACAAAATTATCCGCTTATATTTTTATTATAATTTCTTTTCACAAAAATAAGAATTCATTGCAATAAATTTACATAAAATTCATGAAAAGAATTTTTTATTTGGTTTCTGGCACTAATATTGTAAATTATTTGATTTTTTTATTTTAAAAATCAACACTAATTTTATATGATTGAACATATCTAAATTAGAGTATTTAGTTGTCAAAGTTGTCTTGATTGATATTTCAGGTTCCATTAACTTCATAAAATTCTATAGATTTAAGCAAATATTATTGATTTTAAAGTTTTAATGACATGCAGTATAAAAGGACTGAAAATGCAACTAAGGATAAGGGTAATATAGTCATAGTTTTTTTTATTAAAACGTTGGTGTATGTTAAGAAATTATGGGTGTACGTATAAAATTTGCCAAAATAAACTTGAAGGAGATTCCATAATAATAGGCATAAAACATTTGGCTAATTCTGTTCATATAGTCATAATTCTTTAACATACACCAAAAATTTCTTTTCATACACCGTCTTTCACAAAATTACCAGCTTATATTTTTATTATAATTTCCTTTTTCTAACTTAAAACTAAATTACACAAAAATAAGAATTCATTGCAATAAATTTACATAAAATTCAAAAAAAGAATTTTTTATTTGGTTTTTGGCACTAATATTGTAAATTATTTGATTCTTTTATTTTAAAAATCAACACTAATTTTAAGTGATTGAACATATTTAAATTAGAGTATTTTGTTGTCAAGGCTGTCTTAATTGATATTTCAGGTTTCATTAACTTCATAAAATTCTATAGATTTAAGCAAATATTATTGATTTTAAAATTTTAATAAGATGCATTATAATAGAAGGACGGAAAATGCAACTAAGGATAAGGGTAATATAGTCATAGTTTTTTATATTAAAACGTTGGTGTGTGGTAAGGAATTATGGGTGTACGTATAAAATTTTCCAAAATATTTATGATATATGCTCATTAAATTGTCGTATTAGTCTGTTGAAAAGGTCTCTCCTTGCTTTTTCTCCGGCAGCAGCATTAACCTCCCAACCGGTTTTTTACCATAATGTTCATTAATATCCTTAAACTAATCCAATCAAAATTCATAAATCTAAATCAAATACATTAATCATGATAACATCATAAAATTATTTGTATAAATCAAAAAAAATATAGTCATAACCTAGGAAGCATTGGTGAGGGTGCGCGGGTACCGGTGCATGATACGGGGATACGTGAATTCGGAAAATTCAAAAATATGAGGATTCAGGTGCGGAGGGATACAACAAACAAATTCAAAAATATGAGGATTCAGGTGCGGAGGGATACAACAAATATTAAAAATATATTATATATATAAATATAATCCAACAGATGCAATTTAATTAAACAAAGTAGTCAAATAAATAAGTTCAACATCCTAAGTAGCCAAATGCATAATTCATTATCCTTACGAATTGACTTGCATTCCTCTCAATTCCGCCCCAAGCATTACTACAAGATTGAGTTTGACTTACATTTGAAGGAGGTAGTGGAATATCTATTGGTTTCCTCCTCTCTTCAGACTTTGTCAACTCCTTTTGAAATCCACTTAAAAGTTCGGGAGTGACTTTTGAACAAACCGCAACTCCATCCCCTTTAATTTTCAACAAATGTGCTTTTACCCTTAAATATGAACCCGTGAATTCATTGTTACAAAAATTGCATCTAAATTTAGCATTTTGGCCTCTTTCTTTTAATTTTGCAACTTTTGTAACATGCTTCCATAAACTATATTCAATATCACTTTGTTGGCTTAAAGAAGCTTCCACATTTGCAGTTGAATTTGTTGATGAAATAGTTTCCATAACTAAAAGAGTTAATTAAAAAAAAGCTGCCTTACGAAAAAAAACAGTTCGTGCCTTGCCTCAATAAAAAAACAGTTCCTGCCTCGAAAAAAAAAAAGTTCATGCCTCAATAAAAATTTGGCTCAGCAAGCCAAAACTCAGTTCCTACTTCAATTAAAAAAATTAGTTCGTGTCTCAACAAGAAAAAAAAATTCGAAATTGATGCATATACAAATCGATCGATGCCCTAGAAAAAAAAACAAAAAAAAATCAATGCCCTAGGAAAAAAACAAAATCGATGCCCTAGAAAATCGAAACCGCTTACCTGACGAGGGTGAGGGTTGAGGAGCGATGAGGGCGAGAGCAACCAACGACGAGCCGATGACGAAGACGGACGAGTAAAGAACGATGGAGTAAGGGCTGCAACTAGCGAGGAGCCATGAGAAGTTCTTGATCAATTACGTATTAGTTATTACGTGTTTTCTGATTTAAATGAGCACAGGTAAGTATGTATCGAAAGTCATTTTTTTTAAATATTTTTAGCTTTCATGCACCCCAATTTCAGCACTCAAACGCACCCCGCCCATCAAATACGGGGACACTCCACGTGTCGCACCCCATACATATTTCGCTGCACCCCCGCGCACCCTCGCACCCCGTACGTATCGGTGCGCAGTTCTTCATACAGTTGAAGCACCCCCGCTTTGTAGGTCATAACGATAATTAGAGTTAACAAATTTCGAAAAATGATAGTTGATATGATGATTGTGTTTGGTATGTTTGTATTGATGTTAACATAATTTGTCTTTTTTTTATTTTTAGAACAAACGGGTACTTATATTACATAAAGAAAAGTACAAAAGGTTTTGAGTGCTGAAACAAAAACAACACATAGGAAAATGAATACTATACAACAAGAAAAAATCCAGCTCAAAACCCAAATAAAACAGACATAGTTACACAGATAACACAGACTACACCACGAAATAAAGACACAAACAAAGAACCACTGCAAAGAGAGCAGAACAACACCACTTAACACTACTCCCAAAGCACAAAAGCCGGATCAAAGCAGCTCCAAAAGTACACTCCAAGAAACAACAACATTCAATCCATGCGCCATGCAAAGCAAACAACAAGCATTAACCCTAGTCGCAGTCATGCCCGTACTTCAAGAAAGGCACTAATCCACAAATCCAACATCACAACTTCATGCAAATCCAAACCAGATGTGATATTCCAACAGCAACCAAAACCAAAACTCAACTTAACATCAATCACAGAACCTTCAGCTACTACGTCTCCAACAAAACAACAGCAAATCCCAAACCATCAAAAACAACACATCAAATAACTCGAAACAAATTAGCAATCCACAAATAAAATATTCAGTCGAAAGAAGACATCGCATAACTGGAAAACACTAATAACTTAGAGGCAAATGACATAAAATAGAAAACGCTTACTTTTTAGATATGCCTCCGTTAATAACCCCTCCGGATTTCCTCCTCCTTTCCTTTTTTTTTTTTGATCGAGGTTGGAATTGTGACATGAGCTTAACCCAATCTGGGTTTATTTCCACCAATGTTTCATCAGTTACCAACATTTTACCTTTTTTGCTCTTACTGATTTTAATCCTATTTTTCCTTTTATTGAAGCTACATGAGGAACTAAATGAACTATCAGATTCATTCATAAATCACTCTTTACTATCAGCTTCTTCATCATTTTGAAACTCATTACCATCACCAATAACCTCCATATTAACAATATCAACTTTCTCATCCTGATTGCTAATCTCTTTAACATGCTTAATAGTTGGGTCATCACTAGATATCCTATTATCAGTAAAATCCACTTTATCTTGTTCAGTAATACCCTGCACTTCAGATTTATAACTTGCAAGCCTATCCTCATGATTGTAACTTCCAGTGACATTATATTGATGCTTATCCTTATCAGACTTTGAAATAACATGCACATCAGAAGCATTAGATGAAATGAACTGATAATTACCTTTATCATTTTCACACATATCAGGATTAATATTTTTTGTTAACCTATGCTCACCAACATCAGCATTCATTTGTTTAACTTGGCAATCTATAACTTCATCAATCTCCATACCATTATCTTTATTGATACTACTCTTTGGCATCCAGACCTTATTTGACTTACAAAAAACATTAGAGTGACCAAACACTCTACAATTTAAACATGCAGAAGGAGTCCACTCATATTGAATCTTCTACCAAACTACATCCCCGTTGAAACACTGAATAGGCACCATCTCAGGGAAATTAAAGTCAATATTTACCTAACCTGTACTCTAGCATATGAAATACGAGAAACGTCCTCTGTAACATTATCTAATCTAATGGGATGACTTAAAGTAGAGGCTGTCCTGCTAATAGCTTCCACAGACCAGAAATCCAAGTCTAAATTGGGTAACTTAATCCAAATGGGAATAGAATTAAGCAATTCTTTAGTTAATTTCATACCAGGTTCCCATTTTTTCATAAAAATCAATCTTTTACCATAAAAATATGGCCCATTAGCTAAAATTTTATCACAGTCTTCGCTCAAATCACATTTAATGATAAATAATCCATTGTCTCGAGAATACAGACTATAATTACCTTTTAAATTCCAATTTCTGTCAATGTAATCCTTCAAGTAATTATAGTAAGGTTTACTACCATAAACATAGAAAACAATCGAATTTGACCATTTTTCCTTAGCTAATTTAACCAGATCCTCATTGATAACCGCTAATTTATGACCATCTTGAATTAGAGGCTCATAATAGGAAAGTTGTACAATGTTTTGATGTGATTTATATTCTCTGACAACATCGATGTAGGACTTAGATTGAAGAGAAGTACTCGTAGAATCGTTTACTTGAGAATTCGACACTAGATCTGGAAAATTTAGTTTGGATTTCAGATCTGGACTACAGAACTTTCCTTGATTTGAAGAGCGCAAACGACTTGCATGCACCTTAGAAGATTTGTAATCAGGAGGTATAGACGATCTTTGATCAGAATCTAGGTTTAAATCCTTTCTTCGCTGAAATTTTGTATTAGGAAAAGATGAGAACGCCATTTTCAGTTGTTTCGAGAAAACTCTCCACATAATTTGGTCTTAATCACATAACATCATAAAATTATTTGTATATGTGAAAAAAATACGGCTATAGCAGTAATTAAAGTTAATAAGTTTTGAAAAATGAAAGAGGTTAGGATGATTATGTCTGGGTTTATGGATTAGTATTAAAATAGTTTGGTCTAAAGTAATTTACTATTTTTATTCATAATGGAAAAAAAAGCTTTCATTGAGAATTGAACTCATGACCTCCCGCTTACTAAACGGGTCCTCTAACCATCTGAGCTATGAAAGCTTGAGATGAATTTAATATTTTCTTTTTATGAAGAATATATGCATTTTATTCTTAATATGTATCATAGTAATGTTTGAACTTAATTCGTGCTCGATCTATGTCCATTTGAATCTATTATAGTGTAGGATTAGGAAAAACCTTCGATCGGTTTGGTCCTGTTTGGTCCGTTTGTTTTGTCATTTGGTTTTGGGTTTCATCTCTAGCCAATCCCAACTTGTTTGGTATTAACGACTTAGTTGTTGTTGTTATAGTTATATGCGTATATATAAATTAATATTTTATGTTAATTGTAAGTTGCACAATCATATATACTATATTATATTTTATGCCTTCAAAACACATGCTATAGCGACAAATGGCGCATAGCGCATTGCTTGCGCTATTGTACTTACAATAGCGCATGTATTCCCTATAGCGCGCTTTTTTATCATAGCGCATAGCACAAAATAGCGCGCTATTTTGTTTTTGTTTCTAGTTTAAATGTTTGGACAGTGAATTAATTCCAAAATAACATGCTATTATACTTATAATGTCTTAGAGGAAAAATGCCGTAGATTATGACTTGAAAGAAAAAGAATTTGATGGTTGTTTAAATAATGATTAATGATTTTGATTTAGATGAAACTAGTGACTAGGTTTTGAAATTTTAAAGGTATTATATAATTTCTATGTTTTGTTATTGTACCCTTGAATCACATTTGACTTTTGTTTATTTAATTCTTATAATTGTAGACTTCTTCTATTATTTTCATTCAATCTTATTTTGGCTTTACAACTTTTCTTATTTATATTTTTTCTTAGAACTTACCATTTTGTTTTTTAATTTTTTTCTACAAAAGTATATTTTCATGCATTTTTTCTTAGAGTTTATATCACCATAGTTAATGAATACGAATAAATTTCATTATAACTCACGATTATAAGAATGAATTTCAATTTCGTAGGAACAAATATATTGTATCCATCAATTATTTTGAATGTACAATACGAAATTATCAATTTTCTGTAATATAATTACATTTTACATCAAAAAATATTTAATACATGCATAAAGCATGGTAGTGCTTGTATTTGGAGTCTTGAATGGTTTGGATATGACGTAAAATATGCATAAAAATAAAATAAAATTTAGTTAGGCAAAATATACTTGATTACTTTTTTTTCCTAAAAAAATGAGCGCAATAGCGCGTGCTATAGCGCAAAATGTAGTTAATATCAAGGGGAAGAGTGGAACGTGAATATATGGTGGAAATCAAGGGGATTATTAGGGGTGCTATACTGTTTGATGTGCTCTTGATCCTTTATCTCTCTATAAATATGTACATATGGTACAAGTAAACATGTTGTTACCTTACTATTGCCTAGAGATTACCCATTGAATGTTAACTCTAAATTTAGATTAGTTCAGAAAGATCTAACATACTACTGCATTGATTTTATTTGATTTTATCTTTTAAGGCTTGATTGATGAAAGTTATGGATATTTTTGGCCAACAAGGGGAAGAAAAGAAGAAGAAAAAATTACATCTCGAACCTAACTAACTTATTGAGTTGATTGATATTCTCTTTTACTGACATCTCCCTTGCTTCAAATGAATAATCTTGAAGGAGATTCCACAATAATAGGCACAAGATATTTATGACATACGCTCATTAAATTGCCGTAGTAGTTTATTGAAAAAGGTCTCTCCTTGCTTTTTCTCCGGCAGCAACATTAACCGCCCAACCTTTTTTCAACATAATGTTCATTAGTATCCCTAAACTAATCCAATCAAAATTCATAAATCCAAATTAAATACATTAATCATTTTAGCGTCATAAAATTATTTGTATAATTAAAAAACACAGTCATTGCAGTAATTGGAGTCAACAAATTTCGAAGAATGAAAAAGGGTAGGATGATTATGTCTGGTATGTTTGTATTGATGTTAACATAATTTTGTCTTAATCACAATTACATCATAAAATTATTTGTATAAATAAAAAAATACTATTATAGCAGTAATTAAAGTTAATAAGTTTTGAAGAATGAAAGAGGTTAGAATGATTATGTCTGGGGTGTATTGATTAGTATTAAAATTGTTTGATCTAAAATAATTTAGTGATTTAGTATTTTTATTCATAATGAAAAAATGCTTTCATTGAGAATTGAACTCAGAACCTCCCGGCTTACTAAACGGTAGGGCTGTCAACGGATACTTTCAGATACAGATAGTGCCATATCCGTATCCGCATCCGAAACCATTTTCGGATATCGGATATCCGCATCCGCGGATACGGACGGATATCGGATAATTATCCGTTCCACCAACAATCGATAAATCAATGAACATAAATGAATTTTTTTAGCTTAATATTAAGCTTTTTCAACCTAATTGATTACTAAAGTGCTAAAAATAAATAAATATGAGGATAATATATAATTTTAAGCAATTAACATGCGTTTAGTAGACCTTTAATTTTGCAAAATAATAAATTAGTATATTTAATTATATTAAAATACACATAATTTAGTTAGGAAAAAAAGTGGATGGATATTTTTCGAATGCAGATATGCCTATATCCGCATTCCCAAATATCGGATATTTATCCGCTTTTCGGATACGGATGCGGACGGATTTCGGATTTTTCGGATATCCATTGACAACCCTGCTAAACGGGTGCTCTAGCCATCTAAGCTATGAAAGCTTCACATGAATTTATTTTTTCAAGAAGAATATATGCATTTTATTCTTAATATGTATCATAGTATGTCTGAACTTAATTCTTGCTCCATCTGTGTCCATTTGAATCTATCATAGTATAGGATTATGACATACCTTCGATCGGTTTGGTCCTGTCTAGTCCGATTATAGCCTATATTTCTCTTGTTTGAGTTTCAGTATCGCTTTGCAACGTTCAGTATCGCTTTGCAACCACGTTCCATTTTGGATGAAGTTCTTGTTTCATCCTACCCAATTAAAAATATTGAAGACACCACCTTTTTTTAGGAATATCCTCTTTGTTGTCTACCAAATGTATATAAACCGATTCTTTGTTCTTATCGGTCACTATGTATTGGTAGTCAAGAAAACCAACCACAAATCCACAAAAATGAAATGATTGTCTTGTCATATATAAATATCTATCACCTAAAATATTACATGTTATCAAATTTTTATACGCAGTCTTATTTTTTATTTATAAACCTAATGACTTAACCATGCATGCAAATTACATTTATACATGTTTTTCTTTGCCTTTTGATCGGTTACATTGAACGTGCATGTAACGACCCGTGTTTTTCGACCATTTGAATATGAATATTTAAATTAGTTTTAAATATTATATTGGAATATTTATGAAATTTAATATTGAATTCGTTATTTAAAACGAAGTTGAACATTATATATTTATATATAATATAAATCGAGCCTGAAATGGCGCTGCAGTTCGCAATATAGAGTTTTGAACTTCAACTGAGAATACAGGATTCGACATAAGTCGGATTTCTGTGAAACAAGACACGTTGGGACCGTATTGATGATAATTTTCATATGAAAGAGAAAAATCCAGATTCCATGTTATAGATAGTAAGTTATGGCCAAAACAAATTTTGAAATAGTCGCTATGGAAATTCGTTATTAAATTATAGGCCTTTAAAATTAGCCGTTTTGCAAACGGACTCTGTTTTCGACGAAACTAGTTTCATTAGAACCGTATCGTTAAATTATTGTATGGTGGTGAGTGGCGTGGAAAACCGATGTCATATGTGACCACGGTAAACATAAACGCTCGTTCAGTGCAATTGAATTAATTCAACTGAATAAAGGGATATTCGAGTGTAACTTGAAAAGACGATCAAATTAGGCCACGAAACCAGTTCCGTTGAGTTCGTAGCGTCGATTATAGTCAGGGTAGGTATATAGTTTGTTATTTTTAGAGATCGGCAAATTTAGTGTTCGGAAGGGGCAGTGCGGTGCACGTTAAAAAGGGCCTACCGGGGCAACAGTCTCAGAATGCGACGAAACTAGTGCCGTTGGGTTCGTATCGAAAAGTTATTGTCAGTGTTCGCAGTTTCGAGTTGGTTTGATTTATCTGGTGATCGTGAAAAATTGAAATGCGTGTTTATTTCTGGTTTTATAAAGGAAAAATTTTCATACGACCTCGGATTGTGACGAAACCTGTCCCATTGGATCCGGATATCGTTTTACATCTAGAATAGCCTTTTTATCAGTAAACAGAAGTCGAGTGTGGTCAGTTTTACGCGTTATTTCACGGCGAAGTATCGTATAATATTATTTTATTAGTCCATTCCTATATAACCTAATCTAAGTCAAACAAACGAGACATACGAAGCCATCACCTGCCCATAAACACTGTCAATTGAAATGAAAATACACTGTTCAGTAAAGCCACTACCTCCCATCAAAGTGAAAACACACTGCTCATTCTTCAGCTACCCTATATTTAATTTTCTAATCTACCCTAAACCCCACTGTAAAGAAGGACGAAATGAAATTTCACTTCATGTATTTTCATTTGAGAAGACAGAAGAACAGCTACTCTAATCCCTTCCTTCCCCAAGTCTTTACTCCTGCCATGCTTCACTTCAACGGACTGGGAAATACAGCTACCATATGGAATAGCACATGACTTTCAATCAAATTAAATAAAAAGGCCTGCTACTCTTTGGTGTGCCATGAGCCGTACATACGCCAACTACAACCGCACGTCAGAAAGTATAACTTCACACAGAAGGAAAAACGCAGCAATATGGTTTCAAATCAAACGAAATTACAGCCTATGCTACGCTGCTGCGAACCTACCGATCTAAGAAACGTGGTTGCCAAGGGTTCTAATACTATAAATATATGCAAACCCGCCTCAGTTCTTCGAACAAATAAAAACATTCAGATTTTCATTTTTCCAGCAAAGTAAATGAGAAAAGGGAAAATATATAACCTGTTATTTTTAACAAAAACATTTTCCACTGCGAGTACGTTCAGCTCATCGGAAGCTAGTCACTGACCGGTGGCGATCAAATCCGAAGGGCCGTGATGACCAGAGACCGACCAGGAAGTGGTCTCGTTGGTGAGCACCAAGCTGATGATTGGCGGAGCCTAAGGAGTAGGGGGTTGGATCGAAAGGGGAGGGAGGTGTGGTGCAGCCGCCAGGCAATTCAGGTCGAATGTTGGGCATGGGAGCAAGGCGCAGTATGTATGGGAGGAAGGGGAAGTCAGTTCGAACTACGTGAGGAAGGTGTGCGTTAATCCCAGAAGGAGGAAGGTGCGGCCTATTTTGATGAACGTGATTTAGCCTTAACCTAAGGATTTTACTTTAATTAATGAGTTATTTAATTAATACCTAGTTATACTAATGTGTACAGAAGGGACTGGACCGTTTGGCAACAGAACTGCCGAAGTGTTTGATGAGCAAAACGAAACGTTGGACTGCGAACAACATATGTTGGTAACCGGAATTTGATTAGGTTATAAAACAGGGACATTTGGGATGTCTGAAACTGGGAAGAACGTGGGAATCAAAGTTAGTTCAGCCTACTGTTTTGAACGTACAGATTCCAGAGTGAGTAAAGTTTTACCAAGAACGATGGTAAGCTTTTGAGGGTGAAGAAGGGAATAATACACAGTATTAAAGACAATTCGAACTAAGAAAACCCTGAAGAGAACAAACAAGAATTGAGTGAAACAAGTTACAATGGGATCGGGATGACTGACTCTACATTTTGGAACTAACTTGGACTGAGCTACAGACAACTGGAAATTTTAGTTAAATTAAACGGTTGTTTAATTTAGCTAAAACAAATCTTTTCAGTGACAAATCAGATCAAGGTGAGTTAAACTCACTCAGTTACCCTTTTATATTTTATATAAATTGGGTATTTTTATTTTGTGTGCTCTGCTTGCCAATGATTGACTGTTTGCTAGTTATAATTTATTGGTTGGTTTAACTGATGAAATTAAACTGTGTTTAATTTCAGTGAAATACCAAATCGTTATTTTTAACGATTGGTTCCCATAAAGGTAACTTACCTTATTGGTCACGTTTATTTTATAAACGTGTTTAAATGGTTGAATTGTTTGAATTGCTTATGGTTGATGTTAAATGGTCGTTATTTAGTTTATCAGTTAAACAAAACTGAACAGTCTGATTTGAGAAAAACCATTTGAATACAGGGAAGAACAGGTTGGAGGGATCCAACCGGATTCCTCAAATATATTATTTATTTTATATTTTTGCATATGAACTGTCCTGTTTGGTTGATTGATTTGATTATTGATTTGGACTGGGAATTCAACCTGTGTTGTGTTTAAACCAGTGAGCGGTATTGGTTGAGTATTTAGCAGTGTATGGCCTATAAAATCAATCGTGTTATAAATATTGATTCACCGTCAGGTGAATCGATATATAAAATTTATTATATAACTGGAGTTGGATTTGAATATATTATTTTGAATAAAAGTTATAATAGGGAATTAAATAAATATTTTATTTATTTAAGACTTTGATTGTTATTAAATTATTTTATAAAGTAAATGCTGACGTTAATCAGGTTTACGAGTATGAGAACAAGTAATGAATCGAAGGATTAAACTTTGATAATTGTTTTGTAAAGAAAACAATTAATGGGATTATTTAAATTAATTATATTTTTAATTAATTTAAAGTGAGGATTAATTGGAATCGATTAACGAGATAATCGATTTTTGAGTTAATTAAATCGATCGTTTGAATTGGAATTTGATTATCAAAATTGATGTGTTTTGATTTGAATAGTTTAATAAATATTGTTTAAATCTAAACAAGGTTTTAAAAAAAAAGGGATTTACCGTTTAATTTTGTTATTAAAGAAATTAACTACTCATGTAGTTAATGATTGAAATAAATTATTATTTTAATTAATAATATTTTAGACAATTACTTTTCAAAAGTAATTGAAGTGAAATGAAATCAAAGGAGATTGGAAATAAGCGAATCTGGTTAAAGAACTGGGTTATAGAGTTGTATAACCAAATCCAATAGTTAAATGGAATTTGTTTGAGACTAGAACGAAATATTGATTTTGATTACAACTTATGTTTATCGGAGGATAAGAACGTTGTTGATCAAGGTCTGAGAGGTAATTAAAATACCCCAACTTGAACAACATCGGGATTATCTGAAGATAGTATTAGTTGGTAATCGTAAGTGACGTTAGCGGATATGTTTTGAAAATCTAAACAGCGATTTTAGCGCTGTTGTTATAATATATGTTTTGTAAATCAAATATAGCGATTGTAGCGCTTTTGCTATAGTAAATGGGTTGTAACCCTAAACAACGATTATAGCGTTGTTGTTTTGTAAATCTAAATAGTAATTATAACGCTATTGTTATAACATATGTGTTATAAATTTCTTTGTTAAAACAAATGGATTTCCGAATTTAAAAGATGATTGGAAGGAAGATTTAAATGGGAAATTGAATATAGCTATTCGAGATAGAATTAGCCAAACATAATTATTCGGCTAAGTTGCCATTTCGTACGACTGCTAGCGTAATTCGCAGGGCTGCAGATAGCCTACGGCGGTCGGATGTTTCCTGAGGGAATCAGGCGTAACGATTGTGATCGCTGCGATCTAGAGTCAAGCGAATAGATTTAAGGCGAGTATTAGTTAATCGATAGGAGTTAAATAAGTCGAGTTAATCAGTTAAAGTTGACCAGTTAAAGTTAATCAAATTGAGTTAATCCATTAGAGTTAAATTGAATTAGAGTTATTCGAATATCGTATTTTCAATTTTAAAAGAGTTAGAAGTTTTAACTCAATAAAAGTAAATCAGTTTGTTAAAGGCCAAGTGGTGCTGAATACGGAACCAGTGAACTCATTGGAGTGTCATGATTGAAACACTGTATATTTTGATAGTTAAAACACCGACTATCAAACCCGCCCAATACGATTGTTGGTATGGAAAGACCGGGATCGAATTTATATTCGAAAACCATTCTGACCAACAAATACGTGAAGATATCAGAGGATGATCGAGATGGTGCTGTGAAGACCGTGGATTTTCACAAACGGAGGAACCACTAATATTCTCTGCCTGGCAAGCGGAGATAAGCTGTGATTCTGTCGTGGTTGGGATCTACGGGTTGCAAGGACTTCTCGCTACTGATCCATGGGGTTATTCCTATATGGATGCGGTAGGGGAGTGCCTTCGGTTCATCCTGTTCCTGGATGACCTGTATGGACGGATGTCTGACAGAGTATTTCCAAAGGATCACGTACGTTGATTTCTTCAAATGTGCTATAGTGTTGGCGGAGAATCGCCGTTCTCTTAGCTTAACCGCTAGAGTATTTTTGTGGACGTCAATTAGTGATATCTGACGGATCTGACGATGTGGCATTCAAAGTGAATGGTGATCAGATGTTCAAGAATAAACTCTGACCTCAAGCCTCATCAACCGGGAAATGACAAAAATCGGGCAGGCAGCATGGCTATGTGGGTCGCTCCCATTAGGGTGTATAATCACCTATCTAGAGAAATTCCTATTTGTTCTTAAATCTATGTTTCGATGCTGTCCCTTTTCGGGAGACGGTTGCTGATCCCAACCGTCGGTGATATACATTCGATACACTCAAGCGAAATGAGTGGTCGGTCATGTGAGGGCCGGGTTGCAAGAAGTTCTTGTTGAACCAAGTGTATTCGTCTCTAGAGATACACTATTGGCAGGTGGTCCCATACCTTGTCAAGTTGGAATCAAATCTCCAATAAGCGCCTGCGGTTTTGATTGTATACTATATATGTGGAGCGTGATATGCAAGCGTTCCACTAAATTGATATTTACTTGTATTTAGACATTATTATAATATCAGAACAAGATATTGGTTTCAAAACTGTTTTGGGTTATCGTAAGGTAAAAACCGTCCGTGTTTATGTGTGGATTTGGTCTTACGATTATCCTTTTCTTTTGAAAAGTTTTTGAACTTTAAAATCATGATTGGATGGTTCACCCTTATTACTGTGCGAGTTTATCTCACTCTGGTTCACCAGACTGACCCGGTGTTTTGTAAATGCTCGGGTTAGACCGGGTTGTACAGGTTCAGGTTATCGACTGCTATGAAGAGACGAGCTGGAGATGTTCGGACGTATGATATTACTACTATTCCGCTGTGTGTTGTATATGGGAACAGGCTATTATAACTGTCCCATGGTATGATGTACTCTGATACTGTAAGTATTTTAAAGCTTTCAATAAAGATTATTTCTGTATTATATTTTGTTCCGCTGCGATGTGAGACTCTGTGTGGTGTTTCTTCTTCTTCTTCTATTCAATATTTCTACCTTATCTATTCTCACCCTCTAACTTCTTTCTATTAATGATCTGGAATGTTCGATGTCTGAATGGTCAACATGATAGTTTGATGTTGATTTTCGGAGTCGAAAATCCCAGTTCGTTACAGTGGTATCAGAGCCAGGTTAAGTGATTACCTTGGCTCTGTGGCATGACTCAGTAGAGATGGGGTTAGTCATACCCTAGATTGAGTTTGAGTGTATATATACGAGTGAACGTATTTGTAGATCTTATAAAAATTGTTTTATATTGTGGAGATTTATGGTTTGAGTTGTTTATGGATTCTGGTCGATCAGTTTGATCCACTGTATCGATAGGAATTTATAAACGCTTGAATACGATGAACCGACATAGTATGTTTTGGAAGAGGGTAAATGAAATAATTTACCCAAATTATATTTTGATATAAAGGAAATATATGTATTGGAAATATTATGGTATATTGGATGTGTTGGTTGATTATAATTGAAATGGTTATATAAATAACCAATTGGAATTTGTATAATAAAAAAGCAGATTTATTAAATCTGAAATTAAATCAGAATTGAAATTAAAATTTCTTAAAGTGGGAAGGATGATTGCAAATGAACTTGAATTGAATATATGAAAATTTTAAAATCCTAGGAGATTTTAATTTTGTTACAAGCATTGAAAGGGATATTTTGAAAAAGATTTCAAAATGAAAATGTTTAAATACGCTTTTGATAAGTGGTATAGTATTGAACTCACCTTGATCGCTGGGAAATAACTCTGAGGATGCTTGCCACATCATCAGTGTTCATTTCCGAGTTCTAAGTGACGGATTACTACCAAAAATCTTGTTTTGAATGGCTTTGAGAAAAACAAGTTGTTTTAAATCTTGAAAGGAAATATTTGATTTTTGAAAGCGATGAACTGTTTAAAAACTCCCTGGAAGATTGTTTGAACAAAAACAAAATTTAATAGAAATTTGTGAAAGCAAATATGAATTGAATTGAAACCAATTAACTAGAAATTGAATCGGGAGATAACATATCAAGCAGAATCAGATTTGAGTTGTGAGACATGAATCTGAAATGGTATTGGACTAGTAAGCTAAGAATTGGAATTGATAATGGATGGAAATTGAGTTAAGAATGGGATTTGGCTTGGACGTGTGAAGGATTTGGATTTGAGGTTAAAATTGGAATTTTGTTTGGGAATGCATTTGTATATGCTGACAGGACAGCAGATGGAAAGGATATAATGATATGCCTGACAAAAAGGTACACGTTTATTTTTATATGGGTTTGGTGATTTATGAGCCTATTTGGCAAGCCGCTTGGCTGTTTCATTTTCTTTTGAATTGGAGGAGGCTTAGAAAGGCGAGTTGTAGTTGTACCGATTGAGCCGTACATAGGAGGTGCTGACAAAATTTTTTCGGAAATATAATGTGTTAGAAAATTTTCAATATTTTTGAAAATATCTATTTACAGTATTGAATTGGTTTCTAATTTAATATAAAATTTGATTTGAAATTAATGAGTTTATAACATTCTTTCTTACCTTAGCAATTTCGAGGACGAAATTATTTTAAGGGGGAAAGAATGTAACGACCCGTGTTTTTCGACCATTTGAATATGAATATTTAAATTAGTTTTAAATATTATATTGGAATATTTATGAAATTTAATATTGAATTCGTTATTTAAAACGAAGTTGAACATTATATATTCATATATAATATAAATCGAGCCTGAAATGGCGCTGCAGTTCGCAATATAGAGTTTTGAACTTCAACTGAGAATACAGGATTCGATATAAGTCGGATTTCTGTGAAACAAGACACGTTGGGACCGTATTGATGATAATTTTCATATGAAAGAGAAAAATCCAGTTTCCATTTTATAGATAGTAAGTTATGGCCAAAACAAATTTTGAAATAGTCGCTATGGAAATTCGTTATTAAATTATAGGCCTTTAAAATTAGCCGTTTTGCAAACGGACTCTGTTTTCGACGAAACTAGTTTCATTAGAACCGTATCGTTAAATTATTGTATGGTGGTGAGTGGCGTGGAAAACCGATGTCATATGTGACCACGGTAAACATAAACGCTCGTTCAGTGCAATTGAATTAATTCAACTGAATAAAGGGATATTCGAGTGTAACTTGAAAAGACGATCAAATTAGGCCACGAAACCAGTTCCGTTGAGTTCGTAGTGTCGATTATAGTCAGGGTAGGTATATAGTTTGTTATTTTTAGAGATCGGCAAATTTAGTGTTCGGAAGGGGCAGTGCGGTGCACGTTAAAAAGGGCCTACCGGGGCAACAGTCTCAGAATGCGACGAAACTAGTGCCGTTGGGTTCGTATCGAAAAGTTATTGTCAGTGTTCGCAGTTTCGAGTTGGTTTGATTTATCTGGTGATCGTGAAAAATTGAAATGCGTGTTTATTTCTGGTTTTATAAAGGAAAAATTTTCATACGACCTCGGATTGTGACGAAACCTGTCCCATTGGATCCGGATATCGTTTTACATCTAGAATAGCCTTTTTATCAGTAAACAGAAGTCGACTGTGGTCAGTTTTACGCGTTATTTCACGGCGAAGTATCGTATACTATTATTTTATTAGTCCATTCCTATATAACCTAATCTAAGTCAAACAAACGAGACATACGAAGCCATCACCTGCCCATAAACACTGTCAATTGAAATGAAAATACACTGTTCAGTAAAGCCACTACCTCCCATCAAAGTGAAAACACACTGCTCATTCTTCAGCTACCCTATATTTAATTTTCTAATCTACCCTAAACCCCACTATAAAGAAGGACGAAATGAAATTTCACTTCATGTATTTTCATTTGAGAAGACAGAAGAACAACTACTCTAATCCCTTCCTTCCCCAAGTCTTTACTCCTGCCATGCTTCACTTCAACGGATTGGGAAATACAGCTACCCTATGGAATAGCACATGACTTTCAATCAAATTAAATAAAAAGGCCTGCTACTCTTTGGTGTGCCATGAGCCGTACATACGCCAACTACAACCGCACGTCAGAAAGTATAACTTCACACAGAAGGAAAAACGCAGCAATATGGTTTCAAATCAAACGAAATTACAGCCTATGCTACGCTGCTGTGAACCTACCGATCTAAGAAACGTGGTTGCCAAGGGTTCTAATACTATAAATATATGCAAACCCGCCTCAGTTCTTCGAACAAATAAAAACATTCAGATTTTCATTTTTCCAGCAAAGTAAATGAGAAAAGGGAAAATATATAACCTGTTATTTTTAACAAAAACATTTTCCACTGCGAGTACGTTCAGCTCATCGGAAGCTAGTCACTGACCGGTGGCGATCAAATCCGAAGGGCCGTGATGACCAGAGACCGACCAGGAAGTGGTCTCGTTGGTGAGCACCAAGCTGATGATTGGCGGAGCCTAAGGAGTAGGGGGTTGGATCGAAAGGGGAGGGAGGTGTGGTGCAGCCGCCAGGCAATTCAGGTCGAATTTTGGGCATGGGAGCAAGGCGCAGTATGTATGGGAGGAAGGGGAAGTCAGTTCGAACTACGTGAGGAAGGTGTGCGTTAATCCCAGAAGGAGGAAGGTGAGGCCTGTTTTGATGAACGTGATTTAGCCTTAACCTAAGGATTTTACTTTAATTAATGAGTTATTTAATTAATACCTAGTTATACTAATGTGTACAGAAGGGACTGGACCGTTTGGCAACAGAACTGCCGAAGTGTTTGATGAGCAAAATGAAACGTTGGACTGCGAACAACATATGTTGGTAACCGGAATTTGATTAGGTTATAAAACAGGGACATTTGGGATGTTTGAAACTGGGAAGAACGTGGGAATCAAAGTTAGTTCAGCCTACTGTTTTGAACGTACAGATTCCAGAGTGAGTAAAGTTTTACCAAGAACGATGGTAAGCTTTTGAGGGTGAAGAAGGGAATAATACACAGTATTAAATACAATTCGAACTAAGAAAACCCTGAAGAGAACAAACAAGAATTGAGTGAAACAAGTTACAATGGGATCGGGATGACGGACTCTACATTTTGGAACTAACTTGGACTGAGCTACAAACAACTGGAAATTTTAGTTAAATTAAACGGTTGTTTAATTTAGCTAAAACAAATCTTTTCAGCGACAAATCAGATCAAGGTGAGATAAACTCACTCAGTTACCCTTTTTATATTTTATATAAATTGGGTATTTTTATTTTGTGTGCTCTGCTTGCCAATGATTGACTGTTTGCTAGTTATAATTTATTGGTTGGTTTAACTGATGAAATTAAACTGTGTTTAATTTCAGTGAAATACCAAATCGTTATTTTTAACGATTGGTTCCCATAAAGGTAACTTACCTTATTGGTCATGTTTATTTTATAAACGTGTTTAAATGGTTGAATTGTTTGAATTGCTTATGGTTGATGTTAAATGGTCGTTATTTAGTTTATCAGTTAAACAAAACTGAACCGTCTGATTTGAGAAAAACCATTTGAATACAGGGAAGAACAGGTTGGAGGGATCCAACCGGATTCCTCAAATATATTATTTATTTCATATTTTCGCATATGAACTGTCCTGTTTGGTTAATTGATTTGATTATTGATTTGGACTGGGAATTCAACCTGTGTTGTGTTTAAACCAGTTAGCGGTATTGGTTGAGTATTTAGCAGTGTATGGCCTATAAAATCAATCGTGTTATAAATATTGATTCACCGTCAGGTGAATCGATATATAAAATTTATTATATAACTGGAGTTGGATTTGAATATATTATTTTAAAAAAAGTTATAATAGGGAATTAAATAAATATTTTATTTATTTAAGACTTTGATTGTTATTAAATTATTTTATAAAGTAAATGCTGACGTTAATCAGGTTTACGAGTATGAGAACAAGTAATGAATCGAAGGATTAAACTTTGATAATTGTTTTGTAAAGAAAACAATTAATGGGATTATTTAAATTAATTATATTTTTAATTAATTTAAAGTGAGGATTAATTGGAATCGATTAACGAGATAATCGATTTTTGAGTTAATTAAATCGATCGTTTGAATTGGAATTTGATTATCAAAATTGATGTGTTTTGATTTGAATAGTTTAATAAATATTGTTTAAATCTAAACAAGGTTTTAAAAAAAAAGGGATTTACCGTTTAATTTTGTTATTAAAGAAATTAACTACTCATGTAGTTAATGATTGAAATAAATTATTATTTTAATTAATAATATTTTAGACAATTACTTTTCAAAAGTAATTGAAGTGAAATGAAATCAAAGGAGATTGGAAATAAGCGAATCTGGTTAAAAAACTGGGTTATAGAGTTGTATAACCAAATCCAATAGTTAAATGGAATTTGTTTGAGACTAGAATGAAATATTGATTTTGATTACAACTTATGTTTATCGGAGGATAAGCACGTTGTTGATCAAGGTCTGAGAGGTAATTAAAATACCCCAACTTGAACAACATCGGGATTATCTGAAGATAGTATTAGTTGGTAATCGTAAGAGATGTTAGCGGATATGTTTTGAAAATCTAAACAGCGATTTTAGCGCTGTTGTTATAATATATGTTTTGTAAATCTAATATAGCGATTGTAGCGCTTTTGCTATAGTAAATGGGTTGTAACCCTAAACAGCGATTATAGCGTTGTTGTTTTGTAAATCTAAATAGTAATTATAACGCTATTGTTATAACATATGTGTTATAAATTTCTTTGTTAAAACAAATGGATTTCCGAATTTAAAAGATGATTGGAAGGAAGATTTAAATGGGAAATTGAATATAGCTATTCGAGATAGAATTAGCCAAACATAATTATTCGGCTAAGTTGCCATTTCGTACGACTGCTAGCGTAATTCGCAGGGCTGCAGATAGCCTACGGCGGTCGGATGTTTCCTGAGGGAATCAGGCGTAACGATTGTGATCGCTGCGATCTAGAGTCAAGCGAATAGATTTAAGGCGAGTATTAGTTAATCGATAGGAGTTAAATAAGTCGAGTTAATCAGTTAAAGTTGACCAGTTAAAGTTAATCAAATTGAGTTAATCCATTAGAGTTAAATTGAATTAGAGTTATTCGAATATCGTATTTTCAATATTAAAAGAGTTAGAAGTTTTAACTCAATAAAAGTAAATCAGTTTGTTAAAGGCCAAGTGGTGCTGAATACGGGACCAGTGAACTCATTGGAGTGTCATAATTGAAACACTGTATATTTTGATAGTTAAAACACCGACTATCAAACCCGCCCAATACGATTGTTGGTATGGAAAGACCGGGATCGAATTTATATTCGAAAACCATTCTGACCAACAAATACGTGAAGATATCAGAAGATGATCGAGATGGTGCTGTGAAGACCGTGGATTTTCACAAACGGAGGAACCACTAATATTCTCTGCCTGGCAAGCGGAGATAAGCTGTGATTCTGTCGTGGTTGGAATCTACGGGTTGCAAGGACTTCTCGCTACTGATCCATGGGGTGATTCCTATATGGATGCGGTAGGGGAGTGCCTTCGGTTCATCCTGTTCCTGGATGACCTGTATGGACGGATGTCTGACAGAGTATTTCCAAAGGATCACGTACGTTGATTTCTTCAAACGTGCTATAGTGTTGGCGGAGAATCGCCGTTCTCTTAGCTTAACCGCTAGAGTATTTTTGTGGACGTCAATTAGTGATATCTGACGGATCTGACGATGTGGCATTCAAAGTGAATGGTGATCAGATGTTCAAGAATAAACTCTGACCTCAAGCCTCATCAACCGGGAAATGACAAAAATCGGGCAGGCAGCATGGCTATGTAGGTCGCTCCCATTAGGGTGTATAATCACCTATCTAGAGAAATTCATATTTGTTCTTAAATCTATGTTTCGATGCTGTCCCTTTTCGGGAGACGGTTGCTGATCCCAACCGTCGGTGATATACATTCGATACACTCAAGCGAAATGAGTGGTCGGTCATGTGAGGGCCGGGTTGCAAGAAGTTCTTGTTGAACCCAGCGTATTCGTCTCTAGAGATACACTATCGGCAGGTGGTCCCATACCTTGTCAAGTTGGAATCAAATCTCCAATAAGCGCCTGGGATTTTGATTGTATACTATATATGTGGAGCGTGAGATGAAAGCGTTCCACTAAATTGATATTTACTTGTATTTAGACATTATTATAATATCAGAACAAGATATTGGTTTCAAAACTGTTTTGGGTTATCGTAAGGTAAAAACCGTCCGTGTTTATGTGTGGATTTGGTCTTACGATTATCCTTTTCTTTTGAAAAGTTTTTGAACTTTAAAATCATGATTTGATGGTTCACCCTTATTACTGTGCGAGTTTATCTCACTCTGGTTCACCAGACTGACCCGGTGTTTTGTAAATGCTCGGGTTAGACCTGGTTGTACAGGTTCAGGTTATCGACTGCTATGAAGAGACGAGCTGGAGATGTACGGACGTATGATATTACTACTATTCCGCTGTGTGTTGTATATGGGAACAGGCTATTATAACTGTCCCATGGTATGATGTACTCTGATACTGTAAGTATTTTAAGGCTTTCAATAAAGATTATTTCTGTATTATATTTTGTTCCGCTGCGATGTGAGACTCTGTGTGGTGTTTCTTCTTCTTCTTCTATTCAATATTTCTACCTTATCTATTCTCACCCTCTAACTTCTTTCTATTAATGATCTGGAATGTTCGATGTCTGAATGGTCAACATGATAGTTTGATGTTGATTTTCGGAGTCGAAAATCCCAGTTCGTTACAGTGCATCTTTGGAGAAAGAAAATATTACATCAGATTGTAATGTTTTTCGTCATTGGAACCGATGAAAATCCTGAAAGCTGTTGGAATTGTTTCTTTCTTTACACGTTCATAAAACATCGAATAAATTTCACAACAAAACGTAAGAAAATGTATACTTCTCATTGTGTAGTCCATATAACAAATATGAAATTATTGGTTTCATAAGGATAAGATTGCAATCAGTAAATATTATTTCATATTATAAATTATGTTAGATATGGAATTATTTCTTCAACAATATAAGGTTGCAATCAGAATAAATAATTCCATATATCAAATTATGTCATTTAAGGAATATTTGATTTGATAAGGATAAAGTCAAAATGAGAAGGTATATTCTTATAAATAAGGATATTCTCTATTAACTATCAACCTTGATGAGCGGTTGAGATTATATCCTTAAAGAGGATTTTGGCCCTTCTCTCTGCCTATAAATATAACTATATTCATTGTAAGTCTTATCGAAAAGACATCAAAAACTAAAGTACGGCTAGAAGGCAAATTCCAAATCTACAAATTCTACATCTATAACTTACAATATCTGCCTTTTTTATCTTCTTCTCATGATGTCTTATACAGGTATGCAATTATTTATTTTGTAACTAAGAATATGATGAAAAATCCTTATGTTTACACAAACATTTACAATCTTCAAACTTCGGTCTTTAAGCAGACAAGAATGAGAGTATTTTGAATATATTTGTCTGTCACATGAATTTGATATGGTACAAATGGAGCTCAAAGGTATTACATTAAATTACACCCATCGGTTAGACTTCTTCAAAAAGCTATAATGGTTAAATGATTCGTTTTCCATTTAAATTATTCTCCTAAAGCATTTTCCATTTAAATTACACCCGTCAAATAAATTGAACTCAAGACCTCCTGCTACTAAATGGGTGCTCTACCCGTCTAATTTACAAAAGCATCATATAATTTTATCTTTTAGTATATAATCAAATACATTTTTATTCTTAATATGTATGTTGCATGGACATTTCACATGAAGTTATTTTCTGTGTTTCTTTTGTGTAATTCAGGGCTGTTATAGCAATGGTTCTATTTGCTAATTAAAAAGGTCATTAACATGTCGGTTCCATAGAAAACCAAAATTAGGAAGAAAAAAAAAACAGTATCATTAACTCTCACATATATGAGGTTAGGGCTTTTGGTTGGTTTTACTGTAAAAAACTCAAAACGAATCGAAACCCCAAAAAATCAGAATCAAACCAAATTAAATTTAGTTAGCTCGATCTAATATTGACTTCATCGAATTAAGAAAGTAATTATTATTTAGATGGTTGATTCATTCAAAGGAAAACAAACTAATGTTGAAGAGATTTTATTAAATATTTTTATGCTTATAAAAAATTAACCTATTTTCAATTGGTTATTTGTTATTATTGAACCAATTGTTAAAGTATTACAATGCATTGTTGTCAAAAATCTTAAAATCCTACGATTTGAATCCCGTTTTAAATCGAATCTCTCCTTTTACGATTCGATTTACATTTTGATTCAAACCAAGCTAATATCACACTTAGAAACATCATTCAATTCAAATTAATATATTTAATATACTTATTTGGGTTTACAATTCCAATTTTAATCATTTAAAAACAAATTAAAGTTGGTACAAGAGAGAAAATGATGTTTCAAATTTAGATGTAGAAGTTTGTACATTAAAATTAATTTCAAAATGTGTGCAAACTTTAAAATGCATGTTTTTTGAATCCACGATTTACGATTTAAATCCCGTTTCGATTCATAGTTTGAATTTTACGATATATGATTTGAATCTGATTTTGAAAACCTTGTTACAATGTTAGAAATTTGGATAATACAATAAAAGATTGAATAATTTGGTCAAAATAAAAGCTTATTTAGTTTCATTATCAAACCGACCGACGAAATGAATCCGTTCGGTTGGTTAATTCGATTTTAACCGAATATTGCTCGCCTCTATTGTCGAACTGGTAAATTGTGTACGAAAAAGCCATTTACTATTTGATCAATGATGGTAGAGGATAATTTAGTTTTACTGTTTACACTCTGACATAAAGGTTTCTCGGACTTACCTTATAAGATCTACTTATTTACATTTCATTATATTGTTATAAGATTTGAATTGATTAGATGTGCATGACTTACAAGTTACAAATATAAGATTTAAAAAAAAGTCGAATTAGAAAAAAGTAAAGATAAACGAGATTACGAAACCATGAAATAGGTTAAACATCATCTTATATATGTTAATTTTAAGCAACAATTGTTCTAGATTAATAAAATAAGTATATGTTGTAAATTTATAACTAACATGCATATAATATTGATACATTGATTTGTTTATTCTTATTTACTAACAATCTAGTAGTGATTAAAACTATCATAATTGTAACATGCCTAGTACGATAATATCATAAACAAAAATCAAAACTGATTTTATGTGATTTTTGGACCTTGTGTAAAAGAAATGAACTTATGAAAGCGTATATTCATCGTTGGAAACTGGGTAGCCCACAAAAGAAGATGTGAGCTGATCTTTCAAAAAATTTAAAACCTAATTGATTATTATTGGGTCTATGAAGTCTAATTTATTTAGAACACTTCTAAATTTGATTTAAATAAAACCATATATATTATTTAATGGGGAAGTCTACTTAGACAAAAATTTAAACACAAGAAATTCCAACTATTAGATCTTCATTTTCTATGTAAAGATAAACAAATCTAATGATTCACAATTTGTGTGTTTAATTTTATATCCCAATTGTCGTTTCCATTATTTAAGTCTATGAAATGTTTGAAATCATTTTTTTTTCACTTAAGGTATAAGTATCCATATGTATCATATACATATGTATATGTGTGTGCATTTGTAACTTGATATTCCGTGTATGCATGCATATGAATGTTGAGATTTACATTGCAACAGACACATTCACTCATTCTATATATGTTGTATTTTTTCAAATATATGCATATACTTATAGGTATAAGCATCCAAGTAATTATATATATTACATATCATGAAAAATATTAAATATATTATATTATAAATAATAATGAGACATGCATGTGTGTTTATGTGGGTGTGCAAATAAAATTATAAATTCAAGGAAATAAACTTATATCACATATGAATTAAATTAAAATAATTATGATGTGTGTGTGTGTGTAATTATTAACTTTAGAAGTCCACAACTCTAGCGGAATGGACAATGGCTTCCAACTCCCAGCACAGGTTGAGGGTTCGATGTTTGGCAGTCATACTTTGGTGACTTGTTATTTGCAGAGGCATGTAATATTTCTTAAATAAGTGGAAGTCTTCGGAACGAAAAGTGCCTCTGCAAGAGCTTAGCTTAAACGAAGGGTCGGTTGGAGTGGACCAGTCAAATTTCATAGCTCTACTCTTTGGAGTGGGATTTTTTTTAATAATTATAGTTAATTGTAAATTTGTAGTATAACAAGATATATACATACATATATATATATATATATATATATGTGTGTGTGTGTGTGTGTGTATATATATATATATACAAACAATTTTTTATTTTATTAATATTCCAGTTCAAATAAGGATGTAGATCTAAATTTACTGGAATTTTAGTATGTTATTATACACATTTATATAAATATTATGAATTAATTAGTGAAATTGCCATAAATAAATAATATAAATAATAATATGATAAAATATCTAATTTTCTAAAAATCAAAAATAGTATTGTAAAAGTTATCATTCGTTAATTACTAGCTAATTTATATTTGATTTAATATTTATCCAGATAACCACGACCAAGTAAGTTTAATATGATTTCCTGCCTACATGTGACATAATTTCAATGACTATTTCAAGTAAGTAGGTGGCATCTATGTTATTTTCCATATAATTAAATAATTAAATAATAATAATATAATATACTAAAAATGATGATATTTCAAAAAGTTAGTAATTTTTTTAATGGTTTGTTGGCTAGCTGTGCTGTTGTAGCTCCAGTTAAGACTAGTTAGAATCTTTTCATTTATCGAGTCTTAGATATTGTGTAATATCATACTTCTTTGTGTGGTATTTGTTATGTAACGATGGTCGGACCAAACTCCCCCTTAATGTTAATATCATATTTCTGTATTGGTATTGTGTGATATTTGTTGTGTAATATCATACTTCTTTGTGTGGTATTTGCGACGTCCGACTTTCCGAATTTTAACCGTTGTTCTTCCTTAACAACATGCGAGACAACCCTAACAGTCTGTCCCTTGACTCGCTTTTCCTTCGAGTAACATTTTAGAGCACTGCCATATCTGCACAACCCAGTCCGTAACCTTCGGCTCCGATACCATTGTTACTAAACGACATGACGCACACATGTGAGTTGACACAAATATTGTTGTAATAAAAAAAATCCTTTAATGTTACATGCCTATTAACTCATACTTACACAACACTTCTCCAAGATATTTAGCGTTGTGGGACTTTCTGATTCCAAACCATTGTGCAGGTCTTATTGATAATCCCAAACATTGTGCAGGTGCTACTGATAATCCCAAACTTTCTGATTCCAAGATATTTAGCTCAATCTTTCACTCACACACATTGTGCAGGTGCTACTGATAATCCCAAACGAAAGTTATAAGGAGTGTCCTGTACGCGTCGACAGTTTAGCTCTGATGTCATAAATCCCGCAGATATGCATCTTATTGATGAACCAAGATCTTATCTTGATTCAAAGCTTTCTATTGTTGCTTCGGAGGTTAGTTATTATGAGGTTTCTTCGGGAAAAGAAAACTGCTTTTATAGTTGAAAAACGTATAAAAGTTAGAATAACTGTTTTTGGTCTTTAACGTAGTGCTTAAAAGGGTAAGATTTTTTGTCTTTGGGCCATTTTATAAGTTTATATTAGTTGGCATGTTCACTTTTATACTGTGAAGTGTGTTTTTTTTTCTTCTGAAACTGATATACTGTGAATTTTATTTCAGACTGCCCTGTGATTTTATTTTTTAAGCATATTGTCCTTCAATTTCATTTAACGTTTCATTGGAGAAAAACGTATCAATGAAATTTTATTCTGCAAAATCCAAAGTCTACGATGATATGAAAATTACCGCACACGATAACTATATATTTGGCGACATTTATCAACATGAGAGAAACTCAGACGTGGAAACATAACTAGCATGTATCTAATATTCCTCCTTTTTATTAGGGTTCGCTGGAGAGTTAGTAAAAGCATTGCAATAGTTTAGTACATCCTCAAGAATTAATGGGGGCACATTTCGTACCATGTTGCTACCAGTAGGATAGCAAGTAGCCATCTGAGCTAAGAAAGTTATGCAACAGTTTGCTTCTAACATGGAGATCTGTCTTCTTTTTTTAACTTTAGAACATTTTATATGGTGTGAAATCCTATAGGACATTGATTGATTTTGCACTGGTATGATTCTTTATTTTATAGATTGTTTCATGTCAAATCATTTTTGCCTTGAGTCAAAAGAAGCATGTCGTATCATTAACTAATATTGTCCATGTGAGACATAAGTAATAAGTTTTATATGTATCCAGTGCCGATCCGAACATACTGGTTCTAGTCTAATATGAAAAGAAATTGGTTTTTTCGTTCCACTATATAATAAACAGTAATAATTATATATGGTCAAAATAAAAGGCAAACTCCATTATAAAATTTAAGGTTAGATACAAAATATAGACTAACAAAATCATTTAGATTACATACGGAAAAAACAATTTACATGTCAACGTAATAGATTATAGCAATAGATATCATCGAAAGCAACTCCTCTATAATCTCTTCATAATTAAGCAAATTTAAGTATTAATTTTCGATTGAAATCACAGTTAGTCCACTTAGTCCTTCTTGTGACATAGTAGTCCGAAGGTATGCTTTTGTCAATTTCAATTTTGAAAACCACATTTCCGCCATTGCAACCATAACGGTGATAGTCATTAAAATTCGATAAGCAACCCAAACATTGAGAAATCTACTTACATCTTGATAAGACCTTAAAAAAATGAGAACACCAACTGATGTGATCACTTGCGATGGTAGGATTTCTTTTAATTATCGAAGCTCACAGAACAACTAATTAACACAAATATCTTGCGCTTCATCGTGGGTTAAAAAAATTTCTAGGTTCATGCAATAGTCCTTCAAACTTCTCCTCATTAAGAAATTTGAATTTCAAATTTAACAAAAAGCCAAAAGTTTCTTTATAAGGTTTAATTGGTCAAACCGGTCTCTAAGTGAAGTTAAAGCTTGATCGATTATATATAGCAAATAATTAACTTTGAAATTCTCTTTTGGTGATTGTCTATCATCATTCTCTATAATATTTTCATTAAATTGTTTTTTTCTATTTAAAGTCCTTTTTTCAAGAAAAATTGGATCAATGGCAACGTCATTAATTATATGATGATTAATTTTGGATTCTGTAGAAATTCATTTAATAAGGGTGTTACTATTTGCATCCGGATTTCCACTTCCAACCATCACATCCCGTTCGGCCGATCGCCGCCGAACGACATTTTGCAAAAATGAACTGTTCGGTGGCCGTTAGCGGCCGAACAACGTGAAGGCTGTTCGACCATCAAACACGTTTTTGTGGTGGTCGGAAGTGGAAATTGGTGTGCAAATAGTCGCATCCTTTAGTAATATGACAAATGAAATCTAGCCTATCGAACATCAATTACATCTTCTTGCAACGACCTTAGATTGATAAGTAGGAATTCATTTAAAAACTGCATACATGCATCTCCTTGGACAAATGTTATGGAAGTAAATTTAATTTTTCCAGCAAAATACAACTGAAAGAGGAATGAGTTCTATCAAACATCAATTATATCTTCTTGCAACCAGCTTAGATTTACGAGTGGAAATTCTTTAAAAAATTACATACACATGGAATAAATGTTACAATAAAATATACAACAGCAAGACGAGTGAGTTGGTTGAAAACCGAAAGTTGTACTAATTGATTGAAACTGACAGTTTAGTATTAACTACTTGATTATATTTGTAGGTGGGGGAAAAAGTATTCTACTTCAGGTTTTTACAAAAGAGGGAAAAACAAATGAGCTCAGAATTGTTCGACAAGTGGTGTCCTCTCCAGTATTTTAAATAAAAAATATTTTGAAATTTCTATGATGTGGGACAATAAAGTACTCTCGCTAATGGAATACTCGTAATGGTCTTGTATGTAGAAAAACTGGATTTGACGCAGGATAAAATGTCATCTCTATTTGAATATATGACGACAATGTTTAAAGAGTTGGGTGCTGCAGCATATTCATAGCATTCTGCTCCATATCAACGTCCATGGTAATCACTCTTCATAACTAATTTATAGTAAAGTGTTGCACCTTCAGGAAGCAATATATTTCGATCACTAATTGTGTGAGGTTGAAATTGATACATGGATGTTGTTATAGATTCTATCATCAATCTTTTTCACCATTATAAAAGATGTATTTTATTCTTTTCTTATTTGTGTATTATATTTCATGAAATTTTATTAAAACTTTCATTCCTTTTATAGTGCTAATTGTTTAAAACTGAACATTGATTATTGGAAGCCAGGTATTGAAACAGTCATTTATCTAGTTTATAAAGTTTCGAATGAGAACTCTTTTATAAAATTAAACAACAATTATGACTAAATTGAATGCTAATTGATAAATGTTGAGTATTGAGATGATTGTTTTCCTTGCAATTCTTGGTTGCAATTGAGAATCGTGAGTACCCAAGTGCTAAAAGTGACCAAGTGACAACAAATTATCATATCTGGAATGAAGATTCCAATGAAAAAAAAGGTAAATAATTTGCAAATGTCATAAAAAGTGGAAAGAAGAAAAGTTAATATTCACTAGGTGTCTGGTCGAGATTGATATTGGTTTCAGGGTTTGCTGTAACAAGCTTCATTGATAGAAACTGTAGAGATAACTCCCATATAGTTCACATTTTGTGGACTGCTCATGTCGCAAAGAGAGAAACTCAGATATGGAAACATAACTAGCATGCATCTAATATTCCTCCTTTTTATTAGGGTTCACTGGCGAATTAGTATAAGCATGCATTGCAATAGTTTAATACATCCTCAAAAATTGATGTGGCACATTTCGCCCCGTGTTGCTGCTAGTAGGATAGCAGGTTTGCAGGTATCTAATGTAAGTCTATGTTGTGTACTTCTCTATGAACCTGGGAATATTTGGTCTCATTCCTAGCTTAGTCACTGATGGGATAGGATAAATTTTATATGGTGTGAAACCTGGGAATATTTGGTCTCATTCCTTATTTTGTTTGCTTTGATTATAGTTTAAATTATGTGCATTTTGACATAATGAAATATGTTAATTTATTATTTTGTTAATTTGAAAGTCTATATTATACATACTAAATACGCATTAATTGCTCAAAATTATATATTTTCATTATATTCATATAATTTTTAGCACGCAAGTAAACATCTGGACTGAAAAATATAACAGAAAGGGAAATAAGTTCTATCAGACATCTATAATATCTTCTTGCAACCAGGTTAGATTTATGAGTGGAAATTCTTCTAAAAATTACATACACATTGAATAATGTTACTAAAAACATACAATGCAAGAGGAGTGGTTTGGCTGAAAACCAAAAGTTGTACTAATATATGCTTGAATTTTGCTCTCAGGCACTAATTGATTGAAACTAATAGTTTAGTATTAACTACTTGCTTATATTTGTAGGTGAGGGAAAAAAGTATGCTACTTCAGGTTTTGACAAAAAGAATGTAAAAACAAATGAGCTCAGAATTGCTGTTATATCATTCAAACTTGAATGAATGATGTAGGAAACCAACCTACACAAGCAGCTTCCTCATTGCTCGACAAGTGGTGTCCTGTGAAGTATTTTGGATAAAAAGTATTTTGAAATTTCTATGATGTGGGACAATAAAGTACTCTCGCTCGCTAATGGAATGCTCATAATGGTCCTGTACGTAGAAAGACTGGATTTGACCCAGGATTAAATGTCATCTCAATTTGAATATATGACGGCGTTGTTTGAAGAGTTGAGTACTGCAGTACATTCATAGCATTCTGCTTCGTATCAGCCTCTATAGTAATCACTCTTCATAACCAATTTATAGTAAAGTGCTGCACCTTCTGGAAGCAATATATTTCGATCACTAATTGTGTGAGATTGAAACTGATACATGGATGTTGTTATAGATTCTATTATCAATCTTTTTCACCATTATAAAAGATCGATGTATCGTATTTTTTTCTTATTTGTGTATTAGATTTCATGAAATTTTATTAAAACTTTCATTCCTTTATAGTGCTGATTGTTTTTAAAATAGAACATTGATTACTGGATGCTAGGTATTGAAACAGTCAGTTCATTTAGTTTTTTAAAGTTTTGAATGAGAACCCTTTTATAAAATTAAACAACAATTATGACTATATTGAATGCTGATTGTTAAATGTTGAATATGAGAATGATTGTTTGCTTGAAATTCTAAGAAAATATTTAGAAGAATCGTATAAGTTTGGAAGAACAATTCTTGGTTGCAACTGAGAATCGTTAGTACCCCAGGTGCTAATAGTGACTGCAAATTATCATATCTGGAATGAAGATTCAGCTGATGGAAAAAAGGGTAAATGATTTGCAAATGTCACAAAAAGTGGAAAGAAGAAAAAATAATATCCACTAAGTTAAGTATTTGGTCGAGATTGATATTGATTTCAGGGTTCGCTCCAAGCTTCATTGATAGCAGCAGTACAACTCATCGCTTTCATAGTAAATAATTGTAGTGGCCTACAACAGCTAATTTTGGATTTTGTGGGAAGATAGCACAAGGATGTAAGAATCATGTGTATGTAAAGAACATTTTATTTTAATGTAATACTTTGTCTCATGATTTTACATGAAAATGAGTTGGGTTAGGACTAAGTTTTTGTTTAAGTGCGTAGTCTATTTCATAACATTTTATTTATATGGTGCAAAACCCTGTAGGACATTGGTTGATTTTGCCTAGGTTTGCTTCATTATTTTATCAGTTGTTTCATGTCACGTTTATTTTTGCTTTGAGTAGAAAGAAACATGCCCCCTTGTTTCTGATACACCCCAAAATCAAATTGTATCCTGAAAATTATAACCTACAAAAATGCTGTAAAATGGGAGTACCATTGAGTGTTCATCTGTATATGTATGTATACACACAGTGTGTGTCGATGTGTATATATGGAAAATTCATTTTAGTCGGTAATAACACAAAATGTGGTACGAGATATTTTAATCATTGGATGATATACCCCGAGAAAGCTTCGAGTTTTGCAGACTTCTGTTGCTATTATGCCCATAGCCAAGTTCATGTATGCATGGATTAAGGATTTATATCTTAACCATCAGATGTTGCTCTAATTTCAATATTATGTGTAAAGGCGAATGTTTCTAAGCTCAATGCTTGTGTTAGATTTTGAGTCCCAATTTACATGTTAATAACCCCCCTTCCCCCTTTGTCCTTGTGTGTGCACATAATTTTTTATCGATATCTCTGTTGCTCATGTGATAAATGTCATGATTCCCGTACGGTTTGGTTTTTTCAAATTCATTTTTCTTTTTTGGGGCAGGGTCAGGTCAAGGAATGTGTGCAATTACCGCGGTGAATGGGTCGGGCTTGGAGCTACAACGGTTGTTGATTGTTGATTAGGGCGAGAAGCTTTTGTTTTTATATATTTGTACATATAAATGCTTGGTAGCTTAGAAATTAAACCAAACTTGCTCATATATAGTCCAACCGGCAAATGGATTTTTGCGTTTGGTTCATGACTGCGAACACGATATTGTAGGATAATTTATTGACAAGTTTAGATAAAATTTCCGGTCAAGTATTTACAAAATTTCCATTTTTCTTAAATAAACAATTTGGGAGGAATTTTTCATGTACATAGCAGAATAAAACGAAATCTTTTGAGAACTTCAAGGCAATTCCTTTCCTTCCTAACATTTTATTTTTAACCGTTGAATTTCGCAAGCCAAAAAAGGAAAGAAAATCTAAATACCTGCCACTTCCCATTATGTTCCACCGACATTCCCTCTCTTAGTTTCTAGATGTCAGAAAAAAACCTTAATCGTAATCCCCGTTTCTCCCTCTTTTTCAACGTTCCAGTCTCCTCACATCTTCATCTTCTTATCAATGTCGCTAGGTTGTCGATTTTGTTTGGCTTTAGTGTTGTTATGGAATTGTATCAAACAACTAGTAGGTGCCACTTTTCCATATCTATACTAATATATTAAAGCAGGGTTTTACTTCAAGTGCGCACAAGCCTCCTTAGAATTTGGCAACTCAAACGTCCCGTATATCCCTCCGTACGCAGCTTCCTTCCTTCCTACGATCCATCTACGCTTTTCTTCTAAACCTAAATTTCATCTAGCAATCAGAAGTGTTTAAATCAGTTTTCCTCTAACCTAAAACTTGCTCCCCAATTTTACAACTACAGCTACTCCATCGCATTCCCAAACTTTTCGTCTTCGACGGCTACTCTTGGCGTCTACTTCGGTTCTAGGGTCTTCCACCTTCCACGAATCGCTTCATCTATCCTCGGTGATTGTTCTAAAATTACGTGTTTTTAATGCTTTCCTCCTGAATTGAAAGGCTAGGGCTTCCGATGAATCTTATGTAAGTTGATTTGTACGCTAAGTAGGGCTTTTTGCTAGATTTTCTTTAAGTTTGCTAGAATTGGGAGAAAATACGACTAATTTCTGAAATTAAGAGTACATGCTACCTATTTATGTGTTTATTTACTTTTGATTTTAGTATTATATACAACTGATTTTTAAAATTGAGAGAAAATACGTTCTTCCCTTCTATGATTCACCCGATATGTTCTATTCGTTCATTGGGAATATTTTTGATTAGATATGTCTATTATATGATCTAGAAATTTTAAGCTCAATAGTTTGA
Organism: Allium sativum; assembly: GCA_030737875.1. NCBI lineage: Eukaryota > Viridiplantae > Streptophyta > Magnoliopsida > Asparagales > Amaryllidaceae > Allium > Allium sativum. The sequence continues at coordinate 1,003,991,995 of CM060920.1, forward strand.
GTTCTTCCATACTTTGTTACTTGGACAATACTTTTCTTCATTTTTCATTGAACCAGAGAAATTTTTGCATGTTGAATATCTTATTTCCTACGGTGTAATCATTAGTTTGTCCTTGAAATCAATGTCTTTTTTAAATGATTATTTTCCAACTGTGTCTACTACTTTTATGCGGAAGATAAATTCAATGATTTTTTAAGCAAAAGGCATGGTTCATGCACATGACCAATATTTCAATTATTGTTTTCATCAAGTTCAAAATTGATTTCTAATATAACTTTGAATATATGAGATAGTTGAATCTCATACTGTAAAAAGGTTTCTAGATATTCTATCCAATTATAGATCATCAAAGGTGGAGTAAAATGTATTATTAAAAAAATAGTTTAATCAGTAAGTTAATAAAAATTTACACTGAAATGCTATATTAACTCAATGTGTAAAGTTTGGTAGAAAATTAATTTAACATCATATTAAGTTAACACAATTATTAATATATAGCACTATTAAATCTATAATTTAGATTTAAATGTATAAAGTTTGGTAGAAGATTAATTTAACATCATATTAGTATGATCATGAAAGATTTTTAGATATTTATAAGTATAAAAAGGTTTTCGGCAATGCCTTTGGGCTGGAAAATAGCTTTACATTTCCCTTTTGATTTAATTTAAATAACAAAAACAAAAAAAATACTTTTTATCGAACTCATTACAATTATTATACATTTGTTGTATTCAATAGTCCAGTGGTTTATAAAAAGGAAAAGTGCCTCTTTCTCTTCTATGATGTCAGATTTGTGCAAACTTGGTGTAAGCAAGCATACACCATGTAACTAAATGAACAAGGTATTAATACAACATAATACCTTTTGGATGGCCAATTGGCTTGGATGACCTCTACATGGATTCACTGCTGCTAGGGCCGCTAAAAGCGCATAAAACGTTCTCTTTTGTTTCTACTACTGTGTTTGCAGGATAATGATGAATGCAAACAGTGGTAGTTGGATCTACTTTTATAAAGGGAGAGTCTTATAATGTGAAAAGCAGCATTTGTCAAACTTGAAGAATCTTTAACATTCGAGGTAATGCTGAATTTTTTTTTAATTTCCGTTTTCATGTTTAATTCAGTAACTTCAGAATGCTCTATTCTGTGATTATTATAAACTGGTAATTTTCATTTTGCTATGTTGTTTGCCATATGCTTTAAGGCCTTGGTCCATGAAAATTAAAGTACATTTCAACCATAGTTTCTACCTGCAATTGTTTAATAATGAGAACCAAAAAACTGAATAAGTTTTCATAAATAAATAAGGTTTGCTTATAATGTCAACTTTCCAGTATAAACTAACTTCAATCGTTTTTATAACCACCATATATTTCCATTTTTGGTTATTCACTTTTGTCGAATATGGTTAGATACATAAATGAAAATTTATACCTGTGTGTTTTATTATACATATTGAATACCTTATATGCATACTCTGTTTTCACGCGCTCAAGGCTTTGTGCAAATTTTCTTTTGCGAACTTTCCATAAATATGCTTGAACCTGCTGGACTTAAAATTGAATATATATGTGAAAGCTCTGCATGTCCGAACCTGTACCCAAGATCAAATACTCATCCTAAATTCTCTAGCCTAGAACAACATCTTTTCTACTTCCAATATGTTAGATATGTATACATATTTGAGGCTGATATTTTTTTGGGCTTTAATATGCACAATTATGCCACCTTTATATGCACATACGTTTCAAAATAGGAACGCTTATTTACACTTCAACTTTGTGAAACGGTATTGATATGTACATGGAAGTTATGTTTATTCAAAAAAGTTAATTATTCAAGATAGTGATATATGTGCAATCACATGTGTTCAAAATTTATTTACATAACGGTTTAAATAACAATCTAAAGATGATCATTATTAAGAGAATGATGTGATGGAAAGGTACCGTCAATAAGACACCGCTGTCTTCATTTGTCGTATATACAACCTTTTATTTGTTATAGGACATTGGCCTGGAAACATTTATGCTATTTTATGAATAACGATACTTAAGATTATTTAGTTTATTAAGAGTAATATCATATATTTCTAACCTCACGAACACTGAATAACTCTCAAGCTTCTACCCTTGATATTGTAATAAATAAGTCTGTGTTTCAACATGGAATAACCCTGAGTTCCTACCCTGTATATGGCAATTAAAGATGTTTGTACTTGATATAATATGTATCCTAGATCCTATTTTATGTATTTATAATCTTACTTTTTTGGAGCCAAATCTTAAACATAATTATCCTTTTTTTCCTTGGAACTTAATTTTTCTCCATGCATTGTACTTTCCCTTTTTTACACATGATTTTAAACAATCAAAATCTATTACTCAAAAATGGGGACTTGCTTTACCTTCCCATTATGGTAAGGAATTTTCTTGCACTTATGTCAATAATAAAAGCTTGGTACTCAGGTCTCCATCCATAAAATTATGACATAAAAGGGTCAAAAATACATCAGTTTCTAACTAAATTATAGGTGTTGAATTGGCAAGATGATGGAAGCACTTTATCACAAAATGGCTGCTTATTATTGTTACTTTACTCCTCTGTTTTATATTTTTTGTACCATGCAAAAAATTAATTTATTTAGAACATTCGATACCTTTTTTCTCATCTAATATACATGGGGAACATTGTATAATTCATTACTAATTTTGTACAGACTGGTTTGACCCAAAAATTGAGCTATCGTTTAGCATTTGCGCTATAGTGGAATGGATTCTCACTCAGGTAATTATATGTGAATTACTATTATTATTCTTATGAAGGAGGAATGCATAGGTTTCGTGTGAATTAATTACTGGTACATTTAATAGCTGCATCAGATAGGTGTTGCATTTGTAAAACTAAAGAACAAATAATAGGCTTCGAGCCCCCAAAAAAAAAAGAAAAAAAAAAGAAAACAATGGCGATATTAAATTGTGTGCACTGTAGTATTCTGGATATGAATTTTGTGATGAATAAATATGTTATAATCATGTTCATTTAGTATAAAATAAGGTATGACAGTACCTATATTTTTTTTCCTCATTTGAATTTTTTCCATGTTGTAAACGAGATACAGATATGTTTGGTGATACAGTTTTTATACTGGGCTTTATTTTTTTAATTTTTTGACATGATATTCAATAATTATGGACAAATATTATGGTGGATTGATCAATGTTAATGAAAATACAAACATGATTGTTACAATTTTTGTATCAGCGAAGGTTATATCCAATTTGATTGAATTATACATTTTTTAGACAACGAAATGTTGATTCGTTCATTTCCGTCATTTTAACTGAAATTTAGTGGTTACTGTTTATTTTATTTTTCTAGTCTAGGACTAGCATATTAAGCAACACTTTAAAAATGCAGGAAGAATGAATATTAAATGACGAAATTATTAATCTTGAAATGAATTCATTTTTAGAGCCACACCACAAGCAGTGGAAAACTTGAAATGCGTGGAAGTACCATAATGCATGTGCAAATTTTTTGGATTATATAAGTGAAATGCAACATGCGCTGCTTGCAAAAACATTGATATTTAAAAAAAATATACCAAGCTGTAATGTGTTATTTCTGCAAAAGCATGATAAACAGCCAAACATGCCTATTGGAAAAACTAAGAGGCTATAAGAATTGGTTGCAAGAGAATATGCTCATAAGCAGGCTTGCTGAGAAAACGAAGTGTAATTTAAATAAATTCCTCCAAACTTATTAGCTCATTTTATTTGACAAAAGAAACATGGGAATTGGGAAGTTCTCTAATTAATTCAAAAAAAAATCAGTGTTTTCAGCGTTATCCGAATTTCAACAATATGATCTCAACGTTATTTATGTAAGTTTTCTTTGCTTTGCCTGTCATTTATGCCAATGTACTTTTCTGATTTCCATGGTGAAAGTTTCAACACTCACCATTTAGCTTTAGACAACAATTTCTTTCCATATTTTCTACCACATTTAATTCGTTACATGCACTTTTATTATATCTTAAATGCTTACATATAAATTAGGGACTCACTTGAGCCCATTTTTATAATTATATCCGCGTATATAATATATACTTTCATAAAATGAATAACTACTTACTAACAATAAGAGAACAAAAAAAAGATTAATTTCTTATTTCAGTAGATAATTGAGTTGCTAGATTTGCAAATACTTTAGATGTTACATACTTCTAATGGTAATAAATTTATATGCATCAAGCTTTCCAGTTTGATGTATTTCTGTAAAAACTTCCGACACCCTTTCTGTTACTTCCTCATTTGCTTTCAGGCAGTGCGGTCAAGTAGTTTTATGACAAGCTTCTAACATTTTATATATGAGTGCAATCTTAAGTTCCAGTTCAACATAAAAACTTCATATGTTAATGTTAGGTAAATTGTTATATAACTCTTAGTTTCATCTGCAGTTTTTCCTATTCAGCCTAATGGCTTAAGTGGGTCTGTGTTATTTTATCAATTTTGGTAAATATGTTATAACAATATGTATAAGATATTCTGGGTTGTAAAAGCGCTAGGTGGACGCTAGGTGGTGAATATGTACTATTAATTAATCGCTTCGGCAGATGTAGCTTGCCCAATTGTTAATGCCTGTTCCACAACTTAGAATTGTTAGCTTGATACTTTGATCAATATACATGCAAATTTTGATCCATTTTAATTAGTATAGGCAAGTAGGAATTAAATTTTATCTACTCAATGTTCGATCTGTCATGTGGATTTTGGATCTAGATCTAAACTAGGTTGATTAAACTGGTCTGGCCATTAGCAGATCCTAATGAAAAAGTTTAAACCATCTAGACATGCATTTTATTAAAAAAATCAAATATATTTGTTGTGCGGTCAATTTGAATTCATTTCAATTCGCTTTCAATTCAATTCATTTCGAAATCGTTTTCAATTCAATTCATTTCGAAATCGTTTTCAATTCAATTCATTTCGAAATCGTTTTTAATTCAATTCAATTCGAAATCGTTTTCAATTCAATTCATTTCGAAATCGTTTTCAATTCAATTCATTTCGAAATCGTTTTTAATTCAATTCATTTCGAAATCGTTTTTAATTCAATTCATTTCGAAATCGTTTTCAATTCAATTCATTTCGAAATCGTTTTTAATTCAATTCATTTCGAAATCGTTTTCAATTCAATTCATTTCGAAATCGTCGATTTCGAAATCACTTTTCAATATTCATTTTAAAATGAATAAAATCGATATAAATATCGTTCACGTCAAAATGGCGTCAATCTAATCAACACGGCTTCATAATTTCTATTTTCAAATTTTCTTTATTTTTCAAATTGGAATGAGGCCCAATCAATTACCATATAAAATTAATTATATGGATTTCCATACAACACATGTATATAATAGCATTGAAAAATAATCAACCATCAACCAAAGTGCACTACACTGTATAAGCATCAAATATAGATATCTAACGCTTATAACAGCCTGTCAATCAATCGATCGACATATTTAATCAATCAGGATGAGTGAACTTCTAATTTCATCCCAACACCCGTGTGGAGTTTCAAACAATCAAACACATATTTTATTTGTGCAGTTGGGCGATGTGTAAAATTTATCGACCCAATCAATGTCAGTCAAATCAGTGTATATAAACAAATCGGCTGATTTGTTTATAAATATCTATTTATTCACTTTCACGTTAAAAATTATATTTTTAACGACAAAACATTTTATTCCAACATATGAATTTCTATTCAATTCATTCTTTAAATAAAATGATATTTTTATTTTTCTAACTTATTTTAGAAAATTTCGGCGGCATAACGGCACGATACTAGAAACGGGATAAGGCCTAGCCTAATCCCCGGTCTAGTGAAGGCCCACGCCATTCACACATCAATCAAATCAATTTCATCTCACCAAACAATTCAAACAAATAATCCAACTAATCTATGCAACCAAACAAACAAGTCCATGGTCTGTGGACGATTGTGTCGGGTGCTACTAAGCACCGTCTGCATCCTAGTATATATATATAACTAGAAAATGAAATTGAAAGGTGAGAAATTCTCACATATAGCTATCCTAGCTCCACGGCACTTCTAATGCAGGAAATCTTCGCCGTTTTCGCATCTTCGTCAGCTTCGTCGCCCGTAGCCACTACATATATAAAAATCGAATTTTGACTTCGTTATTCAATATATAAAAATCAAATTTTTAGTTCGCTATTCAATATATAAAAATCGAATTTTTAGTTCGCTACTCAATATATAAAAATCGAATTTTTAGTTCGCTACTCAATATATAAAAATCGAATTTTTAGTTCGCTATTCAATATATAAAAATCGAATTTTTAGTTCGCTATTCAATATATAAAAATCGAATTTTTAGTTCGCTATTCAATATATAAAAATCGAATTTTTAGTTCGCTATTCAATATATAAAAATCGAATTTTGACTTCGTTATTCAATATATAAAAATCGAATTTTTAGTTCGCTATTCAATATATAAAAATCGAATTTTTAGTTCGCTATTCAATATATAAAAATCGAATTTTTAGTTCGCTACTCAATATATAAAAATCGAATTTTTAGTTCGCTATTCAATATATAAAAATCAAATTTTTACTTCGTTATTCAATATATAAAAATCGAATTTTTAGTTCGCTATTCAATATATAAAAATCGAATTTTTAGTTCGCTATTCAATATATAAAAATCGAATTTTTAGTTCGCTATTCAATATATAAAAATCGAATTTTTAGTTCGCTATTCAATATATAAAAAAAAAATGATTTTTACTTCTAAAAGTTCAAATCCTTTCCTTTCTAAAATCTAAATCTTTTCCCTTTTAAAATCTAAATCTTTTCCCTTTTAAAATCTAAATCTTTATATAATTATAGTTTTTAAAACCTATAAAAAACAGTTTTTACTTTATATAATTTTCAGTCTTTCTTATTATTAAAAAAAATCAGTTTTACTTATTATTTATATAAAATAAAATAAGTAAATTAAAAACGACTTACAGAGGGGGGTTTGGCAGTGGTCTTCGTCGAAGGGGGGAGCTGGAAATGGAGGAGGGGGTCGCGCGAGCGGTGGCGCCGATCAGTAGGCGGTGCTGGAGTTCGACGAGGGGGGGGGGGTTCAGGGCTTGGGTCGCTGCTGACGTCAGGGGGAGGGGTTCGAATCGGGTTTGGGGGGGGGGACTGGCGGCTCGGGATTCGCGACTGGTGTGGGGAGAGGGAGGTGGGGCCTGAGGGGGGAGGAGCAGACCGAGGCGGCGCCGCCGCTGGGGGGGCGAGCGTGATTCCGTCCTTCCTCGTTTTGTTTTTTTTTTTTTATTCTGAATGAATTTCTATCGGGGGGGCCTGGAGTATAAAGAGGGAAAAGGGGATTTTTTTTATTTAATTAATTTAATTTTCCACCCAAAAAGCAACTTTTATTTTCGACCTCAAAACGGGGCCCACCGCCTGTCGTCCATAGCGTTTTACCCCCATTCCGAACACAATGGGATATGTATCGCAAACCGATTCGGCTGTTACAATCAGTTTCCGTTAAATTTACATTTAAATCACTTTATTGAATTTTTACGTATATTTCAAATTACCGGGGTCGCATACGAACTTTATGAATTCCATAAAAATATTTTCTAACTTCGTATTGACGATACGGTCCTAACAAAACTAGTTTCATCGAATTCTGAGACCGTTTGAAAAATGGCCAATTTCCAGTCGATTTAAATCAACGGAAACTGGTCAAACGCGTTTTCTTTTGCCACGCTCATATATTGATTCGAAAAATTATGAAATTTGGAATCTAGCAATAATTCGACATCACGGACCTAACAAAACTGGTTCCGTCGAAATCCGAGGTCATTTGCAAAATGTCCATTTTTAAGGGCCTGAATTCCATAGCGACTATTCAGAATTTTCAACTGGACATATCTTTTGATTCCCACTATGAAATCTCGATTATTCTAATTCGATAGAAAGATATTATCAATTAGATCCTATCATTTTTGGTTTCCCTAAAATCCGGATTGTTTTGCACCCGGTACATTCAATTGAAGTTTCAAATCGAATTATCTAACTACCGTGCCATTTTCAATTCTATTTATAATTATATATAAATATTTATATTCTAACGACGACGCGTATAAATATATACGTTCGAATTATATTCAAAATAAATTTCGTCGATATTATTTAAAATAATTCAATTTAAATATTCAAATTCAGCTAAAATTGCCAAAATAAAAATTTCAAACTGGCCCGCATTTTACGGGTTGTTACAATCTCCCCCACTTAAAACTTTTCGTCCCCGAAAAGGAACAAAGTCGAAAGCGGTTTGATTATTCAACTCTACGCTCGATCTGGCTTCCATTCTCCAACTTTTCAGTTTCTGAGAATTTTCAAAATTTCAAAAATTTGGCTAACACCCTAAATTTTTGAAAAATTTCGCCATAACCTCCCCTGCACCGGGAGCATCGGGGAATTTCAAATAGCTTCCCCGGTCCTTCAGATCTCAAAAAGAAAAAGAAAAAGCCAAGCGGCTAGCCAATAGGCTCATGAAATCATCATCACCCAAACAAAACAGGAAATTATGTAGTAAACATGTACCTATTTGTCGGGCAAACAAATTTTATTCTCTGCTCTAGCCTCCTTGCTATGACCTGTTTAATGTAAGTATATGTATATGCAAGCAAACGCAACCAATTTTCAATACAATTCAATATTTGTTTCAATTAGGCTAAATGGCTAAAAATTAGCAAACAAATAAACAAACAACACAAACATCAATCAATTAGTGAATTAGAGTTTCAAATTCATAATTTTGATACATAGTCAAAAATCAGATTTTTGATGCCAAATCACAACAATAGGCCCTATCAAATTTTGGTTCTCACACCAGTCAATAGGAAATATATAGAAATCTCACTTTCGTCACTCGAATATAAATACTGGCGACGGTGCCCCATCACCAGAATTATCCCCGGGCAACTAGAGTATGATTCTATAACCATCCAGTATATTAAAACTGCGAATACACATTTGCAAGACGCATATGCAAAATCTTTATATATCGGATTGTCCAAATCAATATAAACAAATAATCAAATACGAATAATTGATTTAAATTTTTAAAACAAAATTTGTTTTCATTTGAAAAATATACTCTTCACACCCGTTCTAGGATACTACTGATCCTATCTCTAACGAGTCATTCCCATTGGATATTACTAATCCAATATCTGATGAATTATTTCGTATGGTTCTAATGTGTCTTGTTCTCTGAGCTTTGTAAACCAAAGCTCTGATACCAACTGTGAAAACCCGTAACTTCCCCGTAAAGGAAAGCGTCAGATAGTTCGAGAACATGCCACAACAGAACACAAACAGAAGAACGTTTCATTGTATATCACAACAATGCATCAGATTACAAGAATATACAGAGTACAAAAGAATATTACACAGAAATATCAGAGATTTAAATTACATTTAAATACATAGCAGCGGAAAATAATACAATACACAACTAGAAGAGATATACGGATACAAAGCTTTCCGGATATCGTTCCAGCTGTAGACCAGGATCCTGTGAATATAAATCTGCAAAACCAAAACTACTAGCTGCCCGTGTCAAAATAAGGGCACCCAGAGTTTAGGTTAAAAACAATAAACTCCAGGTCAGTCATGTGACTGGTGTGAGAACTAAAACAGTTAATCTTTATTTTTTTAAAGTTAGGTAAATCAAGGGACCACGCCGTATAACACGGAACGGGTTTCCTCCCAAGAATACCAGTGCATAAAACCAATAGCGTAATGCTAAATAAAGAAAAATGAAGCTGTTGTAAGACCCAGGTCCTATCACACAATGCAACGCAAGCCGGGGGATAGGTTTTTACCTTATAACAACCAAAGAATGCTTGATACGTTTAAAACAAATCATTTGATACTATTTTAAGTGCATAGTGTATAAAACAACTTCAAATCATAAGTATCAATCATAGGCGGCATGAGTGCCCCATCCCACTATGTCGCCATACTAGGCTCTACAAATAAAACCGCAAATGTCACGTATTGGGAAATTGGATTTCCATCTATGAACCGAGGCAAAAGATAGTCCTCAACCGATTCGAGACTGTCTAGCCCGAGCCTCAGGACCCAGACTCAGGTGGGCCCTTGGATCCTCAGGGTCGGTCCACCGATGTGGATTAAAATGCCTGAACATGCGTTTCCCCGCCCTTTGGGGCGTAAATGAGCCAACTAAATGACTCCATCGGTTCGAGAAAGACCGATCAATCCGAGGCGCCTCGCAACAGCAACAACCACATAAGTCAAACTCGTCAGGGCGTGTAAAACCACTGACGCCACTTCTAGCTAGAAAGAAACACATGCCCTCCCTGACGTCCTCTCCCGTTTTTGGTTCATACCGGGTGTGAAACACGCGAAGTAAACGTTACACAAAGCTACGCCACAAAGGCCTTGCTTTGATCATCACCACAAGACTTTGCTTTTCAACAGAAGCCTCGATCAATTGCCACTTAGGCATGCCACACAGGCAATTCACTCCATGCGTTTGATATCCATCAATATATAACCCCTGAGCTCGTACGTCTCAGAGAAGGGCGTTAAGCAAGAGAATAAATTCTCCGCCGCCAAACAGATATATATTTAATAGAGATCAATCACACAGACTAAAATCCAATGTCAGACACACAGTCCATTTACAAGTCCGTTCTGGGTCTGAACGAAACCGGAGGCACCTAGTACCCCGCATATCCATCGATCTCCAAGTACGTCTGGACGATCACTAACTGTTTCCATCTTCTTGGGTGTACAGCCCAATCAAGATCATCAGTAATTACCCAAACGACGTGAAGACCTCCGGTCTTCGACCATCGTCTTCGTCTTCGACTTATCGTCGTATCAGTTATTCAGAATGGGATAAACCCGGCCTTTCCGAATAACTCGCGTATATTTAAATAAGTGTTACACAAACACAACATACTCCTCATTCCAATTCATCAGTCACTAACCGTAAATTAATCAAGAGAATAATTCCCCAAACATTAACCCCGAAGGCCGAAACCAACATCAGATCAATATCCAGAAAACCATTCTGGTTGGCTAACCGACAGTTAGTTTCTAAATTTCACATTCATAGGGAAAGGTTCCCATTAATTTTATCAAAGATAAATTCTTGAATTTATGCTTTAATCTACTTTTGAATATCAATTCAAACTAGTCGGGATTAGCGAACCTTACCGAAGTAATCATTTATTTTAATTTCTCTATCCCAACCTATTCATCCCATGAAGTAAAACTGGTTATACTTCATATCTAACACCAGTGTTATCGGTAAATTCAATTACCATTTCACGTTCAAATCTAATTAAAGATTTAACTATCGCCTGGAGCAAAACTGGTGATACTCCATTTTCGATCATTTCAATCTAATTAAAGATTCATTAAAACCCCACTTAGTTTTAATCGTTAACTGGGTTAAAGAATCAGTGTCATTTAAAACACGGTTCACGATAAACCCAAAATCACATTCATTAATTATCGGGTTAAAGAACAAGTGTTATTTAAAACACTGTTCACGATAAACCCAAAAATCAATATCAATTCAATTCCAATTAAATATTATTTAATTGGTACACTTCATTAAATCTAAATAAAAAGATTTAATCTTTTCTCAACTGGGTTCAAGAACAGTGTTAGTGAAGACACCATTCACGACAAACCCAAATCACATTTAATATTAAATACAAGGCTCTGAATAGAAAATATCCCGGCTTATATTCAATATCAAATTCTACGATTAACAAATGTCGTATTGGAAATAACGATATAAATATATATATCTTTCAAATTTCCATAACAACATCTGCATAATCCCGAATTCCGACATCGAAATATTCCGAAGACAATTTCGATTCAAATCCACTCCAATGCAATCATTGGAAATTCTGGTTATTTTTAAAACCCTTTTCAAATTCAATTTATTTATTTAAAAATAAATAGAATTATATTTCTAGTTCAAAACTAGTTCATTTCGATAAAAATCTATTTTTATCTTTTCAAATATGGAGTTTTTCATCCCAAATCTTCACAAATCATTTCTTATGATTTTACACAAATTATTACTATTTTTAATAAATTTATCAAGGCCCGTACAGTTGATTTCCATCAACGGCCATCGAACTGCATTTACAGCGACCTTTTTCGAATTTGATTTGGACGTATCTCCAAATCCAACCGTTAGATTTCAAATTTCTAACATTCGTTAGAAAGCTCTTTTCGATACGAACCCAACGGTTCCGGTTTTAGGAGAATCCGACGGTCGGATCTCCCGTAATGTCCGTTTGAAATAAATGGTCGAAATTCGCGAATTGCCGCGGCGCGGCGCGTTCTATTCAGGCCATTATATTATATATATAATATATATAATATATATTTCGTCGATTTCTATTTAAAACGAATTATATAAATAGCTTTAAATTTGTTTCAAAAGCAATTTCAACTTCCTTTTCAATTCAAATCAAAATTTAATTCTTCTTTGTAATTTCGTTTTAAAATTCATTCCTATTCAATTCAAATTTCAATTCAATTTGAATTCATTTCAATTCGCTTTCAATTCAATTCATTTCGAAATCGTTTTCAATTCAATTCATTTCGAAATCGTTTTCAATTCAATTCATTTCGAAATCGTTTTTAATTCAATTCAATTCGAAATCGTTTTCAATTCAATTCATTTCGAAATCGTTTTCAATTCAATTCATTTCGAAATCGTTTTTAATTCAATTCATTTCGAAATCGTTTTTAATTCAATTCATTTCGAAATCGTTTTCAATTCAATTCATTTCGAAATCGTTTTTAATTCAATTCATTTCGAAATCGTTTTCAATTCAATTCATTTCGAAATCGTCGATTTCGAAATCACTTTTCAATATTCATTTTAAAATGAATAAAATCGATATAAATATCGTTCACGTCAAAATGGCGTCAATCTAATCAACACGGCTTCATAATTTCTATTTTCAAATTTTCTTTATTTTTCAAATTGGAATGAGGCACAATCAATTACCATATAAAATTAATTATATGGATTTCCATACAACACATGTATATAATAGCATTGAAAAATAATCAACCATCAACCAAAATGCACTACACTGTATAAGCATCAAATATAGATATCTAACGCTTATAATAGCCTGTCAATCAATCGATCGACATATTTAATCAATCAGGATGAGTGAACTTCTAATTTCATCCCAACACCCGTGTGGGGTTTCAAACAATCAAACACATATTTTATTTGTGCAGTTGGGCGATGTGTAAAATTTATCGACCCAATCAATGTCAGTCAAATCAGTGTATATAAACAAATCGGCTGATTTGTTTATAAATATCTATTTATTCACTTTCACGTTAAAAATTATATTTTTAACGACAAAACATTTTATTCCAACATATGAATTTCTATTCAATTCATTCTTTAAATAAAACGATATTTTTATTTTTCTAACTTATTTTAGAAAATTTCGACGGCATAACGGCACGATACTAGAAACGGGATAAGGCCTTGCCTAATCCCCGGTCTAGTGAAGGCCCACGCCATTCACACATCAATCAAATCAATTTCATCTCACCAAACAATTCAAACAAATAATCCAACTAATCTATGCAACCAAACAAACAAGTCCATGGTCTGTGGACGATTGTGTCGGGTGCTACTAAGCACCGTCTGCATCCTAGTATATATATATAACTAGAAAATGAAATTGAAAGGTGAGAAATTCTCACATATAGCTATCCTAGCTCCACGGCACTTCTAATGCAGGAAATCTTCGCCGTTTTCGCATCTTCGTCAGCTTCGTCGCCCGTAGCCACTACATATATAAAAATCGAATTTTGACTTCGTTATTCAATATATAAAAATCGAATTTTTAGTTCGCTATTCAATATATAAAAATCGAATTTTTAGTTCGCTACTCAATATATAAAAATCGAATTTTTAGTTCGCTACTCAATATATAAAAATCGAATTTTTAGTTCGCTATTCAATATATAAAAATCGAATTTTTAGTTCGCTATTCAATATATAAAAATCGAATTTTTAGTTCGCTATTCAATATATAAAAATCGAATTTTTAGTTCGCTATTCAATATATAAAAATCGAATTTTGACTTCATTATTCAATATATAAAAATCGAATTTTTAGTTCGCTATTCAATATATAAAAATCGAATTTTTAGTTCGCTATTCAATATATAAAAATCGAATTTTTAGTTCGCTACTCAATATATAAAAATCGAATTTTTAGTTCGCTATTCAATATATAAAAATCGAATTTTTACTTCGTTATTCAATATATAAAAATCGAATTTTTAGTTCGCTATTCAATATATAAAAATCGAATTTTTAGTTCGCTATTCAATATATAAAAATCGAATTTTTAGTTCGCTATTCAATATATAAAAATCGAATTTTTAGTTCGCTATTCAATATATAAAAAAAAAATGATTTTTACTTCTAAAAGTTCAAATCCTTTCCTTTTTAAAATCTAAATCTTTTCCCTTTTAAAATATAAATCTTTTCCCTTTTAAAATCTAAATCTTTATATAATTATAGTTTTTAAAACCTATAAAAAAAACAGTTTTTACTTTATATAATTTTCAGTCTTTCTTATTATTAAAAAAAATCAGTTTTACTTATTATTTATATAAAATAAAATAAAATAAGTAAATTAAAAACGACTTACAGAGGGGGGTTTGGCAGTGGTCTTCGTCGAAGGGGGGAGCTGGAAACGGAGGAGGGGGTCGCGCGAGCGGTGGCGCCGGTCAGTAGGCGGTGCTGGAGTTCGACGGGGGGGGGGAGAGGGGAGAGGGGCTTGGGTCGCTGCTGACGTTAGGGGGAGGGGTTCGAATCGGGTTTGGGGGGGGGGACTGGCGGCTCGGGATTCGCGACTGGTGTGGGGAGAGGGAGGTGGGGCCTGAGGGGGGGAGGAGCAGACCGAGGCGGCGCCGCCGCTGGGGGGGGCGAGCGTGATTCCGTCCTTCCTCGTTTTGTTTTTTTTTTATTCTGAATGAATTTCTATCCGGGGGGGGCCTGGAGTATAAAGAGGGAAAAGGGGATTTTTTTTTTATTTAATTAATTTAATTTTCCACCCAAAAAGCAACTTTTATTTTCGACCTCAAAACGGGGCCCACCGCCTGTCGTCCATAGCGTTTTACCCCCATTCCGAACACAATGGGATATGTATAGCAAACCGATTCGGCTGTTACAATCAGTTTCCGTTAAATTTACATTTAAATCACTTTATTGAATTTTAACGTATATTTCAAATTACCGGGGTCGCATACGAACTTTATAAATTCCATAAAAATATTTTCTAGCTTCGTATTGACGATACGGTCCTAACAAAACTAGTTTCATCGAATTCTGAGACCGTTTGAAAAATGGCCAATTTCCAGTCGATTAAAATCAACGGAAACTGGTCAAACGCGTTTTCTTTTGCCACGCTCATATATTGATTCGAAAAATTATGAAATTTGGAATCTAGCAATAATTCGACATCACGGACCTAACAAAATTGGTTTCGTCGAAATCCGAGGTCATTTGCAAAATGTCCATTTTTAAGGGCCTGAATTCCATAGCGACTATTCAGAATTTTCAACTGGACATATCTTTTGATTCCCACTATGAAATCTCGATTATTCTAATTCGATAGAAATATATTATCAATTAGATCCTATCATTTTTGGTTTCCCTAAAATCCGGATTGTTTTGCACCCGGTACATTCAATTGAAGTTTCAAATCGAATTATCTAACTACCGCGCCATTTTCAATTCTATTTATAATTATATATAAATATTTATATTCTAACGATGACGCGTATAAATATATACGTTCGAATTATATTCAAAATAAATTTTCGTCGATATTATTTAAAATAATTCAATTTAAATATTCAAATTCAGCTAAAATTGCCAAAATAAAAATTTCAAACTGGCCCGCATTTTACGGGTTGTTACAAGATTAGTTTACATAATTACCGAGTTTGAATCCAAATCAAAACCTAGTACATATGAGTTTTCATTGTTTTGATACTTTTCATGTATGAAGATGAACTAAAAAAAAATTGTGCATCATATTTGTTAATCAGAATTTTGGCAAAAAGTTACTTCTTGAACATGGACATTCAGATCGCTTGTGGCTCAAGTGCGGACTTGTACTAACTCGCACTAAGCGTCAAAATCAACATTTGCTTTGAAATCAAAAAATGACTCGGCTTGGATCGATCGCCTCCAGGCATCGTCCGATCACTTAAAAATTGTCTGATCGCCTTGTTGGATCACTTCGTATTCACTTCATCGATCACGCATAGGATCAGACCGACCACCTCAGAAAAACTTGATCGATACCGTCCGATCACCTCGAAGACAATATATCACATCGATCCGGCGCCTGTCCGATCACCTTGGAAAGTTCGAACCGATATGGACGAAAACTATGATCAGCTTAACTCGATCATCAGAAGTGAGTTGATCGACACATGAAGATTACTTCAAAAAACTTACCTGAACATGATATTTGTTCGGATCAGTTAGAACTTGAAACACATTGGATCATCCAAGAAAATGGTGATTACACGGTTCAATCACATAAAAACACGATAATGGATCATATAAGAACCTGGTTGATCACTTTGGAATATTCGGATTAGTAGGAATCTGTTCCCTTGAATCAGTAGAAAAAGAGCTGATCGGAGTGGTATTTAGAGCCAAAAAGGTCAAACTGGTTTTGATTTGGAAGTGATCGATTATCTAATGAACTCAAGAAGATCACCGTAGAATACATGATCAAAGCAATGGAACCAAAAGAAAATGAGATGATCCGAAACTCGAATACAAAATGTGAAAATGTTAGATCGTATCTGAATTTTACAAGGGTTGATCAATCATCTGGAAAACAATACAGATCGGGTAAAACTACATGAACAATGTGGTGGTTTAAGCCAGAAATAAATGATCAAAGCATAAGCACTATGATCCAAAGTTTGGTGATGAGCCTTTAAATCCAAAATATACCTAGGGTGCATTTGATTTTCAACGGGAAGGGGTATTTGGAAGGGTTATTTTGAAGGGGTTTTTGAAGGAGAATTGTTGCGAATGGGGAATATGTTTTTTTTCTTACGAAAGAGGCAAATTGGAAGGGGCAAAGTTAATATTATATTGTTTTTGTATTTATTATTTTTATTGTTTGTGTATGTGTGTGTTTGTTGTCGAAACAGAATAGTAGAATGCAGAATACAAATTGTAGAATCCAAATTACAGAATAAAAATTGTAGAATTAAAATTACATGATTGCGAAATTCAAATTGCAGAATTTAAAATGCAAATATAAATTACAGTGAAACTTTTTAATGCATTCCCGCAACAACTAGTTTGTTTCGTATGTTGTCTTGTACAACCACTATGGTGGATGTTGTTCCGGTTCTTTGAACGAGTTCTCGATCTCACTTTCCGCGATTTGATATTACTCTTCGAGATATTTTTCTGGCACTAAATCAGGGTCGTCATCATACAGCATAAAATCTGGATCGCCAGCGTTGTATTTTTTGATGTAATTGTGAATAGCCATTGTAGTAACAATTTATGCTTGAACATTGTATGGATACGTCTGCATGTTACGTAAGATGGCAAATTTTTTCTTTTAAATACCAAAAGTTCTTTCAATTGCCATACACAACTAGAGTGATAGTAGTTGAAAATTTCATTGTCTGACTTCGGTTCATTATGTGTGCCATTAAAGTCTGGTATATGATATCTCACGGATCGGTAAGGAGTTATATATTCTTCTAATAGTGGGTATCCTGAATCCACTAAATAATATTGTCCTGCAGGAGGATGAGGGAAATTAAGGTCCATATTATTTATAGATTCCCGTAATACTTTAGTGTCATGTGTAATTCCTTCTCATCCCGCTCTTACAAATGTAAAAGTTAAATCAAACACACAAACAACCATTATATCTTGTGTAGCAGATCCTTTCCGCCGTACAAAACGTTGCATGTCTTCTTGACCCACATGAGCCAATATTACATGTGTCCCATCAACAGTCCCAATACAGTTGTTAAAGAAAGGAAAATATCGGGGTGAAGAACGAATTTATTCTGGAATTCAGTTAAATTGGGTATCGACCGGTCTAATAATATCCACTGCCAATAAGAGAACTGAATCCAGAACTTTATGAAAAATGACACAAATCATAATATTTGATCGTTGAAACCACAACAACCTACCTTATAGGAAGGGCCAATGCAATAGTACATAGGAATATAGCCACCATTTCTTTGACCGTTATTTGCATTAAAGCTTCCAATCAGTAATTTCCTAACCGTTCACACAAGGATCCGAAACACAGTTGCTTCATTTGAAAATTGCGTTGACAACGGTCTGCGTGTCCTGATAGTTGATTGACATAGAAATGTGTTTATTTTATGCTCCTATTTCTTATCTTTTGTATATGAATAAATATTACTTGGGTATTGTTTTGTTACTTTTGCAGATATTCCAACCCAGCCCGCATGCAACCAGAAATGTAGAGAAATAGAGTTCAATTTGCTGTGTATTTGCATTTTGAAGAATTGTAAATGAAGATATCACATATAGTTGTTGTTGGACAAGAAAAGGATTGATAACAAGGCTTTGCACATCACAAATCAATGAAGAAGTGTCAAGAAAACAAGAAGAAAAGAGAAAAGGCCCAAATTTGCTTTATTTATCAAAGGCCCATTTATGTTTCTCGTTGTAAACTAATTAGTGATGTAATGACCAAGCCCATTTATTATTAGGGTTAGGGTTAGGGTTTGGCTATCTACCCTATATATACCCTTGTAATGGCATTGTAGCCACGATCCTATATCCCATTTTCTATTTCCAATAAAGTTTCTAGTTCTTCTTCTTCTTTTTATTTTCTGCATTTTTTTCTATTTCTTAGCAATTAGTGTTGTCTACACGATTAGATTCGGTAGAACACTATTTGTATTTTGCATTTCTTTTCATTAGTGATTGACCGTCTGATTAGATTCAGCGGTAATCCTAATTTTATTTCCTGTTGTTATTTATATTCTGCACTTTTATTTTCTGTATTTTAATCGCGTTCATAGGTTAAATTGGATTTGATTAGATTTGAATCTGATTTATAGTTTCATTGCTTTTCCATTGAAATTGTGATTTGATCGTCGGTTCAGTTAGATCTGTTCTGAATCAAATTACAGTTTTAATTTTGTTTTGTTTTGCAAAATCAACCTTCCGCTTCGTCTAACTCGCCCAAGAGATTAGATAAATAATTGATTTAATTCACCTCCCTGTGTTCGACCTGTATGCTACACACCTGTATGCTTGCAGAATTTAATTTAAATGTCGCGCTTTTCTAATTCATAGATTAGCGACGACCAATAGTATTTCATGAACCCAAGAAAGACTGGAACTTATAGAATCATTTATTCTGCTCCTTTCCCGTATTTGATTAGCCATAATTTCTTGAATATCGAGCATATCTTGCAAATCTTCCATATCAAAATCATCATTGTTTGCCATTATATTTGATCTAGAATACTGTAGAAGTGACGAAGTGGAGGGGAATGAGAAATGAGGATGGTGAAGTAGTGCTGAAATGGGATGGAGACATATAGGGAGAGGGAAATGAAAGGGGGGGGGGGGGTCAAAAAACATCTTTCGCTCAGACGCGTCCGATGCCTCTAACGTGAAAGCTAACTTTCCAACGTCTCGAAGGGGCATTTTGGTGGGCCCTACCAAAGACGCATCGGACGCCGACGTGAACATTAACTGGCTTGTTCTAAAATCAAACGTTACCTTAAGTGATCGATCCTATAGCTTACAGGGAAGATCAAGCAAAATAAAGGGATCGACATGGAAATTTCAAAAAAAAAAGCATGTGATCGAAGTAAAATTGCTTGCTCGGATATGAAAATGTGCACAAGTGAGGAGTACGAAAATCATCAATATCGATCCCTCCATGGAGGATCAATATCGATTCCTACAGTGAAGGGTTTAGATCTCAATTTTTTTGATGATAGTCAATGCGCGTATTGTAGTTGACCCAATACCTTCTACAACTATTAATAGGCCATCACATGACTAATTCATGGGTTCTTCTCACGGCTTTGAGACTCAATTACGTTAGAACATTGGTTGAGCCTAAGTACGATAACTTTTCTTTTATTTTTAGAAGGAGATTGAACTGTACTTAGAATCATACATCATAAACAATAAAGATAGCAATAAGTGGTTATAGACACGATTTACTGAACCACTATAAACCTTGCATCTCTTTACTTTTACATACTTTGTGACTATTCTATGATAGCTCAGTGACTGATTATTGCGATTAATATCTAATCCTCGTACGAATTGGGTGGTGACATACGAATTGATATATCATGGCCAACTTTTAGTTATAAACTTGTTTCACCAAGAATTCAAACTTCGAACAGCCAGTTTATTGACCAAGAACCGCTGGCTCCATTTGTGTGAATGTTCAAGCATTAGCATATTTTTAAGATTCGTTCAGGCATGACATTCGAAAGATGTTTTTTACACTTACAATGGTTCTAAATAATCATAATTTTAATTTTTTAGAAAAACGTATGCTGTTTATCATTAAATTGTAACTTTTATATTTTTTTCTACAATAAAGTAATTGTCGTAAGAAGGCCGAAGATGATTCTATTTGCTTTTGGAAGAAATTCTTCCGCTTAAAGTTGCCCTTTATCCAAACAAGCTTGTTTTCGCTTTTGGAGCATGGAATGTGCTGGATGCGTTAACACATGAATTATTGTCATGCAGGCTTGTCTTTTGAGGGCTGGCAATTAGAACCGAGAACCGAAAGCCCGAATCGAGCCAGCTTGAAAAGACCCGAACCCAAACCAAACCCGATGGGTCTCGGATCTAGATGATGAAAAATACCATCAAGACCCGATCAAACCCGACCCGCACAGACCCAACCTAAAAACATTGAAATATATGTATTTTTAGTGTTATTATTCAATCGACCCCAAAATGAACTGACCCAACTCGAATCGAAGCTCGGGTCGAGTCCAGATTTTTGAAATGTATAGTTTAGACCCGACGAAACCCAACCCATCTAGAACCGAGACCCACCGGATCGGGTCCGGATCCATCGGGTCGGGTCTAGTTGCTACCCCTCTTCCGCAAACTGGAGAATTTCGTCCGTCAATGTTTGACGTTTTGAATGCATTTGAGAAGTCAGACATTTTTATCTACCTAATATTATTATATTTGAGATGAGATGTAACTGGTATTAGTATATTTACTAAATATTAAAAACGTCGTGAATGTTTCTAATTTCTAATTTGTCAAACTAATTATTCCTCGGAAATTTCATAAATGAAACCGCTAAAAAAATGATAATGGTAATACTACTGTATTGGTATGTCATTTATTTTAGGAATATTTACATTGTGTGAATCTGTTTTTTCGGGATAATGATAACATGCGTTGATAACCTAGCCTTTTTCCATTGGGATGATTACATCTGCTTGGTGGTGCTAGAGCATCTCCAACCCACCAAAAATTCTTTTAAAATGTGGGTACCACATCAACATTTAGACAAAATTATTAAATACTCTCTCCAATGGGTCTGTCTATACAATGTTAAAAATGAAAATATGGAATAAAATATCTACTCCTAGACATTCAACATCACATTTTGAAGCGTGCCACGTCATTGTTTCTGTTACTGCTTCTTCTTTATCTCTCTTCTCCTCATCGTTGAATAATTCTTTTCCTATCATCAACCAATGAAAATAACTATTCAAATCCATAAAATTTTATGTTTCTAACCCACGCAATTCTCCCTTTTTCATAATATTTATTGGTGCAAAAATTGAAAGCTCTACCAAAGATTTGTTGAAGCCAAATAGGTATGTCGGCTATTAAAATTACATGTATCTTTCCTTTCAGGTTAAGTGAATAAAGCAGTGGGGGAAAAAGTATGCTACTTCAGGTTTTTACAAAAAGGAGGCAAAAAAAAACGAGCTCAAAATTGCTGTTATATCATCCAAACTTGAATGAATGATGCAGGAAACCAACCTACACAAGCAGCTTCCTCATTGCTCGACAGGTGGGGTCCTGTGCAGTATTTTGGATAAAAAATATTTTGAAATTTCTATGATATGGGACAATAAGTACTCTCGCTTGCTAATGGAATACTCATAATGGTCCTGTATGTAGAAAGACTGGATTTGACCCAGTATTAAATGTCATCTCGATCTAAATATATGATAGCGTTGTTTGAAGAGTTGAGTACTGCAGTACATTCATAGCATTTTGCTTCATACCAGCGTCTATAGTAATCACTCTTCATAACCGATTTAAAGTAAAGTGCTACACCTTCTGGAAGTAATATATTTCGATCACTAATTGTGTGAGATTGAAACTGGTACATGGATGTTGTTATAGATTGTATCATCAATCTTTTTCACCATTATAAAAGATCGATGTATCTTATTCTTTTCTTATTTGTGTATTATATTTCATGAAATTTTATTAAAACTTTCATTCTTTTATAGTGCTGATTGTTTTAAATAGAACATTGATTGATGGATGCTAGGTATTGAAACAGTCGTTCATTTAGTTTTTAAAAGTTTTGAATGACAACCCTTTTATAAAATTAAACAACAATTATGACTATATTGAATGCTGATTGTTAAATGTTGAATATGAGATGATTGTTTGCTTGCAATTCTGAGAAAATATTTGGAAGAATTGTATAAGTTTGGAAGAGCAATTCTTGGTTGCAACTGAGAATCGTGAGTACCCCCAGGTGCTAATAGTCACTGCAAATTATCTTATCTGGAATGAAGATTCCAATGAAAAAAGGGTAAATAATTTGCAAATGTCATAAAAAATGGAAAGAAGTAAAGTTAATTATATCCACTAGGTATCTGGCCGAGATTGATATTCATTTCAGGGCTTGCTGTAGCAAGCTTCATTGATAACTCACATTTAGTTCACATTTGTAGATTGCTCATGTCACAAAGAGAGAAACTCAGATATGGAAACATAACTAGTAAGTATCTAATATTCCTCCTTTAGGGTTCACCAGGGAGTTGGTGAAAGCATTGCAATAGTTTAATACGTACTAAAAAATTGATGTGGCACATTTCATCTTGGGTGACCTTGGGGTAAGGCCACCAGGCACCAAGACTGTTGTTTTGGGCCTTTAGCTTTATATTCCGACAGCCAAGGGTCTTCGATATTTTGATATGCCATGGACCTTTGATTATTTTGGGGATTTCAAGACCGACCCTAATTTCACCCCGTGTTTCTATCAATAGGATAGCAAGTAGTCGTCTGAGTTATGAAAGTTATGCATCTTCTTCTTTTAATTCCTTTTAGATGTTTGTAGGTATCTAATAATAAATCTATGCTATGTACTTCTCTATGAACCTGGGAATAACAATATAACGTTCATAGTAATTATAACGGCCCACAACAGTTAATTTTGGATTTTGTGGAAAGGACGCAGTACGTATTCATAGCAAGAGGATCTATGAATATCGTGTATGCAAAGAACTTTTTGTTTTGATATAACATTTTGTCTCATGATTTTACATGAAAAAGAGTTGGAATGGGATTGGATTAATATCTGGTTTAAGTGCATAGTCCATTTTAAAACATTTTATATGGTGCGAAACCCTGTAGGACATTGGTTGAGTTTGCCCAGGTTTGCTTCATTATTTTACCATGTGTATTGCTATTCACACCTCATTTAGACTATTGGCCACCTTTAAAAAAATTAATAGATTGTATTATTTTTGACCTACTTCCTACCACCACTTTATTTCTTTTCACTCAGTCAATAACAACCGTATTGTCTCTTCTTTTCTCAAACAACGTAAACTCTCAGATATCAAATCCTAAACCATAAAAATAAAAAAATAAAAAAAATAGCTGAGTAGAGGATGGAAGATAAAGACAAAAAACAGGTTGTGAAGAACCGTTCACACCAATTTGTAAACTTCAACTATCAACGATTTCAAACCCATTTCTAAGCCTATAACTAGCATCGATTTCAGAAGAAAAATAATAATTAGGGTTTGAATCTTACTTGACTTAGACAACTTCTTCCCTCTTATCATCATGGCACAAATGTTATCAGCTGATTGGACGCTTGAAATTGCTTTGGTAATTTAGGGAAATCTTCAAACTTGTAGAGCAATGGAGAAAATTTCAGGAAGAAGACCTTTTTTGTTTTTAAACGATGAAGAAATAAAGGCAGAGATGGTAGCCGATTAGAAATTGAATAATTTAGGTGGTGTAAAGGAGTAGAGAGGCATAAAAAAGAGGTGACCTTTAGTATAGTTGCCGAATAGTCTAAATGGGGGTGTGAATAGCAGCACACTTTATCAATTGTTTCATGTCACATTTATTTTTGCTTTGAGTAGAAAGAAACATGCTTATGACTAACTAATATTATCAATGTGAGCCGTAAGTTTCATATGTATGTATGGGCATGGATCAGGTCCCCTCATTTCTGATACACCTCAAAATCTCATCTAATTTAAACAATACATGTTGCAAACTACATAAGGTAGTTGTCCGAGACTAAATAAAATGGTTTCTATTTGGTTGATTTAGAAGGGAGAGAAAATACATTATTTTAATTGAAACATGGTTGAAATCAAATGATTTTGAGGTGTTGCAAAGGTGAGAAAAGCCGATCCTTACCTATGTACTTGTGAGTAAAATGTTCAATGACACTCAAAATTTTTGATACTTCCCATACTCGTCGATTTCCACTATACAGTCCGATTTCTGCTATACAATCTGAGTTAAATAATAACATACTATTATGATAAACAAAATATTATTATTTAAATCAAATTGTATCCTGAAAATTATAACCTACAAAAATGCTGTAAAATAGGAGCACCGTTGAGTGTTCATCTGTATATGTATGTATACACACACAGTTTGTCGATGTGTATATATGGGAAATTCATTTTAGTCGGTAATGACACAAAATGTGGTACGAGATATTTTAATCATTGGATGATATATCCCAAGAAAGCTTTGAGTTCTGCAGACTTTTGTTGCTATTATGACGATTGCCAAGTTCATGTATGCATGGATTAATGATTTATATGTATTGCAGAATCAGAGATTTGGGCAACGGAATACGAATAAACCCAACGATCTAGTCTGTCAACTATTTCAACAATGCCAAAATAAAATAAAATCAAGTGGCACAAATTATAGAGGGAACAAAAACAGAAAAGAGAGGAAAGGACACACCAATATAATGTGGTTCGGATATGAGTATCCTATGTCCACGGAGACCCAACAACTTTTATTTCTCAATGAAGAAATGAATTCATAAGATTACAATAGAGAGAAGCTTAATGGTTGCTTGCTTGCATTCATACAATAACATGACCCCTATTTATATAGAGGGATTTCTTGGAGATAAATAAGAGAAGTTTCTAGATTACTTGGACATGAAGAAAAATAAATATAATATCTTCCTTGATTTGATTGGAGCATAAATGGTTAGCGCAATCATAGTCTCAATCTCTTTCCCTGAGTAAATTGATTCTTCATTAATTGATTGATTGGCCTGTTATTTTTCTTCCAAAAAGAAAACTTCCTCTTATATCTTTCCATATACGAGCCAATTAATTGATTGAAAATCAATCAATTTCTTTCTTTCTCTACAAATATTTGAATCATAAATTTCAACACTCTACCTTGATTCAAATATGACAATCTTTCTTCATCATCTCATCTTCAACAATCAACATAGAAGTTTTTGGGCCCAGCGCCTCATGGCGCTCAAGTAACAGGAAGCAAACTGATCAAGTTTGAGCAATGCTCAAACTTGTCCTTTGGAAGTGACTTGGTCATCATATCTGAAGGATTATCTGAAGTACCCGCCTTCAATAATTTGATATTGATTCGTTCTTCCTCAAGCATAAGAAAGAAACTTCTAACATCAGTGTGCTTCATCCGTGAACTATAAGCCTGATTCTCAACAAGATGAATCGCACTCTGACTGTCTGAAAATAGCTCCACTGTCTCCTGTGCCATTGAAAGATCATCCAACAACTGAAGTAAGTACAATCCTTTTTTGTTGCTTCCACAATTGTTATTAACTCTGCTTCGGTAGTCGACAAAGCTACGATAGACTGCAACTTTGATCTCCACGAAATCGGGCCTATGCCAAGTGTAAAAACATAGCCCGACACCGACTTCCGTCCATCTTTATCCCCAGCATAATATGAATCACAATATCCTCTAAGTGAGAAGTCTCCATCTACTCCGCCATATAACAAGCCAACTGAAGAAGTGCCATGAAGATATCTGAGTATCCACTTCACTACTTGCCAATGCTCTTTACCTGGGTTAGACATATATCAACTAACAACACCAACTGCATGAGCTAAATCAGACCTTGTGCATACCATAGCATACATAAGGCTTCCAACAGCACTAGAATAACGTATATTACGCATATCCCTTTTTCCTTCATTCGATGTGGGACACGTATCTCTGGATAGCTTGAATTGAGAGCCTAATGGAGCAGCCACCGGTTTAGCATTCTCCATACTGAATTGAGATAGGACTTTCTCGATGTATTGAGTTTGGGTGGGCCTCAAAACTCTTTGCTTTCTATCCCTATGAATCTCCATTCCCAAAATTCTATGTGCATTTCCCAAATCTTTCATCTCAAATTCCTTACCGGGCTCCATGTTCAACTCCAAAATTTTAGACAAGCTCTTAGAAGCTATCAACATATCATCAACATAAAGTAACAAATAGATGATGTCATCATTACATTTTTTAAAATAGACACATTGGTCCTTAAAGCTTATAGAGTAACCATGTGAGATCATAAACTCATAAAATTTCTTATACCACTATCTAGGAGACTGTTTTAAGCCATAAAGAGATTTGTTAAATTTACAAACATGACCTGGCCTGCTGCTATCAATGAACCCCTCTGGCTGCTGCAGGTAAATGTCCTCCTCAAGATCACCATGCAAGAATGTTGTCTTGACATCTAGTTGTTCCAACTCCATGTCGAAGTGAGCAACCAATGCCAAAAGAATGCGAATGGAAGTGTGTCTAACAACTAGAGAAAAAATATCATGAAACTCCACATCTTTCTTCTGAACATAACCCTTCGCCACTAATCTTGCTTTGTACCTCAAGTCGCCATTGCCGCCATCTTTCACCTTATAGATCCATTTACATCCAATTAGTCTCTTGCCAGAAGGAAGTGGCACTAAATCCCAAGTGTTTTTTTTTGCAAAGACTCAATCTCCTCCTCCATTACTACTAGCCAACTGGAGCGATCAACTGAATTAATGGCATCTCTGTAGTCACTTAGTTCATCATGAAATATGCTTAATGCATAAGCTGCCATGTCATCAAAGTCAATATCTTCAATGTTTAATCCCACAAAATCATCAAGCCATGTAGGTCTTTTCTTCTCTCTCGTTGGTCGAGTTTGAATTTCAGCTCCACCTTGAGATTGATCTTCTGTTTCTTCCCTATCAACCATGGTGTCATCGGAATCACCATTTTTACTCGTATGGAAGTCTAATGATCTAACTTGTGTTTGGTATTCTGAATTTGTCCTTTCAACATCATCATTGACTGAAAAAGAAGATTCCACCTTCAACATAACCTTCTCATCAAATGTAACATGTCTGCTAGTAACAATCTTCTGGTAGTAGGACACCACATCCTATAACCTTTAATTCCTTTCTTATAGTCAAGAAAAATACACTTTCAAGATCTTGGATACAACTTCCCTTTGCTCTCATGCACATAAGCTGGACAACCAAACACTCTGAGAAAGGAATATGATACAGGCTCTCCCTTCCATATTTCTTTAGGAATCTTCATATCTATGGCGATAGAAGGTGTGCGGTTGATAAGGAAAACCGCCGTAGATAATGGTTCTGCCCAAAATCTCTTATTTAATCCCGTAGTCAGCCGTAAGCGACGAGTTCTTTCCAACAAAGTCCGATTCATTCTCTCTGCAACCCCATTTGACTGAGGGTCGACTGGTGCGGTGTAGTGTCTTTTGATTCTCTCGGACTCACAAAATTTGATGAATTTTTGAGAAGTGAATTCACCACCATTATCTGAACGAAGAACCTTCACTTTCTTTCCAAACTGCTTCTCAACAAGAGATTTCCAACTTTGAAACCTATCTAAAGTTTCATCTTTGGATTTCATAAAGTAAAGCCATACTTTTCTAGGCTTATTTAGGAAATTCCTAAAAAATATTCTCTTCATATCTTACTATCCTCCCAAGTAGATAATACAATTCTGGGTATTACTAATATATACAGTCCTCACACAAAAATGGATAGGAGAATTTTGTGGGAGGAATGTACAGATTTCAGAAATCTTGTCCCAGATCAATGGTTCGTGGGGGGAGATATCAACATTGCTAGATTTTTAGGAGAGAGATCACCGTATGAAGGGGATTTCTCTAATATGGAGGAGTTCAGTGATTTTGTTCTTAATAATGATTTGATTGAAATTCCACTAAGTAATAGATCGTTCACCTGATCTAACGTGAGAGATGAACCGTCTTTTTCCTTATTAGATAGATACTTCATAAGTAATGAGGTTAAGGATAGGTTTACTTTTTGTAGAGCAAAAGGTCTGCCTTTTTTATATTCAGATCATTGTCCCATTATTCTCTCATGTGAATCAAGTTATTTCATTAATAATAGCTTTAAATTTGAGAAAATGTGACTGTTAGATTATAATTTTGCTAATTTATTCAATTTTAAATGGAATTCTTCATTTTATTTTAATATTCTGTATGTTGGTAATTCTGCTAAGATTTTTGTTGCCAAATTAGGAAAACTTAGATTTTTTTTCCTTAAAAGATGGAATAAATATGTATTTGGTAGTGTTAGAATTGCGAAAGATAATATAATGTGTGAAATTCTTGATTTAGATAAGATTAGTGAGAATGTGGGCCTTAGTTCTACTGATTGCGATAAGCTTAGCAGTCTTAAGGAAGATCTCAAATTAATTCTTGAGAAAGAGGAGGTAATATGGAAATAGAGGGCTCGCATTCACTGGATTAAAGAGTGTGACAATAATACAATTTTTTTTCATAGTGTGACTAATAAGATAAGATGTAACAATTTCATTAACTCTACTTTTGCTGATGACATTGAATTGTTTGTTCAAAAGGATTTAAATGAAGCCTTTAAGAATTATTATAAACAGATTTTTGGTTCAAAAAATAAAAGGAGGATAAATGTTAGATGGAATGACATTTATCCTTCTTATTCTAAGACTGATTTAGTTGATTTGGATAAGCCTTTTTCTGAATAGGAAATTTGGAAAGCTATCAATGATATGCCTAGTGACAAAGCTCCTGGTCCGGATGGTTTTTCTATTCTGTTTTATAAACAATTTTTGGACGTTTTGAAATATGATATAATAAATTTATTCAATGATTTTTATAATGGGAATTTACAGATTGGAAAATTTAACTTTGCTAGTTTTATCCTGAAACACCCCACCTTCGTTAAGGTCACTCACAAAGGGAATGTCTTAACTTCGTTGAAGCATTATAGTAAAAGATACAAATAATTTACAAGACAGACATATGACCAGAGGAAAAACTAAATTTATTTCACAAGTACGTGGTATAGTTAAAACATTACAACAAATGTCTCAAACTAACTTCCAAATCATTACAACAAAATCTCTATCTTGATTAAAACATAAAGAAGCATAAAATAACAGTAACGCAGCATAAATCCCCAATAAGAGAGTATCCAAAGCCATAGCCCAAGGAAAGAGAATCCAAGCAATACATCTACTCTCTTCAAGCTGGAAATGGTCCGAACTAAGCTGAAGTATTTCCTCCCTGCGGACCTTGGGGGGGGGGGGGGGGGACGAAAGAAAAGAAGATGAAAGAAAAATGGGTCAAACATGAGTCTGGTAAGTCCAGTGATTACTTAGCATGTAAACAGGAAAATGGATCATGACATGAATAAACTGAACCTAGGAAAACAACCTAGAAATAAGATAATAAAATCGAATATGCTATCACACTCATTGCTATTTCTATACACCCACTTACAAGTGTTTAAACTAGCACCATGTGTTCAAGATAAATGATCCCCTTTATCGATCGGCTCCTACTCGTATACGTTTTCTACTTGTGTCGTTCGGCCCTGCTTGATTGTAAATACCTGCGTTGGTCCCACCATGGGGTGTATCAAATCCTATGGTGGCAACCTGACACAATTCAAGATGCACAGTGTATACTGATGCCCAGTGCCTGTTTTTTCAACTCCGGAGTACGTGCACGCCCGCACTCCGTCGGAACCTACACTGACGCACCACCCATCGTTGTCTTGACCGCTTATAATCAGCCCAGTAATCGTGCCCCATCCTTCCTAGTTCAGGGTACCATGATACATCTATGTGGGTTACTGCTGAAATGGGTCCCCGTTTCTAGGGTTTCCTAATCAACATGTTAAAATGGTTAAGTGTCCTAAAATTAACCTAACCCCACCCATCAGTTTAGTTAACATGTTGTATTGGTTAAGTGTTTCCTTAATTGACTTAACCCTACCATTCCTGTCTTAGCTTCAATTCATTCATTAAAGCACTGACCGCTCACATTAGATATGTATTGTTGCGGTCGCTGGATGTGCCGGTCGTTTCTGGGCAGTCTTACACCGCAACTCAATCTAACCTTGGGTTTTTTTGGGCTTAATGCACTAACCTCTCACATTAGATCTATATTTTTATGGTTGCTAGATGTGCCGGGTGGTTCCGGGCAGTCTTACACCGTAACTCAATCTAACCTCGGGTTAGGCATATTCGTCTTTTACTTAATTTACATATTTACCCTTCATATTTATATGTAAATTATCCACAATTATTGCCATTCAAGTCATGCTCCATTTACCCTCTAAATCATGTTCATAATTTTTAGGTATATAAATTATACCATTTTATGCCACTAATCATTTATATGATTATGAGCCAAACTATGCCAATAATATGAAATTTAAGGTTTTTTCCAACGTTTCCCACGTTATACGTTCGCATGATTCACATAGAACGTTAAGCTCACAACTTAGCCTAACTTATAAACAAAAGGGAAAAGAAAGGAGCATGTACCATTCCCACAACATAAAATAATAAGGATCTAACTAAACATGTGTCATATAAATTTGGCATAAAACAATGAACTTGCATTTTGGATCCAATTAATATGAATCTTAAGCATATGAACGGGGATTTACATAGAATTACACAAATCCAATTAGGTATGTAAATGTGAACTTGCATTTGAGTTGGATCAAATTAACATGGATCTAAACATTTGAGAATGTAGATCTAAACATATAGGCATATATAACTTAGCCTAAAAACTTGCATGTAACATAACACGAAAGAGTCACCAAACTTATATAAGACACGATTGGTTTAACATACAACATGATAAGTCCAATAAACCACAATAGTCTCATAGGCATATATGATAGAATCGTCACAAGAATAGACATGAATCAGCATCACCATTATCTTACAACTAGGCAGAGTTCAAGTTTTACTTTATTACAAATCATGACTTTTAATTGTTCACATCTAAAGAATAACTGAACTTACAAACAAAAGAAAAATCTTGTTTTCTGGGATCTGTTTTCTGAAACTGAAAAGCTATCCCTTGACATAGACTATCGATTCTCTAATTTAGATTTGATTCGTAGCTTCTAACTTGCTTTCTAGTTTGCTTCCTAGTTGGAGAAGAATGGTGGCTATGCTAGGTTGACCATGGACAGCATGACGGCTCCTTGGAAATGAAATTGTGTGGTTTAGGGTTGGGGTTGTTTATATAGAAGTTTAGATTTATGTGAGTCATTAGATCAACCTAGAAGCAATCAGAACCATCCAAACTAGATAGAGCTGTCCAGAAATCGCCACCTATGCCCTAGTGACTCAGCAACAAGTCAGAAATCGTCACTGTTTGGATCTGGGTGAGGGGGTCGACCCCTACAGGAGGGGTCGACACCCCGGTCGACATCCCTCTTGGGGGGTCGACACCTATGTTGACCCACCCTGGGGAGAGTCAACCCCTATGGGCGGGAATTTTCCCGCCCAGCCGATTCACGTGTTTTGAAATTCGAACTATTTTTTGTTTATTTAATTATTTAATTTTCGGTTTAAACATGAAACCTTCTGAACTCCATAACTTCATACGGAGTTCGATTCATGGAAACTCAGACTCTATCTCAAGTAGAATCCCGAGACGAACGCAATGGCGTAACCCGTTTCCCTTAATTCTCACTTTTACCATTAATTTTTTTTTAATTCGTTACTTTAATTAAACATGGAAAATACAGGGTGTTACATTCTCCCCTTCTTAAAGGATTTTGTCCCCGAAATCTTCAAGTCAAGAAGAATGTATATCCTACCATAAAATCACCCATTTACTCAACCATCAAGCACCGACATCCATTGTCCTTGAAAAGATTTCTAATGCTTTCATGATTGTATGCATAGTGTGTGTACATGCCCTTATCTAATGCAAAATCAGGTGGTCTACTGATTCAGTTGACCTCCTTAATGCAAATTATGTCAGTGCTATGAGTCCATCACGCATGCAATTATTCCTAATCGTACTTTATAACTTCTACATGAGTGCTCAATAATTCATACAAATGTAGCATCCATATGATAACACATCAAGTTTCAATCCATATATATACACATATATGCATATGCAATATGAAAGCGACTGAGCCGATCTAGTACCTAATGTGCATGTATATGCATCCACGAGCAACCACTTGCAACCATCAATCATAACATGTTTCGAATACATGTTTACATCCATTGGTTTCTACCTAAGGATAAAGAATAGGATCGAGGAGATATACTTAAAAAAAAAGATACAGGCATGTATAAACTTAAGAGATCAAGGATGTACCCTAAAAAAGAAAAGGGTAGGCTGCGCGTATTTTGCCCTCAGTTTCCCAAGTCACATCTTTCTCAACGTCACTCCATTGAACTTTAACAAGCTTGACTTCATGGTTGCGTTGCTTTTTGACTTCCGTACCCAAGATACAAGTTGGAACTCTTCTCACACTTGCTTCTCGTTCCACTTCTACTTCCTCTAGTATGCTTGTCTCCACAACTTCTGCAGACTCATATAAGCACTTTCATAGTTGAGAAACATGAAAAACATTATGAACTCCAGCCAGTCTTTTGGGTAGCTTTACTCTGTAAGCCATTGTCCCAATCCTTTCAACGATAGGAAATGGTCCTACAAATCTTGGTGCCAACTTTCCTATGGACCCAAAGCGAATGACATTCCTCAAAGGAGATACTTTAAGGAACACCCTATCTCCAACCTTAAACTCAAGGTCGGACCTTCTTTTGTCTGCGTAGGACTTCTGTCTATCTTGGGCAGTCTTCATCCGTCTCCGTATCAAGTCCACCTTTTATGAAGTTTCTTTTATCATGTCTGGCCCAAGTAGGAGCTTGTCTGTGGACTCCCACCAACAAGTTGGTGATCGATGTGGTATTCCATATAAAGCCCCGATGGGTGCCATGCCTATGGTGGCTTGGTAGCTATTGTTGTAAGCGAATTCCACCAAAGGAAGATGATCCTTCCATGTTCCTCCAAAGTCCAGAATGCACAATCTCAAGAGGACTTCTAATACTCTGTTCACCCTTTCCGTCTGACCATCGGTTTGGGGGTGATAGGCCATGCTTAAGCATGGTTGTGAGCCTACAGCCTCTTGCAAACTCCTCCAGAACTCGCTCGTAAAGATAGGATCTCGATCACTCACTATGCTGGAGGGTATCCCATGGAGTCGAACTATCTCTTTAAGATAAATGGATGTTAAGGACGAGGCAGTCCTTCTACTCTTAACAGGTATAAAGTGAGCGCTTTTAGTGAGCCTGTCCACTATTACCCAAACACTGGTATTGCCCCTTCTTGACCTAGGCAACCCATCAACAAAGTCCATCGAAATGCTATCCCATTTCCACTGTGGGACCTTTAGAGGATGAAGCAAACCACCAGGCCTCTTCTGCTCCGCTTTGACTTGCTGGCATATCAAGCACTTAGAGATGAACTCAGCTACATCCCTCTTCATGCCATTCCAAAAGAAAACCCTTTTTATGTCTTTATACATCTTGTCTCCACCTGGGTGTATGGTCAGCTTAGAATGGTGTGCTTCTTCGAGAACCGTCTTCACCAAATCCCTCGCTTGTAGGACGCATAGCCTTCCATCCCGTCTCAACCAACCCTTATCATCGATAGAGTATCTATAGAGGTGACTAAAGTCTCACCCCTAATTAGCTTATCCATCATATCAAATAGCTAAGGGTCTTCACGTTGAGCGGTTCCTATTGAGTCCAAAAGAGTAGGCCGCACCTCTTGCAATGCTAACAAACCAGTTACAAATTCAGAGGAGGGTCTAAAGTCAAAGTTTGCTATGTACTCCAAGCTTTGCCTTTCTACAAAGGGAGGACTTAAGGTCAGCTTCTTTCTACTCAAGGCGTCTGCTACTATATTTCCCTTGCCAGGGGTATAGGAAATGTCAAAATCATATGAGGTCAGAAATTCCATCCACCTTTGTTGTCTTAAGTTAAGATCTTTCTATGAGAAAAGGTACTTTAACGATTTATGGTTAGTAAACAATTCAACCTTTTCTCCTAGTAGATAATTGCGCCATGACTTAAGAGCGAAAACAATGGCAGCTAGATCCAAATCATGAGTTGGGTAGTTCTTCTCATGTACCTTTAACTGCCTTCCCCCGTAACAAACTACCTTGCCTTTTTGCATCAAGACAACGCCTAATCCTGTACCGCATGCATCTATGTATACTGTAAACATTTTGCTCCCATCAGGCAATGTCAGAACTGGGGCTGTTGTTAGCGCCCTTTTCAAACGTTGGAAAGCAACATCGCAATCCAAATTCCAAGCGAAAGTTAGGTTCTTCTTTGTCAACCTTGTAAGTGGGGCTGAGATTTTCGCAAAGTCCTTAATGAACTTTCGGTAAAAGCCCGCTAGCCCGAGAAAGCTTCGGACTTCGGTTGCATTCCGTGGAACCTTCCAATCTTGCACCGCAATTACTTTTGCGGGGTCCACAGCTATCCCTTCTTTGGACACCACATGTCCAAGAAACCTTTTTTCTCCTCTCTAGAAATGACATTTGGAGAATTTGGCTTTCAACTGATGTGCATGAAGAGTATCCATGACTTCCCTTAAATGCAAAGCATGCTCTTCTTCATTCTTCAAGAAAATCAAAATGTCGTCTACGAAGACCACCACAAACTTATTAAGGAACTCCCTGAACACCCTGCTCATCAAGTCAATGAAATAAGCTGGTGCGTTTGTCAAGCCGAAAGGCATGACAAGCCATTCGAAGAAACCATCCGGGGTTCTGAACGCGGTCTTATCAATGCTGTCTTCAGCCACTCTTAGCTGATGAAACTTGGTTGCCATATCTAGTTGGGAGAAAACCGATGCACCTACAAGATGATCAAACAAGTCGTCTATTCTTGGAAGTGGGTGCCTATTCTTCTTGGTCGGCTTGTTTAGCTACCTATAGTTAACGCATAGGCGAAGTGAACCATCCGCTTTGGTTGCGAATACTACTGGAGCACCCCATTCAGAAATACTCCACCTTATAAACCCCTTTTCGAGTACCTCTTAAACTTGTTTGCTGAGCTCTTTCCTTTCCCTTGGAGCCATGTGTCTAACGGGTAGAGCTACGGGTTTTGCATTATCAACAAGGTATATGCGGAAGTCTATCTCCTGTTTCGGAGGTAAGCCTTTCGCCTCTTCAAATACATCTGAGTATTCACAGACTACTCTAACAGACTGCAAGTTTTCAACAGACGCATCAAGAGATTCTAGGTAGCTAAGCATAACAAAATTCATGGGATTACAAGAGATTTCGAGAGTGTAACCGAGGCGAGTCATAAATCTAACCACTCTCTTTTCACAATCGAGGATGGCATCATTACCAGATAACCAATCCATGCCTAGAATCAACCCATATCCCGTGAAGCCCAAAACATAGGCATTACATCTAAACCCAACGCTTAGTATAGAAATTTCCAAATCCAAAAAAAATCATTGACAAATAAGCCGAGCCCCCAATTGGATTTGAAACAACCAAGGGCTCCTCTACTATACTGGTGTCTAGGTGCAGAGATGCAACTAAAGCAGTAGATATAAAAGAGTGCGATGCACCAGAATCAAAGAGTGTACGAACATGATGATCAAAAAGATAAACTAAACTCTCAACAGAAATATTTCTACCTCGTTCTTGCGGAGATGCTATGAGAGCGTGAACTTGCCCTCCAGAAGTAGATCCAGTCCTCTGCCCTTGTCCTTGCTTTCTTGGGCAGTCCTTAGCCATGTGTCCTATCTCGCCACACTGAAAACAACCACCCATCTTCCTCTTTTTCTTTATGCAGTCCTTAATCAGATGTCCAGGAATGCCACAAAAATTACACTTCCTTTTGTCATGGTTTTTTTTCTTTCCGCCCTTCCTTGAATCTGTCTTCTTATTCTGCGATCCCTCCACTTTTTTATCATGAGGTACTTCCACCTTTGCCTCTTTCTTGCCAACCTTCTCTTCCTCCTGTAACAGTGCCATGTCCACCAGCCTCTCATAAGTTGCACCCATAGGTATATGGGGCATAGCTAGGCTGTGCACTGGCTCATTCAACCCTTTAACAAAACGAAGAGCCTTCTTATGTGGAGTGTTCACTAACTCCAATCCAAATCTAGCCAGCTGGTTGAATTGGTTGGCGTATTCCTTGACCGACATACTTCCCTATTTGAGAGCTAAGAACTTCTCCATCTGTAGGCTTCGTTCAGCTTGTGAGAGGAATTTCATTTCAAACCTCATTCTGAAATCCTCCCAAATTTAAATTGGTCTCTCAGCATTAGTAACTTCCCACCAATAAGAGGCTTCGTCTTTAAGAAACCATACGGCCAACTGTATCTTCTGTCTATCGTCCACTTCGAAGATAACAAACTAATTCTCGGTTTCTTTGAGCCAGTTTCTTGCTTCTACAAATGACTCAGTCCCATTAAAGTTCTTTCCACCTATGGCTCGAAAATCTCTACATATCTTTGAGAAAGCATTTGCACGAGGAGGAGGAGGAATAGCTGCAACTGGGGGAGGAGGAACGTCTATTGGGCCTGCGTCATTAGCCTTAGCCTCCAGGTACCTTCTAAACTAGCCAGGTACTGGTACGCCCTATGAAAGGTTAAGATCCCCAAACATGCTGAAACGAAAAAGAAAAGATTCAAAACAAATGATAGAAAGATAGTGCATATGGCTTTGGAGATTATGCCTTTTAAAATAAAAACAACAGTTTTTCTTGAAAATGCTTCTTTAAACTTCTTTTTGAAAATTAGTTTCCAAATTTTTTATCTAATCTGGCAACCATCAGCTCATATACCAAGTGAAACACCCCACCTTCGTTAAGGTCACTCACAAAGGGAATGCCTTAACTTCGGTGGAGCATTACAGGTAAAAGATACAGATAATTTACAAGACAGACATATGAACAGTGGAAAAACTAAATTTATTTCATAAGTACGTGGTTCAGTCAAAACATTACAACAACTGTCTCAAACCGAACTCATTACTATTTCGGGAAATGGTCCGAACAAAGCTGAAGTATTCCTCCCTGCGGACCGGGGGGGAGGGGGGACGAAGAAAAGAAGACAAAAGAAAAATGGGTCAGACATGAGTCTGGTAAGTCCAGTGATTATTTAACATATAAACCGGAAAAAAGGATCATGACATGAATAAATTGAACCTAGGACAGCACTCTAGAAATAAGATAATAAAACCGAATATGCTATCGCATTCATTACTATTTCTCTGCACCCACTTACAAGTGTTTCAACTAGCACCATGTGTTCAAGATAAATGATCCCCTTTATCGATTGGCTCCTACTCGTATACGTTTTCTACTTGTGTCATTCGGCCAAGCTTGATTGTAGATACCTGTGTTGGTCCCACCATGGGGTGTATCAAATCCTATGGTGGCAACCCGACACAATTCAAGATGCACAGTGTATAACTACTGATGCCCAGTGCCTGTTTTTTTCCACTACGGAGTACGTGCATGCCCGCACTCCGTCGGAGCCTACACTGACGCACCAACCACTGTTGTTTTGACCACTTATAATCAGCCCAGTAATCGTGCCCCATCCTGCCTAGTTCAGGGTACCATGATACATCTATGTGGGTAACTGCTGAAATGGGTCCCCGTTATTAGGGTTTCCTAATCAACATGTTAAAATGGTTAAGTGTTCTCAAATTAACCTAACCCCACCCATCAGTTTAGTTAACATATTGTATTTGTTAAGTGTTGTCTTATTTGAATTAACCCTACCATTCCTGTCTTAGCTTTAATTCATTCATTAAAGCACCGACTACTCACATTAGATATGTATTGTTGCAGTCGCTAGATGTACCGGTCAGTTCCGGGTAGTCTTACACCGCAACTCAATCTAACCTCGGGTTCTTTTGGGCTTAATGCGCTAACCTCTCACATTAGATCTATATTATTACGGTTGCTGGATGTGCCGGGCGGTTCCGGGCAGTCTTACACTGTAACTCAATCTAACCTCGAGTTAGGCATATTCGTCTTTTACTTAATTTACATATTTACCCTTCATATTTATATGTAAATTATCTACAATTATTGTCATTCAAGTCATGCCCCATTTACCCTCTAAATCATGTTCATAATTTTTAGGTATATAAATTATACCATTTTATGCCATTAACCATTTATATGATTATGAGCCAAATTATGCCAATAATATGAAATTTAAGGTTTTTCCCAACGTTACCCCCGTTATACGTCCGCATAATTCACATTGAACGTTAGGCTCGCAACTTATCCTAACTTATAAACAAAAGGGAAAAGAAAGGAGTATGTACCATTCCCACAACATTAAATAATAAGGATCTAACTAAACATGTGTCATATAAATTTGGCATAAAACAATAAACTTGCATTTTGGATCCAATTAACATGAATCTTAAGCATATGAATGAGACTTACATAGAATTACACAAATCCAATTAGGAATGTAAATGTGAACTTGCATTTGAGTTGGATCAAATTAACATGGATCTAAATATATGAGAATGTAGATCTAAACATATAGGCATATATGACTGAGCCTAAAAACTTGCATGTAACATAACATGAAAGAGTCACCAAATTTATATAATACACGATTGGTTTAACATACAACATGATAAGTCCAATAAACCTCAATAGTCTCATAGGCATATATGATAGAATCATCACAAGAATAGACATGAATTAGCATCACTATTATCTTACAACTAGGCACAGTTCTAGTTTCGCTTAAATACAAATCATGACTTTTAATTGTTCACATCTAAAGAATAACTGAACTTACAAACAAAAGAAAATTCTTGTTTTCTGGGATCTGTTTTCTGAAACTGAAAAGCTATCCCGTTACGTAGACTATCGATTCTCTAATTTAGATTTGATTCATAGCTTCTAACTTGCTTTCTAGTTTGCTTCCTAGTTGGAGATGAATGGTGGCTATGCTAGGTTGACCATGGACAGCATGACGGCTCCTTGGAAATGAAGTTGTGTGGTTTAGGGTTAGGGTTGTTCATATAGAAGTTTAGATTTATGTGAGCCTTAGATCAACCTAGAAGCAATCAGAACCATCCAAACTAGATAGAGCTATCTAGAAATCTCCACCTATGCCCTAGTGACTCAGCAACAAGTCAGAAATCGTCACTGTTTGGATCTGGGTGAGGGGGTCGACCCCTACAGGGGGGGTCGACAACCCAGTCGACACCGCTCTTGGGGGATCGACACCTATGTCGACCCACCCTGGGAGGAGTCGACCCCTATGGGCGGGAATTTTCCCGCCCATCTGATTCACGTGATTTTGAAATTCGAACTGTTTTTTGTTTATTTAATTATTATATTTTCTGTTTAAACATGAAATCTTCTGAACTCCATAACTTCTTTATACGGAGTCCGATTCATGCAAACTCGGACTCTATCTCAAGCAGAATTTCGAGACAAACGCAATGGCGTAACCCATTTCCCTTAATTCTCACTTTTACAATTAAGTATTTTTTTAATTCGTTGCTTTAATAAACATAGAAAATACAGGGTGTTACATATCCTAATTCATAAGAAATTAGGAGCTAATAAATTAAAAGATTTTAGGCCAATATTTATTATCAATTGTTCGATTAAGCTTATTACTAAAGTTTTAGCCAAT
The DNA here is from genome assembly GCA_030737875.1 of Allium sativum. Classification (NCBI taxonomy): domain Eukaryota; kingdom Viridiplantae; phylum Streptophyta; class Magnoliopsida; order Asparagales; family Amaryllidaceae; genus Allium; species Allium sativum. The sequence continues at coordinate 1,004,032,422 of CM060920.1, forward strand.
AGGCTTAGTCTAAACATCAATGATCTTATTAATTGTTCCCAAACTGCATTTATAAAAGGAAGGAACATATTTGATGGAGTGGCCGCGATTCATGAATATATTAATTTACATTTAAAAAATAATTTTTCTTGCACTATTTTGAGAAGGCCTTCGATGCGGTAGACTGGGATTTTATTTGTGATCTTTTATTAGCTAGGGCTTTAGTATAAGATGAATTAATTGGATCATGCTTTTACTCAAATCCGGTTAATCTAATATTATAGTCAACAGGGTTATAGGAAAGAAAATTCAATCTAAAAGGGGCTTAGACAATGTGATCCTTTATCGCCTTTTCTGTTTATTCTAGCAGTTGATGTTTTTGCCAAAATTATCAAGAGAGCGGAGTGGAAAGGAATTTTAGGTTTCGTAAGGAATCAGTTTTTTAATAATGAATTATCTATACTTCAATTCGCTGACGATATGCTTTTATTTTCATCTCAGTTACCCGAGCATATTATAACTTTGAAATTTATTCTTTATGGATTTGAGATGCTTTCAGGCTTCTAAATTAATTTTGATAAAAGTTCAGTGATGATTCTTAATGATTTTGAAAATATTGAGAATCAAGTTTTTAATACTTTAAGCTGTTCTGTTATGAAATTCCCTTTTGACTATTTAGGTTTTAAGATTAGGCCATCAAAACCCAAACATGAGGAATGGATGATAATTATTGATAAAATTAACAATAAATTATCTAGTTGGAATTGCAGATTTTTATGAAGAGAGGGTAGATTAGTTCTATTTTCTCTAGAATTAGATGTAATTTTCTCTAGAATGGAGAAAACATCTGTAGAAGTTACAAATGTTTAGTTAATCGGGATGTTTGTTGTAGATCCAAGAAGGATGAGGGTCTTGGGGTTATTGTAACACCCCACCTCCACCAGGATCACTCGCAAAGGAATGCACTAGCTTTGGAGGGGCATTATTGGTAAACATGCATAATGATATAGCAAGGCAGGACATGACATATATATATATATGTAAATAAACAGAGTAAGTAAATAAAACAGCGGAAGACTTTTAAACTATTTCAAAAACAAGTCCGTTACATCATAATGTCAATTTCCCAAGTAAACAAGTCTAGTACATAAAATAACACCATCTGATACAAAAAAAGAAAACATAAAAGTAGCTATCCCCAAAGTGGAAGAAACCATAGCGAGCTCAAATCCAAAGCATACATGAGCTATTCAAGAAAGCAGCTAAGATCCAAGCTAGGCTCCTGTATTCCCTCCCTGAGAACCTTGGGGGGGGGGGGGGGAAACGGAAGAAAAGAGGCGAAACAAAACGGGTCAGTCAAAAAGACTGAGTAAGCCCTGCTACGATCAGTCTATAAACTAATAAAGTTAACATCATGATGGGAACTGAGATGATCATAGATAACAATATACTGGCATGGTAAATTAACTACAAGATAGATAGAGGTGTCATCGCATAAAGCAAGGTTAAGTTTTTTTTTTTGCACCACGGTGTACTAGCAAACCAACATAACAGGTATTGATCCCTTAGCCCAAACTTTGGCCCAATAACATGAAGTGACCTTAATAAAAGGTCCAGCCCACGGTCTAGTCGATCGGCTCCCTATAAACCTAACACGTCAAGTGTTGGTGTCCATATGGCCCACATATGGTTGTAGTTAGTCTGTGCTGGGTCCACCTTTGGGTGTATCAAGCCCTCGGGTGTCAACCCCGGACACTTAATCAATAATGCACAGCCCTAACCTACTGGTACTCGTGCCTCGAGTTTGTCCAACATCGGACTACGTGCACGTCCGTAGCCCGCCGGACCCGCACCGCTGTACCACTCGGCCATCGCCCTTTGGTCGTTTACATCCGTCCAGTAATCGTGCCCCGCCCTAGCCTAGTCTCTAGGGTTGTGATGATACCAAACTGGGATTACTGCCGGAACAGACCCGCCGCTAGGGTTTCCTAAGAGGGTTAAGTGTGATTTAACCCTTCACTAATCCTGGATTAAACTGGTTAAGTGTGGCTTAACCCCATTCTAATCCCTTGAACTCCCAAATGGATTAAACTAGTTAAGTGTAACCAACGGTTCACAACTTAACCACATTCTAATCACTCGAATCCCCAAATTGGTTAAGTATTAGTGGACCCTGACTTAACCCTAATCATGAGGCATTAATTAATTTAATGCACCTTAACCTCTCACATTAGACTTTGTTGCGGTTACTAGTTAAGCCGGGCGGGTCCGGGTAGCTTTACACCACAACTTGGTCTAACCTCGGGTCTTGGCACCACATGACCAACTTCTCACATTGGGTCCTATTGTTTGTAGCCACTAGTTAAGCCGGTCGGTTCCGGGTAGAATTATGCTACAAACTCAACCCAACCTCGAGTTGGCCACACTTTATGTTTTCTAAGTGTCATGTCCACTTCATTTCAAATCACAAGTCAAACAATTACTTGGGTAGACCTAACTTAATAGGTAAATTCCCAAGGGGTAGACCTAACTTAATAGGTAAATTCCCAATCTTATATTTTCATGTATTTTAAGTTTACCCAAACCCCCAACGTCATTCTATCGCTTACATATTCGTAATAACGCATAAATGATAGGAAGAGGGAACTTGGCACAACATACATGATGAACTTGCTTATCACAACAAACATGCATAACATGTTAGACTTGCATAACTTAGCATAGTGAACTTGCATTTTACCATAAACATGCATAACTTGTCAAACTTGCACAACTTGTCATTTTAAACTTGCATAAGCATGCACAACTTATTAAACATGCATAACATGGCACAATGAACTTGCATGAACATGCATAACTCATTTAACTTGCAAATCATGGCATAGTGGACTCGCATAAACATGCATAACTTATTTAACTTGCAAATCATGGCATAGTGGACTCGCATAAACATGCATAACTTATTTAACTTGCAAATCATGGCTTGGTGAACTTGCATAAACATGCATAACTCATTTAACTTGCAAATCAAGGCTTAGCAAACTTGCATAAACATGCATAACTCATTTAACTTGCAAATCAAGGCTTAGCAAACTTGCATAAACATGCATAACTCATTTAACTTGCAAATCAAGGCTTAGCAAACTTGCATAAACATGCATAACTCATTTAACTTGCAAATCAAGGCTTAGCAAACTTGCATAAACATGCATAACTCAATAAACATACATAAATCCCAACTTTCATCACACATTAACTTTAGAGTTTTCTAAAATGAAGGTAAGAGGGCTTACAACTATGATGAAGACACAAATCTCCTAATAGAGATTGAGAACCCCCTTTTTATGCAAGCATAAAACCCCAAAACAAAGCTCCAATAAGAAAACACCCAAAAACACTATCTTAGCAAATAAAACTTGCAACTTGATGATGTATGCAAGTTATTAAGCATTCATACAACATAGAAAAGGTTGTATGATCATCATATCTTCATAGGATTAAACTTTGAGGAAGATGGGGGCTAGGGTTCTTAGGTAGAGGCCATTTGAGATTTCAATTTGACATAGTTTAGTTGCTAGGATGAATAATGAATGATTTAGGGTAGGTTAGGGTCTTATTTATAGATTAGGTTAGTGATTTAGACCATAGGATTAACCCTAGATTCAATTAGGTCCATCAGATCCCGGAACTCTCTAGAAACAAGCCACAAGACCAACCCTAATCAGAAATGGTGCACCAGGCTAAGCAGCCCGTGCACCCCCTGTCGACAGGGCTGTCGACAGGGCAGTCGACATGCCTAGACCCCTGTCGACAGGCCTGTCGACATGGGGTCCTGGGCGGGAATTTTTCCCGCCTGCCCAGTTTGCTTTAACCCATGTTTTAAATTTCAAATTTAAATCTGTTTTTACTTAGGAATTTTCTACAAACTTCAATGGGCCTTAACTGGGTCATACGGACTCCGATTTCCGAAAACTCGGACTCTATTTCGCGTATTTTTCCGAGACGAACGCAATGGCATAGCCCGTTTCCCTTGATTCACATTTTATAATTAAATTCTGCCTCGATTCTCATTATTACAGGTTGTTGAAAATACGGGTTGTTACATTCTCCCCTCCTTAAAGGATTTCGTCCCCGAAATCTTCAAGTTAGGAAGAACGTATCCTACCATCCAATCATCCATCTACTCAAAGCATCATCCACGAGCAATCATTGTCCTTACAAGATTCTAAATGCAGGATGAACATATGCAAAAGTGTGTGTATATGTACTTACCTAATGCAAAAACCAGGCGGTTACTGATACAGTAAACCTCCCTAATGCATATGTATGTAAATCAGGCGGTTACTGATACAGTAAACCTCCTTAATGCACATGTATGTTAGTGAAATGAATCCATATGTATGCAAATTACTAACATAATGTATAATATCTACATGCGTGCTCAATCATCCATATGCAACATCCATGTGATAGCATACGAATTTCATCCAAGAATAAGCATAAACACTCATGCACATGCAATATGAGGAGTGTGTGAGCCGATCTAGTGCCTAATCGTGTATAATGCATCCACGAGCAACCACTTGTAGACACTTGCAACCACTTGCAACCATCAAGCATAACATGTTTCAAATACATGTTTCATCCAAAGGGTTTCTACCTAAGGTTCTCATGACAAGATAGACACGATAAACTAGATAAACTAGACAAACTCCTTTTTGGATTACAAGAAATCCATTCAAACTTTGACATATAGTACTAACCGATGAGTCTTAACCCCCTTATGTAGTTTACAACAGAAATAAGATCAGGAATGGGACCGAGAGGATATATACAAAAGATAACTTGCAAGCAAGCTCCACAGGAAAACAAGGATCAAGGATGCACTCTTAAAAAGAGATATGATGCGCGTATCTAGTCTTCACTCTTCTTAGTCATGTTTCCTTGAGCTTAACTCCACTGTGCTTTGACTATCTTTCACTTCATGATTCCTTGGGTTCCTAACTCCTATTTCCCAAAGTCGAGTTGGAACTCATTTCATTATCGCCTCTCGTCTTTCTTTTCCACTTATTCTTCCTTCTGTATCCTTGGCTTAACCATACTATAACCTTATGATTTTATGCAAGCTCTCCAAAATTCACTAGGGAATCCTGGATCTCGTCCACTTACTATAAAGTACTCCACGCAGCAGAACTTTTCTTGAAAATACCAATCCACGTTGCCAATTGCCCTTATAAACGTGATTTTCTATAACTCATGCTTAATCGAAATGAACCATCCGCCTATGAGTGATAGGTCATACCTAGATTCAGTTGCCTACCCATGGCTTCCTGTAGGCTATTTCAAAACTGGCCAACTTCTTGAGGATAAACCGCTGTTAACCATGATGCAGTCCTCTTGCTCTGAAATGAGCACTCTTCGTGAGTCTACCTATTATGACCCATATACCCGTATTCCCTTTCTTTGATCTAGGTAGTCTATCTACATAATCTATCGAGATGTTTTCACACTTCCCTTGCGAAACCCCTAATAGAGGTAATGGCCCACTGGGCTTCTATGACTTGGCCTTAACTTGGTGGCACAACATGCATCCCGAGACCAACTCGGCCACCTCCTCGAGTGATGCGCATCTTCGAGAACCTTCTTTACCAAGTCTTTCACTCGAGGAACACCCATAGTCTCTCATCGTGCCTTAGTCATCCCTTGTCATCTATAACATATCTAGCGAGGTGACTTAACATTTCGCCTCGAATCATCTGGTCCATGTTCTTGACTAACTGCGGATCTTCTTCCTGCGAAACCCCCTTCTTGATCCAGAAGAGTAAGTCTAAGCTCCGGGAATGCTAACTAACCAGCCAAACTGAGGAGGCTTCTTACTTCAATTGCCCTCCTCATAGTTTTCCGGTTTAAACCGCAACCACTTTAGCGGAATCCACCGCTAAGCCTTACTTAGGAACTATGTGCCCAAGAAATCCAACCTCTTTCCTCCAAAGTGACATTTGGAGAACTTGACCTTCAACTGGTGGCCCTAAGCGTATCCATCTCCTCCTTGAGATGTGTAGCATGTTTTCCTCGTTCTTTTGAGGAGATCAAAATATCATCTACGACGACCATGACAAACTTGTTTAAGGACTCCCTAAACACCCTACCCATCGAGTTCGCGTAATATGCGGGTGCCTTAGTCAAACCAAATAGCATGACTAACTATTGCAAAAATCCATCTAGAGTCCTAAACTCAGTCTCGTCAATTCCATCCTCAGCCATCCTAAGCTGATGGAATCCGGTAGCTAGATTAAAAGAAAAACAGATGCTCCTACAAGCTGATCAAACGAATCATTGATCCTTGGTAACGGTCGTCTATTCTTCTCATGATAATCAACACATAAGCGAAACAAACTGTCCACATCAGTAACGAATACTACTGGAGCACCCTACTCGAAAATGCCTTGTCTCAGGAAGTTCTTCTCAAGCAACTCCTTGACTTGCTTTCTTAACTCTCATTTCGTGAGGTCATGTGCCTAATCGGCCACGAAACTGGCTTGGCATTACCAACCAGATAATACGGAAATCTATCCCCAGATATCAGGATATTCTCGGACCACCCTCACAGATTGCAAACTATCGATAGACGAGTTGAGGGATTCAAGATAACATAACATGACGGGACCCATAGGGTTGCTAGAAATTTCTAGGGTATTACCGAGGCGAGTCATGAGCCCCACACCCTATATACAAAAACCCAGAATGGCCCAAAACAGGACGACCATTCCATGCCCAAAACCAACCCATATCCCCTGAAACCGAGAATATAAACATCCCACGAGAATTCTATACTTAAGATAGAAATTTTCAAATCCACTCAGACCATAGACAAACGGGCAGAACCCCCAATTGGATTTGAAACACATACGGGATCATCAACTACACTAGTACTTAGGTGCAAAACTTTCAACTGGATTAGATGAAATAAAACTATGCGATGTGCCAGAATCAAACAAAGTTCGAACAGGGAAAATCAGAAACTGTAAACAAGATTTTCAACAAAAACACTACCTCTATCATGAGCTGGAAGAACGGGGTTGAGGGGATGAATTCGCCCTCCAGATAGTCCTGCACACTGAGTCTGACCTTGCCCTTGTTTCCTCGGGCAATCCTTGCTGAAATGTCCAAACTCACCACAATCAAAGCATTCGCCCCGCTTTCTCTTCTCCTTCTTCCTACATTCCCTGGCTATATGTCCAACTTCACCACAGAAGTTACATTTCATATTCTTGCCCCGTTTCCCGGAATTTACTCTCTTGCCTTGAGACTCATTCGCCTTGACCTCTTTCTTGTCATTGCTACCTTCTTCTTGAAGTAGGGCCAAATTCATCAAATTCTCGAAAGTCGCCCCCAAGGGTATATGAGACATGGCCAAACCATGTAATGGCTCGCTTAATCCTAGAGCAAAGTGTAGGGCCTTCTTCTGAGCTGTATTAACCAAGTCTAAATTGACACGAGCCAGTTGATTAAACTTATCTATGTATTCCCTAATCGTCATGTCCCCTTGCTTCAGTGATAAGAATCTCAGTCCAAACCTTCCTCTAAAGTCATCCCAAGTCTCAATTGGCCTGGTCGCGGTGGTGACTACCCACCAACGTGCAGCTTCTTCCTTTAGCAACCATACTGCCAATAAAACCTTCCTGCGGTCACCTATATCAAAGGTGGCTAAAAGATCTTCGGTCTCTTTCAACCAATTCCTGGCCTCTACAAAGGTCTCGGTTCCGAAGAAATTCTTGCAACCTATCCCCTTAAAGTTCTTGCAAGTTTCCGCAAAATCCGCTTGTGGAGGCTGAGGGGGAAGAGGGACATCAGTTACGGGAGGAGGGGGAGGAACAGCGGCCTCGACTGGAAAAACAACATTAGGGATACCCGGGACCGGTGCCGTGACTTCCAAGTACCGACGAAACCAATCGGGTATCGTTACTCCTTCGGGCAAGATGAGATTATCAGACATGCTGGAAACGAAAAGAAAAGAGTTCAAACGAGGAGTCAAAGGATAGTGCTAATGGCTTTTGGGGAATAGCCTTTTAAAAATAACTAGACTTTTCTTTGGAAAATACTTTATACTTGGTTTTGAAAATAGTTTTTCAAAAGTTTTAAAAACCTTTTTATCCCTTCTCGTAAACCATATGCTCTGATACCAATGTAACACCCCACCTCCACCAGGATCACTCGCAAAGGAATGCACTAGCTTTGGAGGGGCATTATTGGTAAACATGCATAATGATATAGCAAGGCAGGACATGACATATATATATATATATAAGTAAATAAACAGAGTAAGTAAATAAAATAGCGGAAGACTTTTAAACTATTTCAAAAACAAGTCCGCTACATCATAATGTCAATTTCCCAAGTAAACAAGTCTAGTACATAAAATAACACCATCTGATACAAAAAAAGAAAACATAAAAGTAGCTATCCCCAAAGTGGAAGAAACCATAGCGAGCTCAAATCCAAAGCATACATGAGCTATTCAAGAAAGCAACTAAGATCCAAGCTAGGCTCCTGTATTCCCTCCCTAAGAACCTGGGGGGGGGGGGGAAACGGAAGAAAAGAGGCGAAACAAAACGGGTCAGTCAAAAAGACTGAGTAAGCCCTGCTACGATCAGTCTATAAACTAATAAAGTTAACATCATGATGGGAACTAAGATGATCATAGATAACAATATACTGGCATGGTAAATTAACTACAAGATAGATAGAGGTGTCATCGCATAAAGCAAGGTTAAGTTTTTTTTTTTTTGCACCACGGTGTACTAGCAAACCAACATAACAGGTATTGATCCCTTAGCCCAAACTTTGGCCCAATAACATGAAGTGACCTTAATAAAAGGTCCAGCCCACGGTCTAGTCGATCGGCTCCCTATAAACCTAACACGTCAAGTGTTGGTGTCCATAAGGCCCACATATGGTTGTAGTTAGTCTGTGCTGGGTCCACCTTTGGGTGTATCAAGCCCTCGGGTGTCAACCCCGGACACTTAAGCAATAATGCACAGCCCTAACCTACTGGTACTCGTGCCTCGAGTTTGTCCAACATCGGACTACGTGCACGTCCGTAGCCCGCCGGACCCGCACCGCTGTACCCCTCGGCCATCGCCCTTTGGTCGTTTACATCCGTCCAGTAATCGTGCCCCGCCCTAGCCTAGTATCTATGGTTGAGATGATACCAAACTGGGATTACTGCCGGAACAGACCCGCCGCTAGGGTTTCCTAAGAGGGTTAAGTGTGATTTAACCCTTCACTAATCCTGGATTAAACTGGTTAAGTGTGGCTTAACCCCATTCTAATCCCTTGAACTCCCAAATGGATTAAACTAGTTAAGTGTAACCAATGGTTCACAACTTAACCACATTCTAATCCCTCGAATCCCCGAATTGGTTAAGTATTAGTGGACCCTGACTTAACCCTAATCATGAGGCATTAATTAATTTAATGCACCTTAACCTCTCACATTAGACTTTGTTGCGGTTACTAGTTAAGCCGGGCGGGTCCGGGTAGCTTTACACCACAACTTGGTCTAACCTCGGGTCTTGGCACCACATGACCAACTTCTCACATTGGGTCCTATTGTTTGTAGCCACTAGTTAAGCCGGTCGGTTCCGGGTAGAATTATGCTACAAACTCAACCCAACCTCGAGTTGGCCACACTTTATGTTTTCTAAGTGTCATGTCCACTTCATTTCAAATCACAAGTCAAACAATTACTTGGGTAGACCTAACTTAATAGGTAAATTCCCAAGGGGTAGACCTAACTTAATAGGTAAATTCCCAATCTTATATTTTCATGTATTTTAAGTTTACCCAAACCCCCAACGTCATTCTATCGCTTACATATTCGTAATAACGCATAAATGATAGGAAGAGGGAACTTGGCACAACATACATGATGAACTTGCTTATCACAACAAACATGCATAACATGTTAGACTTGCATAACTTAGCATAGTGAACTTGCATTTTACCATAAACATGCATAACTTGTCAAACTTGCACAACTTGTCATTTTAAACTTGCATAAGCATGCACAACTTATTAAACATGCATAACATGGCACAATGAACTTGCATGAACATGCATAACTCATTTAACTTGCAAATCATGGCATAGTGGACTCGCATAAACATGCATAACTTATTTAACTTGCAAATCATGGCATAGTGGACTCGCATAAACATGCATAACTTATTTAACTTGCAAATCATGGCTTGGTGAACTTGCATAAACATGCATAACTCATTTAACTTGCAAATCAAGGCTTAGCAAACTTGCATAAACATGCATAACTCATTTAACTTGCAAATCAAGGCTTAGCAAACTTGCATAAACATGCATAACTCATTTAACTTGCAAATCAAGGCTTAGCAAACTTGCATAAACATGCATAACTCATTTAACTTGCAAATCAAGGCTTAGCAAACTTGCATAAACATGCATAACTCAATAAACATACATAAATCCCAACTTTCATCACACATTAACTTTAGAGTTTTCTAAAATGAAGGTAAGAGGGCTTACAACTATGATGAAGACACAAATCTCCTAATAGAGATTGAGAAACCCCTTTTTATGCAAGCATAAAACCCCAAAACAAAGCTCCAATAAGAAAACACCCAAAAACACTATCTTAGCAAATAAAACTTGCAACTTGATGATGTATGCAAGTTATTAAGCATTCATACAACATAGAAAAGGTTGTATGATCATCATATCTTCATAGGATTAAACTTTGAGGAAGATGGAGGCTAGGGTTCTTAGGTGGAGGCCATTTGAGATTTCAATTTGACATAGTTTAGTTGCTAGGATGAATAATGAATGATTTAGGGTAGGTTAGGGTCTTATTTATAGATTAGGTTAGTGATTTAGACCATAGGATTAACCCTAGATTCAATTAGGTCCATCAGATCCCGGAACTCTCTAGAAACAAGCCACAAGACCAACCCTAATCAGAAATGGTGCACCAGGCTAAGCAGCCCGTGCACCCCCTGTCGACAGGGCTGTCGACAGGGCAGTCGACATGCCTAGACCCCTGTCGACAGGCCTGTCGACATGGGGTCCTGGGCGGGAATTTTTCCCGCCTGCCCAGTTTGCCCTAACCCATGTTTTAAATTTCAAATTTAAATCTGTTTTTACTTAGGAATTTTCTGCAAACTTCAATGGGCCTTAACTGGGTCATACGGACTCCGATTTCCGAAAACTCGGACTCTATTTCGCGTATTTTTCCGAGACGAACGCAATGGCCTAGCCCGTTTCCCTTGATTCACATTTTATAATTAAATTCTGCCTCGATTCTCATTATTACAGGTTGTTGAAAATACGGGTTGTTACAGTTATCAACCTATATAATTTTAACTCGTCGTTGTTAGCTAAATTGTTGTGGAAGTTTAGAAACCCAGAAGTGTCGGCAACTTGGAAGCAAATAGAATCTAAATATTATTATGATGGAGACAAAATTATATTTAATACTAGTTATTTTTGGAATATTAGATTATCTTCAATTTGAATGTCCATATTGAGATGCCTTGATTTTTTTTTAACTTAGGTTGTAATTTGATTGTGCATTCAGGTGATATTACTTTCTTTTGGCATGACACTTGAATTTTTAGGATACCCCTTAAAATAGAGTTTAGAGAACTGTTTGAGATTTGCTGTTTTAAGAATGCACCGATTAAGGATGTTTATAGAGGTGAGTTAGATCCCCTGCGGGAATTTACATTTGAGAATATTTTAGATGGTAAAGTTTTCAGGCAATTTGCTTTATTACGACTTAAGATGTCTATATATCATTTAGATAATAATGGTGATAATATCTACTGGGGACTTGATAAGAGTTTAAAATACACTTCTAAATCTATGTACAGGTTTCTTAATTTTACAAGTATTTCAATTTTAAATTTTAAAAATGTTTGGAAGACTAATACTCCCCAAAAGCCAAATTTATTATGTGGCTGATCATTCATAAGAAACTAAATACTATAAAGAATTTAAGAAAGAAAAAAATTATTATTGATTCGAAGTGTTGCTTCTGCAATATTTTGGATGAAAATTTGGATCACTTATTTTTCTCTTGTAATAATTCTTTCTGTATATTAAAAATGGTTTTAAGAATTTTTATTTTAACTGTTCTAATATTTTTAGGAATTGTGATTATTATTGGAATTGCTTTAGATTTGATTTTAATTTTAAATGTAGATATGTACTTGATACATTAGTGACTATTATTATATGGTTTGATAGAAATCAGTGTATGTTTCATTCTTATACGGTTTCTATAGATAAATTAATTATTAAGATTGTAAATTTTAGTCTTGATTAGATGTCTAACCCACGGTATAAGTTAATAATGTATTTTATTTTTAAAAGATTTTTAGGCGGAATTAGAGATTATTTAAGTTTGTTTATTAGGATTAATAAATATTTTAGTTCCAATAGAATTTGCATTTGTTATTGATTTCGGATTTTTGTAAGTATTTTAGTTGTTACTTGCTTTCCTATAGTATTTTTATTCACACACACACACACACATATATATATATATGTATTATACATACATATATATATATATATGTGTGTGTGTGTGTGTGTGTGTGTGTGTGGTAGACTTACTTTTGTCTAGTCTTTTACAGGATACAAGTAGTCGATTTATACTGTGGAGATTATTAGAGAGCAGAATTGGAGGTCTTTCTTTCATTGTGTTGTTCAGTTTGCATGTATTTTGTGAGGTTATTTTTTATGACGAGATTTTTGTATTGTTTAAGAGTAGATATACTTCACCATCGGGTGGTGGCCTTGTCGAAACTCGATTGTGAAGTATGATGGGTGGTCGTTTATCCAGAACTCATCTATCTACATTCCTGTACATTTGGTTTTTAGTCTAAATTGATTATGTTTATTTTGGTTACCTACTAGACATGTTGGCAGCTATTGTGGATTTTGTGTTTTTTTATTATACACACACACACGTGTGTGTGTGTGTGTGTGTGTGTGCGTGCACATGCGCTCTCTTCTCTTTAGAAGATCACACATTTTTTGTTTCAAAAAAAAAAACCTTCCCTCAGCCCTAATTCCTACATCTTTCTCTCCATGGCACAAGCCCTGGAGCCACACAATCTCTCCAGATATCTCACATGGTTTCTTGTCCTGATTCAACCAAGAATATTGCAAATATATAAGAGAATAAAAGACCTAGGCAAATGTCCAAATTTCTCCTTCAAAATATCTCCATATTATAAACTTTTATTTCTTTCCATCTATGATAAAATCAATCAATCAATCGAATTGATTAATTGATCAGTTAGTCAAATCAATTAATTGATTAGATTCCTCTTAAAAAAATATTTGAATCAAATTTGACATACACATACTCAAGGGGGAGTGTTGTAATATGTAAAAGTAATAAGAGTGAATATGCTAATATACTAAGGAACTTTACTACAATTTACACGGTGTATAGACTCTATAAAGAGAGATATTTTTTTTCATTGTATTACACAACTGAATCAGTAGAAACAAAAGGCCTCTCCCTTATCTCATCTCTTCTCCCTAATGGCTTTTTTTTAATCTATTTTGTTTTATTTGGTAAGAATTATGATACATTTATGCATGCTCCTCTTGATTTTATGTTGTTCCCTTTAAGTTTGAATACATATCTTGATTCAAATCAGCTATAAATTTTAACAACCTGTCCTTTTCAAATAATTCAAACTAACAATAATCCACACATATCCAACTTTAATCGTTGAAACGATAGATTATTTGTGACAACCCGCCTTTTAAAATGATTTTGGATCAACAATAAACCACACATATCAGATCTCAACCATTCAAACAATGAATTGTTAATAGGGAATTAGTAAAAGAAGTAAAAGAGAAGGAAAAGAAACATAACACAAAATCTCACAGCGGAAGTACAATATATAATAAGAATATAAGTAGAACATTAATCAGTTTATAATATACATTTTCATATATCAGAGTTAAACGATCTCGAAACATACCAATAATTGCATCAGAATAATAATAGATAATACGTCTGTCAAGCTTCATCTTCATCTTCATAACGAGAACATCGCTAAAATATCAATCTGAGCATAATGAGAAAATATACACTCAAGTCGGGACTAAAATATATCATGTAAGTCAAATTAAACAATGAAGTATGAGTTTAGTAGCATTAGATATGTCTACAAGATTTTCCATTTCATATCAGTGTATCTTGCGAGTGCAATAACCTAAGAGATATTATAGGAATATCCATCTCCTAAGCATATATTAAACTAGACATTATATAACATAATGCACTATCATAATAGTGTATATTCAGTAAAGTAAAATAATAAACTAGCGTAAGCAGGATTACATTTTTACCCTTACATAATTTATAATGTCGTAGTCTATGCGGTACCGCAAACTTACCGTAAACTAGTGGCTTCAAATGGAACTCCATAGGTGCGACACAAATCAAAATCGTGGGGGGCCCTATTAGGATAATATGACAAGGCACACGATACAATACCCAAAGTAGGAATCTACCAGTTGCACTCCTGGACTGGTAGTAACGCATAGCCGCAACTACCATACACCTCGAACAAAACTCCAAAATCAAGGTACGCATCAAATCAAACCAAGGAATTGTAATAATCAAGGAAGAAGTATTGCCTGTAGGGGTAGCTAAACCAATTAGTCACAGTATAGATCTTGTTTTAGTCATTTTAATTATGACCCGAAGGTCAAAGATATCCATCATCGTTTTCTTACTTCATTCTAGTAGCATTCGCCAAACCATCCTATTTCATTTAGATTACCACGTACATAATTGTTAAAGTGATTCCCGATATTGGCAGAGAGTATGACAATATCCGACCATAGACTCTTTAACAACCAAACGCTTACATTTTTCAGACCATGGTCATTCATATTTGAAATCATATTTCAATGCTATAAATCATTTTAATTCATTTCAATTTATTTATCATTTATTCAAACCAGTTCAATATTGAATTCAGTTTAAAACTCCAAATCTCATATTTCAAAGCGGTTCATTATCAAAATTCAGGCTTGATTTCAAATATCATTATCAAATGAATCTTATATTCAAACAATTTGGACTTGAACAACCAAGATTGGAAATAGACTTTATTTAAAACTAGTTAAGTATAATATATAATAGTTTACTTAAAATAATTGTGAAATACGTAAAAGCTAAATTTAGTATATATAGTTGCAATTAAATTAAGATCAACTTAGATCTCCAAAAAGGCGACTTCTTTATCTCCAATGGCGTCTAGGGTTTCATCCGATTTTGCCGATTTCAAACCCTTCCATTTTTCTTTTCCCCTTCCAGAACTCATTCTCCATCCATCCCTCATCTCTTCCTCCTTTCAATCTTACCCTAGCTTACACCTTGTGGAAAAGCGGCTATGTTCCAGTTTAGATCTACGATCCTTCAAAGCCTTAGCTACCTTCATCGGCGATATACTGACCTTCATCTCCTCTATGCTTTCTCTTTTTTGGCAGCCTTATCAACTCTATCTTTTCTTTTCCCATATCCCTAGATTTAGTTCTCCTTATATCCCCTCCAAAGCTTCCTCAGAGTATCTTTGTCCACCTACCTCTTTGTTCAGCTTAAGCCTCCATTGGCCTTTCTTTTCTACTGGATATGGATCGATGCCAGCGCCGTCCTCTTTGGTGTCAGTGTTTTCTTTGACTCCTCCTGTGGCTGTCTCTTTCCTCAACAGACTTGCTAAGTTGCTTGGGATGTACTAGTAGTAGTTGTAGCTGATTAGGTATTTTATTTGGTCTATCTTGGTGTTTGTTTTGTTGGGTCTGAGACTGTTGGAGTAGCTTGTTTTTTGTTCTGATAGTAGTTGAGCTTTCTTCGTGTGTGTCGTCTCTGAGTTAAGTTGGTGGTGGAACTTTGTTAGTTGGTTTCCTACAGTATGTTTGGTAGTTTTTTTTGGTGGTGTCTATCTGGTTTTGGTTCATATTGTGTTGTTTTGAACCTGTTCGATCTAGAAGTAGATGTGTTGCCTTTTCAGTATCTACGTATTCAATTCTCTGCTTGGCACGCAGTGTTTTCCTAGTTTGTCTTGATTTTATTTGGCATGGTGTTTGGATCCAAGCTGTAGTTATTGCGCTCTACTAGCTGAAGTTTGGTTTGAGTATCTATTGAGAACTCCACCTGAGCAGTTACAACATTCTGGTGACAACATCTTTTCTTCTTTTAATCCTCTGCAATATTCACTCTTTACCAAGCTTCCTAGTTGATGTATGTGAATGCTGTTTTCAGCATAGAGCACAGAAGATTCAGAAGAAACTACATACACTGGGACTGCTTACAGCCTTAGAAATTGTGATTGCTTAGAGAAACATCTTGTTTGTATTGTATTTGCCTATTCTTTATTCTGTAAATCTTCTCACCCTGCGTGTTGTTTGTATGAGTTATTAGTCTAAGATAAGGCAATTATGTCTGTAGCAGATAGGTATTCAGCCTATCACCTGTTTTACTTTGTATTCATTATTTATTATAATGAAAAAGTGGTATGGTCCACTATAAAAACTGGTTGGCTTTGCCAAATATATATATATATATATATATATATAATTGCTTAATTTCAAATAGTTGTAAAACAATAAAATTTCATATAAAGTAATTTGATTAAAATAGCTAATAATAAATATAATGGTTGAATTAATGTAATGTTGTTTTATAAACATAGTTATATCATAATAGTTAAATTAATATAAAATAGTTTAAATAAAATAGTTATATTAGTTAAATTAATATAAAATAGTTTTATTAAAATAATTATTAATATAATAGTTAAATTTATATAAAATAATTTAAATAAAATAGTTATGATAGTTAAGTTTAACATATAATAATAGTTTAACTAAAATAATTATATTTTATGTAAAATTTACTTTAAATATATAAAAATAATCATTATAAACTATATAATAGTTAAATTTGGAACTTTGTAGTTTTAATTAAAATAGATTTGTTAAAATAGTTGTAAAAATATATAATAGTTAAATTCGCACATAAAATTGTTTTATTTTAAATAGTTATTAAAATATATAATAGTTATGTTTTTGAATAAAATAGCTTAATATAAAAATATTTCATTTGACTACAACGTACATATTTATTTTTCTACCTTATGGCCAAGTGATCGTTTAGTTTGAATTTTAATTTCATAAGAATATATCATTTTAACTCGTATCATATGTTATAACTATATACATTTCAACCTACTTAACTCAAGTAATCGATGTCCAAGTATGAAATTTTTAGTTTATCCTGTTTCAGTAACATATAAGATGACAGGTGTACATCATAACCAATAAATTATAGTAATAACATCCAAATCAATCATCACGACACAAATAAACATAACATATAATCATCATCCAAACAATTAATATATGTCACACTAGCATCAATTATCTAATATCAATGTTTAATTAACAATTTAACTTTAGTATTAAATTGAGTATCAATTCAGATAGATGACAATTTACTAACACTTCTAATTTAATCAGTGTAAACATACATCCAATTTGTAAACAATCAATTATACAATATTATTCATACACATCAATTTAACATGTATAAATTACCAATTAACAATTATAATCAATTTCAATTTTTATTCCCGATTGTCAGTTAAAACATATATCACTAAGTGAGTTTAAACACCGAATTTTGATTTTGCACGAATCTAAAACCTGAACGAAAACCAAATTTTTATAGTCTCCAAATTCAACTAAACCAACTTCTCATCGTCCAGAATTTCGACGTGAGCCCAATAGAGAAAACCGCATGACAATCTAAGTTCTTATGAAAAAGTTGTTCATGTTAATGCGATAGAGTTTTTTTTTAAAATAAAATAAAGAAAAATTCCAAAAAAAAAGGAAAGCCTTGCCATATCGTTTGTATTATTTATCTTCCTACCTGTATACTTCACACGTTTTACAATAAACACCCAAAACCCAAATCATGAAAGGCCATGAACATTGACCACAAATTGCCCCTACCTCGGTTGATTACAGCCCCAAGACTACTACCATTCAACTCTAGACGTCGATCTCCTCAATACCCAAATCCTCAAGTTGCTTAAATCGCCAAAATAAAAACTCTAATTTTGGCATAAAGGATTTCAAAAATCATGACTATGACCATCATTTCCCATTGATCTAGGCATTGTTTTGGAAAACAAACACTTGCTACTAATTCGTATCGTCAAGACTTTTCCAATGATATATAATTCAATAGTATTATATTTGAATCTTTGATGTTGTTTTCAGATCGATAGTCGTTATTTATTTTCTGTTAGCAAAGATTTCGGTATTCTGAAAAAAAAAAAAATGATTTAAGAAAAAGAAGAATGATGGCTAGGGTTTCAGGAAACCAAAAATATATACATATGAGACAACGTGTCTATTGGGCCACAATTGTTACAATAGCCCAAGAACCCAAAATGACAACAATGATTTGATTTTTGAGTTGTCATGTACCTATCTTTGAGAAGAACTACGAACCTATGTAGTTAATGTCTCGCTATTACACCGCTGTATCCTCTCTATATTCTGTAGCATATTTCTACCACTATGATTTAATTAAATAGTATCAAATATAGCTTTTACGCTTTAAGCTTCGCTCTATTGCGCTATTTCCAATATATACCATTATTTTTGTCATATTTTGCTATTTCCGTTATATCTTAATAGAAGAAATGAATCGAGAAATGTTATTTACACATTACAAAATTTGTGAATTTTTTTTCTAATCGATTTTTTTCACATATGTTTTTAGAATTAAAAATACTTTAATATTTCATTAAATATAATAAAACTGAAAAAAAGTTTACATTTATTTAGACATATATGCACATGTTTTTATTTAAAATTAAGAATATACTCTTTATAATAATTTGAATATTAAAATTTCATTTATTTATCATTTATATATTCATAAAAGCATTAATTACAAGTTTTATATGTTATTTTACAGTCATCCGCTGTATACCGCTATTTCATCGTTTTATCCACGCTACAACTATTTACATCTCTGTCGCATTGAATCCATTGAGTGCTTTAACCGTACAGTTATGAACTTAGATATTAACATATATTTAAGATTACATTATGGTGAAATGTTGATGGTCCAATATACGATGTGGAAATGTAGTAGTTTAGTTTAGTTTTAGTGTTGTTAAATTATATTAAACAACTGCTAGGTATCGCTTTTGCTTATATTTAGGTATCAATTTTTTTGGTAATAACATTTAAACTAACATATATAATTACCTAGCATGCATTCAAATCAAAAAGCTACTAGATATGGGTTTACATTGTTTGGGCACCATTTTTTGTCATGCACGACAATGTTAAATGATTAAATTTATAGTGCACTGCATTATGTCAAACAAACGAATGAGTATCATTTTTGAATATATATATGTATCTGTATATATATATATATATATATATATATATATATCATTTTTGTGGGAAATAACAAAATCAATATATATTATACCCAAGAATGAACTCAAATCAAAATGATGCTAGATATGAGTGTACATTGTTTTGACATTAACTTTTGTCATACATGACATTGAACCAGATCATCAAATTTATTGAGCATCACACTAAATAAAACTACAACCGGTTATTGATTTTGCATACAGGTAAGTATTTGTTTTGTTGAAATTACATTTTTTAAATAAAATAAGCGAGCATGAATTCGAATTAAACAACTACTTCACATGAGTTTTTATTGTTTTAGTACCACTTTTGTCATGCGTGACAATGAATTAAATAATTAAATTTATAATGAATCACAGTATATAACACAACGATTGAGCATCATTTTTATATATCCATATGTATCAATTTTGTGTTATTGTAGGATTTTACGTGCTTTTAGTTTCAGTTGTAGGTATAAATGGTTATGGTATCATTTTTGTCTTGTATTAGTATCATTTTTATGTAGTAATCTTTATTTTCTTTTTAGTTTTGAAGTGGATGTAATGATTTGTTTTTCAAGTTGTCATGTATAGAACGATGAAAAGAACAATGAACATAGATGTTAATATATATTTTAGATTATGTCATGGTGAAAAGTTGACAATTCAATATACAATGCACAAATTTTTTTGTTGACTTTAATGTTGTTGTTAAATTATATCAAATAATTATTGGATATTACTTTTTCATATATACAAGTGTCAGTTTTGTTCAAAATAACATTTAAATTAACTTACATAATAACCTAGCATGAATTCGAATAAACGGCCTACTAGCTACTAGTTTGCATTGTTTTGGTACAATTTTTTTGTTATGCATGGTGACAAACTAAAAAATTAGATTTATAATGCATCGTATTATATAACTAGGCCCGACCCAAAGAAAATTTGGGCCTTGGGCAAACAAGTTGCAAAGAAAAAAAATCAGTGTTCATTGTGCCCTGAACAAACAGATTGCAAAACGAAAGGTTGCGAGCATGTTGTTATCAAGAATCGAACCCTAGCCATTTAGTTGTAAGAGGATCAACGCTTCCACTCAATCACATACTTATTTGTGGTAATACATGATGGTCCGATTTTTTCTTTCATAGGTGCTAATGGAACATTAGTAAAAATAACAATTTTGGTCCCTTCTAACGGATTGGGCCCTGGACTATCACCCGGCTAGCCCATGCCGAGGGCCGACCCTGTATATAAAATGACTACTGTACTTCGATCATTCTAAGCTGTTTTTGTATATCGAATTGAGGATTATTTTTGAATCTCTCCTTCATCTTGGTTTTCGTTTGCTGTAGTTTAGCATTGCTGTTGAACTTTATGTGGAGTTACATTTTCCATTTCATGATTCGGTGATTAGGGCTAAATCTGTCATTGTCCGCTGTTAGAGGATGTTTGCGGTTCTATTAAAAATGATTTGCCATTCGTTTTATTTGTCATGATCACAGTGAATATAGTTCTTTATTCTTTTACTGAGGCAATGAATTTAGGTTGTACGACTAAATATAAGAAAAAGTTAGAAAACTAAGATGACGATGAGTGCAATGAAACAAAAATGTTGAGCTTTGCTTTAGATTTGGATTGTTCCATAGAGTCTGTCCTTCAAAGGAAAAAAAACAAGGGTTTAGTTACCTGGTTATTTATCACATTTTGTTCTTCAGAATAAGGATTTTTCTCAGCTTTGCCCAACTTTAGAAACTTATTATAAAATTAGTTTGATTTTAAAACTATTTACGTTCATAGTCTTATTTTGGTCAACTCAGATTGAGATGGCCAAAACGTACTGAAGCGTCAGTTTGAAATTGTGTCGTTATTGTCATAATAAAAAAACATAAGATATACACTGGCATAATTTCAAATTGTGTCAGTGTCCATGTGTAATAAAAAATTTATAAACGACACACTATTGAATCGGTCAAGACAGAGCTGCGAACTTAAATAATGGGGATTGTTAAAGGGACTCCATTTTTGTTAAGGGAGGGACAAGTTTTTAATTTTTGATGAATTGTTTAGGGGGGGGGGGGACAAAATAAGTTAGCCCCCCCCCTTAACAATATAATTGAAAATTCCAATACTATCCATATGATCCTCTTATACCTTAAAACCTAAATCTTAATTAATCACTATATGAAATAATAAACGCTGTTAGGATAATTGCGCCTTTACAGAAGCGTCCAGGATCTTATTCACCCGATTACTTAAAGATGATTTCTATGGAAACATACACAGATATGAAATCACATGCACAAACACAAGATATTCCACCCAACCACCCTCTTTATTGATTCATAAAAACAAATTTTGGTTACACTCACTGGTTCAACAACCAACAATAAACAAAATTACAAGAATCAATAACCTTATTGAGAAAGGGAAAGAATATCAAGATGACTAACACTCTTTGTTGGAGAAGAAGAACAATGAAGAACTACGGCTAAGCCTTGGATTAACTGGAGGCACCAATCATCTCTAGGGCACCAAGCCCTAGAGGCACGCAGCCGCCACTCTATTCGGTCATACATTAATCCAACCCAATGTGCTGCTTTTATAGGAGAATAGAAGGCCTAGAAAAAATATCCAATTTTCCTCTTAGAGATATATTAGGAATATATCCCCTCAATACTTGCAGATAAGTCACATAAAGACCGGGTCAATATCCAGCAATAAATCCGCTCAAACGCCAAACTGTTCCTTCTAACCTTCTTTCTGTTGCTGCACCATCTCCTCTACCGCCAAGCACATCCACGCCTCGTCTCTATCAACATATGTGATTTTATGTCACAAATCACAACACTCCACCTTGATATGAATCACATCAACAACAAGTCAACCGACTTCCATGGACATGTGAAATCACCATCACAATGCTCCACCTTAATCTGAAATCATATCAACACTCCAACAATCACCAAACAAATCATCTAGCTCTTTCAACGACACCTTCTCTCAATTAAACCAACCTCGATTTCCTGGCAACGAAATACACCCAGTCGATTTGAAAGGACTACGACCACACCTCAATTACAAACACAACTCACCGCCTGCAAAAGATGCATCTACCACCTGAGCTGCACCGTGCATCAACCAACGGTCTAAAAGTGCTTGTAATTCCACAATGACACCCGTCTACCACTTGATCTGAGCTCCTTCCTCGATCACTCCGGATCCCTCGAACATCATCAACGTGAAGACCCCTATCAAACAGATCAGCAGTGACCAAATTAACCTCTCCACCTTGCTGTGGACTAGGTTCTTCAACGGTCACTCGCCTGCCACATCGACACCTGTCTACCACTTGACCTGAGCTCCTTCCTCGATCACTCCTGATCCCTAGAGCATCATCAATGTGAAGACCCCTGTCGAAAACATGAACCGAATCACCAATGTATAGGCAAATCAAACCAATTGCCAACATCTTTGTCTTCTTCCATCTTCCCTCATCCACATATGAGGGCTTCTCCGCATCTCCATCAACCAAACCATTGAGGCCTTCAAATCCCCAACCAAAATTAGTCATCACCAACAGCGCCATCATACCCGACGTAAAAAAAAAATCAATTTTTTCCGAACAAAAATCAATTTTCCATTCCAAAATCACTCTAAGCTTTGCGATGATCTAGCTCTGATACCAACTGTTAGGATAATTGCGCCTTTGCGTAAGCGTCCAGGATCTTATTCACCCAATTACTTAAAGATGATTTCTATGGAAAAAAACACAGATATGAAATCACACGCACAAACACAAGATATTCCACCCAACCACGCTCTTTATTGATTCACAAAAACAAATTTTGTTTACACTCACTGGTTCAACAACCAATAATAAACAAAATTACAAGAATCAATAATCTTATTGAGAAAGGGAAAGAATATCTAGATGACTAACACTCTTTGTTGGAGAAGAAGAACAATGAAGAACGACGGCTAAGCCTTGGATTAACTGGAGGCACCAATCATCTCTAGGGCACCAAGCCGTAGAGGCACGCAGCCGCCACTCTATTCGGTCATACATTAATTCAACCCAATGTGCTGCTTTTATAGGAGAATAGAAGGCCTAGGAAAAATATCCAATTTTCCTCTTAGAGATATATTAGGAATATATCCTCTCAATACTTGCAGATAAGTCATGGAAAGACCGGGTCAAAATCCAGCAATAAATCCGCTCAAACGTCAAACTGCTCCTTCTAACCTTCTTTCTGTTGCTGCACCATCTCCTCTACCGCCAAGCTCATCCACTCCTCGTCTCTATCAACATATGTGATTTTATGTCACAAATCACAACAAACGCTACCTACCCACTCACCGTCTGAACAAATTTGAAATCTTCCTGAAACTATACGTCCCTTCGTTGTCGTTTTTTGTCATGAAATCAATGGTGCTCTGTTACCGTTTTAATATGCTTATGTCATTTATATTACAGAAGAACATTTTGATATACAAACATGAAATTATGCAAAAAAAACTTGAAAATCCAATAATGAGACGGTAGAACTGGACCTTGATATTGTTTAGTACAAAGATGGCTGAAGCTATCTGAGCAGATATGCATTCAAACCACGATTCACCATATCAACAATCAGGTGCGAC
Organism: Allium sativum; assembly: GCA_030737875.1. NCBI lineage: Eukaryota > Viridiplantae > Streptophyta > Magnoliopsida > Asparagales > Amaryllidaceae > Allium > Allium sativum. Next base: position 1,004,056,559 of record CM060920.1, read on the forward strand.
GAAACCTTGTTTCTTCAATTTAGCATCCAAATGCTTTGCCAAATCACTTGAATCAGGGAGTTCATTATTTTTTTGACAAATTCCCACTTCGCTTTCACACACTACTTTATACTAAGATTTAGAAGGAAATGAAATGATGCGTATATAAATTGTGCATGCTAGTTGAAAAAAGCATGCATAGTTTTATTTAGAAACCAGAAACTGAAGCTGCATAGAACAAAACTTGACCGTAGGGACTGAATATGTGGCATGTTGCATGAAAACATAATGTAAAATTAATGAGACCACTATAAATCATATAGTTGAGCATCGGGAAAAAAACTTGACACAACAAGGGGTTTGGGTTTGTTTATTTTTTTCTAATAAATAACAAGATATGTTTGGATAAAATAGAAGAGAACGACACCGAAGGGGAAAAAATGTTGTTACGAGGGAAAATTAAGTCCATGCTTATTTTAAAACAAAAAAAATCAAACCCTCCCTTAACAATTTTATTTTAAAGTTGGGTCCCCTTAAAAATGTTTCCCTCTTAACAAAAAATGGAGTCCCTTTAACAATCCCCTAAATAATCTAAGAAATGACCAATATTTATGCAAAGTTCTCGAAACACGGGTAAATTGAAAAAAAGTTCTTAAAATAAAAACCTCCTCGTAAAAGTGCGAACAGTCGGAATCGGCCTAGAAAGTCAAATTTCAATGCGTGCCTTTTGAGACGATGATGTTTGTGTGAGAAGAGCAAGTGCCATCCTGCAGAGATAACCATCCTCTTTGCATAATGCACCCAAATCGATTGATGTAATAAAATAAGTGGCCATGGAAGAAACAAGTCAAGATGAAATTGGTTATATGCGAAGAACACCGGCAAGATATTCTTCCTGTCAGGTCCAGGCGCTGTTACGAAGGATTGAGATTATTTGAAGGATTCTTTCTTCGAAGAACCAGTTTGCACTTTCGATGCACCTTCTGACTGACTCAATGTAAGTACCTTTTCATTTCAACGCAGTAGCATCAGCAATTTCGTGGAAGAAACTGTTAAAACCAGTGTAATCGTTTTGGATTCAAGAGGAAATCTGCCTATTATCAGGGATATTTGGAATATTGAAGATTTGGTGGGCTTTGCTGCAATTTACTCCAATGACGTCTATAGAAGGTTTCTGTTGCTTGTGTGACTACTCCCAAGATTCATGTAAGTACAGTTTGATGTTTGTTTATTTTCTATGATTCTGAGCTATCATCATTTATTGATTTACTTGGGGATAAGATCATGCTGGTATGCTATGACCATTTTTTAGATATAAACCTATTTTCACCAGGAATTCAAACATAGAACTGCCTTCTTACTAAGGTAGAACTGCTAGCTTCATTTGTGTGGTATATCCACCAGTCACCAAACAAAGCTTATTTAAAGAGTTTGTACCTGTAAAAAGAAAACCTGCCATCTTGATCACATTTCAAGAAAAATATGTACAATGTTAAGTTACAAAATGAAATCCGTCCTTTATTGGATGGAAAATTTTATTGACACTCATAGAATTGCTGAGTTGTGCCCCCCACCTCCCCACTCCCACCCAAAATAGCCAAAATTTTCAAAGACAAAATTACTTTTTTCCTATTAGTTTTTTTTAAATACCTTCAGATCACCACACAGTGGCATTGCGATGGGACTTCAGAGTACCCCACAGTGTCAAGAGGGTATTTTCGGTTTTTTATTAAAGAAGGGGGAAACGAGTTTTTCAATTTTACAAAAATCAGGCGGCAAATCAGCAATTCAATGAGCTCAAATAGAATTTGCCTTATTGGATATCATGTCATATATAAAAGGAGTAATAACTTCTAATATAAGCATTAAATGTTTTTGAAGATTTGCGAAAGCATGAGATGCTAAAGATACCGTGTACATTTATAATGGTTCTAAATAATGATTTTATTTAAAGTACGCCATTAATCATTAGATTATAAATTTTATGTTTTTGTCTACGTTAAGATAATTGCCTTAAGAAGGCCTAAGATGGTTCTATTTGCTTTTGTATGAGACATTTCTCTTAAAGTGGCCCCGCATCCCCAAAAAACCTATTTTCATGTCTGATGCATCAAATGTGCTGAATGTCTTAGACACAGGAATGGTTGTCCCTATAAGCTTGACAATGTTGTTTGTAATAACCCGGAAATCCGAGCCAATTTAAAAATTTTATTTTGGCAATTTTAGCGAATTTTTGAATATTAAAAATGAATTATTTTAAATAATAACGACGAGAATTAATTTTAATATAATTCGAACGTATATATTTATTCGAATCATCGTTAGAATATAAATATTTATTTATATATATAAAAGGAATTGAAAATGGCGCGGTAGTTCAAAAATTCGATTTCAAACTTCAAATGAATGTGCCGGGTGCAAAATAAACCGGATTTTAGTGAAACCAAAAATATTAGAATCTAACTGATAATATCTTTCCAACGAATCCAAAAAATAAAAATTTCATAGCCGGAATAAAAAGATACGTCCAAATGAATTTTCAGAATAGTTGTTATGGAATTCTGGCCCTTAAAAATGGCCATTTTGCAAACGACCTCGGTTTTCGACGAAACCACTTTTGTTGGATCCGCGATGTCAAGTTATTGCTAGATTCTAAATTTCATAATTTTTCGAATCAATATGTGAGCGTGGCAAAGGAAAACGCGTTTGACCAGTTTTAGTTGATTTTAATCAACTGGAAATTGGCCATTTTTCAAACGGTCTCAGAATACGATGAAACTAGTTTTGTTAGGACCGTATCGTCAATACGAAGCTAGAAAATATTTTTCGGGATTTTTCTAATTAGTATGTGACCCTGGTAAATTGAAATGCGCGTTCAAATTCAATATATAGAGTTATATTTTGATTTGAACGGAAACTGGTCGAAACAGTCGAATCAGCCTACGATACATATCCCATTGTGTTCGGAATGTGGGTAATTAGCTATGGACGACAGGCTGTGGGCCTCGTTTTGGGGTCGAAATAAAAGGTTACTTTTTGAAATTAATTAGAATAATATTATATAAACCTAACCCTAGAAAATTAATTGGTCAACCCCTTCATTAACTCAATCTCGTGGTCAACCCGGAAAAGAACCGCCCCCCCGTTTTGGATCGCGTCTCCGCCTTCCAGAGCCCACCGCCTCACCGTGGACCATCGCCTCCCCCTCCGATACCCTGTCGCCTTCTCCATCACCTCCTTCCTCTTCGCCGTTCTAAGCTACCCAGTCGAAACCGATGCCAGCGCAACCCATCACCGCCTCCAACCCACTGTGGGCCTGCCGCCGCCACCATGCTCAATCCGCCTTTGCCAGGGTGTCAGCCGATCCTACCTAGCCCCTCAGCGCCGCCGGTGGCCCCCCTGATGCCGACATCATGATGAGATGCCTCCCACCTTGAGTCACAACTTGCGCTAGGGCTCTAGCATCCATCTCCAGTGAGTTTTTGCCTTCTTCTATTTAGATTAGGCAATTTAAAAATCTGATTTTTAAAAGTTTAGATTTTTAAACGTAGAAAGATTAGATTTTTAAATGTGAAAAATCGTATTTTTACAATGTGAAAGATCGTATTTTTACAACATGAAATGATCTTTATATAAAATTAGAAATTAGTTGTTTTTATAGTAAATAAAAATTAGATTTTTAAAGAAGGAAAGACAAGATTTTTTGTAAGTGAAAAGGATAAGATTTTTATATAGTAGAGATTATAGAAATATAAACTTTTTATATTGAATAGCGAAGTAAAAATTCGATCTTTATATTAGAAGTAGAAATATAAAAATATAATTTTTATATAGAATGAAGCGTTGTAAATATATATGAAGTAGAAATAAAATATGATTTTTATTTATTGAAATGAAGTAATAAAAACATAATTTTTATTATGAACAGCGTGAAAAGAACCGCATTGGAATTTCAAAGGAATCCGGACGGTTCAGCTGTTGAAAAGCAAAGCACGGCGGAGTGGAACCTTCGGTGAGAACTCCTCACTTTCATTTAATTTTCTAGTTAAAATATATACTAGGATGCAGACGGTGTTTAGTAGCACCCGACACCCGTCGTCCACAGACTATGGACGGCTTGTATGCTTGTTTGTTTGATTTTGATGTGTAGTTGATTGTGTGATGTGAAAAGAAATAAAAAATTTATATAGTTAAAAATATTTTATAGTTGAAAATAGAATTTTTAACGTGTATATAAAATAAATATATATAAACAGATCGTACGATTTTTTTATATATACCGATTTGATTGATATTGATTGGGCCGATAAATTTTACACATCGCCCAACTGCACAAATAAAATCTGTGTTTGATTGTTTGAAACCCCACACGGGTATTGGGATGATATATGATGTACACTAATCCCGATAATTAGTTGTATGTTGATCGATTGATTGACAGACTGTTATAAGCGTTGAATATTTATATTTGATGCTTATACGGTGTAGAATGCACTTTGGATGATGGTTGATTATTTGTCAGTGTGGATATATACATTCGTTGTATGAAAATCCATAGAAATAAAATCTATGGTAATTGATTGGGCTTCATTCCAGTTTTGAATAAAAATATTTGAAATAGAAATATTTGAAATAGAATATTCAAAAATAGAAATATATGAAGCCGTGTTGATTAGATTGACGCCATTTTGACGTGAACGATATTTATATTGATTTTGTTCATTTTATAATGAATATCGAAAGTGATTTCAAAATTTGATATTTTGATAAGAATTAGAATTTGAATTGAAAGTGAATAGAAATGAATTCGAATTGAAAGTGAATAGAAATGAATTCGAATTGAAAGTGAATAGAAATGAATTCGAATTGAAAGTGAATAGAAATGAATTCGAATTGAAATTGAATAGAAAAGAAATCGTTTTGAATTGAATTTAAAACGTATTGAAATTGAAACGAAAATCGATTTGAATTGAAATCAATTTGAAATGAATTTAAAACGAATTCATAAGGAAAAATTCAATTTTGATTTGAATTTGAAATGAAGTGGAAATCGTTTCGAAAACGAATTTAAAACGATTTATAAAATACATTTTAAAAAGAAATCGACGAAGTATAAATTATATATATTATATAATGGCCTATATAGAACGCGCCGCTCTGCGGCAGATCGTGAATTTCGACCATTGCGGGAGATCCGACCGTCGGATTCTCCTAAAACCGGAACCTTTGGGTTCATGTCAAAAAGAGCTTTCTAACGAATATTAGAAATTTGAAATCTAACAGTTGGATTTGGAATTATGTCCAAATCAAATTTGGAAAAGGTCGCTGTAAGTGCAGTTCGATGGCCGTTGATGGAAATCGACTGTACGGGCCTTGATAAAATTATTAAAAATATTAATAATTAATGTAAAATCATAAGAAATGATTTGGAAAGAATCGGGATGAAAAACTCTATATTTGAAAAGATAAAAATAGATTTTTATCGAAATGAACTAGTTTTGAACTGGAATAATAATTTATTTATTTTTAAAATAAATAAATTGGATTTGAAATGGTTTTGAAAATAATCAGAATTTCCCATAATTGCATTGGAATGGATTTGAATCGAAATTGTCTTCGAATATTTCGATGTTGGATTTCGTGATTATACAGATGTCGTTAGGGAAATTTGAAAGATATATATATATATACCGTTATTTCCAATACGATATTTGTTGGTCGTAGAATTTGATATTGAATATAAGCCGATATATTTTCTATTCAGAGCCTTGTATTTAATATCAAATGTGATTTGGGTTTGTCGTGAATGGTGTCTTCATTAACACCGTTCTTAAGCCTAGTTAAGAAAAAGATTAAATCTTTTTATTTAGATTTAATGAAGTGTACCAATTAAATGGAGTTTAATTGGAATTGAATTTGAATTGATTCTTGGGTTTACCGTGAAAGGTGTTTTAAATAACACTTGTTCTTTAACCCGATAATTAATGGAATGTGATTTTGGGTTTATAGTGAACCGTGTTTTAAATGACACTGACTCTTTAACCCAGTTAAAGATTAAAACTAAGTGGAGTTTCAATGAATCTTTAATTAGATTGAAAAGATCGAGAGTGGAGTTTCACCAGTTTTGCTCCAGGCGATAGTTAAATCTTTAATTAGATTTGAACGTGAAATGGTAATTGAATTTACCGATAACACCGTGGTGTTAGATATGAAGTAATACCGGTTTTACTTCATGGGATAAATAGGTTGGGATTGGGAAACAAAATAAATGATTACTCCGGTGTGGTTCGCTAATCCCGACTAGTTTGAATTAATATTCAAAGAGGATTAAAGAATAAATTTAATGAATTTATCTTTGATAAAATTAATGGGAACCTTTCCCAAAGTATAAGAATATTTGAACAAAAGAATATTCTGAATTGGAATGAGGCATATGTTGTATTTGTGTAACACTTGTTTATTATATACGCGAGTTATTCAGAAAGACCGGGTTTATCCCATTCTGAATAACTGATTCGACGTGGTGTCGAAGATGAAGACGGTGGTCGAAGACCAGAAATCTTCACGTCGTTTGGGTGATTACTGATGATCTTGATTGGGCCGTACACCCAAGAGGAGGGAATCCGTTAGTGGTCGTCCAGGCGTACTTGGAGATCGATGGATAAGCGAGGTACAGGGTGCCTCCGGTTTCATTCAGACCCAGAATGAACTTTTAAATGGACTGTGTGTCTGACATTGGATTTCATTCTGTGTGGTTGATTTCTATTAAATATATATTTGTTTGGCGGCGGAGAATTTATTCTCTGGCTTAACGCCCTTCTCTGAGACGTACGAGCTCAGGGGTTATATATTTATGGATATCAAACGCGTGGAGTGAATTGTCTATGTGGTATGCCTACGTGGCAATTGATCAAGGCTTCTGTTGAAAAGCAAAGTCTTGTGGTGATGATCAAAGCACGGCCTATGTGGCATAGCTTTGTGTAGCGTGGATTCGTGAGCCTCACACCCCGGTTGTGAACCAGAAACGGGAGAAGGATCCAGGGAGGGCATGCGTCTCTTTCTAGCTAGAAGTGGCGTCAGTGGTTTTACACGCCCTGATGTGTTTGACTTATGTGGTTGTTGCTGTTGCGAGGCGCCTCGGTTTGATCGGACGATCCGGGTCCGATGGAGTCATTCGTTGGCTCATTTACGCCCCATAGGGCGGGGAGACGTAGTGTTCTGGCATTTTAATCCACATCGGTGGATCGGCCCTGTGGCTCCTAAGGCTTGACAGAGTACTTGCCTGAGGCTCGGGCTAGAGAGTCTCGTATCGGTAGAGGACTATCTTTTGCCTCGGTTCACAGATAGAAATCCAACTTCCAAATACGTGACATTTTCGGTTTTGATTGTAGAGCCTAGTATGGCGACATGATATGTGGTACCCATGCCGTCTAGGATTGATACTTATGATTTGAAGTTGTTTTATACACTATACACTTATAATAGTATCAGATGATTTGTTTTAAACGTATCAAGCATGTTTTGGCTATTATAAGGGAGAACCCTATCCTCTGGTTTGTGTTGCATTGTGTGATGGGACCTAGGTCTTATAATAGGTTCATTGTTCTTTATTTAGCATTGCGCTATTTGTTTTATGCACTGGTATTCTTGGTAGGAAACCCGTTCCGTGTTATACGGCGTGGTCCCTTGATTTACCTAACTTTAAAATAAAGATTAATAACTGTTTTAGTTCTCACACAAGTCCCATGACTGACCTGGAGTTTATTGTTTTAACCTAAACTCTGGGTGCCCTTACTTTGTCATGGGCAGCTAGTAGTTTTGGTTTTGCAGATTTATATTCACAGGATCTTAGTTTACAGCTGGAATGATATCCGGAAAGCTTTGTATCCATATATCTCCCTCAGTTGCGTTTTGTATTATTTTCCGCTGCTCTGTAATCTATTGTAATCTCTGATAATTTATGGTGTGTAATATCTATTCATACTTTGTATATTCTTGTATTCTGATGGAATTGTTGTAATAAACAATGAAATGTTCTTCTGTCTGCGTTCTATTTTGTCTTGTTCTCAAAACAATCAGGCGTTTCGAACGTTCTTGATTAGTTTAGCGACTGATTCGGATCGAGCGAAATTCCTTGTTGTCACATTTGGTATCAGAGCTTTGGTTTACAAAGCTCAGAGAACAAGACACGTTAGAACCATACGAAAGAATTCATCAGAAATTGGATTAGTAATATCCAATGGGAATGACTCGTTAGAGATGGGATCAGTAGTATCCTAGAACGAGTGTGAAGAGTATATTTTTTAAAAATGAAAACAAATTTTGTTTTGAAAATTTAAATCAATTATTCGTATTTGATTATTTATTTTAAATTGATTTGGACAATCCAATATATAAAGATTTTGCATATACGCCTTGCAAACATATATTCGAAGTTTTAATATATTGGATAGATATAGAATCACACTCTAATCGCCCGGAGATGATTCTGATGATAGTTCGAACATCATCAGAATTGGTATTCGAGTTTCGGAAGTGTGACATCTATATATTTCCATTAGACTGATGTGAGAACCAAAATTAGATAGGGCCTATTGTTGTGATTTGGCATCAAAAACGTGATTTTTGAATATATATATCAAAGTTATGAATTTGAAAATCTAATTCACAAATTGATTGCTGGTTGTGTTGTTTGATTATTGTTTGAATTAATTAAATGTTGAACCGTTTAGCCAAATTGATCTAAACAGTGAATTGTATTGAAAATTAGTCACATATGCTTGCATGTACATGTACTTACATTGAACAGGTCATAGCAAGGAGGCTAGAGCAGAAAAATAAAATTGTTTGCCCGACAAATAGGTACATGTTTACCATAATTTACTGCTTTGTTTGGGTGATGATGATTTTATGAGCCGAATGGCTAGCCGCTTGGCTTTTTCTTTTTCTTTTGGATTGAAGAAGGCCACGGGAGGCTATTTGAAATATCCCGAAGTCCCCGGCGTAGGGGAGGTTATGGCAAAAAAATTCGAAAATTTAGGGTGTTAGCCAAATTTTTGAAAATTTTGAAAAGTTCTTAGAAACTGAAAAGATGAAGAACTTAAGCCGTAAGGAAAATACTGAAAGTTGAGTTGATTTGTGAAACAACTTTCGGCTTCATTCCTTTTCGGGGACGAAAAGTTTTAAGTAGGGGAGATTGTAATAAACCGGAAATCCGAGCCAATTTAAAATTTTTATTTTGGCAATTTTAGCGAATTTTTGAATATTTAAAATGAATTATTTTAAATAATAACGACGAGAATTTATTTTGAATAGAATTCGAACGTATATATTTATTCAAATCGTCGTTGGAATATAAATATTTATTTATATATATAAAAGGAATTGAAAATGGCGCGGTAGTTCGAAAATTCGATTTCAAACTTCAAATGAATGTACCGGGTGCAAAATAAACCGGATTTTAGTGAAACCAAAAATATTAGAATCTAATTGATAATATCTTTCCAACGAATCCAAAAAATAAAAATTTCATAGCAGGAATCAAAAGATACGTCCAAATGAATTTTCAGAATAGTCGCTACGGAATTCTGGCCCTTAAAAATGGCCATTTTGCAAACGACCTCGGTTTTCGACGAAACCACTTTGTTGGATCCGCGATGTCAAGTTATTGCTAGATTCCAAATTTCATAATTTTTCGAATCAATATGTGAGCATGGCAAAGGAAAACGCGTTTGACCAGTTTCAGTTGATTTTAATCAACTGGAAATTGGCCATTTTCAAACGGTCTCAGAGTTCGATGAAACTAGTTTTGTTAGGACCGTATCGTCAATACAAAGCTAGAAAATATTTTTCGAGAATTTTTCTAGTTAGTATGTGACCCCGGTAAATTGAAATGCGCGTTCAAATTCAATATATAGAGTTATATTTTGATTTGAACGGAAACTGGTCGAAACAGTCGAATCAGCCTATGATACATATCCCATTGTGTTCGGAATGGGAGTAATTAGCTATGGACAACAGGCGGTGGGCCTCGTTTTGGGGTCGAAATAAAAAGTTACTTTTGGAAATTAATTAGAATAATATTATATAAACCTAACCCTAGAAAATTAATTGGTCAACCCCTTCATTAACTCAATCTCGTGGTCAACCCGAAAAAGAACCCCCTAGTTTTGGATCGTGTCACCCCCTTCCAGAGCCCACCGCCTCACCGTGGACCATCGCCTCCCCCTCCGATACCCTATCGCCTTCTCCATCGCTTCCTTCCTCTTCGCCGTTCTAAGCTACCCAGTCGAAACCGATGCCAGCGCAACCCATCACCACCTCCAACCCAATGTGGGCCTGCCGCCGCCACCATGCTCACTCCGCCTTTGCCAGGGTGTCAGCCGACCCCACCTAGCTGCTCAGCGCCGCCGGTGGCCCCCCCTAATGTCGACATCATGATGAGATGCCTCCCACCTCGAGTCACAACTCGCGCTAGGGCTCCAGCACCCATCTCCAGTGAGTTTTTGCCTTCTTCTATTTAGATTAGGCAATTTAAAATTTTGTTTTTTAAACGTTTAGATTTTTTAAAGCATAAAGTTTAGATTTTTAAATGTGAAAGATCGTATTTTTACAATGTGAAAGATCGTATTTTTACAATGTGAAAGATCGTATTTTTACAACATGAAATGATCTTTATATAAAATTAGAAATTAGTTGTTTTTATAGTAAATAAAAATCAGATTTTTAAAGAAGGAAAGACGAGATTTTTTGTAAGTGAAAAGGATAAGATTTTTATATAGTAGAGATTATAGAAATATAAACTTTTTATATTGAATAGCGAAGTAAAAATTCGATCTTTATATTAGAAGTAGAAATATAAAAATATAATTTTTATATAGAATGAAGCGTTGTAAATATATATGAAGTAGAAATAAAATATGATTTTTATTTATTGAAATGAAGTAATAAAAACATAATTTTTATTATGAACAGCGTGAAAAGAACCGCATTGGAATTTCAAAGGAATCCAGACGGTTCAGCTGTTGAAAAGCAAAGCACGGCGGAGTGGAACCTTCAGTGAGAACTCCTCACTTTTATTTAATTTTCTAGTTAAAATATATACTAGGATGCAGACGGTGTTTAGTAGCACCCGACACCGTCGTCCACAGACCATGGACGGCTTGTATGCTTGTTTGTTTGATTTTGATGTGTAGTTGATTGTGTGATGTGATGTGAAAAGAAATAAAATATTTATGTAGTTAAAAATATTTTATAGTTGAAAATAGAATTTTTAACGTGTATATAAAATACATAAATATAAACAGATCGGACGATTTGTTTATATACACTGATTTGATTGATATTGATTGGGCCGATAAATTTTACACATCGCCCAACTGCACAAATAAAATCTGTGTTTGATTGTTTGAAACCCTACACGGGTATTGGGATGATATATGACGTACACTAATCCTGATAATTAGTTGTATGTTGATCGATTGATTGACAGACTGTTATAAGAGTTGAATATTTATATTTGATGCTTATACGGTGTAGAATGCACTTTGGATGATGGTTGATTATTTGTCAGTGTGGATATATACATTCGTTGTATGAAAATCCATAGAAATAAAATCTATAGTAATTGATTGGGCTTCATTCCAGTTTTGAATAGAAATATTTGAAATAGAAATATTTGAAATAGAAATATTTGAAATAGAATATTCGAAAATAGAAATATATGAAGCCTTGTTGATTAGATTGACGCCATTTTGACGTGAACGATATTTATATTGATTTTATAATGAATATCGAAAGTGACTTCAAAATTTAGTATTTTGATAAGAATTAGAATTCGAATTGAAAGTGAATAGAAATGAATTCGAATTGAAAGTGAATAGTAATGAATTCGAATTGAAAGTGAATAGAAATGAATTCGAATTGTAAGTGAATAGAAATGAATTCGAATTGAAAGTGAATAGAAATGAATTCGAATTGAAAGTGAATCGAAATGAATTCTAATTGAAAGAGAATAGAAATGAATTCAAATTGAAAGTGAATAGTAATGAATTCGAATTGAAATTGAATAGAAAAGAAATCATTTTGAATTGAATTTAAAACGTATTGAAATTGAACTAATCGATTTGAATTGAAATCAATTTGAAATGAATTTAAAACGAATTCATAAGGAAAAAATTCAATTTTGATTTGAATTTGAAATGAAGTGGAAATCGTTTCAAAAACGAATTTAAAACGGTTTATAAAATACGTTTTAAAAGGAAATCAACGAAGTATATTATATATATAATATAATGGCCTGAATAGAACGCGCCGCGCTGCGCAGTTCGTGAATTTCCACCATTGACTTCGAATGGACATTGCGGGAGATCCGACCGTCGGATTCTCCTAAAACCAGAACCGTTGGGTTCGTATCTAAAAGATCTTTCCAACGAATATTAGAAATTTGAAATCTAACGGTTGAATTTGGAATTATGTCCAAATCAAATTTGGAAAAGGTCGTTGTAAGTGCAGTTCGATGGCCGTTGATGGAAATCGACTGACGGGCCTTGAAAAATTATTAAAAATATTAATAATTAATGTAAAATCATAAGAAATGATTTGGAAAGAATCGGGATGAAAAACTCCATATTTGAAAAGATAAAAATAGATTTTTATCGAAATGAACCAGTTTTGAACTGGAATAATAATTTGTTTATTTTTAAAATAAATAAATTGGATTTGAAATGGTTTTGAAAATAACCAGAATTTCCCATAATTGCATTGGAATGGATTTGAATCGAAATTGTCTTCGAAATATTTCGATGTTGGATTTCGTGATTATACAGATGTTGTTAGGGAAATTTGAAATATATATATATATATATCGTTATTTCCAATACGATATTTGTTGGTCGTAGAATTTGATATTGAATATAAGCCGATATATTTTCTATTCAGAGCCTTGTATTTAATATCAAATGTGATTTGGGTTTGTCGTGAATGGTGTCTTCATTAACACTGTTCTTAAGCCCAGTTGAGAAAAAGATTAAATCTTTTTATTTAGATTTAATGAAGTGTACCAATTAAATGGAGTTTAATTAGAATTGAATTTGAATTGATTCTTGGGTTTACCGTGAACGGTGTTTTAAATAACACTTGTTCTTTAACTCGATAATTAATGGAATGTGATTTTGGGTTTATAGTGAACCATGTTTTAAATGACACTGATTCTTTAACCCAGTTAAAGAATAAAACTAAGTGGAGTTTTAATGGATCTTTAATTAGATTGAAAAGTTCGAGAGTGGAGTATCACCAGTTTTGCTCCAGGCGATAGTTAAATCTTTAATTAGATTTGAACGTGAAATGGTAATTGAATTTACCGATAACACCGTGGTGTTAGATATGAAGTATTACCAGTTTTACTTCATGGGATAAATAGGTTGGGATTGGGAAATAAAATAAATGATTACTCCGGTGTGGTTCGCTAATCCCGACTAGTTTGAATTAATATTCAAAGAGGATTAAAGAATAAATATAAAGAATTTATCTTTGATAGAATTATTGGGAACCTTTCCCAAAGTATAAGAATATTTGAACAAAAGAATATTCTGAATTGGAATGAGGCGTATGTTGTGTTTGTGTAACACTTGTTTATTATATACGCGAGTTATTCAGAAAGACCGGGTTTATCCCATTCTAAATAACTGATTCGACGTGGTGTCGAAGATGAAGATGGTGGTCGAAGATCGGAAATCTTCACGTCGTTTGGGTGATTACTGATTATCTTGATTGGGCCGTACACCCAAGAGGAGGGAATCAGTTAGTGGTCGTCTAGACGTACTTGGAGATCGATGGATAAGCGAGGTATAAGGTGTCTCCGATTTCGCTCAGACCCAGAACGAACTTGTAATGGACTGTGTGTCTGACACTGGATTTTATTCTGTGTGGTTGATTTCTATTAAATATATATCTGTTTGGCGGCGGAGAATTTATTCTCTTTCTTAACGCCCTTCTCTGAGACGTATGAGCTCAGGGGTTATATATTGATGGATATCAAACTCATGGAGTGAATTTCCTGGCATGCCTAAGTGGCAATTGATCAAGGCTTCTGTTGAAAAGCAAAGTCTTGTGGTGATGATCAAAGCACGGCCTGTGTGGCATAGCTTTGTGTAGTGTGGATTCGCGAGCCTCACACCCCGGTTGTGAACCAGAAACGGGAGAAGGATCCAATGAGGGCATGCGTCTCTTTCTAGCTAGAAGTGGCGTCAGTGGTTTTACACGCCCTGACGAGTTTGACTTATGTGGTTGTTGCTATTGCGAGGCGCCTCGGTTTGATCGGACGATCCAGGTCCGATGGATTCATTCGTTGGCTCATTTACGCCCATAGGGCGGGGAGACGTAGTGTTCAGGCATTTTAGTCCACATCGGTGGACCGACCCTGTGGCTCCTAAGGCTTAATAGAGTACTTGCCTGAGGCTCAGGCTAGAGAGTCTCGAATCTGTAGAGGACTATCTTTTGCCTCGGTTCACAGATGGAAATCCAACTTCCAAATATGTGACATTTGCGTTTTTGATTGTAGAGCCTAGTATGGCGACATGATATATGGTACCCGTGCCGTCTAGGATTGATACTTATGATTTGAAGTTGTTTTATACACTATACATTTATAATAGTATCAAATGATTTGTTTTAAACGTATCAAGCATGTTTTGGCTATTATAAGGGAAAAACCTATCCTCTGGTTTGTGTTGCATTGTGTGATGGGACCTGGGTCTTATAATAGCTTCATTGTTCTTTATTTAGCATTGCGCTGTTTGTTTTATGCACCGGTATTCTAGGGAGGAAACCCGTTCCGTGTTATACGGCGTGGTCCCTTGATTTACCTAACTTTAAAATAAAGATTAATAACTGTTTTAGTTCTCACACCAGTCCCATGACTGACCTGGAGTTTATTGTTTTAACCTGAACTCTGGGTGCCCTTACTTTGTCATGGGCAGCTAGTAGTTTTGGTTTTGCAGATTTATATTCACACGATCTTGGTTTACAGCTGGAATGATATCCGAAAAGCTTTGTATCTGTATATCTCCTTCAGTTGCGTTTTGTATTATTTTCCGCTGCTATGTAATCTACTGTAATCTCTGATAATTTATGGTGTGTAATATCTATTCATACTCTTTATATTCTTGTATTCTGATGGAATTGTTGTAATAAACAATGAAATGTTCTTCCGTCTGCGTTCTATTTTGTCTTGTTCTCAAAACAATCAGGCGTTGCGAACGTTCTTGATCGGTTTAGCGACTGATTCGGATCGAGCGAAATTCCTTGTTATCACATTGTTTGTCTAAATACATATATAATATAAAATAATGTTTATAAATATAAATATAGATGCTTTTTGAATTCACATTTAAATTACAAATGTAGATCTATATGTTATAGCGTCTTTTACTTTGAAAATTCAACTTTCATGAAGAATTAAATTTAAAATGTGATTAAACATATGTGTAACAATATTATTTTAATGAATATATGTGTATATATACACACACACACACACACATGTGTATATTGACTGAATTAGAAATGATGATATTTTGGATGAACCTGGAGTTGCACCAATCGAAGAGAAGCTTGTCCAATGCCGTTTGAGATGATTTGGACATCTTCAATGGAGACCTTACGATGCATCTGTGCACGTTGGATTTATAGGCCGCACCGAAAATTCGAAGAAATGTGGATGTCGATCAAGGATGTCACGAGGCGAAGTAATAAACAAAGATTTAAAAAATTAGAATATATCCAAAGAGCTAGTGTCAAATAGCATCGTATGGAAGTTAGCAATTAATGTACTATATTCGTGAGTTTAAGTTAGTTTGGAGGGAGTGTTATGATTATACGATTGTTGAATATGGGCTTAAGGCGTAGTGTTGATCTTGGATATACATTACTACTAGTATTATCATCATCACCTTGGTTTTTTTGTTTATTCGTTATTGTTACTATTATTATTATATTATTCTATTTCATCTTTATTCATGTTTTCATTTTTAAATCACTTGTTATTACTTTTACCTTTAAATTAACTTTGTAATCTAGTCTTGGTTACATCTCTAGTCAACCTCAACTTGTTTGAGATTTATAGCTTATTTGTTGTTGTAGTTATATGTGTGTGTGTGTGTGTATATATATATATATATAAATTATTATTTTAAGTTAATTGTAGTAAAGAACCGTTGTACAATCATAAATACATACATATATATATAATTATATTATGCATACTTGCTATTCGACCTTATTAGATTTTGATAAAGGCAATTTTTTTTATTTAAATATTTTCAGATTTATTCATTTTTTTAAATATGAAATTGTTGAATTTTTAAAAACATACTTCGTAATGTATAAGATTTTATGCAACTAATATACATACGTATATGTACACATTTACATTTATCATATACTTAATTGGTTTATTTGTAATATATTTTAAAATTAATTATATGTGTGCGTACTAAAAAGGCAACACACATGTATAAAGATTCGTGATAATATAATCGATCTAACTATACATGAATCATATGGTGAAAAAAATAGATGAATTATATAGTGGATGCGTGTGTGTATCTCATGGTTGGAGATTCCGGCCGGCACGTCGGAAATCTGTCCATTTCGTTTCGGTTTCGGCGTTTAGCGTGCTGGAATTTGGGAAGAAAACCGTTTCATTTCGGTTGACAGTGAAGAAAAAATGAATAGAAGAATGAAAGATGAAATTGTGAGATTCAGGATGGAAAACGGAGGAAAACAAACCGGTCTCAAAGTTTGCATCTTGAATCGAGCTTCGATAATATGGTGCTTGCGTGTTGAATAGATGGAATGATTTTGAAGTTTGGTTGCATGAATTTGAGGAAGAAGATATTGGGGTTGCGTGTGTTTTTGGTGGAGAAGGGTTGGCTACAGAGATTATACGGTAGTGGGCTGTTCTTATTATGGGCTGTTCTAAAGGACCAATGACATTCATTTGATTTGTGTTCAAAACCTTGTATGGTTACATTCGGATTTGTACTCCAATTTTTAATCAGGTCAATCAAACCGATCAAAATGATAACACTTAAGGACAAATATATATGTATATATATATATATATATTGTGTTTAATGCAAAATCGTGATAATTATTGATATTTTTACATGAAAAACGTATATAAAATCCCAACCAGAAAAATAACGGGTTTTCCCTAATTTTCTAAACGGAACCGAAATTTCGAACCAAGGTGTATATATATATGTATATGTATATGTATGTATGTAGATATATGTGTGTATGTATATATATATATATATGTATATGTATATATATATATATGTATATGAGAGGCACATTGCAAAACATCAATATTTGGTGGCATCCCATTTTCAATCCATTTTAACCCCACTCATATATAATTAAATAAATTAATGAGGAGAGAGAATTAGTGGAAATAGAGAGAAACGAAAATGTATGGTGGAAATTAAGGGAATTATGAGAGATCCTGCACTGTTTGGAGGTGCTCTTTTTCATATATATATATATATATACACACACACACACACACACACACACACACACACATATATATATATATATATATATATACAGTTACATGTCGTTACCTTACTATTGCTTAGAGATTACACACTGAATATTGACTCTAAATTCATATTAGTTCAGAAAGAGCTAACACAGCGTTGCGTTGATTTTATGTTTTAAGGCTTGAACTGATGAAGGGTATGGATGTTTTTGGCCAAGAAAGGGAAGAAGACAAACGAAAAATCCATCCCAAACCTTATCAACTCATTGAGTTGATTGGCATACTCTTTTATTGACATCTCCCTTGCTTCAAAAGATTAAACTTAAAGGAGATTCCACAGTAGTAGGCATAAAATATTTATGATGTATGCTCATTAAATTGCCATAGCAGTCTGTTGAAAAAGTCTCTCCTTGCTTTTTCATTAGTAGCAACATAAACCGCCCAACCTTTTTTCACCAAATATTCTTTAATATCCTAAACTAATCCAATTTAAATTCACAAATCCAAATCAAATACATTAATCATGATAACATCATAAAATTATTTGTATAAATAAAAAAATACATTCATAGCAGTAATCAAATATAATAAATTTCGAAGAATTAAAGATGATTGTGGCTGGGATGTTTGAATTGATGTTAACATAATTTGGTCTTAATCACAATAACAACAACATAAAATTATTTGTATAAATAGAAAAATTGTTATTGCAGTAATTAAAGTTAATAAGTTTTGAAGAATGAATGAGGATAGGATGTTATGTCTGGGGTATAATGATTAGTATTAAGATAGTTTGGTTTGAAGTGATTTAGTATTTTTATTCATAATGGAAAAGCAAATGGAAGTTAACGATTCATGTACCAGAATCGTGAGTTTAAATTATTTTGGATGGAGTTTTATGATTATAGGATTAGTGAATAGGGGCGTAAGGCGTAACATTGATCTTCGGTATATATTACTACTGGTAATATCATAATCATCACCTTGTTTTTTTAATTCGTTATTGTTAGTATTATTATTTAATCATTTTATTTTATTACATCTTTATTTATGCTTCACTTTTAATTCTCTTGTTATTACTTTTCCCTCTAAATTAACTTTGTCATTTGGTTTTGAGTTCCATCTCTAGCCAGCCCCAACTTGTTTGGGATTAACGACTTAGTTGTTGTTGTTATTGTTATATGTGTATATATAAATTAGTATTTTAAATTAATTGTATGTTGTACAATCATATATATATTATGCATACTTATTATTCGACCTTATTAGATTCTGGAAAAGGCTGTTTTTTTGGTTCAATAATTCTTAGATTGATTCATTTTTTAAATAGTAAATTGTTGGATTTCTCAAAAAACATACTTTGTATTATGTAAGTTTTTATGCAATTAATATACATATACACACACACATTTACATTTATCTAATACATCAAGATTGGTTTGTTGTATTATATTTTAAAATTAAATTATATGACACATTATGTTTTTTAGAAATGAAAATATATTTTATACAATTTTATTTACAAATTTATATAATTAGTTCTTTTAATATAAATCCAATTTTGTTTAAAAATTCTTTTAAGTCATTTTAGTTCTTGAATATATATATATATATATATATATATATCAATACATGGCGATAATATATACACACATATGTAATGGTAATTTTTTCTCATTATAATAACATTAGATTTGCGTATATGTGTGCGTATGTTCTAAAAAGGCAACATGCATATATAACACTGTTATCAAGTCGATGACAAGTCGACCAGTCGGTCGATCAAGTTCGACGATAGTCGACTTGTTCAATTCGACAAGAGTGGGCTTAAGCCGGCCCAAAAATCCTAATTTCTCCGATCGACATCATTAAAACCCAAAATGAAATCGATATTTGTACAAGACGAGAGCAAAAACATCGATAGCAAAAAAACCTAATTGCTTCTCCTCGCACCTCATCACTGCTCCTCTTGTACTTGATGACTTCGAGTGGAATAATGAGTGGATTAGCAATGAAGATGATACTTTTTGGAGTGCTGTGGATGAAGTTCAAGGTGCATCACATGCGCTTGAGGGACGCAATCTTCCAAGGAGATCTCAAGTTGGTTCCACTAGTGAGATGTTGGTTTACATTCGTCGTAACACTAGTTCGAGATTTGGATTAATTGATGAAGACTCAGATAAAGATGCTATTCCTCTTGATGATGAAGAAGTGGAGGATGATTATGGTGTACCCTTACCCGAACTAAGCAATGTCAATGTTGAAGAAGGAGATGGAGATGATATTAAGATAGATATTTTTGCTTGAGTTCATACTCATTTTATGATCTATTATGGATATTATGGGTACTATTATGTTGTGACTAGGATTTATTATGAGTATTTGTTGAATATGAACCTATTATTATGTTATCTTTGTTGAAATTAAGTTTATTATAAATTTATAACTATATCTAATTATATTATATATTTGAGTTTAATAAATATATATATATATAAGACTTGTCGACTAGTCACGACTAGTCGGACGATTTGTCGACTAGTCTTCTAGACGGCAGTGGCTCGACTTGGCCTCATGATAGCCTTGATATATAAAGATTCAAATTTTGTAATCAATCTAATTATACATGAATCGTATGGTAAAAAAAATGAATTATAAGATGCGTGTGCATATATATATATATATATATATGTGTGTGTGTGTGTGTGTGTGTGTGTGTGTGTGTGTGTGTGTGTGTGTATGTGTGTGTGTGTGAGGCATGTTCCAAAGCACCCCCAACCAATTTTCACTCCATTTTAAGTCATTTATTTATAATTAATAAATTAATGGGAAGAGAGATAGTGGAAAAAGAGATAAACTGTAACGACCCAGGGTTTTTCGGTCCCGAAAATCGACATAAATACCTTTACCGTAATTCATGCCAACCCTCCAAACACCGAAAACACTGGAACGTTATTAGAAAGAAATTAGAGGGTGAGATAAGGAAGAAAGAAATATTAGAATAGAAGATGAAGAAGAACCAACACAACACAAAGTCTCACATCGCAGCGGAACAAAATATAATACATAAATAAATCTTTATTGAGAGCTTTCAAAAATACTTACAATATCAGAGTACATCACACACTGGACAGTTATAATAACCTGTCCTCATATACATCACACAGCGGAATAGTGGTTATAAGATATCATATGTATGAATCTTTCAACTCGTCTCTTCCTAGCCTTCGATAACCTGAACCTGTACACTCCGGGCTAATCCAAGCATTTACAACACACCGAGTCAGTCTGGTGAACCAGAGTGAGAAAAAACTTGCACGGTATTTAGGGTATCACACAACTTGATTTTAAAGCCAAAATCTTTTCGAAAGAAAAGGATAATCGTAAGACCAAATCCACACATAAACACGGACAGTTTTTACCTTACGATAACCCAAACCATTTTTTTTAAACCAATATCTTTTCTGATATAATAATAGTGTCTAAATAAAAGTAAATATCCATTTAGCGGAACACTTGCATCTCACGCTCCACATATATAGTAAAGAATCAAAACCGCGGGCTCTTATTGGAGATTGGATTCCGACTATGACAAGGTATGGGACCACCTGCCATTAGTGTACCTCTAGAGGCGAATACACTGGGTTCAACAAGAACGTCTCGCAACCCGGCCCTCACATGACCGACCACTCATTTCGCTTGAGTGTATCGAATGTATATCACCAACGGTTGGGCTCAAACCACTGTTTCCCGAAAAGGGACAACATCAAAACAGATTAAGGAAGCAATAGGAATTTCTCTAGATAGGTGATTATACACCCTAATGGGAGCGACCCACATAGCCATGCTGCCTGCCCGATTTTTGTCATTTCCCGGCTGTGAGGCTTGAAGTCAGAATTTCCTTTACAACACCTGGCCACCATTCACTTTGAATGCCACATCGTCAGATCCGCCAGATATCACTAATTGATGTCCACAAAAATACTCTAGTAGTTCAGAGAACCGTCGTCCTCCGTACAACCATGGTACGTTTGAAGAAATCAACGTACGCGATTCCTTTGGAAATACTCTGTCAGACATCCATCCATACAAGTCATCCAGGAACAGGATGAACCGAAGGTACTCTCCTGCTGCATCTAATATAGGAATCACCCCATGGATCAGTAGCGAGAAGTCCTTGCAACCCGTAGATTCCAACCACGACAGAACCACAGTACATCTCTGGCTGCAGACCAGAGATTATTAGCAGTTCTTCCATTTACGAAAATCTACGGTCTTCAACGCTCCATCTTGATCATCCTCTAATATCTTCACGTATTTGTTGGTCGGAATGGTTTTCGAATATTACTGCGATCCCGGTCTTTCCGTACCAACAATCGTATTGGACAAATTTGATAGTCGATGTTTTAACTATCAAAATAAACAGTGTTTCAATCATGAAACCCTAATGGGTTTACTGGTTCTATATTCATCATCAATTAGCCCTTTAAATTAAATCATATGTAAATTTAAAACTCGTAAATATAGTTTTCTCGCTTCTTATACTTCATAAGATTATTCTTTAAACACATTCATTTTTATACTTAGAAAAAATCCTCTAACATATCCAGTGTACATTTGCACTTTTTAAAACATTTGCCATATTATTATATTATGTAAAATAAAACCATTTAACTTGTTACCCGTAAGACGATGTTACGAGATATCTTCTATTTCATTACTCGAAAACAGAAATCCATGCTTATGTTGATAAAATGAATCTCGACTTTACACTTCCTTTCCAACTTGGAAATATCATTATAATTTCACGCAACCCCCTTTATATGTCATTTTACTTTGGAATCATTCTTTTAAATATTGTTCTCCAAAATTTCACCAACGATGCATTATTATTTCTTTAATGGAAATAATAAATTATTTTTAACCTCTTTTACCATTACCAACTAATATCATCCTCAGATAATCCTGATGTTGTTCAAGTTGGGGTATTTTAATTACCTCTCAGACCTTGATCAACAACATTCTTACCCTCGAATAAATATGAGTTGTAATCCAAAATCCAATTTCCCATTCTAATTCAAATTCCATTTAATTGAACTATTCAAAATATAGTCTCATAAAACCTTCTTACTTTTGGAAATATTCTTGCTCGGATATAACCACTATTTCTTAATTAAATAATTAAGTAATTCCTTATAAACCCCACTTTTTACTTTTACCTTTTTAACCAATTTCCTTTCATAATTTGGATTTGCTTACAAAACCCGATGAATCACGTCCTTTACCAAATTCAGTTTCCCAATTCCTTTTCTAATCCTTTCGACCATTTTCCGCCTTGAAATTTTTATTTTAGTTTCCCACCTTTACTTGATCACATTATTAAGTAATGTTAATTTAGAATTAACGACATAACGCCCCATTTTTTTTATAATCCTTGTTTAAATCAATTTTTTTTATAGTCTAAACCCTTTTCTGTCCATAATTCCCTTTTTAAAATCTTATTAGAATAAAACAATATTCATTGAACTATCTTATTTAAAATATACTAATTTAATCATCATCCCCAATTTAAACGGTCGATTTAGTCAATCCAAACACGGTTATACCATTAATCGATTCCAATAAATTAATTAATAATATAATTATTTAAATAATTCCATTAATTGTTTCAAAAAAACAATTATCCAACCTTTAGCCGTTAAGTCAATTTTTATCCATTTGTTTATAAATCTGATTAACATTGGAATTTACTTTATAAAACCCATTTATAATTACTTATAAATTTGAATAATAAATATTTATTTCTTTTAAAACTATTATTCAAAATAAAATATATTTCAAAATCTATTTCCAATTATGAAATAAATTTTATAACTTCATCTCAGTTGATCTGTTTGACGGTAATTCGACGTTTATAAAATATTTGATTTTATAGACCATATTGCCAATTATTCAACCAATACCACCCATTGGTTTAAACTAAACAGATGTGAAATTTCAGTCAATAATCAAATCAATCAATGTCACTTAACTGATAATTTATATAACAATAAATAACAGTATTCAGCATCAACCAATTAACAGAACAATTCAAACACATCTATAGATAACGTGACCAATAAGGTAAGTTACCTTCATTGGATCAAATCGTTAAAATAACGATTTAGCATTTCACTGAAATTAAACACGGTTTAATTTCATCGATTAAATCAACAAATGGATATTTAATTAGCAGATAGTCAACCATTAGCAAACAGAGCACACAAAATAAAAACGCAATTTATATAAAAATATAAATGGGAAAACTGAGTGAGTTTAACTCACCTAGATTGATTTGTCGATAAAACGGTTTTGTTTTAGTCAAATTAAACAGTGTTTAATTTGACTAAAAGTTTACAGCTGCTTCCATCACTTGACCGGTTTCATGTTGAGGCGCTTGTCGACGGGATTCTGATGCTTCCTGTCCCATCGAATTCTGACCACGTAGGTATCTCATAAAAACACTTTAAGTTAATAAAAACATTTTGAATTATAAAACTTTAATTGATTTTACTTGGCTTTTGGGCTTACACCATATCTTAGTTTA
The DNA here is from genome assembly GCA_030737875.1 of Allium sativum. Taxonomy (NCBI): domain Eukaryota; kingdom Viridiplantae; phylum Streptophyta; class Magnoliopsida; order Asparagales; family Amaryllidaceae; genus Allium; species Allium sativum. The sequence goes on from CM060920.1 coordinate 1,004,080,672, forward strand.
GCCCGTTTAAGAAATGAAGAAAACCGCTCCATCTTTTATCTACAAAACCATCGGACCCGTCCTTTTCTTCACAATTTATCCACCGCCTCAAGAAAACCCTTCCCAGCCGACTTTCTGATCTTCGTCCTCCTTCTTTTCTTCAGCGAAGATCGATTTCAACTCCATCGCAACACCCCTACTCACCCACGCTCAGGCCATCCCCTCCTCCTTCCACTCCGATCGGTCTGTCCCTCATAAACAACCCCTTTAGTATCCTAAAACTTCACTGATTAACCCCAAATTCTTTCTAGAAATGAAGCAACTTCTTTCCTCACCCATTACCGCCAACACGAGGCCTTTATCTCGCAAATCCCGGAACACTAGGTCTTCAATCCAAATAGCCTCATCAGGAAATCGGTCAACAACATACAGATTTGAAGTTTGAGGAACCACGAATACTGATAAGGGTTTTTATTTCATTTTTAATTACCGTATTTTTTTGTTTTGATTTTTCTTGTGGTTCGAACAATTCTTTTTACCGCTTGTTCTGCGAATTGAAATGTGATGCCTAGATGTGTATTTATACTGTGATAGATTTTTGGATCAAATCAATGTCTTTCAAAGACTGTTCTTAGGTAGATCAGCTACTAGGTTTAGGCCTTTTGCTTTCTAGGTTGTTTTCGTACTGGTGCTGAGATTTAATGTAGTAGTAAATTGTTTTTGAAATTTTGGTTAGACAAGACCGAATTGTTTATTAAATACAGATTTTTTTCCCAAACCATTACTATGGATTTTGTTCATAATTTTGAATTTGTGGGAACAATCCTATATGAATGGTAGGTGAAACTACTGCATATATAAAAATATATGTTAGCTGTGTAGACTTGGTGGTATAATATATACACACATTGGATTTTCTTCTAGCTGCACTGTCTTGTCTTTTCAGCTGTTGGCAAACTATCTTCTTTATCATTCTTGAACTTGATGTGTGTGTGTGTGTGTATATATATATGTATATATGTAAATTCGGCTGTTCATTCTGATGTAAATAAATACATATATTTAGCTGTTCTGCCTAGATTTTGGTTGTTCATATATTGGTTTCCCATCAGCTATGTATTGTCTGATTTTTCATAGCTGTTCAAGCCATTAGGTTTCATTGTTTCTTGAATGAAACAATTCATGTTGGAATTTGTATTCACAATGCATTATACGGTCTATCCTGTTTGGCATTGTACAACCAATTCATTTATGTTTATCTTAGCTTTTTTATTACTGTTTTATAACAGTTCATTTACTGTTCTGTTTAGCTGTTTCATGATCCTCCTCTTTTCTTTTATTATTTTTGTTGTTCATTTGATTTTTCTTTCCAAAGCTATTCTGATTTATTTCCTTTGTCATTATTATTTCTTTCTTAGGTCATTGGTTTTCTTCCCTTTCCAGGTTGTACTGGTGATGGAAGCTTGAGGGATATGTGATGTCAAGCAGAAGATTTTGAAGATTTTGCGTTGGGGTTTCATGTAGTGATGGTCTACTCAAATGTATAAAATAATCAAACTTGTTTAGGTATAGGGCTATGAAACTATTTAGTTGTTTATTTCATTTGAAGTTTTGAATCTGTTAATAGATTCAGTCAAGAATCCTGTATTGGTTTGTACCTTACTATATTGAAATTTAAAAACGAATTCTTTTTGTACATTTGATTTCCATGTATACAGACAATTATATATATATATATACACACACACAACTATGAAATATACATATGACATATATTTTACTGGAGAAAGGCTATAGTTTATTCACACAATATTGTCAAATGTCTTGCTATTGTACATTTCAGGTTTTTAGTTTACTGTTTTTGGTTTCGTTTAACATAAATTTATCTTTCAACATACAGTCTGTATCATATTCAGATTTTGAGTATATAAATATTTTAGTTGGGATCAAAATGGTCAAACGATAATAGGACAGATTTAAGAGGGAATGTTTACATTAGCTTACTGTCGAATTTAACGATAAAATAATATCGTTGTATTTATTAGAAAAAACAATTAAATTCCAATCCGTACAAAGCAATAAAATACTGGGTTCAAATGATATTCCATTATAGAGAAATCCCTTTTTTAATTAAAAATAAATCGATAAAATTTAAAAATGATTCCATAGCGATTATTTCAAAATTTGATTTGGCCATTACTAACAATCCATAACACGGAATCTGGATTTTTCTCTTTCATATGAAAATTATCATCAATACGGTTCCAACGTTTCTCTTTTCACAGAAATCCGACTTATATCAAATCCCGTATATTCAGTTAAAATCCAAAACTCCAATTTACGAACTGCACGCCATTTTCAAACTCGATTTATATTATATAAATATATATCGTCCGATCTCGTTCTAAATAACGATTTAAATATTAAAATCCAATAATATTCCCAATATAATATTTAAAATAATAAATTAAATTAAATATTTGACGGCTGAAAATACGGGACGTTACATTCTTTCCCCCTTAAAATAATTTCGTCCTCGAAATTGCTAAGGTAAGAAAGGACGTTACAAACCCATAAATTTTAAACTCTAATTTATTTTCAACTTAATATTTTACTTTGGTTTCACATATTTGAACATCAATCGGTTAATACCAGATTCATTTTTATTTGATTATTATTAATTCAAATTCCAAATTTAATTAATTTAATTAAATTTGACCAAGTTAAGTTCCAATTCAAATTTCAATCAAATTTGAATTTCATTCACATTAATCAAACACACAAACCAATATCTCGATAATTTGATAAAATTATTTCTTTTCTATACAAAAAATATAATTTGGGTAAAATTACTTCATTTACTCCCTTTACAAAACAATACTGCATTCATTATCAGTTCTATGCTTTTCAACACTTGAACCGATCAACAAACACAATACAAAACATTTATATAAGAATTTACAAATACGTTCTCGATATATATGCACTCAATCTCGATCTAGGGTATTACTAATCCCATCTCTATCGAGTTACACTACAGAGCCAAGGTTATTACTAAACCAATAGCTCTGATACCACTATAACGACCTAGGTTTTTTCGGTCCCGAAAATCGACATAAATACCTTTACCGTAATTCATGCCGACCCTCCAAACACCGAAAACACTGGAACGTTATTAGAAAGAAATTAGAGGGTGAGATAAGGAAGAAAGAAATATTAGAGTAGAAGAAGAAGAACCAACACAACACAGAGTCTCACATCGCAGCGGGACAAAATATAATACAGAAACAAATCTTTATTGAGAGCTTTCAAAAATACTTACAATATCAGAGTACAACACACACTGGATAGTTATAATAACCTGTCCTCATATACATCACACAGCGGAATAGTGGTTATAAGATATCATATGTCTGAATCTTTCAACTCGTCTCTTCCCAGCCTTCGATAACCTGAACCTGTGCACCCTGGGCTAACCTGAGCATTTACAAATCACCGGGTCAGTCTAGTGAAACAGAGTGAGAAAAAACTCGCATGGTATTTAGGGTATCTCACAACTTGATTTTAAAGTCAAAATCTTTTCGAAAGAAAATTATAATCGTAAGACCAAATCCACACATAAACACGGAGGGTTTTTACCTTACGATAACCCAAACCATTTTTTTTGAAACCAATATCTTTTTTGATATTATAATAGTGTCTAAATACAAGTAAATATCAATTTAGCGGAACGCTTGCATCTCACGCTCCACATATATAGTATACAATCAAAACCGCGGGCTCTTATTGGAGTTTGGATTCCGACTATGACAAGGTATGGGACCACCTGCCGATAGTGTACCTCTAGAGGCGAATACACTGGGTTCAACAAGAATGTCTTGCAACCCGGCCCTCACATGACCGACCACTCATTTCGCTTGAGTGTATCAAATGTATATCACCAACGGTTGGGCTCAAACCACCGTTTCCCAAAAAGGGACAGCATCGAAATAGATTAAGGAAGCAATAGGAATTTCTCTAGATAGGTGATTATACACCCTAATGGGAGCGACCCACATAGCCATGCTGCCTGCCCGATTTTTGTCATTTCCCGGTTGTGAGGCTTGAGGTCAGAATTTACTTTACAACACCTAGCCACCATTCACTTTGAATGCCATATCGTCAGATCCGCCAGATATCACTAATTGACATCCACAAAAATACTCTAGTAGTTCAGAGAACCGTCGTCCTCCGTACAACCATGGTACGTTTGAAGAAACCAACATACGCGATTCCTTTGGAAATACTCTGTCAGACATCCGTCCATACAAGTCATCCAGGAACAGGATGAACCGAAGGTACTCTCCTACTGCATCCAATATTGGAATCACCCCATGGATCAGTAGCGAGAAGTCTTTGCAACCCGTATATTCCAACCACGACAGAACCATAGTACATCTCTGGCTGCAGACCAGAGATTATTAGCAGTTCTTCCGTTTACGAAAATCTATGGTCTTCAATGCTCCATCTCGATCATCCTCTAATATCTTCACGTATATGTTGGTCGGAATGGTTTTCGAATATAACTGTGATCCCGGTCTTTCCGTACCAACAATCGTATTGGACAGATTTGATAGTCGGTGTTTTAACTATCAAAATAAACAGTGTTTCAATCATGAAACCCCAATGGGTTTACTGGTTCTATATTCAGCATCAATTAGCCCTTTAAATTAAATCATATGTAAATTTAAAACTCTTAAATATAGTTTTCTCGCTTCTTATACTTCATAAGATTATTTTTTAAACACATTCAATTTTATACTTAGAAAAAAATCCTATAACATATCCAGTTTCCATTTGCACTTTTTAAAACATTTGCCATATTATTATATTATGTAATATAAAACCATTTAACTTGTTACCCGTAAGACGATGTTACGAGATATCTTCTAATTCATTACTCAAAAACAAAAATCCATGCTTATTTTGATAAAATGAATCTCGACTTTACACTTCCTTTCTAACTTGGAAATGTCATTATAATTTCACGCAACCCCCTTTATATGTCATTTTACTTTGGAATCATTCTTTTTAATATTGTTCTCCAAAATTTCACCAACGATGCATTATTATTTCTTTAATGGAAATATTAAATTATTTTTAACCTCTTTTACCATTACCAACTAATATCATCCTCAGATAATCCTGATGTTGTTCAAGTTGGGGTATTGTAATTACCTCTTAGACCTTGATCAACAACATTCTTACCCTCGAATAAATATGAGTTGTAATCCAAAATCAAATATCCCATTCTAATTCAAATTCTATTTAATTGAACTATTCAAAATATAGTCTCATAAAACCTTCTTACTTTTTTAAATTTTCTTGCTCGGATATAATCATTATTTCTTTATTAATTAATTAAGTAATTCCTTATAAACCCCACTTTTTACCTTTACCGTTTTAACCAATTTCCTTTCATAATTTGGATTCGCTTACAAAACCCGATGACTCACTTCCTTTACCAAATTCAGTTTCCCAATTCCTTTTCTAATCCTTTCGACCATTTTCCGCCTTGAAATTTTTATTTAAATTTTCCACCTTTACTTGATCACCTTATTAAGTAACGTTAATTTAGAATTAACGACATAACGCCTCATTGTTTTTATAATCCTTGTTTAAATCAATTTTTTTTTATAGTCTATACCCTTTTCTGTCCATAATTCCCTTTTTAAAATCTTATTAGAATAAAACAATATTCATTGAACTGTCTTATTTAAAATATACTAATTTAATCATCATCCCCAATTTAAACGGTCGATTTAGTCAATCCAAACATGGTTATACCATTAATCGATTCTAATAAATTAATTAATAATATAATTATTTAAATAATTCCATTAATTGTTTCAAAAAAAAAAATTATCCTACCTTTAGCCGTTAAGTCAATTTTTATCCATCTGTTTATAAATCTGATTAACATTGGAATTTACTTTATAAAACCCATTTATAATTACTTATAAATTTGAATAATAAATATTTATTTCTTTTAAAACTATTATTCAAAATAAAATATATTTCAAAATCTATTTCCAATTATGAAATAAGTTTTATAACTTCATCTCAGTTGATCTGCTTGACGGTAATTCAACGTTTATAAAATAATTGATTTTATAGAGTATATTGCCAAATATTCAACCAATACCACCCATTGGTTTAAACTAAACAGATGTGAAATTTCAGTCAATAATCAAATCAATCAATGTCACTTAACTGATAATTTCTATAACAATAAATAACACTATTCAACATCAACCAATTAACAGAACAATTCAAACACGTCTATAGATAACGTGACCAATAAGGTAAGTTACCTTCATTGGATCAAATCGTTAAAATAACAATTTAGCATTTCACTGAAATTAAACACGGTTTAATTTCATCGATTAAATCAACAAATGGATATATAATTAGCAGACAGTCAACCATTAGCAAACATAACACACAAAATAAAAACGCGATTTATATAAAAATATAAATGGGAAAACTGAGTTAGTTTAACTCACCTAGATTGATTTGTTGATAAAACGGTTTTGTTTTAGTCAAATTAAACAGTGTTTAATTTGACTAAAAGTTTACAGCTGCTTCCATCACTTGACCGGTTTCATGTTGAGGTGCTTGTCGACGGGGTTCTGATGCTTCCTGTCCCATCGAATTCTGACCACGTAGGTATCCCATAAAAACACTTTAAGTTAATAAAAACATTTTGAATTATAAAACTTTAATTGATTTTACTTAGCTTTTGGGCTTACACCATATCTTAGTTCAGCCCGTTTAAGAAATGAAGAAGCCCGCTCCACCTTTTATCTACAAAACCATCAGACCCTTCCTTTTCTTCACATTTTACCCACAGCCTCCAGAAAACCCTTCGCAGCCGACTTTCTGATCTTCGTCCTCCTTCTTTTCTTCAGCGAAGATCGATTTCAACTCCATCGCAACACCCCTACTCACCCACGCTCAGGCCATCCCCTCCTCCTTCTACTCCGATCGGTCTGTCCCTCATAAACAACCCCTTTAGTATCCTAAAACTTCACTGATTAACCCCAAATTCTTTCCAGAAATGAAGCAACTCCTTTCCTCACCCATTACCGCCAACACGAGGCCTTTATCTCGCAAATCCCTGGACCCTAGGTCTTCAATCCGAACAGCATCATCAGGAAATCGGTCAACAGCATACAGATTTGAAGTTTGGGGATCCATGAATACAGATAAGGGTTTTTATTTCGTTTTTAGTTACCGTATTTTTTTGTTTTGATTTTTCTTGTGGTTCGAACAATTCTTTCTACTGCTTGTTCTGCGAATTGAAATGTGATGCCTGGATGTGTATTTATACTGAGATATATTTTCGGATCAGATCAATGTCTTTCAAAGAATGTTCTTAGGTAGATCAGCTACTAGGTTTAGGCCACTTGTTCCTTTTCCTTTCCAGGTTGTTTTCGTACTGGTGCTGAGATTTAATGTAGAAGAAAATTATGGTTGAAATGTTGGTTAGACAAGACCGAATTGTTTATTAAATACAGATTTTTCCCCAAACCATTGCTATGGATTTTGTTCAGATTTTTGAATATGTGGGAACCGTCCTATAGGAATGGTAGGTGAAACTACTGCATATATAAAAATATATGTTAGCTGTGTAGACTTGATGGTATAATATATACACACATTGGATTTTCTTGTAGCTGCACTGTCTTGCCTTTTCAGCTGTTGGCAAACTATCTTCTTTATCATTCTTGAACTTGATGTGTGTGTGTGTGTATATATATATATATATATATATATATGTAAATTTGGCTGTTCATTCAGATGTAAATAAATACATATATTTAGCTGTTCTGCCTAGATTTTGGCTGTTCATATATTGGTTTCCCATCAGCTGTGTATTGTCTGATTTTTCATAGCTGTTCAAGCCATTAGGTTTCACTATTTCTTGAATGAAACAATTCATGTTGGAATTTGTATTCACAATGCATTATATGGTTTATCCTGTTTGGCATTGTACAACCAATTCATTTATGTTTATCTTAGCTTTTTTATTACGGTTTTATAACAGTTCATTTACTGTTCTGTTTAGCTGTTTCATGATCCTCCTCTTTTCTTTTATTATTTTTGTTGTTCATTTGATTTTTCTTTCCAAAGCTATTCTGATTTATTTCCTTTGCTATTATTATTTCTTTCTTAGGTCATTGGTTTTCTTCCCTTTCCAGGTTGTACTGGTGATGGAAGCTTGAGGGATATGTGGTGTCAAGCAGAAGATTTTGAAGATTTTGCGTTGGGGTTTCATGTAGTGATGGTCTACTCAAATGTATAAAATAATCAAACTTGTTTAGGTATAGGGCTGTGAAACTATTTAGTTATTTATTTCATTTGAAGTTTTGAAACTGTCAATAGATTCAGTCAAGAATCTTGTATTGGTTTGTACCTTACTGTATTGAAATTTAAAAATGAATTCTTTTTGTACATTTGATTTCCATGTATACAAACAATTATATATATATACACAACTATGAAATATATATATGACATATATTTTACTGGAGAAAGGTTATAGTTTATTCACACAATATTGTCAAATGTCTTGCTATTGTACATTCCAGGTTTTTGGTTTACTGTTTTTGGTTTCGTTTAACATAAATTTATCTTTCAACATACGGTCTGTATCATATTCAGATTTTGAGTATATAAGTATGTTAGTTGGGATCAAAGTGGACAAACGATAATAGGACAGATTTAAGAGGGAATTTTTACATTAACTTACTATCGAATTTAACGATGAAATAATATCGTTGTATTTATTAGAACAAACAATTAAATTCCAATCCTTACAAAGCAATAAAATCCTGGGTTCAAATGATATTCCATTATAGAGAAATCCCTTTTTTAATTAAAAATAAATCGATAAAATTTAAAAATGATTCCATAGCGATTATTTCAAAATTTGATTTGGCCATAACTAACAATCCATAACACGGAATCTGGATTTTTCTCTTTCATATGAAAATTATCATCAATACGATTCCAACGTTTCTCGTTTCACAAAAACCCAACTTATATCAAATCCTGTATATTCAGGTAAAATTCAAAACTCCAATTTACGAACTGCACGCCATTTTCAAACTCGATTTATATTATATAAATATATATCGTTCTATCTCGTTCTAAATAATGATTTAAATATTAAAATCCATTAATATTCCCAATATAGTATTTAAAATAATAAATTAAATTAAATATTTGACGACCGAAAATACGGGACGTTACATTAACAAAAATGTATGGTGGAAACCAAGGGGATTATAGGCTACACTATTTGGGATGCTCTTGATTCTTTTTCTATCTATAGATATGTATATATGATATAAGTAAACATGTTACCTTATCATTTCCTAGAGATTAAACATTAAATGTTAACTCTAAATTCAAAAAGATTTAATACACTATTGCATTGATTTTATGGTTTGAGGGTTGAATTGATGAAGGGTATGGATCATTATTACGGCGCTCGACTAGTCGACATTGGAGCATCAACTGGAAGAGTCGATTTGCCATGAGTCGAGCTCGAACCCTAATTCACGAAGTCGAAGCCCTAAATCAGGAAGTCGAAGCCTTAAATCACAAAGTCAGCCCCAAATCACGAAATTGAAGTCGAGTACGAAGTCAAACCATGATGGCAACGATTGCAAATCACGGAATTGACTTGCAGTTCATCAGGTTGTGAAAGAAATTGGAGTCCGATTGGTTAATTGCAATCAGGTTTATCTATATTCGTCTATTAAACGACTGCAATTATGTATTAACATATACATATTTATTTATTTATTTATCGACTAGTCCGAATAGTCGACTAGTTGGAACTCTATCGACTAGACTCGACTTGCCGCCGTAATAACCTTGGTGGATTTTTGGCTAACAAGGGGAAGAAAAAAGAGAAAAATTCATCTCCAACCTAACCAACTTATTGAGTTGATTGATATATTATTTTACTGACATCAACCTTGCTTCAACAGAATAAAATAAACGTAAAATATTTATGACATATGCTCATTAAATTGCCATAGTAGTCCGTTGAAGAGGTCTCTTCTTGCTTTTTCTTCGGCAATAACGTTAACCGCCCAACCTTTTTTTTACCATAATGTTCACTAAAATCCCTAGAGTAATCCAGTCAAAATTTATAAATTCAAATCAAATACACTAATCATGATAACATCATAAAATTATTTGTATAAATCAAAAAATATAGTCATTACAGTAATTAGATTTAACACATTTGGAAGTTGCATAGGATGATTGTGTTTGGTATGTTTGTATTAATGTTAACATAATGTGGTCTTAATCACAATAACATCATAAAATTATTTGTATAAATAAAAATACTATTATATTATAGTAGTAATTAAAGTTATAAGTTTTGAAGAACGAAAGAGGTTAGGATGATTATGTCTGGGATTCATGGACTAGATATGTACATACGATATAAGTAAACATGTTTCCTTACTATTGCCAAGAGATTACACGTTAAATGTTAAATCTAAATTCAGATTAGTTCAGAAAGATCTAACACACTATTGCATTGATTTTATATGATTTTATGTTTTAAGGCTTGAATTGATGAGGAGTATGGATCATTGTTATTACGACGCTCGACTAGTCGACATTGGAGCATCAACTATAAGAGTCAACTTGCCATTAAGCGAGCTCGAATCATAAATCATGAAATTGAATCCATAAATCACGAAGTCAAAGCCATAAATCGGTAAGTCGAAGCCTTAAATCACGAAGTCGACCACAAATCACGAAATTAAAGTCGTGTATGAAGTCGAACCATGATGGCAACAATTGCAAATCACGAAACTGACTTGCAGTTCATCAGGTTGCGAAAAAAACTGGAGTTCGACTGGTTAATTGCAATCAGGTTTATCTATATTCGTGTGTTAAATGACTGCAATTATGTATTAATATGTATATATATATATATATATATATATATATATTTCTTTATCGACTAGTCGAACAGTTGGAACTCTATCGACTCGACTCGACTTGCCGCCGTAATAACCTTGGTATGGATTTTTGGCTAACTAGGGGCAAAAAAGAGAGAAATTCATCCCAAACCTAACCAAACTTATTGAGTTGATTGATATACTCTTTTACTGGCATCAACCTTGCTTCAAATGAATAATATAAACATAAACATTTATGACATATGCTCATTAAGTTGTAGTAGTAGTTTGTTGAAAAGGTCTTTTCTTGCTTTTTCTCCCGCAACAACATTAACTGCTCAACCTATTTTTTTACCTTAATGTTCATTAATATCCCTAGACTAATCCAATCAAAATTTATAAATCCAAATCAAATACATTAATCAGGATAACATCACAAAATTATTTGTATAAATCAAAAAATATAGCCATAACAGTAACTAGAGTTAACAAATTTCGAAGAATGGAAGAGGATAGGATGATTGTGTTTGGTATGTTTGTATTGTATTGATGTTAACATAATTTGGTCTTAATCACAATAACATCATAAGATTATTTATATAAATAAAAAGTACTATTCTGGCAGTAATTAAAGTTAATAAGTTTAAAAGAATTAAAGAGGTTAGAATGAAAGAGGATAGGATGCATGGATTAGATATGTACATATGACATGAGTAAACATGCTTGTTAGACCAAAAAATGGTCTTAACACCCAAATCATGGTATTTCGAGCATAGAATATGAAGAAATAACTAGAAAATACAAGAAAAAGCAGGACAACGGGATTTTTGTGCTTGTTCGGCGTTAACGAACCTACGTTCACTTCATATTTTCTCATTTCATTCAGATATTACAATTACAAGGAATATTGTCTCTCAATCACTCGAATTCAATGAATAATTCTCTCCGAATCCATTGAATTTTATTGAAGGAGATGGTGATTGTCTATGGAGAAGTGTTAGCCATTGATGTTGATATGCCAAAAGTCCCTTTAATTTGCCATGTAGTGGTGTATTTATGGAGGTTGAGAAACTCTAGATTGACGCCATGTGTCACATCCAGAAGAGATCTCAAGAAGTAGTGGAAAATGTCTCCATGAAAGTAGGCTAAAGAATAGGTCAAGGTCGTGTGCAACACTGTTAGGATTTGGTGGTGGTGGTCAGCTCGAGTCATGGTCCCAGGGGTCACGAACCGCCCTTGGGGCCACGAACCGCCCTCAGAAGGGGGCCACGAACCGCCCTCATGAAGGGGTCACAAACCGCCCTCAGGAAGGGGTCACGTATCGCTAGGGGGCAAGCCGGTAGGGGCGAGCATGTCTTCACAAATGCCAAAATCCAAGTTGTTCCATATTCCGCCACTTCATCCGAGCGATTGCTGATCAATGTATGTTCATATTCAGGTCCTTTGCTTTGGGTTGGCTAGTCACAAAGCAGGCTAACAATGTTACCTTACTATTGCATAGAGATTACACATTAAATGTTAACTCTAAATTCAGATTAGTTCAGAAAGATCTAACAGACTATTCCATTGATTTTATATAATTTTATTATTTTAGGCTTGAATTGATTAATAGTATGGATCATTGTTATTACGACGCTCGACTAGTCATGATTAGTCATCGACTAATCTACACTGGAGCATCGACCGGAAGAGTCAACGTGCCATTAGTTGAGCTTGAACCCTAAATCATGAAATTGAATCCCTAAATCACGAAGTTAAAGCCCTAAATCAAGAAGTCTAAGCCCTAAATCAGGAAGTCGAAGTCGAAATCAGGAAGTCAAAGCCTTAAATCACGATGTTGACCCCAAATCACGAAATTGAAGTCGAGTACGAAGTCGAACAATGATGGCAACGATTGCAAATCACAAAACTTACTTGCAGTTCGTCAGGTTGTGAAAGAACTGGAGTCCAATTGGTTAATTGCAATCAGGTTTAGTTGACCAGTTGAAACTCCATCGACTTGACTTGCCGCCATAATAACTTTGGTATGGATTTTTGGCTAACAAGGGGAAGAAAAGAGAGAAAAATTCATCCTGAATCTAACCAACTTATTGAGTTGATTGATATAATCTTTTACTGACATCAACCTTGCTTTATAGGAATAAAATAGCCAAAAATATTTATGACATATGCTCATTAAATTGCCGTAGTAGTCAGTTGAAAAGGTCTCTTCTTGCTTTTTCTTCGGTAACAACATTAACCGCCCAACCTTTTTTTTAACCATAATGTTCATTAATATCCGTAGGCTAATCCAATCAAAATTTATAAATCCAAATCAAATGCATTAATCATGATAAAATCATAAAATTATTTGTGTAAATCAAAAAATACAATCATAACAGTAAGTAGAGTTAACAAATTTTGAAGAATGGAAGAGGATAGGTTGATTGTGTTTGGTATGTTTGTATTGATGTTAATATAATTTGGTCTTAATCACAATAACATCATAAAATTATTTGTATAAATAAAAAATACTGTTATAACAGTAGTTAAAGTTAATAAGTTTTGAAGAATGAAAGAGGTTAGGTTAATAAGTTTTGAAGAATGAAAAAGGTTATGATGGTTATGTCTGGGATGTATGGATTAGTATTAAAATAGTTTTATTTTTATTCATAATGGAAAAAAATGCTTTCACTGAGAATTGAACTCAGGACCTCCCGCTTACTAAACGGGTGCTCTAGCCATCTGAGCTATGAAAGCTTCACATAAATTTAATATTTTCTTTTTATGAAGAATATATGCATTTTATTCTTTATATGTATCATATTAATGTTTTAACTTAATTCGTGCTCGATCCATGTCCATTTGAATCTATTATAGTATAGGATTAGGATACACCTTCGATCGGTTTGATCCTGTCTGGTCCATTTGTTTTGTCATTTGGTTTTGGGTTACATCTCTAGCCAACCCCAACTTGTTTTGTATTAACGACTTAGTTGTTGTTGTTATAATTATATGCGTGTATATAAATTAATATTTTTAGTTAATTGTAAGTTATACAATTATATATATATATATATATTATTATATTATGCATACTTATTATTCGACCTTATTAGATTTAGGAAAATGCAGTTTTTTTGGTTCAAATCTTTTCAAATTTATTCGTTTTTTTAAATAGGAAATTGTTGGATTTCTTAAAATATATACTTTGTAATGTATAAGTTTTTATGCAATTAATATACATATACAGTACATACACACATTTACATTTATCGTATACTTAAAGATTGGTTTATTGTATTATATTTTAGAATTAAATTATATGTGTGTATTATATATTTAATTCGAATTATATACACACACATCATGTTTTTTAGAAATGAAAATATACATTATACAATTTTATTTTCAAATTTATACAAATAGTTCTTTTAATATAAATCCAGTTTTGTTTTAAAATTCTTTTTTAAGTCATTTTAGTTCTTGAAAATATATATATATGTATATTATATAATACATGGCGATAATATATATACATATATATATATATATAATGGTAATTTTTTCTCATTATAATAACAATAATATGCATATATGTGTGTGTATGTTCTAAAAAAGCAACATGCATATATGAAGATTCAGATAATGTAATTGATCTAACTATACATGAATCATATGGTAAAAAAGTAGATGAATTATATGGGGTGTGTGTGTATGTGACACATTCCAAAGCACCCCCGCCCAATTTTCACCCCATTTTAAGCATTCATATATAATTAATAAATCAATGGTAAGAGAGTGATAGTCATAAAAGAGAAACGAGAATGTGTGGTAGAAATCAAGGGGATCATTGAGGGTGTTACACTATTTGGGTGCTCTTGATCCTTTCTCTATTAATAAATATGTACATATGATATAAGTAAACATGTTGTTACCATACTATTGCCTAGAGATTACACATTAAATGTTTACTCTAAACTTAGATTAGTTCAGAAAGATCTAACACGCTATTGCATTGTTTTTTTTGTTTTTGTTTTAAGGCTTGAATTGATGAAAGGTATGGATTTTTGGTTAACAAGTGGAAGAAAAGAGAAAAAAATCCATCTTGAACCTAACCAACTTATTGAGTTGATTGATATACTCTTTTAATGACATCGACCTTGCTTCAAATGAATAAACTTGAAGGAGATTACACAATAATAGGCATAAAACATTTGGCTAATTCTGTTCATACAGCCATAATTCTTTAACATACACCGTGAAATGAAATAAAATAACATACACCGAAAATTTCTTTTCATACACCGTTTTCACAAAATTACCCACTTATATTTTTATTATAATTTCCTTTTTCTAACATAAACTAAATTACACAAAAATAAAAATTCATTGCAATAAATTTACATAAAATTCAAGAAAAGAATATTTTATTTGGTTTCTGGCACTAATATTGTAAATTATTTGATTTTTTTATTCTAAAAAACAACACTAATTTTAGATGATTGAACAAATTTAAATTAGAGTATTTAGTTGTCAAAGTTGTCTTGATTGATATTTCAGGTTCCATTAACTTCATAAAATTCTATAGATTTAAGCAAATATTATTGATTTTAAAGTTTTAATGACATGCATTATAAAAGAAGGACTGAAAATGCAACTAAGGATAAGGGTAATATAGTCATAGTTTTTTATTAAAACGTTGGTATATGTTAAGAAATTATGGGTGTATGTATAAAATTTGCCAAAATAAACTTGAAGGGGATTCAACAACAATAGGCATAAAACATTTGGCTAATTCTATTCATACAGTCATAATTCTTTAACATACACCATGAAATGAAATGAAATAGCATACACCAAAATTTCTTTTCATACACCGTCTTTCACAAAATTACCTGCTTATATTTTTATTATAATATCCTTTTTCTAACTTAAAACTAAATTACACAAAAATAAGAATTCATTGCAATAAATTTACATAACAACAACAACAAAGCCATATATCCCAAACAAGTTGGGGTTGGCTAGATATGGAACCCAAAATTAAAATAAAATAAAACTAATAATGATAATAATATATATATGTAACGACCCGGATTTCGCCCGACCCGATCGATCGTGAAATCGACCAAGACCGTTCAAAACCCGAATACGTTAACTCTGGGAATACAACACATTAAACAAATAAAAGAAGACTTTTATAACATCAATAATAAATGTTACATCAGAGTATAGAATATATCAGAGTACATTTATTACAATTACAGCGGAAGATAAATTACAATATTTTAATACATTACAGCGGAAACAAAAAAGGTAGATACAGCGGAAGATTTTTCTATGCTCTGGACACAGCTTTAGGCTTCAATCCAGGATCCTGCTAAAGAGATAAATATCTGCAAAGGCTACTCGACTGCCCGTGTGGAAGAGAGGGCACCCGAGTTTGTAAAAAGGTGAAACAAACTACGGGTCAGTTGTGGGACTGGTATGAGAATTCTTAAGTAGTTTAATAATAATAATATGACAAATCCAAAGACCATGCCGCTAATGCGGAACGGGTTTACTCAATGGATTGCCGTGCATAATTTAAAATGTCAGAACATGCGGATAAATAAATCGTACAACATCGCAATGCTTTTTAGAAAAATGAAATCACCGTAAGACTCAAGTCCCATCACACAATGCAACGCACACCAGAGGATAGAGTTTTCCCTTATGGTGATTAAACATGCTAAATACGGTAAATACGGATTTAATATTATTAGTAGTGTATAATAAAACATTTCAAAATAAATGTATCAATCCTAGGAAACATAGTACCCCATCCTACTATATCTCCATACTAAGTATACAATCAAGTCCGTCATCTCGTATTGGAAGGTTGGGTTTCCATACTGAGTCAAGGCTAGGAGCGAGATCCTTACCGATTCGAGACACTCTAGCAATGCCCCAGGATTGGTACTCTGTCCAACCCTTGGATAGCTGCAGGGCCGGTCCATACGTTAACGCTTAATGGATTGGCAATTCCTGAACACACGTTTCCCGATCCTAACGAATCTCTAAATTGGCCAGTAGCGACCAATATAACTGAGGTACCTCAAATCCAACAACCACTTAGTAAATATCAGGGCTGGTAGGTCACTGACACCACTTTCTAGCTAGAAAGAAACGTGCGCACTCCCTGCGTTCCCTTGCTCCGTTTTAGACTCCACCGGGGTGTGAGGCTCGCGAAGTAATGTATACACAAAGCTATACCTAAACAGGTTATGCTTTGATAATTCCACAAAGCCTGCTTTTCAACAAAGCCTTAATCATATGCATCTTAGCATGCCACATCGTCAATCCATACCATACCATTGATTTCTACCAACATATAAACTCTGAGCTCATACGTCTCAGAGAAGGGTGTAAAACACCAAACAGATATATGTTTAGCAGAGATCAACGAATTACAGTATAAAGCAATACAATGTCAGACCTACAATCCATTTACGCGCTTATGCTCTGGGTTTGAGCGAAAGCCAAATCCGTACAGATCAGCACTACGTCCGGATAACTACCATTTTAGCCCCGTCTTGGGAGCAAATCAATCAAGGGCCTCAACACTAGTCACCCATTCGATGTGAAGATCGTCGGTCTTCAATCGCCGTCTTCAATTCTTCGAACGTCGTATCATTATTTGGAATGAGAGTAACTCGGTTTTCTTAAAAAAAAATTCGTAGTTGTATAAATTACAAAACCAATTTATATCGCTAGAAATGCTTTATAACGATTTCCACTATTTCTATTTTGTTAAAAAAAAAAGTTTTATTTTTCTTAACGATGCTTCAGGTCAATAGATGGCCATGGCGCTGTTTTACCCAATTTTGATTTACTCATATCTTAAAATCTAGCCGTTGGATTTTGGCGAATTTCATATCGTTGGAAAGCTCTTCCCAAAGCGGTCCTAACAGTTCCAATTTTGGGAGAATCCGAAGGTCGGATCTTTCGGTATAATCGTTTAAAGGTACGATTGTCGAAACGCGAACTACAGCGCGCGTTTCGTTTAATTTTATATTTATATATAAACATATATATAAATATAAATCATTTGACGTTTTCAGCTACCAATAGTTCATTCTTCTTATTCTAGAAAGACTACGACACAAAAATGTACTTTTATTAACGTTGTTTTTATTTGTAACTAAATTACAAATAAAGATATACTTTTAAATTCATATTTTGCTCGCTAACTCTAATGCGACAAAAATAATGATTTCACAACGTATATTTCTATACTCAATAACAATATCATTTTGTCCGCCAATTCTGGTGCGACAAAAATAATAGTTTCAACACTGTATATTCTATATTCAATAAAAATATTTTACAAATAAAAATATACTTTTAAATTCATATATGCTCGCTAACTCTAATGCGACAAAAATAATGATTTCACAACGTATATTTCTATACTCAATAACAATATCATTTTGTCCGCCAATTCTGGTGCGACAAAAATAATAGTTTCAACACTGTATATTCTATATTCAATAAAAATATTATTTTTGTCCGCCCATTCTAATGCGACAAAAATATTGATTTCCAACAATGTATATTTTAATAAAACGATATTTTTCTCTGCCAATTCTAATGCGACAAAAATATTGGTTTCAACAATGTATATTTTAATAAAACGATATTTTTGTCCGCCAATTCTAATGCGACAAAAATGATGATTTCAACAATGTGTTCTTTTATTTACATAAGAAACTGTAGATAAAGTAAATTCTTTTTATTTCTCTTTAGTTCCTCTTGTTTATTTACACCAAATGTAAATAAATGTCCTTTTTATCTAATTCATTCTTAATACATAAACATGTACTTTTTCTCTCTAACTTATTTTCCTCACGTAAAAAAAAATGTACTTTTTCTACTAATTCATTTTTATCACATAAAAATGTACTGTTTCACTAATTCATTTTTATAACATAAAATGTACTTTTTCACTAATTCATTTTTATAACATAAAAATGTGAACAAGATTTCATCGCTAACTTTGATCATTTTATTCACACAAGGACTGTGAATAAAATGGTTTCAAAGTCTGTTCTTTTAATTTACATAAAAGCTAATTCTCAAGTTTCAAGTTTGTAACTTTTTATTTACAAAGGAAGTTGTAAATGAAATTCTAATGTCAATTTTGTTCTCTTTTTTATTTTATTTTTACAAATAAAAATGTAAATATAATCTAATATCAAGTCTTGCTCATTTTCTATTTACAAAGAAAAATGTAAATAATCACTTTTCATGTTTTCGAGTTTTGTACTTTTTTTTTCATTTACAAAGGGGATTGCAAATAAAGAACCATTTTCATATTTTCTAGTTTTGTACTTTTTATTTACAAAGGGAATTGCAAATAAAAGAACCATTTTCATGTTTTCTAGTTTGGTACTTATTTATCTAACTCATAAAAATACATCTTTCTTTGATTTACTTTATAACATAAAAATGTGCTTTTTCTTTTATTCATTTTCATAAAACATAAAAATGAACTTTTTCTTTTATTCATTTTTATAAAAACATAAAAATGAACTTTTTCTTTTATTCATTTTTAAAAACATAAAAATGAACTTTTTCTTTTATTCATTTTTATAAAAACATAAAAATGAACTTTTCCTTTGCATTGGAAAATGCAAGTTTTCTACTACTTTAATTTACTTTAGAAAAATGTAAATTCTCTATCTTCTACTTTCTTTGTATTTGGAAAAGGTAAATTTCTATTTTCCATTTCTTTACATTAGAAAATGTAAATTTCTATTTTTCTTTACATTAGAAATGTAAGTTCTATTTTTCTTTACATTAGAAATGTAAGTTCTATTTTTCTTTACATTAGAAATGTAAATCTTACTAAATGTCACATTTTATCTTTTTTTTAATACAAAAGTAATGTAAGCAAGATCCTAATATTTACATTTCATGTTTTAATCTTTTTATTTACAAAAGTAATGTAAATAAAACATTATCTACAAAAGTAAAATAAATCATTATCTTGTGTTCGCTAATCAAATTTGGTAATTTCACTTTTATTTACAAGAAGTGTAAATAAAATATCAACTAACGTCCGCTAATCTAATTAGGTACTTTCACTTTTATTTATAAGAAGTGTAAATAAAATATCAATTAATTGCAAGTTTTGTATTTTTCTTTTATTTCACATATGAATGTGAACAAAATCCTAAAACCATATTTGTCTCTTTTATTTCATCTACAAATAAATGTAAATAAAACATAATGTCATGATTACGTTTCTTTTATCATTTATTTCCAAGGGAATGTAGATAAAATAAATGTCAAGTTTTCTAATATCATGTTTCTAATATCAATATTTGATTCATTTCAACTATAATAACATGACGATGAAATTTTAATTCGTTTCAACAAACTATTCATAACGATGGCAACTTATAATTTGATGTCAAGTTTCATGTCCACACATACATCAACAACATATGGTTTGGTGTAAAATTCTCATGAATCAATGTGAAGGTCTCATCTTTATTTTATTTTGTGAATCAAAATAAAATATTAAAACCTTATTTATCTTTTATGTAAATCAAAAATAAAAGATACTAACTTTCTTTTCATTATGTAAATCAAAATTTAAAGATTTAATTTCCATTTTATTTTGTAAAAACAAAATAAAGATTCAATCTTCTTTTCTGAATCAACAATAAAGATTCAACTCTTGTTCTTATTATGTAAATCAACAATAAAGGATTCAACTCTCTTTTATTATGTAAAATCAAAAATAAAAGATTCAACTTTCTTTTATCATGTAAAATCAAAATAAAAGATTCAACTTTTGTTCTTATTTGTGAATCAAAACTTTTCTTTTTATTTGTTTTGTGAAATAAAATAAAGACTTCAACTCTCATTTGATTTTGTGAAACAAATAAAAATTATAACTTTTCTTTTGTTTGTTTTACAAAAACAAGATTCAACTTTCTTTTGATTTTTAGAGAGAAATAAAAATGAAAATAGAAATAAAATAAAAATAATGATAAAGGTAATAAAGATGAGAATTTATAGAGATCCATCAGAATTTACAGATCTACACTAACATGATTATATCATAACATCACAACATATCTCAATAACAATACAATATCACAACAACGCAGATCATAATCAATAATATACAATCATGATTTCGTAATGATCATTAATTTATAATTAATTAAAATAAATCATAATTCTCACTAATTGACAAACTGATCATTTTTCTTAACACAATTCTAATTAACCAACATGTTAATTATTTTTTTCCAGATCCACATAACACACTAATCACAGTTCAAATCAAATCACAAAGCATGGCGTATACAGTGAATGGAGGAGAATACAGTTACGATTTATTCATATTATTTGAAATAAATAATAATAAAAATAAATTACGATTTCTCACCAATAGTTTTCCACTTTGCCAAATTTGTTTCTGTTTCAGTCCATATTCGTTCCATCACGTAGTGGTCGACGATGTGACCCCAACGCATCACAGTTTGCAATTTTCTGAATTCGATTGCAAAAGATATGATTGTTTGAAGATTTGATTTCTTAAATTAAAATAATAGTTTAAATAATTAATTTAATTATTTCCCTTAACCTTTGCTAAGCCTTCTTCTTCTCCAAATTTTCCATGAATAGCTTTGAATTTAAGCTTCCCAATGGCCATGAATTCGCAGCCAAACCGCGGCTCTTGAGGCCTGAGATTTGCAAAAAATACCACCTAAAACATGATCTTAACCGTATGAATTTGTAGAGTATATGAATCTCTACCTTTTTCATGCAGAAATCATCTTCTAATTCTTGATGGATTGAGAGAAAAGAGAGAAAGAAATTCAAATTATTTCAGCCATAGAAGAAAGAGACAGCGGCTATAGAATAGGTTTTAGAATTAGAGTTTTTGGAATTTCCTATGTGTTGTTTATATATGTTTTAATATTATTTAATTTCTTTAATTTCATTTTCCCTAATGCGTCTGTTCACATCTAGTAGGTTACAAAGTAATTTAATCAGCTGACTATGATGGGACCACACTTATCTCTTTTTTTATT
Organism: Allium sativum; assembly: GCA_030737875.1. Lineage (NCBI taxonomy): Eukaryota > Viridiplantae > Streptophyta > Magnoliopsida > Asparagales > Amaryllidaceae > Allium > Allium sativum. Next base: position 1,004,102,705 of record CM060920.1, read on the forward strand.
CAAATTCAAAAATAATTAACGATGAGAGAGAGAGAGAGAGCATAAACAGAAAGAAATGAATGGATGCGATATTAATTCAAATGATGCATGGAAATAGATAATAAATGTCATGAGGAACCGAAAAGGAATGAATGTAGGAAATGAACGTTTTAATTTTTTATTTATATAAGACGTTTCACTTATGTTGTGGGCCCCAACAATGCATGAAATAATGGGACAAAAATAATGCATTGCTTATATACATATGCGTTAAATTTTTAGTTAATCATGACAAATTCTAACCAAAAATGTGTTTTCATCTCATATGACAAATTATAACAAAAATATAACATAATCTAACAAAGATGTTATTTTATCTAACATGACTCATTATAACAAAAATGTTATTTATTTATTATAACATGAGATTTTTCATAAATGACATTTTCTAATATGGCATTTAAAAAAACAAAATGAAATGACACTTTTAATACTAACCTGAATGACATCTTTTAATACTAACATGAATGACATTTTTAATACTAACATGAATGACATTTTTAATACTAACATGAATGACATTTTTAATACTAACATGAATATGATTAAACCAAGTTACATTTTTAATTAAACAAAATATCTCTTAACAAAGATGACATTTTATTCTAAATAAATATTTCTAACTAAAGGGTATTTTTATTATAATATAAAAATGTCTAACGAAAATGTTTGTTTTAACTAACATGATAATTTTAACTAAAATGAAAATGTGTTCTAATGTTTACATGGCAAATAAAAAGATATTTTTATTTATATACAAATCTATTAAAACAACAATGATATTTTTGTTTTCATATATATTCATTTCAACAAAATGATATTTTTGTTTTCTTAAAAATCTATTTTCTTTATATAACAAATGAAAATGATACTTTCAATGTGTTGACCAATCTGATTCCACATAACACCTAAAAATGGACATTTTTATTTTATTTACAATTCTTATTTCAACCTCACAAATAAAAATAAATATATTTATTTGTTTACAATTCTATTCTTACATTATATTTCATTCAATTAGCAGATCAATACAACCAAGATATCTCACTCAAATCACGTCCAGTACACAAACAATAGGAATCTTAACAACGAATAAATACTAATTTCCAACGCATAACAATTTATTTAAATTATAATTTTTTTTAAAAAAATAAGAAATCTCACCTAATATCCTAATATTATATATTTCACTACTTATTATCACATCAAAACATACAGGGAGAAAATGATTTTTTCGTTATTGTTTAAATAAATTATTTTAAATAGCCAAAACTCATTAAAATAACTTAAAATAAAATTTTAAGTTGGCCCCAAAATTCAGGGTTGTTACAATATACATATATATATATAAGGTTTAAAATAACCAAATGAATAAAAAGTCGTTCGATAAAGGTTTTTTTCTAAATAATAATAATAAATAAAAAGGTTCAATAAAGTGAAATAAAATCTAAAATAGTAATAAAAAGTAAACAGGTTCAGTAAACGTGAAATAAAGTCTTTAAAAAAACCCTAAGGTTCTGGTACATGGATTGCCAGTTTCCATGCACTCCTATCAACTACTAGCTCTTCCGATAAACTCTAGTTACTTAAATATCTCTTTATTATCTCCTCCCATGTCATTTTAGGTCGACCTCTACCTCTCTTTGGGCCTTCTGCGCGGCCTAGAATTCAAACGCGTACAGGTGCATCGTATGGTCTACGTTGGATACGTCCAAACCATCTCAAGCGGTATTGGACTAACTTCTCTTCAATGGGTGCAACTCCAAGTTTTTCCTGAATATCCTCATTTCTAATCCGATCTTGTCAGGTATGCCCACAGCTCCAACGCAGCATCCGCATCTCTGCTACGCTTATCTTCTGGACGTGTTGCCTCTTAGTAAGCCAACATTCTGCACCATATAACATTGCAGGCTGATTGTTGTCCTATAGAACTTTCCTTTAAGCTTCTGAGGAATCTTCCGATCATAGAGAATGCCAGATGCTAGTCTCCATTTCACCCATCCTGCTTGAATTCTAAAACTAACATCCTTATCAATCTCTCCATCAAACTGCAACATAGATCCTAAGTATCAAAACGATTCCTTCTTGGGTACTACTCTACCGGCCAGGGTAACATCTCTGTCATCTGACCTGACAATGCTAAACTTACACTTCATATACTCTGTTTTAGTTCTGCTAAGCCTGAAACCCTTTGATTCCAAGGTCTCCCTCCACAACTCCAGTTGTCGATTAACCCCTATTCTACTTTCATTAATCAGCATAACATCATCGGCAAAGAGCATACACCAGGGAATCTCCCTTTGTATATCTTTTGTGATTTCATCCATAACTAATGCAAAAATATAGGGGCTCAAAGCCGAACCTTGATGTAACCCTGTGTTAATTGGAAAGTCTCTAGTCTCACCATTGCATGCCCTAACACTAGTCGCAACCCCCTCGTGCATATCCTTAATAAGGGTAATATATTTTGATGGCACTCTCTTCCTTTCTAGCGCCGACCATATAACCCTCCTCAGCACTCTGTCATTAGCTTTCTCCAGGTCAATAAAAACCATGTGGAGATCTTTCTTCTGCTCCCTTTATTTCTCCATAAGTTGCCTAACCTAGAAAATCGCCTCAGTGGTTGACCTTTCAGGCATAAAACCAAATAAATTTACATAAAATTCAAAAAAAGATTTTTTTTATTTGGTTTTTGGTACTAATATTGTAAATTATTTGATTCTTTTATTTTAAAAATCAACACTAATTTTAAGTGATTGAACATATTTAAATTAGAGTATTTAGTTGTCAAAGTTGTCTTAATTGATATTTCAGGTTTCATTAACTTCATAAAATTCTATAGATTTTAAAAAATATTATTGATTTTAAAGTTCTAATTAGATGCATTATAAAAGTAGGACTGAAAATGCAACTAAGGATAAGGGTAATATAGTCATAGTTTTTTATATTAAAACGTTGGTGTATTTATGGGTGTACGTAAAAAAATTTCCAAAATATTTGTGATGTGTGCTCATTAAATTGCCGTGTTAGTCTGTTGAAAAGGTCTCTCCTTGCTTTTTCTCCGGCAGCAACATTTACCTCCTAACCGTTTTTTTAACCGTAATGTTCATTAATATCCTTAAACTAATCCAATCAAAAATTCATAAATCTAAATTAAATACATTAATCATGATAACATCAGAAAATTATTTGTATAAACCAAAAAATATAGTCATAACGTAGGAAGCATTGGTGCAGATGCGTGGGTGCCGGTGCGTGATACAGGGATACGTGAATTCGGCAAATTCAAAAATATGAGGATTTAGGTGCGGAGGGGTACAACAAATATCCACATTTGCAGTTGAATTTGTTGATGAAGTAGTTTCCATAACTAAAAGAGTTAACTGAAAAAAAAATGTTAGTGCCTAAAAAAAGATGCCTTAGGAAAAGAAAAACAGTTCGTGCATCAATAAAAATTTGGCTCAGCAAGCCAAAACTCAGTTCCTGCTTCAATAAAAAAATAGTTCGTGCCTCAACAAGAAAAAAAATTCGAAATTGGTGCATATACAAATCGATCGATGCCCCAGGAAAATAAAATAAAATCGATGCCTCAGGAAAAAAACAAAATCGATGTCCTAGAAAATCAAAATCGCTTACCCGACAAGGGTGAGGGTTAAGGAGCGATGAGGGCGAGTGCAACCAATGATGAGCCGAAGACGAAGACGGACGAGCAAAGAACGATGGAGTTAGGGCTTCAACCAGCGACGAGCCACGAGAAGTTCATGATCAATTACGTAATAGTTATTACGTGTTTTCTGATTTAAGTGAGCACATGTAAGTATGAATCGAAAGTCATTGTTTTTTTACATTTTTATCTTTCATGTACCCCAATTTCCGCACTCAAACGCACCCCACCCATCAAATACGGGGACACTCCTCGTGGCGCACCCAATACGTATTTCGCCGCACCCCCGCGCACCCTTGCACCCCATACGTATCAGTGCGCAGTTCTTCATACAGTTGAAGCACCTCTACTTTGTAGGTCATAACGATAATTAGAGTTAACAAATTTCGAGGAATGAAAGATGATAGGATGATTGTGTTTGGTATGTTTGTATTGATGTTAACATAATTTGGTCTTAATTACAATAACAACATAAATTTATTTGTATAAGTAAAAAGAATACGACTATAGCAGTAATTAAAGTTAACAAGTTTTGAAGAATGAAAGAGGTTAGGATGATTATGTCTGGGTTTATGGATTAGTATTAAAATAGTTTGGTCTAAAGTTATTTAGTATTTTTATTCATAATGGAAAAAATGCTTTCACTGAGAATTGAACTCAAGACCTCCCGCTTACTAAATGGGTGCTCTAGCCATCTGAGCTACGAAAGCTTCACATAAATTTAATATTGTATTTTTATGAAGAATATATGCAATTTATTCTTAATATGTATCATAGTAATGTTTGAACTTAATTCGTGCTCGATTTGTGTCCATTTGAACCTATTATAGTATAGGATTAGGACACACCTTTGATCGGTTTGGTCCTGTCTGGTCCGTTTGTTTTGTCATTTGGTTTTGGGTTTCATCTCTAGCCAAGCCCAACTTGTTTGCTATTAACGACTTAGTTGTTGTTGTTATAGTTATATGCGTATACATAAATTAATATTTTAAGTTAATTGTAAGTTTCACAATCATATATACTATCTTATATTCTATGCTATCAAAACACGTGCTATAGCGAAAAATAGCCCATAGCACATTGCTTGCACTATTGTACTTACAATAGCGCATGTATTCCCTATAGCGCAAAAATAACGCGCTATTTTATCATAGTGTATAGCACAAAATAGCGCGCTATTTAGTTTTTGTTTCTAGTTTAAATGTTTGGACAGTGAATTAATTCAAAACAACATGCTATTATACTTATTATATCTCAAAGGAAAAATGCCTTGGATTATGACTTGAAAGGAAAAGAAATTGATAGTTGTTTAAATAATGATTAATGATTAATGATTTAGATGAAACTAGTGACTAGGTTTTGAAATTTTAGAAGTATTATATAATTTCTATGTTTTGTTATTGTACACTTGAATCACATTTGACTTTTGTTTATTTAAATCTTATAATTGTAGAGTTCATTTATTATTTTCATTCAATCTTATTTTCGCTTTATGACTTTTCTTATTTATTTATTTTTAGAACTTACCATTTTGTTTTTTTGTTTTTTTCTACAAAAGTTTATTTTTATGCATTTTTTTTAGAGTTTATATCACAATAGTTTATGAATACTAATAAATTTCATTATAACTCACAATTATAAGAATGAATTTCAATTTTGTAAGAACAAATATATTGTATCCATCAATTATTTTGAATGTACAATATGAAATTATCAATTTTCTGTAATATAATTACATTTTACATCAAAAAATATTTAATACATGCATAAAGTATGGTAGTGCTTGTATTTGGAGTCTTGAACGGTTTGGATATGATGCAAAATATGCAAAAAACAAAAATAAAATATAGTTAGGCAAAATATACTTGATTTTTAATGAACGCAATAGCACGTGCTATAGCGCAAAATGTAGTTAATACCAAGGGGAAGAGTGAAACGTGAATATATGGTGGAAAACTGAAAAATCAAGGGGATTATTAAGGGTGCTATACTGTTTGATGTGCTCTTGTTCCTTTCTCTCTCTATAAATATGTACATATGGTACAACATGTTGTTACCTTACTATTGCCTAGAGATTACACATTGAATGTTAACTCAAAATTCAGATTAGTTCAGAAAGATCTAACACGCTACTACATTGATTTTATTTGATTTTATCTTTTAAGGCTTGAATGATGAAGGTTATGGATATTTTTGGCTAACAAGGGGAAGAAAAGAGAAAAAAATACATCCCGAACCTAACCAACTTATTGAGTTGATTGATATTCTCTTTTACTGACATCTCTCTTGCTTCAAATGAATAATCTTGAAGGAGATTCCACAATAATAGGCATAAGATATTTATGACATATTGTTAGCCTACTTTGTGAACTAAGCTACACAAAGCTAGAAGATCAAGTGACAAAGAGTATAGAATATCGGGAGATTCTTTCAGAAAACTGGGTCGGATCGGAGGTTTCTCCCAGCCAAATCAAAGTATGGTGAAACAAAGAACGAGGAAGCTGAAACATGATCGGATCGGTTCGACTATGGCATGTCCGATCCGAACCGATTGTTTAGTACTGCGGCGGTTACACCCCACGACTCCTGAAGACTCGTAGCGGTTATGCCCACGTTCTACCCATGTTTGCCACTAACCTGTTGTGATGTCATCACCAGATTCTATCCGAACCCGATTGTAACGAGATTGGTGCCACGTGGATCCGAACCGATTCCTCTCCATAAACATTCTCCACCTATAAATACACCCTTAGCGTGACGATCCCAAAATCCATGTGATGGTATTAAGGATAATCATTGGAATATAACTTAGTAAATAAAAGGGGAATGATCAGTAACCATCGCCAGAGGTGGAATATATACATGCAGTGAGACATAATAAGGGTATCAGTCTACATCGCCGAAGGCGGTACATATACATACGATAATAAGTACTGGAAGTAAAACAGTCTGCATCGCCAGTGGCGGAATATAATATAGATACAATAATGGCGGAAAATGTCAAAGTCATCTCGGTGAAGTCAGCCTCGCCATGAGCCAAAATGCACTCCATACTACAGTGCTGAGCCAAAAACAACCTGTCACCTGTGAACTAGGGTGTCCGTGTGAAAATAAGAGCACCCGCGTTTGCAAATTGAAACAATGAAAGCTTAAAGAATCAATTAAAGTTCAAAACCCGATAGGAGGTTCTGTTAGTCTCAGTTCGTACTGCAGAGTGCCTATCTCTTATTCACGTTACAAGTTTCCCATCAATTTAATAGTCATGAAATTATCTGAATTCGATGTTATTCTCGGTTTGGAATGGTTGACAAAATATAAGGCCGAAGTTAGATGTGCCGAACGAATTGCTAAAGTCGAAACGAAGTTTGGACCTATATGTATACCATGCCATGGTTCTGAAGTTAATAGAAAAGAATTTTGGTCTTCTTTAGAAGTTACTCCCACTTCATTAGAAAAGATACCGGTTGTTAAAAACTATGCGGATGTGTTTGAAGAAGTAGAAAACTTACCGCCGCAAAGAGAAATTGAATTCAGAATAGATCTAATTCCGAATGCCCAACCAGTAGTACATCCAATTAGAAGAATGGCCCCGAAAGAAAAAGAAGAGTTAGGTAGTCAAACTCGAGAATTGCTTTGGAAAGGTCTGATCAGACCGAGCTTTTCAGCTTGAGGTGCGGTAGTAGTATTTGTCCCGAAATCAGACGGTACTCTAAGACTTTGTGTTGATTACCGTGATCTCAATAAGCTGACACTGAAGAACAAATATCCCTTGCCTCGGATAGACGATCTGTTAGATCAATTAAATGGAGCAACAATATTCTCCAGAATGGACCTAGCTACAGGTTTCCACCAATTACGTATAGCCGAAGACTGTGTTCCTTTGACAGCCTTCAGGGGTCCCGATTTATTCCACGAATGGTTAGTAATGCCATTTGGCTTGTGTAATGCTCCGGCATACTTCGTCGATCTTATGAACAGAGTGTTCCGTGGTGTATTGAATAAATTTGTGCTAGTCTTCATCGATGACATTTTGATATACTCCGAGTCAAAAGGCGAACATGCAAAACATTTAGAACAAGTGTTGAAAATTCTGAGGAGAAATGCCTTGAAAACTAAATTTTCTAAGTGTGTCTTCTGGAAGGATGAAGTTAAGTTCCTAGGCCATGTCATATCAAAAGAAGGGATTGCTGTAGATCCAAGCAAAATTACAGCGATTCAGAACGGGAAACAACCCACTACCCCCACGGAAGTTTGAAGTTTCCTTGGATTGGCTAGTTACTATCGGAAATTCATTCAGGATTTTTCAAAGATATCTGATGTATTGACAAAGCTTACAAAGAAGCATGAGAAATTCAAATGGACTCCCGAATGTGAAGAAGCTTTCCAGGAGCTGAAACAGAAATTGACAACTGCTCCAGTATTGACAATCATAGAAGGCAACCAAGACTTGACTGTATGGATAGACGCTTCTATTAGAGGGCTAGGCGCAGTATTAATGCAAAAAGGCCAAATGGTCGCTTATGCCAGCCGTCAGCTGAAGCCGCATGAAAGAAACTCTGCAACTCATGATCTTGAGTTATTAGCTATCGTGTTTGCTCTGAGGATCTGGAGGCATTATTTATTGGGTGAGAAGTTCGAACTATTTACTAATCATCAATCATTGAAATATCTATTAACTCAGAAAGATCTAAACTTGAGACAACAACGTTGGTTAGAATTCCTTGCAGCATACGATTTTGAGATTATATACACTCCAGGGAAAGCCAATGTTGTCGCAGATGCGCTTAGCAGAAAGAATAAAATCATTGTCAGTTTTATCATTACGTCTTCATTAATTGACAGGATCTCGACCCTGCAGAAAGAAGATAATTTTGTAAAGGAGATGATCAAAAGAATCAAGGAAGGCATAGACTCCAGTTTCCAAGTGAATGGAGAGGGAGTTCTGAGATTAAAAGGAAGAATTTGTGTTCCTGACATCTCCGAGCTAAAGAGGGAAGTGCTAGATGAATGTCACAGGTCCAAAATTAGTATCCACCCCGGTGTGAGCAAAATGTATAATGACCTCAAACGCACCTTTTGGTGGAAAGCGATGAATATTGATATTTCATTATATGTTAGCAGATGCTCCACTTGTCAGCTAGTTAAGAGCGATCAGCAGAAATTGGCTGGACTATTACAACCATTAGAAATTCCAGGATGGAAGTGGGAGCAAATTTCGATGGACTTCATTGATGGTTTGCCTCGAACGAAGAAGGGAAACGACAATATATGGGCAATCGTAGATCGCTTCACGAAGACTGCCCATTTCATACCTGTCCGATCCAACAGAACGGCTCAGAGTTTAGCACAGATTTACTTCAAAGAAATAGTTATACTGCATGGAGTACCGCTCAATATAGTCAGTGATAGATATCCCCTATTTACTAGCAAATTCTGGGAAGCATTCCAGACAGAATTGGGAACCAAATTGAATCTAAGCACCGCTTATCACCCTCAGACAGACGGTCAAACTGAGCGGGTGAATAGAATTCTAGAAGATTTATTGCGGGCTTGCATTATCGATTTTGGAGGCTCATGGGAAGATCACTTACATTTAGCCGAATTCTCTTATAACAATAGCTATCAAGCAAGTTTGGGAATGTCTCCATTTGAAGCATTATACGGTAGACCGTGCAGATCTCCCGCATGTTGGGTAGAACCTGGCAACAGACTTGTGTTAGTGCCCGATATGATTCGAGAAGCATCAGATAAAGTCGATTTCATTAAGAAGCGATTGAAAACCGCACAAAGCCAACTGAAAAGTTATGCTGATGCGAGAAGAAGAAACTTATCATTTGTCGTTGGCAATTATGTTTATTTAAGAGTTTCTCCGATGCGGGGAGTAATCAGATTTGGCAAAACTGGGAAGTTGGCACCGAGATTTATTGGTCCCTTTCCTATACTTGAACGGATTGGAACTCTGGCATATAGGGTTTCATTACCTGATTGGTTGCCTGGTGTACATGACGTGTTCCACGTGTCTCAACTCAGAAAACATGTACGTGATCCGGATCTTGTTGTAGAAGAAGCAGCGCAATAGGATATAGACATAACTCCAGAATTAGCGCTCAGAAGAGAGCCATTAAAGATTGTTGGCAAAGAAACTAGAGAGCTAAGGAGCAAAAAGATGCATTTAGTCAAAGTGCAGTGGAGTAGTGATCCTAGAGGCTGTACTTGGGAGACTGAGGAAAGCATTAAACAAGCCTACCCCAAATGTAGAGTGGACATCTCTGACTAACTCCGGTGCAAGGTACCTTTACAATACTTTGCATTTACATTTTGTTCCCTACTGTGCTGTTATTTCCTTTTCGAGGACGAAAAGTGGTAAAACTCTATCCTCCGGCTTGCGTTGCATTGTATGATGGGACTTAAGTCTTATAATGGCTTCATTCTTTTAAAAGCATTGCGTTGTTTTAAAGAATTTACTTTGTTTTAAATGCACCAGCAATCACTGGAGTAAACCCGTTCCGCGAAAGTGGCATGGTCCTATGATTTGCTTATTACTGTTGTTTAAACTGTTAAGAAGATTTCTCATACCTGTCCCCATGACTGACTCGTTGTTTGTTTCACTTTGCAAACGCGGGTGCCCTTATTTTCACACGGGCAGCCTAGTTCATAGGTGACAGGTTGTTTTTGGCTCAGTACTGCAGTATGGAGTGCATTTGGCTCATGGCGAGGCTGACTTCACCGAGATGACTTTGACATTTTCCTCCATTATTGTATCTATATTATATTCCGCCACTGGCGATGCAGACTGTTTTACTTCCAGTACTTATTATCGTATGTATATGTACCGCCTTCGGCGATGTAGACTGATACCCTTATTATGTCTCACTGCATGTATATATTCCACCTCTGGCGATGGTGACTGATCATTCCCCTTTTATTTACTAAGTTATATTCCAATGATTATCCTTAATACCATCACACGGATTTTGGGATCGTCACAGTTGGTATCAGAGCAGAGGGCTTTTCAAACCTTTAAAACTAGGTTTTGAATTTAAATCAAAACCGTACCTCGTTGTCCCGATCAGACTATACGGCGTCGAAGGGCTTCGAACTGGCTTCCTATCGACGGTGGTGCGGTGCAGCACGGCGGCTCCGACGTGGCACGGCGGCGGCAGGAAGGTGTGAACTTCCTCGAAGAAATCTGACGTCGATCGGTGATGGTCTCCGACGAGGGTTGGTTTGATTTGAAGAGGGGAGGAAGGCGGTCGGAATTGCCAACTGGGGGTGGGGGCGAAATGGCCTGTGGCGGCGGCGATCGAGGTGGAAAGGTTTGAACAATTTATGTCGTTCGTTTCAGGGGTTGACCGCGGTTTTGAGAAGAGAGAAAAAATGGGAGATATTTTCTAATATATAATATTTTTAAATTCCTATAATGTCCTTTCTAGCCAACGTACACCAATTTCAACCCAACGACTGTCGCCCCTAGCTAAATACCCCCATTCCGGACACAATGGCATATGTTTCGTTGGCCAATTCGACTGTTACAGTCAGTTATTTTTCAAATTAAAGTATAAAACATTTTATATTCAATTTGAACGTGCATTTCAATTTGCCAGGGTCACAAACTGAATTGAAAAATTCCAGAAAAATAAATCTAGCTTTGTTTTGATGATACAGTCCCAGCAAAACCAGTTTCGTCGAATTCTCAGCTCATATGCAAAATGTCCATTTTCAGGTCGATCCATTTTAACAGAAATTGACCAATCACGTTTTCTTTTGCCCCGCTCACATACTAGCTTCAAAAATTATGAAATTTGAAACCTAGCAATAATTTGACATCCCGGATCCAACAAAAGTGGTTTCGTCGAATTCCGAGGTCGTATGCAAAATATCTATTTTCAAGGGCTATATATGCTATATAGAGACCTTTCTGAAAATTCATTTGGCCATAACTTTTGATTCCAGTTATAACACTTTGATTTTTCAGATTCGTTAGAAAGGTATTCATAAACAGATTTAAATATTTTTGGTTTCACTAAAATCCGTTATATTTTCCACCCGGTACAGTCAGACAAAGTTTGTATTCAAATTTTCAAACTGCCTCACTATTCCCAATTCATTATTTTATTTAAATATGCTATTTCAATTGTTCAAATTCTTTGATAATAACCAATTTTAAAAATTTTAAATTGGTTCACATTTTCCGGGTTATTACACTCAAGAGGCATTTGGAAGGATCTTTTGGCACTTTCAGGATTGAAACTCCTTTGCAACCCAAATTTTATCAACTTATTCAGCCTACAATCATCTTTCAAGTCATATTATGAAGGAAATTGAGTGAATCAATGTATGAAATGAGTGAGAATTGAGAGAAAATCATTATTGTACTCGCATTCAAGACATCAATCAAAAAAGAAGAAAAGTGGACGTAGGCTATTTAACGCCGAACCACTATAAATTGTGTGTTTTCTTCGTTTTAGTTTTCATTTCATTAGAATCTTTACTGGTTTGGGTGTTAGAGCCAATTTTGGATCTAACATTTTGGTGCTTTCACTGAGAAATCTTCGAATTCTCAGCTTTTTGGGATTATCATTCTACTATTTGGATCCTCAATTTCAAAGAAGTTAATCCTCTGTTTCTGACATCTTTAAGTACTTGTTGACTAACTGTTGAAGAATCGAATATTATGGCCAAGACAAAAGGAAAGGAAGTGCAAGGCGGTAGGGGAAACGATGCTAGAGAAGATAAACAAGCCATCGTGCTAACGAGGTCATGTGCTCAAGACTCTGGAGCAAGCCGCTCCGGTCAAGAAGTTCTGAACCGGATGGAAGACCCCAATCTGAGCCGGTCCAATGAAGTTGAGGGCACTCATTCTCCCCATCCGAACTGTTCCGGCCAGGCCACTGCACTCCGATCCAATCCGAACTAGAATGAAGCTGGAACTTCTACTCGAGCTCCCACCAACGTTCTGATTCCAGCCACGATGACTAATGTTCAGCCTGATCCATCTGCACCCGTCACACAGGGAGATTTTTCACGCTTTCTTGACATGCTCTAGAGTAATAAGGAGGCATTGAAAGCCCAAAGACGTGACAGCCTTCGCATGTAGGAAAACATGATCACTATGGGTAGAGAACTCCAAGAGCTCCGGAGGCCGAAGACTCCTTCCCAACACGCCGCCTTGCTACAGATGATTCGTCTTCTTCAGACGAGGGACGCCCTCGTGAGAGAACGCCGCTTGAACGACCTCAGAACCTCGATAGTTAACTTTTGGATCTTTAGGATCCCGAGAAGACGCCGCTCGTGTATTAGGGCCTGATGACCCAAGCCTGCAACAACCTATGTTGCTACCCATGCGTGGATCCCACGTCCTACCCAGGGATCCTAATATTACCAACCCTACGCAACAGCAGCTTCTTCAACCTCTACCTCTTGGGATCGACCAGGAGCGCAGAGAGCAGTGTAGAGTAGCTACCACTAGAAACAGGAGGTTATCCCCTAATCAGGAACAAAGGGGTAACCCGAACATCAGACCTAGAGAACCTGTGCAGACATTAACAAATGCCGATGTATGGGCAATGGTGCGCCAGATTATGTCCGAGAGCCGACGGTATACTAATGAAGATTGAGGTATTGAGCGAAGTCATACCTCCTTCACAGATGATATATTGGACTTCCAGTTCCCTCGGCGATTCAACTTGCCTCAGATGGATCGATATTCAGGAAGAATGGACCCAGGGCAGCATCTGATGAGGTATGCATGGTTCATGAATGCTGCAGCAGCTTCAGATGCTGTAAAATGCAAAGCCTTTCAAATTTATCTTGAAGACGAGGCGTTAATGTGGTTCACCCGACTCCCCCCTCGGTCGATATCAAATTTCACAGAATTGAGTGAGCGCTTCATGAATCAGTTTCGACTTCATGCCCGAAAGTCCAAGAGCGTCATAGAGTTGTCACGAATTAAACAGGCCCCAGGAGAATCTTTGAAGTCATATTTAGATCGCTTCAACCTGGCCGTCACCGAAGTTAGTGATCCTCATGAGCCCACTATCCTGATGGCATTGATAGAAGGGGTAGATCCTGACACAGAATTCTGGGATTACTTGTCTGGGAAACCGCCTCCTACTAGAGAATTGTTCTACGAAAAAGCTAATATCCGCTTAAAGCAAGAAGAAGCTCATGTAAATAGGAAGAAAAAGTCCGAAGGGGCCTCGAGGGAAGGTGTCCAGAGTAATGTTGCTGTGAAACAATCTGGTGACAGTTCAGGGAAGGTTAAAGTAAACGTTGGCAACCAAAGTGGGAGTAATAGCAATAGAAATGGGAACGGCAACAGAAGGAACATAAACCGAGGGAATAGCTCTAGTAAAAGACCCAGTTTCCAAACTTTTGAAAACTATACGCCGTTAAATGATACGTTAGAGAATATTTACTTGGATACATATAGCATTTTGAAGTACAAAAAACCACCACCCCGAGACTCCACTGAGAAAGAGATTGCAACGGGAAAGTTTTGTTTGTTCCATGGAACCCAAGGTCATTCCACCAACGAATGCCGTCATTTGAGAGATATAGTCGAAAGATTGCTGCGAGAAGGGAAGTCAGACGAGTACAAAGTTGCCCCAAGGGACAAGGGCAAGGGGGACAAGCCGCGGACCAAAACCAGCCTACTTCAAAACCCACAGCCCAACAGAAATGTAAGGGGATCGTTATTAATACCATTATAGGCGGACCCCACCTAGTTGGTCGTAGTTTTAAAGCAATGGATCAGTACGTCAACGCCTCCAAGCATTTGAGGTAGGAGAATGCAGTAGCCTCGAAGACATTACTCCAGTAAAACAACAAAAGATGATGTCAGACGACGTCGTATTCCATAGCAGAGATGATTCCGGAGTTCTATCCTCAATTGACGATCCACTAGTAATTAGCACGACAATTGGCCCTGCTTTAGTCCATAAAGTGTTAGTGGACAACGGGAGCTCGGTCAATATCCTCTTCAAGAAAGCTTTCGAACAAATGAGACTTGAAGCAAAAGATCTAAAGCCATGCGAAGGATGGATACGTAGCTTCAACGGAGCGTCGACGGCTCCGATGGGCTACGTAGAATTTCCCGTGACATTAGGGCAGGGAGATCGCCAGAGAGTGAGGATCCTGATGTTTGTAGTATTGGATGTGGAGTCGCCCTACAATGCCTTCCTAGGCTGACCGGCCCTTGCCGAGTTTAGGGCATGTATTGCACCTTGGTGCTTGCTGCTTAAATTCTCGACTGACTCAGGAATTGAGGTGATGAGGGGCGACCAAGCTACGGGATGAGCTTGTTACATGATGGAGTAGAAGATGCTAATGAAGGGGTTGAATATAGAAACTAAGGACGATTCTGCCACTCCAAAGGAGAACTCAGCATAGTAATTAAGGGGTCCTGGCCCAAGAGAGTCACCCTTAGATGTGCTCGAGGATATAGATCCCAGAGAGGATAGAGAACCCGAGGATAGGAAGGCGACTCCCAACGAAATAATAGTAGATATACCTATTGATGAGACAGATTCGACAAAAGTACTAAAGATCGGCTCGCAACTAGATTTAGTCCGAGCAAAAGAGTTGGCTGATTTTTTAAAGGAAAATCTGGATGTGTTTGCCTGGACTCACGCTGACACGTGTGAGATTTCGCCTGCCATCATGAGCCACTCTTTGTCTATTAATCCAAATCACCCACCAGTCAAACAAAAGAGACAGATGTTAGGCCCAGAGCGGTCAGCAGCTTTGAAAGAAGAGGTAGAGAAATTAAAAGATAATGGATTCATTAAGGATTCGAAATATCCCGACTGGATATCGAATCCTATCCTGGTCAAAAAGTCAAACGGGAAGTGGCGTACATGTATCAACTTTTCTGATTTAAACAAGGCCTACCCGAAGGATAGCTTTCCTCTCCCCAAAAGTGGCGTACATGTATCAACTTTTCTAACATGTGTGAGATTTTATCCTTTATGGACGCCTATTCTGGGTACAATCAAATTCCCATGCACATACCAGATCAAGAGCATACAAGCTTCATCACAGACTTGGGATTACATTGTTATGTGGTAATGCCATTTGGGTTAAAGAATGCAGGTGCCACGTATCAGCGCCTGGTCAACCACATGTTTTATAATCAAATCGGGAAAACCATGGAGGTTTACGTGGATGACATGCTTGTGAAGTCTAAACAATCTTCTGAACATACAAGGGACTTAGCTAAAATGTTTGAAATTCTTCGAAGGTATGGGATGAAGTTAAACCCCCTAAAATGTTCGTTTGGGGTCGCATCTGGAAAATTCCTTGGGTTTATTGTGAGTTCTCAAGGAATTGAGATAAATCCTAGCCAAATAGCAGCAATAAGGGATATTGATGAACCAGGAAAGATCAAAGACATTCAAAGCTTGGCCGGAAAAGTTGCTGCATTGAGTAGGTTTATCTCCAAAGCTACAGATAGATGTGTACCTTTCTTCGATCACATAAAACAAGAGAAGCGAAATTTTGAGTGGACCCCTGATTGTGTGGAGGTGTTCTAGAATCTATTAGACTTATTAGAAAAGCCTCTAATATTATCAAAACCCGTGGAACATGAGGATTTGTTTGTCTACTTAGCGGTATCATCTCACTCCGTCAGTACGACATTAGTACGTGAAGAGGATAAAGTCCAGAAGCCTGTATATTACATGAGCAAAAAGCTAGCTGCTGCGGAATGTAATTATCCGAAGATAGAAAAGCTTTCATATAGCCTCCTGACTGCTTCCCGCAAACTTCGCCATTATTTTCAGGCTCACCCAATAGTTGTATATACCGGTCAACCTTTGAGACAAGTGTTGCATAAACCCGAAGCATCGAGGCGGTTACTTAAATGGAACATCGAACTGAGTCAAGTTGATTTGAATTATCAGCCACGAAGATCAATAAAGGGCAGGCATTGGCTGACTTTATAGCTGAATTTACAATTCCCGAAGAGGAAACGGTGGGTGACAAGGTAGTTACTTTGGACCAAGAGTTAGAGCTTAGTCCGTGGAAGCTATATACGGACGGAGCCAAAAATGATCGAAAGTCCGGCGCCGAAGTTGTTTTAATAACTCCAGAAGGACGATCTATTTACTATGCATTATGATTAGAGTTTGTTGCTACTAACAACGATTCCGAGTATAAAGCCCTGATTCTCGGGCTGAAACTCGCCAAAGAATTGGGAGTGAAGACACTAGATATATATTGCGATTCCAAGAGAGTTGTATGCCAGGTTTGGGAAGAATTTACTGCTAAAGGACCTCGACTCATTACTTATCTCAAAAAGGTAAAGGAGTTGTTGGGAAGTTTGGAGCACTACAGCATAACGCACATTCCAAGAACGGAAAACCAGAAAGCAGATCGACTGGCGAAGCTAGCAAGTTCTGATAATCCTAAAGAAACTGAAATGGTTCCGATAAAGGTTTTGTAATCACTGAGTTTCGACCTAATGGAAGCGGAACTAGCCTTGGAAGTCGACCCAGAGAGAGAATCCTGGATGACATTGATCAAGAATTTTCTCAAGAATGGAACCCTCCCGTTGAAAAAGAGCGAAAGGCTAGCTGTAAGACGCAAGGCTGCAAGATACGTTTTACAGGACGACGTCCTTTATCGCTAAGGGTTTTCAATGCCCCTATTACGGTGTATCGGACACGACGACATTAAACGTGTACTGCAAGAAGTACATGAAGGTGAGTGTGGAGACCACACTAGGGGCCAAACCCTAGCAAAGAAAGTATTACGGTATGGATATTTCTGACCTACCGTGAATAAAGACGCGGCTGATTATTCACGATGCTGCGACAGATGTCAAAGATTTGCCAAAGTTCGCAGAGCGCCTCCGACTCAGCTCAAGTCGATGGTAAGCCCACGGCCATTTTCCATGTGGGGAATTGACATTATTGAAGTGTTACCGATTGCCAGAGGAGGAGCTAAGTACGCGATCGTTGCCGTGGACTATTTCACAAAATGGGTGGAAGTTGAACCTTTAACAACCATCACAGCGAAAAAGGTAATCAGTTTTGTGGTCAGAAACAATATTTGTCAATTTGGGATACCGAAGACCATCATAACCGATAATGGGACACAGTTTGACAGCATCGAACTCAGGAACTTCTGCCCGAAGTACAAGATTGATAAACAATACACTATAGTAGCTCACCCGCAGTCAAATGGCCAGGTCGAAGCCATAAATAAGGTCATTAAATCTATTCTGAAGAAGCGGTCGAAGCGGGACAAAGCCAAATGGGTAGACGAGTTGCCACTAGCTTTATGGGCATACAGGACAACCTTTAAGACGGCTACCGGCCATACTCCCTATTCACTTTCCTTTGGGTCAGAAGCAGTGATTCTGGTAGAATTGGAAGTCCCTTCTCATCGAGTCGCGTATTATGACCCAATGACAAATAGGACACTCCTCCTAGAGTCTCTTGATATGATTGAAGGAAAAAGAGATGAAGCAGACTTACGTGCCTCGAGACATTGACATCAAGTAGCACGTTATTATGACCGAAAAGTTTGCTTCAAAACCTTTGAACCAGGAGATCTAGTACTGAAACGAGTCTTCCCACCTTCGACTCAATTGGGTCCAAAATGGGATGGGCCATACACCATCCAACGGAAGCATGATACAGGAGCATTCAAGCAAATGACCATGGACGGTGAAGAGATTCCCAGAGCTTAGAATGCTCAGCACTTACGACGATATCTGAGCTAAATATGAAATGTCTTCCTTTTTGTTTTTATAAGCTGTGTAAAAAGGCACGACTTGCCTTAAAAAGTTTGTTTATATGAACAAAGGATTATGAAGTGGATGTAGGCTACGACTTAGCTGAACCACTATAAAAATATTGTGTGTCATTTACTTTCCTGCATTATCTATGTATTTGACAATCATTCTATCATGACCATGAAATACAAAACGTTAAATCTAATCTGGAAAATTGGAGATAACCTATGTGCATGAGCGAACAAAATGACCGCTTGCATGATAGAATGCAAAAGAATGGGAAGATGACATTCTTAACTCTAATTCTCATGAATCGAGAGAGAGTATAAAGGACGGGAAGACGACGTCCCTTGGGGCGTGAAGGTGCACCCGGATGAGAGACCGCCTCAACAATACTCTAACCTGGTTATGGGACAGGAGAGCATAAAGATGCTAGAAAGAATAGGCATCAATGATGAAAGGAATATGGCCCCGTCATTGAATCGGGGGCAATTAGATTTTGAATTTAATCAATCTTGAATAATTCTTGCTCAGTTATCCGAGATTGATTGGGGGCATATATGTGTACACATATTCCCCTCAACAATGACTTTATTATTTAACTGTAATATGACATGCTATCTATTTGCATTTTTACTTAAGTACAAAACTAACAACTATCAGACATTGTAGGTAAAAACTATTTTTATTTACAAACATGTGAGTTTGTACAGGGAAATAAAGCAAAAGATGCGAGGGCCGCACTCGCTGCAACAATTGCGGACCAATTGAATATCAAAATAAAACAAAGCATATCATCACTTGGGCTTTGGAGCAGACTTGGATTTTTTGGCAGCCTTATGAGTAGCCCTAGCCTCTTTTTCAGCATCAGTCATAAGACGCTTTGGCCTCTTCTTCTCTGTAGTTGAAGTACCGGAATCGGTGGATTTCTTCCCAGGAGTCGGAACACTGGAATCAAGAGAAGATTTTTTTAGCAAGCTCTTCTGTAATAGACCTAGTTGAAAGCTTAACGACTAAAATTGATCCAGGATCCACCACTGCAAGGGGCTTAAGGCTTTGGGGTTCAAGTCTTCAGTTTTTAGCTGCATGCGTTTGTCTTGATCGGCTTTCATTTCAGCCAAAGTAATGTCATCTGCACTTTTTGAATCCCCGATTATAGCCACATCAGGATCTTCTTCATGCCCCTCATTACCACCGTCGTCTTTTAAGGCATCTATCATCTCGTCATCATGATAAGTGTCGGCCTTAGACAGTTCAGTGCCTCCTCCGGATTCGGCAATGGTAGGCTTATCCTATCCTCCCTGAGCCTTTTTCACAGATTCCTCTCTAATAGAGGATCCCTGAGGCTCATCGGTCTTCTCGGCTGGTCCAGGACCTACAGAATGAGAAGCAAAAGGTATCAACTCAGGAGAAAATAAGGGATCCTCTATTGATTGCCCAATTATGTGATGATAGGTGGAGACGGCCTTGACAAATTGAGGTGAAAAGGTAGAAATACCTTCTGATGGTTTCTCAATTGTGGTGGTTACCATCTCTGACGCTGATTCGGGTATAGGAGATAAAAGAGACACCTTAGGAATTCCCGGGTTCTCGGGATCATATACCTCGACTTCAGTAGTTTCAGCGGTAGTGGAAGAAGAACCAGCCTCAGGGATATTCTTTTGTTTGGCCAGGCGCTTCTCCTCCTCCATAGCAGCGGCAATGAAGCGACGCCCCTTGACCAGGTGTACCGGTTCATCATCTCTTAGATACTTCTCCATAAGTTTATCTTCATCAACAAAGTCCACCTTAAGTTCCTCTTTCTCCCATTCGATGATTTGACTCCATACGTGAACTAAGGTAGTTGGATAGTCTTCAATCCAATAGATGTTTCGGCAATGAATTATGTGCGCAAAGAATTCAATCAGTAATTCGCCAAAACCGTGCACTTCTTCCTGAGCCTCTGATAGCTGTGTACGGGTCTCTTCAGCAGACTTAATGACGTTCTCCACATTCCCCTCAGCTAGGGCAGCCCTATTCTCGGCTTCCATTAACTTGGACTCCAAGTCAGCGTTTCGTTTCTCCAGTTCAGCATTTGTTCTCGTTAACTCGGCTTTTTCTTGCTCAAGAGTATTATAAGCCAGTTGCATTTTGACACTGTCCGACTTAGCGTCTTCCGCTTGTTTCTTCAACTCCAAACGCTCTTGACTATGAGATTCCAGCAAGTCATGATAACGCTTCTGTAACTCCTCAAATTGTTGTTTGAAGTTGTTGGCGTCTCGTTGAGTGATGACAAGCTGAGCCTGTGTGTCTTCTAGGTCCTTCTCCAAATTTTTCAAGGCATTCTCATCGGAATCCGCAGCCTTTTTCATCGAATCAAAGTCTATAATTAAAGTTCGAATAATTCTGGAGAGATTGCGTGAATATTTGAACATCTTCGAGTATTGCTTCTCAACTGCGCCAATCTTTGCTTTAGCCTCATCTGCCCACCTTGAGGAAATAGGCTCAAGTGCAGGTAAAAAAGTCAGATTCTCAAAGTAATGATATGGGAACTGTTTCTCCAGATATGCCAGCTTAACTTTGGAATCAACATCCAATGGTGGAGGTTTGCAGTATGTTAGTTCAACGTGCTTTCGCTTAGTCGGGACGATGGCTGTATCACCCTTTCCAGATCGCTTCTCAGAAACTTTGTGTTTGTCTCGTGAATCGGTATGTTTCGGTGGAATTTTTCCCGACTGTGTTTGTCTTGAGGAGAAGTTCGGTCTTTAGGCTGCGACGTGTATTCTCCTCGACGACTCTGGTAGCTCTTATATTTGTCTGGATCCGACCGTACGAGGGAACGAGAGGCGAGGTGTGTGGTCGATAAGAATCATGAGGCCTTCTGTCATCTCTGCCCCGGCTCTCACGGTGATCATGCTCGATATCGGAAGGAGGCCTAGACATGCTACGGTGCATTTTTCTGATATCGTAGTAAGGGCGAGACATTGTACCTGCGCAACAATTTAAGTGGAATTCAGAATCAGTGTTCACATTAGAAGTGAGTGCAGTGATGTGTGGTGCTAATGTGTTGAGTGCATCCTAAGTGGTGTTCCCCCCAACAAACCCGAGTCTGAAGCCAGACTAGCGCGAGCAGGCTCTTTGGTCTTCACGGGAGTAGTCTCCTCTGAAGAGGTGAAAGTCAAAGGGTTCATGCCAAAGTCCTCTGAAGTATAGATGGTTTCAGGCAGGGGAAGGTTTCCTAAACCCTTAAATGTGGAATCGTCGGTAGTAGGGGAATCTCCTTGAGAAGCATCTGTTGGCAGCTCTTTAGGAGATGTTGACTTATCAGGAGAAATAGCGTCATCAGGGACGGTATACCCTTCTCTGTGCTTTTCAGTTATGTTGGCTAACTCGTCGTCCTGAGTTGAAGATGGAGAAGGTGAAGTCCGAAGAGGTATTGTTGGACCTTTCGATCCCTCGCCCGTCTCAGGAATAATGTCTACCGGGGGTATGTACACATATGGACCCGTCCCATGACCTATGCTGCGGGTAATGGATAGTTACCCGTGATGATAGAGATACTCATCCTTAAGAACTCTGTCGATGGTTAGAAACTTTTGATCACCATTGAGAAGCCGATGCAAACGATCAAAGTACAATTGATCCGATATTAGCTTTGGATTATCAAGTGCGAATAAAAAAGAAAGCAGTTTAATGTGTTGGCATGAACATTTAAAATCTAGAAGATTGGTGCTTTACTTGATTTAGTCCATCTTCTGGCGCACCCCGGCTGCTACCTGATGTAAAACCATTCGAGCTTAGAATCTCCAGCCTTGCTACTAAACGGAGCTGTAATAATTTTCCTTTTTGGGATTGATTCAAAATATGAGAAGGAAGGAGTCTCTTGAGTCCGATGCTTGAAATTATAAAAAAAAGTGGACGTCATCGAAGGTAGGCACTATACCTAAAACCTATTTGTATGCTATATATAAGGTGTATAAGTAAGCATAAGAGTTGGGATGTAATTGCATGGGGGGAATCCGCATCTGTCTTAGAAAGTCGACAACAAAAGGCGGAAACGGTGGAATAGCCCCAACCATACACATCAATCGGGTAACTGCCATAAATCCTTCCGGAGGACTTTGGGAACGATCTGCTTTCGATGGAACCAGGGTATCTCTTTTCAGTATCTCATGTTTTAGACATATTCGAACAAGTTTATCGTCATCAATCGTCGATTCAACAGAATCTTTGGGTAACTCCAATATAATGGCAGACTCAAACTCATCAGGAGCTCGATTATCTCCTATCCCTCTTTCCTCTTCATCGCCAAGAGAAACTTCACTATCGGAAGGTATTTCACTATTGTGTGCTTCTACTTCATAATCTGGGCCCTCATCATCCGATTCAGGGTCTGAGGGAGAGGATATGTCATCAAGAGTAAATTTCTCGGAAGTTTCTACAACCTCTATCTTCTCTGCTAACCTAGATGAACGTCTCTCTGCCATGATCACTAAAATACTGAAGAAGCAATAACATAAGTTAGAGTAAGATAGCCCGTATCCCCCCGTGTGTGTGTGTGAACTAAAGTGTGTGCTATGTGTGCAAAAGATGCAAAGTAAACACATGACAGCGTGATGCAAAGGTTCGATGAAACAACAATGTTTGAAATAGTTCTTGATGCTCGTTTATGTTTGTAAGGCACTATCCTAACTGTTCCTTAAGTTGAAGGTTATATCAAAACATTGATTTAACCAATTGTACAAATTCTTGTGCATTAAGTTGAACTTCTTCGGTTCGGTTCGGGTGTATGTGTTGGGATTGGATCGGGGGGCAAAGCTATGTGTTGGTCTGAAGCATACATCATCATCCAGCAAGCAAAACCGGATCGGTTCGGAAGTATGCACTCGGAGCGGCCCGGATTGACTTGAGTGTCCATGCCTCTCTTTTTTTCATTCCGACCCGATCCGGTCAAGAAAATCCCATTCCCATCTCCACTTCCATGTCTCTTCACCTGAACCGACCCCATACACTCTCCTCTTCTTCTTCTTTCTCTTCTCCATCAGCATCGAATCCACCTCCTTCTAAAAAAACCCATTTATTTTTGAAAGATTTGTCATGACAAGATCTCCATGGACCAATTTATCCCCTATCACAAAAAATCCCATCTCCCAACGCCTCGAGGTGACGACGAAGTCACCAACGACGATGGCGAGGGAAGAGGAGGCCACGACGTCGAAGCTGAGCAGAAGCCATGACCAAATCGTTCAAATTAACCACAAATTCTAACTGAAGTCGGTTATTACAAGGATGAACAAAGTTCTAAACCCACCTATGTAATCGATTTTAGGATTTGAAGAGAATTTTTGCGATTTCGAGAGTTAGGGTTTGATTTCTTTCTTCAAAGAAAGTTACAGAGGGCGGTGGAAACAAAGAAGAGAAATGAGGAAATGATGACTTTATATTAGTTTGAACCGGCCTTTGGTATTCCTATTAACGTGGTACTTCTTTCTGTTTGGACCGGAAAGTTGGCCCATGGACATTAGGCCTATTAACACTACAAAGCTGAAGCTGTTCGGGTCGGGGCCGAACCCAAACAGAGCCTAAGGAGTTAATTCAACACATACAGTGAAATCAAGGAAAAATATGCAAGAAATTTACCAGGAGGAGTTGCCGGATATTAAACGGAGTTCTCAGAATTGTTTGAAACGAAAAGAAATAATTTGCACATTCCATGGTATATATAGACTTCAAGAGATACGACTTTATGATGCAACGCGTCCCTACTAATGAATGGAAGCGATTGTTCAATGGTCCAAATTCAGAAGCCAATAGATAGACAATGTCAAAGCACACTCCATCTTCGATAGAAGCGTCCTTTGAGGGGGCAAAATGTTAGCCTACTTTGTGAACTAAGCTACACAAAGCTAGAAGATCAAGTGACAAACAGTATAAAAGATCAGGAGATTCTTTTAGAAAACCGGGTCGAATTGGAGGTTTCTCCCAGCCAAATCAAAGTATGGTAAAACAGAGAACGAGGAAGCCGAAACATGATCGGATCAGTTCGGCTATGGCATGTCCGATCCGAACCGATTGTCTAGTACTGCTATGGTTACACCCCACGACTCCTGAAGACTCGGAGCGGTTATGCCCACGTTCTACCCATGTTTGCCACTAACCTGTTGTGATGTCATCACCAGATTCTATCTAAACCCGATTGTAACGGGATTGGTGCCACGTGGATCCGAACCGATCCCTCTCTAGGAACATTTTCCACCTATAAATACACCCTCAAGAGGCATTTGGAAGAATCTTTTGGCACTTTCAGGATTGAAACTCCTTTACAACCTGAATTTTATCAACTTAGTCAGCCTACAATCATCTTTCAAGTCATATTGTGAAGGAAATTGAGTGAATCAATGTATGAAATGAGTGAGAATTGAGTGAAAATCATTATTGTACTCGCATTCAAGACATCAATCAAAAAAGAAGAAAAGTGGACGTAGGCTATTTAACGCCGAACCACTATAAATTGTGTGTTTTCTTCGTTTTAGTCTTCATTTCATTAGAATCTTTACTAGTTTGGGTGTTAGAGACAATTTTGGATCTAACACATATGCTCATTAAATTGCCGTAGTAGTTTACTGAAAAAGGTCTCTCCTTGCTTTTTCTCCGGTAGCAACATTAACCGCCCAACCTTTTTTCACCATAATGTTCATTAGTATCCCTAAACTAATCCGATCAAAATTCATGAATCCAAATCAAATACATTAATCATGATAGTTTCATAAAATTATTTGTATAATTAAAAAATGTAGTCATTACAGTAATTTGAGTTAACAAATTTCGAAGAATGAAAGAGGGTAGGATGATTATATCTGGTATGTTTGTATTGATGTTAACATAATTTTGTCTTATCACAATTACATCATAAAATTATTTGTATAGACAAGAAATACTATTATAGCAGTAATTAAAGTTAATAAGTTTTGAAGAATGAAAGAGGTTAGAATGATTATGTCTGGGGTGTATGGATTAGTATTAAAATAGTTTGATCTAAAGTAATTTAGTATTTTTATTCATAATGGAAAAATGCTTTTACATCATAAAATTATTTGTATAGATAAAAAAATACTATTATAGCAGTAATTAAAGTTAATAAGTTTTGAAGAATGAAAGAGGTTAGAATGATTATGTCTGGGGTGTATGGATTAGTATTAAAATAGTCTGATCTAAAGTACAACAACAACAACAACAAAGCCATATATCACAAACAAGTTGGGGTTGGCTAGATATGGAACCCAAAATAAAAATAAAAATAAAAGAAATAATATTGATAATATATATATGGGTTTAAAATAACCAAACAGATAAAAAGATGTCTAAAAAAAGTTTTTTCGTAAAAAAAAAGTAAAAAGGTTCAATAAAATTGAAATAAAGTCTAAAATAGTAATAAAAAAAAGTAAAAAGGTTCAACAAAAGTGAAATAAAGTCTAAAATAATCAAACAGATTTTAAAAAAAACCTAAGGTTCTGGTACGTGGATTTCCAACTTCCATGCACTCCTATCCACTACCAGCTCCTCAGATATATTCCAATTACTTAAATCCCTCTTTATTATCTCCTACCATGTCATTTTAGGTCGACCTCTACCTTTCTTTGGGCCTTCGGCGCGGCCTATAATTCCAACGCGCACAGGAGCATCGTGTGGTTTACGTTGGATATGTCCAAACTATCTCAAGCTGTATTGGACTAACTTCTCCTCAATAGGTGCAACTCCAATTTTTTTCCGAATATCCTCATTTCTAATCCGATCTCGTCTGGTATACCCACAGCTCCACCGCAGCATCCGCATCTCTGCTACACTTATCTTCTGAATGTGTTGCCTCTTAGTCGGCCAACATTCTGCACCATATAATATTGCAGGCCTAATTGTTGTCCGATAGAGTTTTCCTTTAAGATTCTGAGGAATCTTCCTGTTACAGAGAATGCCAGATGCTGGTTGCCATTTCACCCATTCTGCTTGAATTCTAAAACTAACATCCTTATCAATCTCCCCATCAAACTGCAACATAGATCCTAAGTATCGAAACGGTTCCTTCTTGGGTACTACTCTACCGGCCAGGGTGACCTCTCCGACATCTGAGCTGACACCGCTAAACTCACACTTCATATACTCTGTTTTAGTCATGCTAAGCCTAAAACCCTTTGATTACAAGGTCTCCCTCCACAACTCCAGTTGTCCATTAACCCTTATTTTACTCTCATCAATCAGCACAACATCATCGGCAAAGAGCATACACCAAGGGATCTCCCTTTGTATATCTTTTGTGATATCATCCATCACTAATGCAAAAATATAGGGGCTCAAAACCGAACCTTGATGTAACCCTATGTTAATTGGAAAGTATCTGGTCTCACCATCGCATGCCCTGACACTAGTCACAACCCCCTCATACATATCCTTGATAAGGGTAATATACTTTGATGGCACTCTCTTCCTTTCTAACGCCCACCACATAACCCTTCTTGGCACTATGTCATAAGCTTTCTCCAAGTCAATAAAAACCATGTGGAGATCTTTCTTCTGCTCCCTGTATCTCTCCATAAGTTGCCTAACTAAGAAGATCGCCTCAATGGTTGACCTTCCAGGCATAAAACCAAATTGATTCCTAGAGACACTTGTCAACCTCCTCAAACGCTGCTCGCAAACTCTCTCCCAAAGCTTCATTGTATGACTCATAAGCTTAATTCCTCTGTAGTTTGTGTAACTTTGAATATCTCCCTTATTCTTGAAGATTGGAACTAAAATGTTTCTCCTCCACTCATCTGGCATTTTGTTTGATTTGAAAATATTATTAAACAACTTAGTTAGCCATGTTACCCCTGCATCTCCAAAGCATCTCCACACCTTAATAGGAATGTCACCAGGCCCTACCGACTTGCCTGATTTCATCCGTTTCAGTGCCCTCTTTACCTCAGCTTCTTGAAATCTCCGCACAAAATGTCTATTGGTGTTGTCGGCAAAGTCTTCCAACTCGATCGAAGAGCTATCGCTTTCTTCGTTGAAAAGCTTATCAAAGTATTTTCTCCATCTATTCTTTATCTCATTGTCCTTCACCAAAAGTCTATCATTCTCGTCTTTAATGCATTTAACCTGATTGAAGTCCCTTGTCCTCCTCTTGCGTAGTCTAGCTATTCTGTACACGTCTTTTTCACCCTCCTTTGTACTTAGTCTTTGCTACAAATCTTCGTATGCTTGTCCTCTTGCTTCCCTCACTGCTCTCTTTGTAGTCTTCTTTACCACTTTGTACATGTGCATGTTCTCTTCTCTTCTATGATGGTGCATGCATTTGTAGCGTTCTTTCTTCTCTTTGATAGCCTTTTGCACGTCGTCATTCCACCGCCGTGAATCAAATGGAAAAATGCTTTCATTGAGAATCGAACTCAGGACCTCCCCGTTTACTAAACAGGTGCTCTAGCCATCCGAGCTATGAAAGCTTCACATGATTTTTTTTTAAAGAAGAATATACAGTCATTTTATTCTTAATATGTATCATAGTAATGTCTGAACTTAATTCTTGCTCCATCTGTGTCCATTTGAATCTAACATAGTATAGGATTATGACATACCTTCGATCAGTTTGGTCCTATCTAGTCCGATTACAGCCTCTATTTCTCTTGTTTGAGTTTCAGTATCGCTTTGCAACCACGTTCCATTTGGATGAAGTTCTTGCTTCATCCTACCCAATTTAAAATACTGAAGACACCACCTTTTTTTAGTAATATCCTCTTTGTTGTCGGCCAAATGTATATGAACCGGTTCTTTGTTCTTATCAGTGATTATGTATTGGTAGTCAAGAAAACCAACCACAAATCCACAAAAATGAAATGATTTGTCTTGTCATATATAAATATCTATCACCTAAAATATTACATGTTATCAAATTTTTATACGCAATCTTATTATTGATTTATAAACCTAATGGCTTAACCATGCATGCAAATTACATTCATACATGTTTTGCTTTGCCTTTTGGTCGATTACATTGAACGTGCATCTTTGGAGAAAGAAAATATTACATCAGATTGTAATGCTATTCGTCATTGGGACCGATGAAAATCCTGAAAGCTGCTGGAATTGTTTCTTTCTTTACACGTTCATAAAACATTGAATAAATTTCACAACAAAACGTAAGAAATTATATACTTCTCATTGTGTAGTACATATAACAAATATGAAATTATTGATTTCATAAGGATAAGTTTGCAATCAGTAAATATTATTTCATATTATAAATTATGTTAGATATGGAATTATTTCTTCAATAGTATAAGATTGCAATCAGAATAAATAATTCCATATATCAAATTATGTAATTTAAGGAATATTTGATTTGATAAGGATAATTCGAAATTAGAAGGCATATTCTTATAAATAAGGATATTCTCGATTGACTATCAACCTTGATGAGTGGTTGAGATTATATCCTTAGAGGATTTTGGTTGTTCTCTAATCAAAAGTCGTTTACCATTTGATCAGTGATGGTAAATTTACATTTAGATTAGAGTAGGTAATAATTTAGTTTTACTGTTTACACTCTGACATAAAGGTTTCTCGGACTTACCTTATAAGATCTACTTATTTACATTTCATTATATTGTTATAAGATTTGAACTGATTAAACTTGCATGACTTACAAGTTGCAAATATAAGATTTAAAAAAAATCGAATTAGAAAAAAGTAAAGATATACGAGATTATGAAACCATGAAACAGGTTAAACCCCATCTTATATATGTTAATTTTAAGCAACAATTGTTCTAGATTAATAAAATAAGTATATGTTGTAAATTTATAATTAACATGCATATAATATTGATACACTGATTTTGTTTATTCTTATTTACTAACAATCTAGTAATGATTAAAATTATCATTACTGTAACATGCCTAGCACGATAATATCATAAACAAAAATCGAAACTGATCGTATGTGATTTTTGGACGTTGTGTAAAAGAAATGAACTTATGAAAGCGTATATTCATTGTTGGAAACTGGGCAGCCCACTACAGAAGATGTGAGCAGATTTTTCAAAAAAATTAAACCCTAATTGATTATTTTTGGGTCTATGAATTCTAGTTTATTTAGAACACTTCTAAATTCGATTTAAATAAAACCATATATATTATTTAATGGGGAAGTCTACTTAGACAAAAATTTAAACACAAGAAATTCCAACTATTAGATCTTCATCTTCTATGTAAAGATAAACAAATCTAATGATTCACAATTTGTGTGTTTAATTTTATATCCCAATTGTCATTTCCATTATTTAAGTCTATGAAATGTTTGAAATCATTTTTTTTCCACTTAATGTATAAGTATCCATATGTATATGTTTTGGCATTTGTAACTTGATATTCTGTGTATGCATGCATATGAATGTTGAGATTTAAATTGCAACAGACACATTAACTCATTCTATATATATTGTATTTTTTTCAAATATATGTGTAATGTCCCGATAATCCGGTCCAATTTGAGCTGAATAATAACACAAGTCCGACCCAAATTTGCACTGGAAATTTAAGAAATTAATAGAAAGAAGTTAGAGGGTGAGGATAGATAAGATAGAACTATTAGAATAGAAGAAGAAGAAGAACATCATCATCAGAGTAACCACGAATCTCATAGCGAAACGAATAAAATATAACATAACTTTTGAAATACAAACAATATATGTATACAATAACATTTCAGAGTACAACACTTACAACAACAGCGGAAATAATAATAGTTATAGAATCTGGAAGCCTCCTGCTCCAACCTCTCCAAGTATATCTGTAAATTCCTGAACTACTTGACTGCCCGTACAAATTTAGGCACCCAAGAGTTTAGGTAGAAAAAAACAAAGTAAACTCCGGGTCAGTCATGGGACTGTATGAGTAAAAACAGTTTTAAACAGTTTGAACAAGTAACGATATCTCATAAGACCACGCCGTATAACGGAACGTGCGTATACTGTAACATTCCTATAACAGCGTTTTAATCACTTATAACGATTTCCTATAACAGCGTTTAATCACTTATAATGATTTCCTATAACAACGTTTAATCACTTATAATGATTTCCTATAACAACGTTTAATCACTTATAATGATTTCCTAAATAAATTTCCTTTTATAATATCATATCTATTTCCTAAATATTTCCCCTTTTACATTTATTCTATTTTCTGAATAAATATCCCTTTATAAATTCTATTCACTTCCTAAGTAAACATCTTTCTTTATACTTCTATTTACTTGCTAAGTAAATAATCGTTTGACAATTCTATTTCAATACACAGTTTGAAAATTCCCTTTTTACTTTCCAGTATTCATTTTGGTATTTAAAATACCATATAACCATGATTAAAATCATCCACACATATAAAATCAATAACCGATTTTATATCACAGCATATATCACAATATATGATAAACGGTAAAATAAATGTTGAGGAATCCAGTCGGATTCCTCCAACCTGTTCCCCTACATCACAGATGTTAACCCATATAATTAACACCTACTTCGTTTCAGTATGAATTGTTCTGATAAATAACATCAATATTTAATGGTATATATATAATTTCAACTAACTGTCTAGCAGTTCAATCAACCAATCTACACACAACAGTCAATCAATATCTAGCAGTTCTAAAAGTACGTTATAAAAATATAACTGTTCAGAGTTGGGGAGTTTTACTCACATTGGACGATCATCATTAATAACGAAAAATGATCGGTTTGTCCGTTCAGACGTTTAACTCCACCATAATATGAGACGAGCTCCAAATGTTTTCCGCATCTGTTCCAATACACAAATTGGTGACTCTACGATCCCAATGCGACAGACTGTTCCAAATTCTTGTATTATCTCGGCCCGTTCGAAAATAACTAGCCTGCTTCCTTAATGCTCATTGTTTCTTCCCAAAACAATACTGCCCTAACATTTATTTTCATTTTCTTTTTCATTGGGCCCTAGCCTATCTCCCATCAGCCCAACAAAATGATCCGCCCATCATACCTTTTCTTCTCCATAAAAACTTTCCTACCTCTTTCTCCTGCACTTTTTCAGTTCTACAGTTCCTGTCTGCGTTTAGCTTCCACTTTGAAACTTCAGTACACAGTCTTTTCTGTAGCCTGTAACAATGGAACGCAACACCTTAGCTTCTCCTCTCTCCATCAAACTCATACCGTACTTCACGAGAACCATAACCGTACCTCATGCCCACCCTTCATGCAAGCAACACCTAGCAGCTTATACCCTACCCAACTTCGCTACCCAGTATTTCTTTTTCTTCCGAATACAAAATGCGTGCCCAGTACCACCCCATTTTTCCTAGCCGTGCTCCTCTCAACATACAAAAGTATATAACCACCTGTCTGATCATCTCTTTAAGCCTCAACACCGTTCCCTCTTCCCTTAATTCTCAACAACGCTCAAAGTAATATGCGACTTCCTCACCAACAACAGTACACGCACCTATACACCACACGCACTTCTCACTGGCCCTTCAACACTTCCCATACTCTACACGTGCTCCATCAACTCCATCACAAACGATGCCAGTCCTCCTCCTCCTACCTGGTTTCAATACTCCACGCACTCAGCTCTAATCCCCTCCTGTACAAACTCCTTCACACACTAGTACACTTCCACAAACATGAAACTAACGCCATTCCATCAACTCACTCTCGTGCCTCACCCTCGCTTAGCAAGGAAGTTGCAACACAAACCAACTTAAATACTCCTCAAACTTTGCTGCTAGGTGTGCGAGTTCATGCCGAACCCGAATACAAAACGCAAGACCAGTAGTTGCGCTCCCAGTTTCCATTTCCTACACCCGGTAAAACTACCCGTCCCATTACACTACAGCAACTTCGACTCCTCCCCTCCGGCCAACGCTATGACGAACCAACACAGACTCAAACCGCCATTCACCAGTAAGTATCAACAAGGAAACAAGCACCCCCACTTTGGCATTTACACTCACACGCACAACTCTGTACGTCAGTATACATATATATTTGTGGAGTTTTAATTTAAAATCTTGTTTTATTTTCTTTTCTAAGTCTCGATGTTTTCCTGAGAAGAAGAAGAGAAGCGGCGGCGCATTCTCATCGAGCAGAGAAGAAAAATGAATTAGGTTAAAGGTTATTAAGGGGTATTTATATAGTAGGTTTTACTTAGTTGTGAAGGCATAAACAGTAGCTCAAGGGGACAAGGAGAAGACAGGACGTGGTGTGAGAAGTGAGTGATGCGTGAGGGTACGGGGAAGGAGTAAAATATTCAAATACTTCACAGCGAAGTAAAGCTTTAAGTTATGTTTAGTATTCCTATTTTATGTCAATACTTAGGAAATCATATAAGTCAGTGTGACTTCTATTAGTCTGCGGGAAAGGTTGCCAATTCAGCTTGTACCACGTTCATATTATAGTATACGCACGGGTTGATTACGTTGCAGCTGCTTTGTATTTGCATATTCCACTCCGGTTGCACTACATTCATTTTATCTATTTTAAATTTTTCATTAATATATGAGCTGCTTCAGACAAAAATAAATACACCGTTGTAATCATCGATGTGCCAGAATCCAAAAAATATAATAATATCAGTAGGTGGTCTTATATTTTGAAACTTCAAAATGTTGATTACAGGGTACAAAATTCTTCAAATATAAAGTCGCTTATTAAATTAATTAAAAATTACCATAAAATTCTAAAAATTAAATTATCACTACTTCCCAAAAGAACCTTGCTTAAATTCAAACCCGATCTCTAGTTATATCGAATAATCTGTTACGGTCGATATACGATTCCATAGCGACTATATTAAAATTTGATTTGGACATATCTAAAAATCTACATGACGAAATCTTGATTTTTCTCTTCCACTAGAAAGATATACTCCACCAGCTCCACACGTTTCTTGTTTCACAAAAATCCGATTTAAAACGAACTCTGTACATTCAGTTGAAGTTCAAATCGCCAAATCGCGAACTGCCGCGCCATTTCGAGCTCGATTAAAATTATATTATAATTATACGTTCAAACTGTCGTTCAAATAATATATTCGTTATTCTAATTCAATTCAAAACTGAATTATATATATTGAATTGCCTAATTCACATCCTATCACCATTTCCGCCAATTCTGATTATTTCAGAATTAAATATATATTATTTAATTATTATTTTAATTAAATATTCACCATTATTTAATTCCACGACCATTAAATTCTCTAAACCACTATTTAAATAATTAAATTAATTAATTATTATACCCCTGGAAATGCGTGTCATTACATTCTTCCCCACTTAAAATAATTTCGTCCTCGAAATTGCTAAGGTAGAGGGCGACCCTATCTACTGGGTAAATATTTATCGGTTTACCCTTTAACTTCAGTTTCAACTGAACCAATTAATATTGATTAAAATATTAATTTATTCCGACTAACTAAAATTTTCAAAAATTCTGAATATTTTCTAATGCCTTAATTTTTCGGAAAATTTCGCCATAACCTCCTTCGTACAGCCCTATCGGTAAAACTCCAACTTGCCTCTTTAGACCTTCTCCAACCCAAAAGAAAATCAAACAGCCAAGCGGCTTGCCAATTCGACTCATAAATCTCATGCTTATATCGAATATAAATTTGTACCTTTTTGTTGGGCATATCAACTCTCTCACTTTCACCTGTCATCAACCCAACATATAACAATGTGATCTCATCCAATTATTCGCTTATATCCAAACCACAATAACATTTCCAATTCGAGTTCCATCCTCGATTCCAAACCCTTAACCTACCAATCCAATTCAATTCCCACTGAACTGGCTTTATTTCAATTTCAAATTCGCTTTCACCAATTTCAATTCTTAACTCACCAATCCAATATAATTCAGATTATCTCTAATCAAGTCTAATTCTACTCGACACCAATCTATTTCAATATGATTTTCACTTAACTGGCTTTTAATTCAATCTCAATTTCTATTGGCTTTTACATATTCTACTTCAATTTGTTTAAATTCAAACAACCTTTTCTTCCTGGGAGTTTTTAAACAGTTTACCTCTTTCAAAAATAAAATTTTCCTTTTTGAAATTCAACACAACTTGTTTTCCCAAAACAAATTTAAAAACATAATCTTTGGTAGTAATCCGTCACTTAGCAACTCGAAAATGACACTGATGATGTGGCCACACTCATCAGGGTTATTTCCCAGTTTATCGAAGTGAGTTCAATACTATAACACTTTCAATTTGAAAACATTTTCAAAATCTCCCAGGAACTTAAAATTTCCTTATTTTAATTTCAAATTCAGATTTAAATTTCCGATTTTATTCATCTTATTTCATATACTTTACTTATATGAATTCTGATTAGTTATTTATAACCATTTCACCTTTTATAATTTCATTTGATTATACTAACAACCCATACAACCAATTATACTATGTTAATTTCAAAACATATCATGTTGGTTCATCGTATTCGAGTGTTTAGAAACCCCTATCGATATTGTGGTGCCCACTATCGACAAAAAAATTCATAAGCCACTCAATCAATAAAGCTCCACAATATAAAACAAATTTTTATATATAATAACAAATACGTTCACTCGTATATATACACTCAACTCAATCTAGGTTATTACTAACCCCATCTCTACTGAGTCACGCCACAGAGCCAAGGTAATTCACTTAACTTAAGCTCTGATACCAACTGTAATGACTCGAAAATCCGATCCAATTTGAGCTGACTAAATAACATAAGTCCGACCCAAATTTGCACTGGAAATTCAAGAAATTAATAGAAAGAAGTTAGAGGGTGAGGATAGATAAGATAGAACTATTAGAATAGAAGAAGAAGAAGAACATCATCATCAGAGTAACCACGAATCTCACAGCGGAACGAATAAAATATAACATAACTTTTGAAATATAAACAGCATATGTATACAATAACATTTCAGAGTACAACACTTACAACAACAGCGGAAATAATAATAGCTATAGAATCTTGAAGCCTCCTGCTCCAAGCTCTCTAAGTGTATCTGTAAAATCCTGAACTACTTGACTGCCCATACAAATTTAGGCACCCAAGAGTTTAGGTAGAACAAAACAAAGTAAACTCCAGGTCAGTCATGGGACTGGTATAAGTAAAAACAGTTTTAAACAGTTTGAACAAGTAACGATATCTCATAAGACCACGCCGTATAACGGAACGGGTTTTTCCCTTATGAGAATCCAAAATATCTTTATATCAAAACCTTTTGATATTATAATAATGTCTATCAACCACAGTATAATAATCATCTAGCAGAAACGCTTTCATCTCACGTTCTACATATATAGTATACAATCAAAACCGTAAGTACGTATTGGGTAATGGATTTCCAACTATGACAAGGTATGGAACCACCTTCCGATCAGTGTACTCTAGGAACTATACACTGGAGTTCAACAAGAACATCTTGCAACTCAGCCACACATGACCGACCACTCATTTTGCTTGAGTGTATCGAATGTACATCACCAACGGTTGGGATCAGCAATCGTTCCCGTATATATATGGGACATCATTGATAGATTAAAGAAGCAAATGAATATTCTCTAGATAGGTGATTATACACCCTACTTCAGTGCGACCGACTTAGCCATGCTGCCTGCCCAATTTTTGTCATTTACCGGATGTTGAGGCCAGAGTCTACGTCTACTTTCCATTCATTGATAACACGATCACCTTGAATGCCACATTGTCAGATTCGTTAATCACTAATTGATTTGCACAAATATTCTGGATGTTACGCTAAGGGAATAAATCCTTTGCCACCATATATATTTGTATAGTCCAACCATATTCGATCATTGGAAATACTCTGTCAGACACTCGTCTATATACGTTCGTTCTGGGACTGAACGAAACCGAAGGCACTATTCAGTACATCCATCTTAGTCACTGTTATCTAAGACTTATACAACAGCCCTTGCACTTTACTCCGTCTTCAATTTTCTTTGGCATATTCGCAATGCTTATGCCAATACAGAGTGGTTCTTTGGATAAGAATCCAACCGGTCTCTCCATATTAACAACGTTAAAATGGTAAAAACTTGATAGTCTGTGATTTAACTATCAAATGAAAACATGTCGGTGTAAAAACAATGATCTAAATTCCAAATGGAACTATCGATCCAATCATCCAACATATAATATATATATATATATATATATATATATTTTTATATATTCATATTTTCTTATTTTCTATAATTAAAAAATATACGTTTTTATCATTGGAAAACATTTCCAACCCTCATTCATGCATCACTACCATTCCACAACTATCAGTCCCTAACTGTAAACTAGTAAGAGAACAATTCTCTAAGTATAAACCTCGAAGGCCGAAACCAACATCAGATCAACACTCAGAAAAATATTCAACTTACCAATCTCTAGTCAGTTTCTAATTTTGCTTAACTCTATTTCTTTAACTCTATTCGATTAACTCTATTCAATTAACTCTAACTAGTTATCTCTAATTCGAATAACCTATATTCGATTTACTCCTTTAAATAACGATTATCCATTTATAAAGATTTACTTTTAGTAACGGTTCTTCACTTTAAATAAATGTCCTTTTTATAACGTTCCTCCACTTATAAAGATTTCCTTACAACAGCGTTTAATCGCTTATAATGACTTCCTATAACAGCGTTTTAATCACTTATAACGATTTCCTATAATAGCGTTTAATCACATAATGATTTCCTATAACAGCGTTTAATCACTTATAATGATTTCCTCTAACAATGTTTAATCACTTATAATGATTTCCTAAATAAATTTCCTTTTATAATATCATATCTATTTCCTAAATATTTCCCCTTTTACATTTATTCTATTTTCTGAATAAATATCCCTTTATAAATTCTATTCACTTCCTAAGTAAACATCTTTCTTTATACTTCTATTTACTTGCTAAGTAAATAATCGTTTGACAATTCTATTTCAATACACAGTTTGAAATTTCCCTTTTTACTTTCCAGTATTCATTTTGGTATTTAAAATACCGTATAGCCATGATTAAAACCATCCACACATATAAAATCAATAACCGATTTTATATCACAACATATATCACAATATTTGATAAACGGTAAAATAAATGTTGAGGAATCCAGTCGGATTCCTCCAACCTGTTCCCCTGCATCACAGATGTTAAACCATATAATTAACATCTACTTCGTTTCAGTATGAATTGTTCTGATAAATAACATCAATATTTAATGGTATATATATATATAATTTCAACTAACTGTCTAGCAGTTCAATCAACCAATCTACACACAACAGTCAATCAATATCTAACAGTTCTAAAAGTACGTTATAAAAATATAACTGTTCAGAGTTGGTGAGTTTTACTCACATTGGACGATCATCGTTAATACCGAAAAATGGTTGGTTTGTCCGTTCAGACGTTTAACTCCACCATAATATGAGACGAGCTCCAAATGTTTTCCGCATCCGTTCCAGTTCGCAAATTTGTGACTCTACGATCCCAATGCGACAAACTGTTCCAAATTCTTGTATTATCTCGGCCCGTTCGAAAATAACTAGCCTGCTTCCTTAAAGCCCATTGTTTCTTCCCAAAACAATACCGCCCTAACATTTATTTTCATTTTCTTTTTCATTGGGCCCTAGCCAATCTCCCATCAGCCCAACAAAATGATCTGCCCATCATACCTTTTCTTCTCCATAAAAACTTTCCTAACTCTTTCCCCTGCACTTTTTCAGTTCGCAAGTTCCTGTCTACATTTAGCTTCCACTTTGAAACTTCAGTACACAGTCTTTTCTGTAGCCTGTAACAATGGAGCGTAGCACCTTAGCTTCTCCTCTCTCCATCAAACTCATACCGTACTTCACGAGAAACATAACCGTACCTCATGCCCACCCTTCATGCAAGCAATGCCTAGCAGCTTATACCCTACCCAACTTCGCTACCCAGTATTTCTTTTTCTTCCGAATGCAAAATGCGTGCCCAGTACCACCCCATTATTCCTAGCCGTGCTCCTCTCAACATACAAAAGTATATAACCACCTGTCTGATCATTTCTTTAGCCCTCAACACTGTTCCCTCTTCCCTTAATTCTCAACAACGCTCAAAGTAATATGCGACTTCCTCACCAACAACAATACACGCACCTATACACCACACGCACTTCTCATTGGCTCTTCAACACTTCCCATACTCTACACATGCTCCATAAACTCCATCACAAACGATGCCAGTCCTCCTCCTCCTACCTGGTTTCAATACTCCACGCACTCAGCTCTAATCCCCTCCTGTACAAACTCCTTCACACACTAGTACACTTCCACAAACATGAAACTAATGCCATTCCATCAACTCACTCTCGTGCCTCACCCTCGCTTAGTAAGGAAGTTGCGACACAAACCAACTTAAATACTCCTCAAACTTTGCTGCTAGGTGTGCGAGTTCATGTCGAACCCGAATACAAAACGCAAGACCAGTAGTTGCGCTCCTAGTTTCCATTTCCTACACCCGGTAAAACTACCCGTCCCATTACACTACAGCAACTTCGACTCCTCCCCTCCGGCCAACGCTATGATGAACCAACACAGACTCAAACCGCCATTCACCAGTAAGTATCAACAAGGAAACAAGCACCCCCCCCCCCTTTGGCATTTACACTCACACGCACAACTCTGTACGTCAGTATACATATATATATTTGTGGAGTTATAATTTAAAATCTTGTTTGATTTTCTTTTCTAAGTCTCGATGTTTTCCTGAGAAGAAGAAGAGAAGCGGCAGCGCATTCTCTTCGAGCAGAGAGAAAATTGAATTCGGTTAAAGGTTATTAAGGTGTATTTACATAGTAGGTTTTACTTAGTTGTGAAGGCATAAACAGTAGCTCAAGGGGACAAGGAGAAGACAGGACGTGGTGTGAGAAGTGAGTGATGCGTGAGGGTACGGGGAAGGAGTAAAATATTCAAATACTTCATAGCGAAGTAAAGCTTTAAGTTATGTTTAGTATTCCTATTTTATATCTATACTTAGGAAATCATATAAGTCGGTGTGACTTCTATTAGTCTGCGAGAAAGGTTGCCAATTCAGCTTGTACCACGTTCATATTATAGTATACGCACGGGTTGATTATGTTGCAGCTGCTTTGTATTTGCATATTCCAGTCCGGTTGCACTACATTCATTTTATCTATTTAAAAATTTCATTAATATATGAGCTGCTTCAGACAGAAATAAATACACCATTGTAATCATCGATGTGCCAGTATCCCAAAAATATAATAATATCGGTAGGTGGTCTTATATTTTGAAACTTCAAAATGTTGATTACAAGGTATAAAATTCTTCAAATATAAAGTCGCTTATTAAATTAATTAAAAATTACCATAAAATTCTAAAAATTAAATTATCACTACTTCCCAAAAGAACCTTGTTCAAATTCAAACCCGATCTCTAGTTATATCGAATAATCTGTTACCGTCGATATACGATTCTATAGAGACTATTTTAAAATTTGATTTGGACATATCTAAAAATCTACACGACGAAATCTTAATTTTTCTCTTCCACTAGAAAGATATACTCCACCAGCTCCACACGTTTCTTGTTTCACAGAGAATCCGATTTTAAACGAACTCTGTACATTCAATTGAAGTTCAAATCGCCAAATCGCGAACTACCGCGCCATTTCGAGCTCGATTAAAATTATATTATAATTATACGTTCAAACTGTCGTTCAAATAATA
The DNA here is from genome assembly GCA_030737875.1 of Allium sativum. NCBI lineage: Eukaryota > Viridiplantae > Streptophyta > Magnoliopsida > Asparagales > Amaryllidaceae > Allium > Allium sativum. The sequence continues at coordinate 1,004,142,951 of CM060920.1, forward strand.
TATTCGTTATTCTAATTCAATTCAAAACTGAATTATATATATTGAATTGCCCAATTCACATCATATCACTATTTCCGCCAATTCTGATTATTTCAGAATTAAATATATATTATTTAATTATTATTTTAATTAAATATTCACCATTATTTAATTCCACGACCATTAAATTCTCTAAACCACTATTTAAATAATTAAATTAATTAATTATTATACCCCTGGAAATGCGGGTCATTACAATATGCATATACTTCTTGGTATAAATATCCAAGTAATTATATATATTACATATCATGAAAAATATTATATATATTATATGTATCTGAACAAGCAATTATGTTTTGTATGTAATTTTGGATATTTTCCATTATTGCTGTATTTTCAAGTATCTTTAATTTATGGGTTAATTTAGTTGAATTCATTTAATTGAAGTTTTCTTTGCTGCATAATATCATCAATTCTTATGATGTATCTTGAGTTGTAAATGGGTTTGCAAAACGTTGATATAGGGACAAAATACAGGAGAGAACAGTGATGTTTACATGTGAATTTGGAGGAAATTAAAAAAATAAAACAAGGACAACTAATTCTTCGACTAACCCATTTGGTCAGGAAGTCATATCCTATTGTGTAAATGTGTGTGCGCGAACAACTCACGCTTGCTCTTCCATGTATTGCATTCCCAAAGTGAATGCTTATAACAGTTTCCTTGTGCAGCTCAATCTTTCACTCACACACATTGTCCAGGTGCTACTGATAATCCCAAACAAAAGTTATTAGGAGTGTCCTGTACGCAACGACAGTTTGGCTCTGATGTCATAAATCCCGCAGATATGCATCTTATTAATGAACCAAGTGCTTATCTTGATTCAAAGCTGGCTATTGTTGCTTCAAGGGTCAGTTATTACAAGGTTTCTTCAGGCAAAGAAAACTGCTTTTATAGTTGAAAAACGTATAAAAGTTAGAATAATTGCTTTTGATCTTTAATGCAGTGCTTAAAAAGTAAGATTTTTGTCTTTGTGCCATTTTATAAGTTTATATTAGTTGGCATGTTCACTTTTATACTATGAAGACTTTTTTTTTTTTTTTTTTTTTTTTTTTGGGAAACTAGTGTACTGTGAAGTTTATTTCAGATTGCCCCGTGGTTTTATTTTTTAAGCATATTGTCCTTTAATTTCATTTAACATTTCACTAGACAAAAACGTATCAATGAAATTGTATTCTGCAAAATCCAAAGTCTACGATGATATGAAAATTACCGCACATGATAATTATATATTTAGCGACATTTATCAACATGAGCGAAACTCAGATATGGAAAAACACCTAGCATGTATCTAATATTCCTCCTTTTTTATTAGGGTTCACCAAAGAGTTGGTAAAAGCATTGTAATAGTTTAGTACATCCTCATAAATTGATGGGGCACATTTCGTACCATGTTTCTACCAGTAGGATAGGAAGTAGCCATCTGAGCTATGAAAGTTATGCAACAATTTGCTTCTAAAATGGAGATCTATCTTCTTTTTTTAACTTTAGAGCATTTTATATTGTGTGAAATCCTATAGGATATTAATTGATTTTGCACAGGTATGATTCTTTACTTTATCGATTATTTCATGTCAAATCATTTTTGCCTTAGTCAAAAGAAGCATGCATATCATAAACTAATATTATCAATATGAGACATAAGTAATAAGTTTCATATGTATCCAGGGCCGATCTGAGCATACTGGTTGTTCTGGTCAAATATGAAAAGAAATTGTTTTTGTTGTTCCATTATACAATCAAGGGTGGAACCAGGAATTAACAAAGGGGTGGGCTGGTTTTTTAATTTTAATTTTAATTTTTTAGTTAAAGTGTTTTCAATATTATTACTATAAGACATACATAAAAAGTGGAAGAAAATGCTTAATAGCAAGCATCAATATCAGATATCTCGTTTTAGTAATTTAATTTACCCAAACAAAGTTTAAAGTGAAGCAAGTTACAAGGTCATCTAACCAAAATTTACCTAAATTATTCAAACAAATTACAGCAAACCAATTAGTAATGTCATCTAATCAAAGTTTGTCTAATTAACATCAATGAGCAACATCAACTTGTTGTAATCTACTCAAAGCAAAAATAAAAATAAAAATCCAACACAGTAAACACATCCGAAATTCGTACTTAACATAAAAAGAAAATCAATGTAATAGCATTTACTGTTCCCACTCAAAAAACAAAAAAAGCAAATCAAACCTAAATTTCTCAAGCTTACACAAAACAAGATCGGCCAATTCCATTTTAAACTTCAGGAAGAAGGAACTAGAGTGAACTTCGCCAATTCCGCACAACAACATCGTCAGAACTGAACTTCTACTTGCATTTTTATAAGCAAACTTCTCTATAATCTCTTCATAATTAAGCAAATCTAAGTATTCATTTTCGATTGAAAACGTAGTTAGTCCACTTAGTCTTCTTGTGACATAGTAGTTCGAAGGTATGCTTTTATCAATTTCAATTTTGAAAAGCTCGTTTTACTGAAGCAATCGCAACGGTGATAGTCATCGAAATTCGATAAACAACCCAAACATTGAGAAATCCACTTACATCTCTATAAGACCTTAAATTTTTTAAGAACACCAACTAATTTCGATAAGCAACCCAAACATTGAGAAATCCACTTACATCTCTATAAGACCTTAAAATTTTTAAGAACACCAACTAATTTCGATAAGCAACCCAAACATTGAGAAATCCACTTACATCTCTATAAGACCTTAAAATTTTTAAGAACACCAACTAATGTGATCACTTACAGCGGTAGAATTTCTTTTAATTGTTGAAGCTTATAGAACAAGAGTGCGATTTTGTTCACATCTTTTAAGGGATGTGAACAAAACACTCGGTCTCCATTGGTGGAAATCAGGGGGGTCCATATGGGTCCCTCTGATTTCCACCAATCAGGGTGGAGTGTTTTGTTCACATCCCTAAAAAGGATGTGAACAAAATCCTATTTTATAGAACAATCCATTACCACAAATATCTTGCACTTGTCATCATTAAGAAATTTGAATTTCAAATTTTACAAAAAAGCAAATACTTCTTCACAATGTTTAGTTGGTCAAATCAGTCTGTGAAGTCAATTGCTCAGTATTGCTATTATATCATTCAAACTCAAATGAATGGTGCAGGAAACCAACCTACACAAACAGCTTCCTCATTGCTCAACAAGTGGAGTTCTCTGTAGTATTTTAGGTAAAAAATATTTTGAAATTTCTATGATGTGGGACAACAAAGTACTCTCACTAATAGAATACTCATAATGATCCTATATGTAGAAAGACTGGATTTGACCCAGGATTAAATGCCATCTCGATTTGAATATATGACGGCGTTGTTTGAAAAGTTGAGTACTGCAGTTCATTCATAGCATTCTGCTCCATATCAGCGTCCATGGTAATCACTCTTCATAACTAATTTATAGTGAGGTGTTGCACCTTCAGGATGCTATATAATTTGATCGCTAATTGTGTGAGGTTGAAATTGATACATGGATGATGTTATAGATTCTGCCATCAAATATCTTTTTCACCATTATAAAAGATGTATTTTATTCTTTTCTTATTTGTGTGTTATATTTCATGAAATTTTATTAAAACTTTCATTCCTTTATAATGCTGATTGTTTAAAACTGAACATTGATTATTGGATGCTAGGTACGGAAACTGTCATTTATCTAGTTTTATAAAGTTTTGAATGAGAACTCTTTTATAAAAGTAAAAAACAATTATGACTACATTGAATGCTGATTGTTAAATGTTGAATATGAGATGATTGTTTGCTTGCAATTCTGAAAAAATCTTTGGAAGAATTGTACAAGTTTGGAAGAGCAATTCTTGGTTGCAATTGAGAATCGTGAGTACCCAGGTGCCAAAAGTGACCGAGTGACTGCAAATTATCATATCTGGAATGAAAATTCCAATGAAAAATAAAGGGTAAATAATTTGCAAATGTCAATAAAAGTGGAAAGAAGAAAAGTTAATATATAACCAACTAGTGGGTATCTGGTCGAGATTGATATTGATTTCAGGGTTTGCTATAGCAAGCTTCGTTGGTAGAAACTGTAGAGATAACTCACATTTACTTCACATTTTTAGACTGCTCAAACATAACTAGTACGTATCTTATATTCCTCCTTTTGGGTTTAGCATTGCAATAGTATCTAATAATAAATCTATGCTGTGTAGTGTGTACATCTTCTTCTTTTAATTCCTTTTAGATGTTTGCAGGAATCTAATATTAAATCTATGCTGTGTACTTCTCTGTGAACCTGGGAATAACAATATAATGTTCACAGTAAATGCTAAATAATTATAGTGGGCCACAATAGTTAATTTTGGATTTTGTGGAAATGATATATAGTACGTACTCATAGCTAAAGGACTTATGAATCAATGTGTATGTAAAGAGCTTTTTATTTTGATATAAAATTTTGTCTCATGTTTTTACTTGAAAATGAGTTGGAATGGGATAGGATAATTTTTTAGTTTAGTGCGCAGTCTATTTTGAACATTTTATATGGTGTGAAATCCTATAGGACATGGATTGATTTTGCCCACGTTTGATTCTTTATTTTATCAATTGTCTCATGTCACGGTTACTTTTGCTTTGAGTAAAAAGAAATACGCTTATGATTAGCTAGTATTATCCATGTGAGACATAAGTTTCATGTGTTACCAGCTATCAATGAATAACCGAAAAATATGAAATCCATCTGCATTTACGTCGGAAAAAGGGTTAAATATTTGATACTCGGAATAACAGATGTGGATGCAGATATAAGCACGTCTGAATCAAAAAATTATCCGTTTTTTTTTTTATATTTTTTTTTATGATTATAGTTTAATTTATGTGCATTTTGACATAATGAAATATGTTAATTTATTATTTTGATAATTTGAAAGTCTATATTATACACACTAAATGCATATTAATTGCTCAAAATTATATATTTTCATCATATTTATTAATTTTTAGCACTTTAGTAATCATTTGGATGAAAAAGCTTGGTGCTAAACTACAATTTCCAATTTATTTTCTTTCATTATCGACTGTCAGCGAAACAGATAATTATACAATATCCGTCTGAATCCGCGGATACGGATATCCGATATCCAAAAATGATTTCAAATGTGGATGCGAATATGACACTATCCGCATCCGAAAGCATCCGTCGACAACCCTACACATGTATGTACGAGCATAGTCCGGGCCCCCTCGTTTTTTATATACCTTAAATCTCATCTAATTACAATGACACATGTTGCAAACCAAATAATGTAGTTGTCCGAGACTAAATAAAATGGTTTCTATTTCGTTGACAGAGAAGAGAGAGAAAATATATTATTTTAATTAAAACAATGGTTGAAATCAAATGTGAGGTGTTGCGAAAGTAAGGAAAGTCGTTCCTTACCTATGTATCTGTGAATGTATTTTTGAGAAAAACATTCAGTGACACTCAATTTTTTAGTACTTCTTGTACTCTTCGATTTCCACTATATAATCCGATTTAAATAATAACATACTATTGAGACAAACACAGTGTTATTATTTAAAACAAATAGCATCCTGAAAATTATGAGCTACAAAGATGCTGCAAAATAGCAGTATCGTTGAGTGTTCATATGTACATGCCCGCACACACACAGAGGGTGTGCCGAGGTGTATATATGGAAAATTCATTTTAGTCAGTAATGTCAAAAGTGTGATACGAGATATTTTAATCATTGGATGATATCGTCCAAGAAAGCTTCTAGTTCTATTTAAAGTCCTTTTTTCAAGAAAATTTGGATCAATGGCAACGACATTAATTATATGACAAATAATTTTGGATTCTATAGAAATTCATTTAATAAGGGTGTTACTATTTACACTCGGATTTCCACTTCCGGCCATCACACCCCGTTCGGCTGTTCACCGTAACATAGTAGTCCGAAGGTATGCTTTTGTCAATTTCAATTTTCAAAATTCATTTTCGTCAAAGCAACTGTAATGGTGATAGCCAATAAATTCGATAAGCAACCCAAACATTGAAAAATCTACTTACATCTCGAGAAGACCTTAAAAAATCAAGAACAACTGATGTGATCACTTGCAATGGTAGAATTTCTTTTAATTATCGAAGCTCATAGAACAACTAATTAACACAAACATCGTGCACTTCGTCGTGGGTTAAAAAAATTTCTAGGTTCATGCAATAGTCCTTCAAACTTCTCCTCATTAAGAAATTTGAATTTCAAATTTAACAAAAAACCAAAAGTTTCTTCATAATGTTTAATTGGTCAAACCGGTCTCTAAGCGAAGTTAAAGCTTGATCGATTATATGTAGCAAATAATTAACTCTGAAATTCTCTTTTGGTGATTGTCTATCATCGTTCTTTACAATATTTTCATTAAATTGTTTTTTTCTATTTAAAGTCCTTTTTTCAAGAAAATTTGGATCAATGGCAACGTCATTAATTATATGACAAATAATTTTGGATTCATTATAAATTCATTTAATAAGGGTGTTACTATTTGCACCTGGATTTCCACTTCCGGTCATCACACCCTGTTCGGTTGTTCACCGCCGAACGATATTTTGTGAAAATGAACCGTTCTACGGCCGAACAACGCGAAGGTTGTTCGACCGTTCACCACCAAACATATTTTTGTGGTGATCTGAAGTGGAAATCGGGTGCAAATAGTCGCACTTTTTAGAAATATGACAAATGAAATCTAGCCTATCAAATAATAATTACATCTTCTTGCAACGACCTTATGTTCATAAGTAGAAATTCATTTAAAAATTACATACACACATCTCCTTGGACAAATGTTATGGAAGTAAATTAAATTTTTCCAGCAAAATACAACTAAAAGAGGAATGAGTTCTATCAAACATCAATTGTATCTTCTTGCAACCAGCTTAGATTTATGAGTGGAAATTCTTCAAAAAATTACATACACAATGAATAAATGTTATAGTAAAATATACAATAGCAAGACGAGTGGGTTGGTTGAAAACCACAAGTTTTACTAATTGATTGAAACTAACAGTTTAGTATTAACTACTTGATTACATTTGTAGGTGGGGGGAAGGGTATGCTACTTCAGGTTTTTACATAAAGGGGGAAAAACAACCTACACAAGCAACTTCCATATAGCTTGAGACGTCTTCCTTATTTCAAGGTAAAAGAGTAAGGGAAAAAATTTATAAGGACAAATTAATTAAATATTTTATCCATAAGGACAACACATTTTTATTTTTTCCAAAAGGACAACTAATAGCCCCGCCCAACATAAACTCTTTATTCAATTGTTTTTTCCTGATTGTTTTAATCTTTTTTTTTCCTCTGTCGTAAAATAAAAATGACAAACGAATCGCGATCAAAACAATCTCCGCCTGCGGAGTACCCTAATTTAGATGAAAACCCTAGCATCACTACTCACAGCGATCTAATGGAAAAGATAGTGGAAAAAATATGGAAACCCTAGTTGAAGCTACCGAAATTTCACAAGCCGAAGTCGAAACCCTAGGTAATGAAAATCAATAAATAATTGATGGTCAGAATCAAATTGAGAATCAAGTAATGGAGAAAATCGGAATAGACATCAGAAATGATACTGTTGATAGCCAATTTGTTGATCAAAGAGAAAATAACGGAAAAAATGATACTATTAATGAAGAAACAGAGGAACGAAGTATGGTAGAGAAGCAGACTGATACAATTGATGGTAAAAATGATGAAGAAGTGCAGTTGGAAAAGAAAAAATGATACTATTAACAATGGAAATGAAGAACAAGGGAAATTTGGAATAGAAAGTGATATTTTGGATGTCAAAAATGTTGGAAAAAAAAAGTGAGCAAAAGCGATAGAGTGATAAGTAAGGAGACACGTTCGAAAATGTTTAATGATTCAAAATTTGTAACAGAAAAGTCAAAGAAGAAAAGAAGAGTGGATAAAAATAAGGTAATTGATATTCATAGTAAGAAAATTTAGTAATGTTTGTTTATATTGTCTAACATTAATGGTTAAATTGTGCAGGATAACGAAGAAGGAAAAGGAAAAAACAATTGAAGCTAAGGATGCTGGAAACATTGAAAAAAATTCTATAAGTTAAAAATGATAACTTCAATGATATAAAACTGATAACTTGAATAGAGCTAAGTAATGAAAATGATACTCTCAATGCATTAAAACTGATACTTTGACTCCAGAAACTGATTTGTAATTTGATATTAAAATGATTCCCACTCAGTTCACAAGTAAAAACAAATACATTAAATATTGAAAAACTGCTAATGAAATTTGTAAATATAATTATTAATTAGATTACTGTTTTTTTAATGCATTATATTGAATTGTGACACTCATAATTATTATTCTGTTAATTAATGTATTTTTATTTGTTAACTAGGATGATGATTTTGTCAATCCAAGGCTAAGAGAAATCAAATCGGGTATATTAGTAGAGAGTAGAGAAGAGTTAGTTGTAGATGACAAAACCAAACGTGAAACGGCTTACAGATGCGGTTTGCAAGCATCTTACAAAATGGTAAGCATGATAAGAGAGAAGAAAGCGTTGACAAATAAACAAATTGAAATTTTGATAACGAACGTCATTTTATAATTTCTTTTGTGGTTTTTTAGAAAAAGATTTAATTGATAGAGTGCAAGAAAAAAGCAGAGAATTTGGATGTAGTGTATTCTTGGTACTCAGTGGAGGAAGATTCTTTTCTGTTTGGTGAAAGTAGAATGAAAATTTGTCCAGAAGATATAAGTTTATTATTCTACAAGCCTTTGGAAGGTCCTGATACAGACAACACACAGAAAATGACTAGTAGAACTATACCAGCTGAGTGCAAGGAATTCATCTCAAGAAACTTTGGAAAAGCGGCTGTCATTATAAGGAATTAAATAGAAAAAATAATTAAAGACGAAATAGGGAAGAAAAAGAAGCAGTTTGAAGAAGACTTGCCACTCCTTCTTATTATATTAATACTTCTTACCTTTTTCTTTCCCAATAACCAACAGAAATTTAGATGGGGTTTTATTTTGTTCATCGTGGATGTGAAGAAGATGAATCCAGTTTCATGGCCGAAAACTATTCATTCAAGTTTTATAAAGTTTTTAAAAAGTTACATAAATAATCCGAGGGATATGGTCGGTTGTCTGATGCTTCCTTTGGTAAAAAAAAATTCTGTATTTTTACTGTATATGTAATCATAAATTAAAGAATTCAGTTATAACTTTGGTTTTTCTGTATATGCAGTATGTGATGTGCGAGAAGATATCTCTAATGCAAAGAAGAAACTTTGAGAACAAAATCCCATGATTTGCGAGGTGGGATCTGATGAAATTAAAGACCATAGCAAAGAAAAAATTTGTGGACATGTTCAAGCCTAGACAGGTACAATTCTCAGCATGTCACTTTTAATCTCTTGCATGTATCGATTTAATAAGTTATTTTTATGTTTCAATTATTGGTTATCATTTCTATGTCTTTGTAGGGTTCATTTTTGTGTTGTTAACGTGTGTAGAAATCTTTTGGTATCAGTTTTATAATTTGTTAGGGGCTAGTTTAATTTTTTCTCATCTTCAAAGTCCATGGGTATCTGTTTTTGTATACTGCAGTTATCAGTTTTGTTTTATATTTTTAACTTTAGTTTCTGGGTAGCATTTTATATTTATTGTAGGTTTCAGTTTTTTAATTCTTACCACTATACAATTTGTAGTTATCATTTTTTTGAATTGTAGTTATCAGTTTCTTATATTTCTTTAGTTCACAAGATTTCTCCACAAATTTAAATTATTGACAAAAAGATTGTTGTCAGTTCATTATTTTATCATCCAATTTAGTGATTAAACTCTTGCATGTAATGATTTAATGTTTTATTCTTTCTGATTTAATATGCTAAGTATTTATCATCTTCATATTCTATGGGTGTCAATTTTTGTAAAATGCAATTATTAGTTTTGTTTTACAAATATATATATTCAATTTCTGGTTATCACTTTTTATATATTGTAGGTATCAGTTTTTGACTTTTTTTCCACTGTACAGTTTGTAGTTATCATTTTCTTACTGTTGTAGTTATTAGTTTATACAATTTGTTTGCTGACAGCACTTCTGCACAAATACAAATTACTGAAGAAAAATAATAATATCAATTCAGTAATTTCCATCCAATTCAGCAATGTATCAATATGAAAATTGGTTCATATAATGTGTAAACATTTACAGATAAAGGATATAGCAAATATTGAGTTGCACGACGATGTTCTTTTAGAGAATAAGGAAAGTTTGGCAAGAAGATCTACAACAAAAGGAAAAGCTGCACAAACTAAAAAAAGAAAGCGTGGTCAGCGGGTAGAAGAAGTGGAAAAAGTTGATAAAGACGTGGAAAATAGAGTTCTGAACTATCGCATCATAGAAACTGAGAAAGAAAACAAAGAACTAAAAAGGAAGTGGAAGGAAGAAAGAAATTTGAGAAGAAAAGCAGAAGAGGAGCTATGCAGACTTAAACAACAGATGAAAGAGCATAAAGCTGACATTGAACATGAGAAAATGGATGACGGAGTTGATTTAGAAGCGACTATGATTGATTCACAAAATGTTGAAAACATGGAGAATAATGAAATAACTAAAAATGAGTTGAATAATGAGTATGCAGACCATGGTAAAATGATGGACAACATTATGAATGATGATGAAAATTCTTCTAGACAAAAAAAACAAGTCACTTGGAAAAGAAAATGAAATAATGCCGATCATGGTTACTGATAATGTCATTGATAGTGGTAGAATAGAAAAGGGTGTACAATCAATTGAAGACATCGATCCTCCGAACTTTAGTCTCAATATGACTGCAGAAATTTCAAAGTTAAAAGTTGATGAAGAAAATTGCAAAAAAAAAAAAAAAAAAAAAAAAAAAAAAAAAAAACAGTAAAAAAAAGAGTTAAAAAATCAGTTATTAAGCCAACAAGTGCTAAACCACCTTCTTACATACTGAGAATGAGAGCAAGAAGAAGAACACAAAAAAGGAACGAGGAGTATGAATATTTTCTAAAAGCAAGGAAGAAAGCACTAGAAACACAAATGAAGGTTCATGCGAAGGAAAAGAGGAAGAACTTCAACTTTCTTTGATTCGATTAGATGAAGAAAAATATGGAAAAAAGCAGATAAATGAAGATGACAGAGAGCAAGATCAAACTGTAAAACCAGTAGAGCCAATAAATGTTGAAGAACCTTCATGGCAAGACTTACACCTATTGAAATACAAAATGGTGACAAAACATCTAAATGATGAGGAAGGAAGGATTGTAAGGAAATTTTATTCAATGTCAATAGCCGAAGAAAAGTAAGTATAATATTTTCATATGTACCTGTAGAACGTACTATATTAAATGTTTGACTTTTAAATAATTAATAGTCCAGTCGCTTAGCGAGATGATGATCGGGCAAGGGGAGGATGTATTATTACGAAAGATATGCTGATGGAAATGCTGCGAGGTTCATTAACAGATGGCCAGGTAAACATATTTAACAAAATTTAGTAATGATAACCATGTAAATTAAAAAATGATAACCAAAATTGATATTTTTTAGGTGATAAATATAATGAATAGGATACTGATACCTAAGAAAATGTCAAAATGATACTGAGAAACTGTAACATATTGATTCAAAATGTGTCGTACTAAAACTGATACTTTTATAGACATAAAACTGCTAATTAGTTATTCTATTTAAAAAAATGATAGTGTAAATTATAAAAAACTATAACATATTAATTGGAAGTAATATTAAATTGATACAGTAAACATGATAAAAACATATCTATCAATAATAAACACAAAACCTGGTGTATGCCATTTTATAACATGATAATTTAGTTTATGTAATATATTGTTTTCATTTTGTAATCAGATTATCGACTGGTGCAGCCTTAAATGTGATTTAGTAGAAAACAATTATGCAATGTCTACACTGATGACAGTAAGTTCAGTTACAATTTTTAAAAAGTGTTGTTTCTATTATTCATGTCCTTAATACTTATTCAAATAATATTTGAACTGCACAGCAAGGCATTATGGAAGGAAGGAGTTCAATTATTACAAGTTTGGTTACTCCTTTCTTAAAAGAATCAGCGTTGAACAATTTTACAGAAACGATCTACTTCCCAATACATTTTAACAATCATTGGACGTTGTTGACATTAGCATATCCAAACATGCAATGGGCGCACTATGATTCTTTAAGACCAAGAAGATCAACCAAAGTAAATGATCTTCATTTAGGGGAAGCATATGAAGTGGTAAGGGAAACTGTAATGTCTTTATTTTCTGTAATGTTGAACTAAAGTATGTTCATTACAACGAAATAAAGTTGAACAAATTCTGCAACAACTTTGGATCGAGAATAAAATTAAAGATAAGAAGATTGAAGAAGGAGAAAATTTTCAAGGTCCATGCGCACAGCAGCATTCAGACAGGTAAATTTATCTTTGTTTATTTTTTAGGTGAATCAAAAGTAGTATCAGTTTCTACTGATAATTGATTGTAACCGACAGAAATCAGCATTCATTTCACAAGAAAATTAACTGAATTTTCTACTTTATTTTTTCTAAACATCATTACTTTTAGTTCATACAGAGTGGACTGTGGGATATTCGTCAACATAAATATGATATCGGACAACGGAGCTGAAATTTCGTTGAAGGTCACAAAAGAGAACATGGATAAAATAAGAGCACTGATTGTGCGTGAAATCATAACCAATTATGCTTGCTGCTGGAATTTGGTTAGATTCATTACTGGACTGAGCAAAAAGATGGAAAAAAAAATGATTGAAAAAAATGACTAAAACAGTGTCGTCTATTGTATTTGATTTGAGAACAATGTTTTTTATTTTAGATTTAAATTTAAGCAGCTGATAATGTTTTGAACTTCAGTAATGACTGGATTGATGTGTGAAATACTAATGTTGGTTATGTACATAAAGGTGAATTTTCATATTGATTCATTGCTGAATTGCATGGGAAATTACTGAATTGATATCAATTTTTTTTCCAGTAATTTGTATTTGTGCAGAAGTGTTGTGAGCAAACAAAATGTATAAAACTGATAACTACAACTGTAAGAAAATGATAACTACAAACTGTACAGTGGAAAAAAAATCAAAAACTGATACCTACAATTTATAAAAAGTGATAACCAGAAACTGAATATATATTTGTAAAACAAAACTGACAACTGCATTTTACAAAAACAGATACCCATAGTATATAAAGATGATAAATACTTAGCACATTAAATCAGAAAGAATAAAACATTAAATCATTACATGCAAGAGTTTAATCACTAAATTGGATGATAAAATAATAAACTGACAATAATTTTTTTATCAGTAATTTGTATTTGTGGAGAAATCTTGTGAACTAAAGAAAAATAAGAAACTGATAACTACAATTCAAAAAAAGATAACAATAAACTGTATAGTGGTAAGAATTAAAAAACTGATACCTACAATAAATAAAAAATGATAACCAGAAACTGAAGTTAAAAATGTAAAACAAAACTGATAACTGCAGTATACAAAAACAGATACACATGGACTTAGAAGATGAGAAATAAATTAAACTTTCCCCTAACAAATTATAAAACTGATACCAAAAAAATTCTACACATGTTAATAATACAAAAATGAAGCCTACAATGTAACACCCCACACCCGCTATGGTCACTCACTAAGGGAATGCCATAGCATCGGTGGAGCATTTTAGTGAATATAGAACAGAAAAATTACACCAAGACAGATATAAATAGTACTTGAAATTTAAAACATCATCTCATAACAGCGGAAATAAACATGTCTGGTTACATGATAAAACCACGATAAAAGTCAAGTACAATATCCGTCAAAATAAAGAGGTACATAATCCCACTCTCTCATACAATAGCCATAACAAAAAGAAAAGATAACTGGAGCTTTACATCTATCCAAGCTCCTAAAGACTGGAACTGCGATCTGATCAAGCTCCACTACTGCTAGGATCCACCGTAGGACCTGAGGGTTGGGAAAAAGATAGAAACAACGGGGTCAGACATAAGTCTGAGCGAGTCCTATAACTTTAACAATACAATCATTAAAGTAACCAGAGAAGACATAAACTTGACCTACGGTAATATCTGGGGATGAATGGCTACACTAAGCAGCTTGGTAGACTTAGGATAAACTAAGCTAACCGTAAGGACGCATCTACCCACCCAAGGATAATTACTAACTGCACCACACCAGTCATTCCTACTTAAAGGTTGATCCCTCCAACGACTTAGAAAATTTCCCCTGTAGTTTCGTGTACTCCTAGCCCACTACATAGGTGCCGTCTGCCCCTATCTCCCACTAGGTGTACTCAGTAATTCTTACCCAGTAGTTTCGTGTACCCCTACATAGGTGCCGTCTGCCCCTATCTTTATTCGGTGTATCCACTACTCCCCATCGATCGGCTCCCTACCGTAGATACCCGTGCTGGTCCCACAGTGGGGTGTATCACTCCCCTAAAGTGGCTACCCAATACTATCAACGGTGCACGGCTTTATATCTACACGATGCAACAACGGCTTATCTACCAGCCCGGGCCCACACACGCATATGAAACCCGTTGGACTTGCGTTGTCACCGCTAACCCGTTTTGGCCTCTTATAATCAAGCCCAATATGCGTGTCCCGTCACTCGACATGGGTCGAGCCCACAAAGATACGTTTGGGATATTGGTTGAAATGGGCCCCCACAAGCTACCCACCTAAGCTTGTCACAGATCTAGTGTATCCCACTTAACCCTTTAATCATGTTTAATTACATGTTTCCACTTAGTTAAGTATTCTAATCGTATTTTCTATTGCCACCCAAGGCAACCCACTAGATTCCACATGCCACCCAAGGCAACCACTAAATTTCCACATGCCACCCAAGGCACCCACTTAACCCCTCATGTCCCATTACATGCTAATATGGTTAAGTGTTTCTTAATTAATTAAGACCGTGATCCCCCATAAAGACCTCCCACATTAGACTGGCTGTTATGACCGCCTGGTTAAGCCGGTAGGGTCCGGGCAGTCTTACGTCATAACAGAGTCTAACCTCATGTCTTTACCTTAATCACGTATTTAATTTATGGCTAAGACCTCTCACATTGGGCTGACATTTGTAGCAACTGGTTAAGCCGGTCGGGTCCGGGCAGTTTTACACTACAAATGAGTCCAACCTCGTGTCTTAGTCGATTAATTACACCTAATTAATCACCCCCATATTAATTATCCCTAATTAATATCAAGTTTTCCATAACATGGGTAGACCTAACTCAATAGGTAAATTCCCATGGGGTAGACCTAACTCAATAGGTAAATTCCCACTTATGGTAATTTATTTTTATGGTATGCTTAATCATACCCAATCATACATTTATTAACATATTTACCAACCCCATCGTTCCCCACGTAAATCGTTCTCATTTCATGACATAATAAAGGGGAAGATCCATCACAAATATCATGGGTTTAGCATATAACTTTGTCATGGGTTAAGAGGATGTCAACATATATATGAACATATATTAACCCAACTACATTTAACCCAACTTGCATATTATCATACACATGATTTTCATAACATGTTGCATATGAGCTTGCATATTATCATACACATATCTTGCATAACATGTTGAACTTGTATATAAGCATTTTCATAACTTGCATAACATGTTAAACATGCATTTAAGCATACACATAACTTGCATAAGCATTCACATACTTGCATAAGCATTCACATACTCGCATAAGCATTCACATACTTGCATAAGCATGCATAACTTGCATATCACATTAAACTTGCATTTAAGCATATACATAACTTGCATAAGCATCCATATACTTGCATAAGCATGCATAACTTGCATATCACATTAAACTTGCATTTAGGCATATACATAACTAGCATATGAACTTGCATATCTCACTTTGTTAAACATGCATAAACCCACTTGTTAAATATGCATAAACCCACTTGTTAAACATGCATAAACCAACTTATTAAGCATGCATAAACCAACTTATCAAAACATGCATAAACATGGAAAAACATAGAGTAGTATATCATTATAAATGATTCAAACTCACTAATCCGCATTTAAGACCATAAGTCTCATTACACCCAATCTACTTACTTTAACAATTGATGTTAAAGTGATAGAAACTCACCAAAACCAAGATTAGCAAACTTATGAAGTGGGATTAGTTGCTAAATATGAAGATGGTGATGATTTGAGATTGATTAGAGAGGGATTAGCTTGCAACTTCCTTCTTAAATTAGTGGAGGCTCCTTCTAGGATTTAATTTGGCAGCATGAGGCCATCATTCCTATTTTTAGTATGGATTAGGGTAGGTTTAGGGTGTATTTATAGATTAGGAGAGTGTTTTAGGCCCTTAGATTAACCCTAAATTAGATTAGGTCCGTTAGATTTAGGAAATCTCTAGAACCCAGCCCAGCCCTAGCCAGAAAACCAGATCTGGTGCACCCAAGCACCCTGGTTCGACACGCCGTGTCGACAGGCAAGCCGACAGGCAAGTCGACACCCCTGTCGACAGGCCTGTCGACAGCCCTGTCGACATGCTTAGGGCGGGAATCTTCCCGCCTGGCCCCGCTGGTTCTAATTTAAAATCTAAATTTAAATTTCTAAATTTAAATTTCTAAATCTGTTTTTAGCTTTAAATTTTAGGGCAGGAATCTTCCCGCCTGGCCCCGCTGGTTCTAATTTAAAATCTAAATTTAAATTTCTAAATCTGTTTTTAGCTTTAAATTTTCTGCAAACTTCTTTGGGCCATAACCGGGCCATACGGACTCCGACTCTCGAAAACTCGGACTCTATTTCGCGTATTTTTCCGAGACGAACGCAATAACGCAGCCCGTTACCCCCAATTCCCACATCTGAGATTATTTATCCTGTAATTAGTGAATTTTAGTATTAACTAAAATTCGGGGTGTTACATTCTCCCCTCCTTAAAGGATTTCGTCCCCGAAATCTCTAAGCTAAGGAGAATGCATATCCTACCATCCAAACAACCATCTACTCAAATCATCAACCACGGGCATCCATTGTCCTTAAACATTTTCTAATGATGTATGAGCATATGCAAAAAGTGTGTGTATATGTTCCCTATCTAATGTATGAACATATGCAAACAATGATAGTGCCATGCATCCATTATGTATGCGAGAGAACCCTATCGACACATACAATATCTACATGAGTGCACAATCATTCACCAAAATGCATCATCCATGTGATAACACAACCATTATACATCCATAAATATATCTTTCTACACACAATTTTATGCAATATGCAATATGAAGTGACTGAGCCGATCTAGTGCCTAGAGTGTGTGTATATGCACCCACGAGCAACCACTAGCAAACACTTGCATCCACTTGCATCCATCAACCATAACATGTCTCAAACACATGTTTCAACCATAGGTTTACCCTATCTAAAGGTCAAAGGTACTAACGAGAGGACATACCGAAGATAAGATAAGTACTAGACAAGCGATAAAGGAGAAAGTAAAGACATACCCTCAAAAAGAAATGGGTACAATGAACGCATCTTCGCTTCCGTCTCCCAAGTTGCGTTGCTCTCATCTTCTCCCCATTGCACTTTGACTAGTTGAACCTCTCGATTCCTCAATTTCCTAGTCTCTGACCCAAGGATGTGAGTAGGAGCTCGTCGAATCGTCGCATCACGCTCTACCTCTACATCTCTAAGCAAGCTCGGCTCTACCACCTCTGCCGTCTCATGTAAGCACTTCCTCAGATGTGATACATGGAATACATCATGAACACCACTAAGTCTGTCGGGCAACTCCACCCTATATGCCATCCGTCCAATCCTTTCCTTAATAGGAAACGACCCAACAAACCTCGGTGCTAACTTCCCAACGGATCCAAAGCGAACAACATTTCTCAACGCAGATACCTTAACAAAAACCATATCCCCAACCTCAAACTCAAGATCCGTCCTTCTCTTGTCCGCATAAGATTTTTGCCTATCCTGCGCTGCTTTCATCCTTCTTCGAATCAAGTCAATCTTCTCAGAAGTCTCCCTAACCATATCAGGCCCAAGCAAGATCTTATCCGTAGATTCCCACCAACATGTAGGTGATCGACAAGGCCTTCCATAGAGAGCTTCGAAAGGAGCCATACCAATACTGGTCTGAAAGCTGTTATTATATGCGAACTCCACCAATGGAAGATGCTCTTCCCATGTACCTCCAAAATCTAAAATACAAAGCCTCAAAAGGTCTTCTAGAACACGATTCACCCTCTCAGTCTGGCCGTCTGTCTGAGGATGATATGCAGTGCTCAGACACAATTGAGTCCCCACTGCTTCTTGCAGACTTCTCCAGAACTCGCTAGTGAAGATAGGATCTCGATCACTCACTATGCTAGAGGGTACCCCATGCAATCGAACTATCTCTCGAAGATATACAGAAGCTAGCCATGGAGCGGTCCTCTTGCTCTTCACAGGAATGAAATGGGCGCTCTTAGTAAGTCTGTCTACCACCACCCAAATTCCTGTATTACCCTTCCTCGACCTGGGTAACCCGTCAATAAAATCCATCGAGACGCTATCCCACTTCCATTGCGGAACCTCCAATGGGTGAAGCAACCCACCTGGTTTCCTTTGCTCCGCCTTCACTTGCTGGCACACCAAACATCGAGCGACAGACTCGGCCACATCTTTCTTCATACCGGCCCAGAAGAAAACCCTCTTCATGTCTTGATACATCTTGTCCCCACCGGGATGAATGGTCATCCTAGAACGGTGTGCGTCATCAAGAATAGCCTTCCTCAAACCCTCGTCTTGCGGTACACAAAGTCTACCGTCTCTACGCAAGCACCCCCTATCGTCTAGGGTGTACCTACTCAAATGGCTGGACGACTCCCCCCTTATGAGCTTCTCTACTAACTCAACCAACTGTGGGTCGCCCCTCTGTGCTTCTCCAATCCGCCCCAAAAGAGTAGGTCTAACTTCCAAAGAAGCTAGCAAACCGGGTACATAGTCAACGGAAGGTCTGAAATCAAACATCGAGATAAATTTCAAGCTTCGTCGTTCCACGAACAATGGACTCAAGGACAACCTCTTCCTGCTCAAGGCGTCCGCCACCACGTTACCCTTGCCAGGGGTATACGCTATCTCGAAATCATAAGATGCTAAGAACTAAATCCACCTTTGCTGTCTTAAGTTTAAATCCTTCTGAGAGAATAAGTACTTCAATGATTTATGGTCAGTGAACAACTCGAATCTCTCACCAAGAAGATAATGGCGCCAAATCTTAAGCGCAAAAACAATAGCGGCCAGCTCTAGATCATGGGTAGGGTAATTTTTCTCATGTGCCCTCAACTGCCTTCCACCATAGGCTATTACCCTTCCCTCTTGCATTAAGACTGCGCCAAGTCCTGTCCCACAGGCATCGGTATAGACAACAAATGGCTTGCTCCCATCTGGCAACACTAAAACTGGAGCCGTGGTTAAAGCTCTCTTTAACCGTCGGAACGCATCATCACAATCTACGTCCCATGTGAAAACAAGATTCTTATTTGTTAAGCGGGTTAATGGGGCTGATATCTTCGCGAAGTCTTTAACAAACTTCCTATAATAACCCGCCAACCCCAAGAAACTTCTTACTTCGGTAGCATTCTTCGGAACCTTCCAATCCTGAATTGATACTACCTTCGCGGGATCCACAGCTATCCCTTCCTTGGAGACCACGTGCCCCAAGAACCGCACTTCCTTCCTCCAGAAGTGACATTTAGAGAATTTAGCCTTAAGGCTATGTGCTCGAAGAGTCTTCAACACCTCCCCAAGATGTAGGGCATGCTCTTCTTCACTCTTAGAAAATACTAAGATATCATCCACAAAGACCACCACAAATTTATTAAGGAACTCCCTGAACACCCTACTCATCAAATCAACAAAGTATGCAGGGGCGTTCGTCAACCCAAATGGCATCACCAGCCACTCATAGAAACCATCCGGAGTCCTAAAGGCAGTCTTGTCTATGCTGTCCTCAGCCACCCTCAACTGATGAAACCGCGTGGCTAAGTCCAACTGAGAAAATACTGAAGCGCCAACCAACTGATCGAAAAGATCATCAATCCTCGGCAATGGGTGTCTATTCTTCTTTGTGAGCTTGTTGAGTTCTCTATAGTCTACACAAAGTCTGAGGGACCCATCCGCCTTTGTAGCAAATACTACTGGAGCACCCCACTCCGATATGCTCCGTCTTATGAACCCCTTCTCAAGCAACTCCCCTACTTGCTTATGGAGTTCCCACCTCTCACGAGGAGCCATGTGGCGCACTGGTAAAGATACCGGTTTAGCATTATCCACCAGATATATTCGGAAGTCAATCTCCCGCTTCGGAGGTAAGCCCTTTACCTCCTCAAACACATCCGGATATTCCCGGACCACTCTAACAGATTGCAAACTCTCGACCGAAGCGTCAAGCGATTCAAGATAACTTAGCATAACCGAGTCCATGGGATTACAAGAAATCTCGAGAGTGTTACCCAAGCGGGTCATGAGCCTAACAACTCTCCTTTCGCAATCAAGAACGACAACATTACTGGATAACCAGTCCATGCCCAAAATCAACCCATAGCCCGTGAAGCCCAACACAAAAGCATCACATCTAAACTCAATGCTAAGTATAGAAATCTTCAAACCCAAACATATCATGGACAAATAAGTGGAGCCCCCAATTGGGTTTGAAACAACCAAGGGATCATCTACCAGACTGGTGTCTAAGTGCAGTGACTCAACTAATGATGATGAGATAAACGAATGCGATGCGCCTGAATCAAACAATGTACGGACAGGATGATCAAATAGAAAAACCAAACTTTCAACGGAGATAGTTCTACCTCTTTCCTGAATTGGTGGAACCACGAGAGCCTGTACTTGCCCCCTAGCCTGACTCGGTGCCATAAGAGCTTGCACCTGTCCTCCTGAGGTAGACCCCGTCTTTTGCCCCTTCTTAGGGCAATCCTTCACTAAATGCCCTGCTTCGCCACAGTGGAAGCAGTCAGTCTTCTTCTTCTTACGACAATCCTTGCTTAGGTGGCCAGGTGTCCCACAATTGAAACACTTCTTCTTCTTGCCTTTGCCACCGTTGCCTTTCCCACCTTTGCTTTGCTGTTGTTGCTGGGGTCTCTTTTGATCTCCCTTCTTCTCGGGTGCCCTATTAGCATTGGGACCCTTCTCTTCTTCATACATGAGTGCCATGTCAACTAGCTTCTCAAAGGTGGCCCCCATAGGGATATGAGTCATAGCCAACCCATGCATCGGTTCATTCAAGCCCTTCACGAACCTCAAAGCCTTCTTCTCCGGTGTATTCACCATGTCTAGGCGAAACCTTGCCAATTGATTAAACTTGTTGACATATTCCTTCACCGAGAGATTTACTTGCTTTAGAGTCAAGAATCATTCCATGTACAAGTTTTCCTCCGCCCTTGAGAGAAACTTGGCCACAAATCTTTGCCTAAAATCCGCCTAAGAGTCAACGGGGCGTTCTCCATTAGTGACCTCCCACCAGAATGAGGCCTCTCCCTTCATTAACCAAGCAACCAACTTGACTTTCTTCCCTTCTTCCATCTCAAAGATATCTATCAACTCTTCCACCTCCTTAAGCCAATCTCTATCCTCCACAAAAGTTTCAGATCCTTGAAAAGGTTTCCCTCCCATAGCTTTAAATTCCTTGCAAGTCTTAGCAAAAGTATCCGTGCGAGGAGGAGGGGGAGGGAGAAGATCGGGTGCTACAGTTGGTGGAGGAACATTTGCTGGACCCGCAGTGGTGGCCCTAGCCTCCATCAATCTCCTATACCATACTGGTATCGTCACACCCTCCGGAAAGTTAAGATTCTCGGCCATGCTGAAACGAAAAAGGAAAGATTCAAAACGGAGAATTCGAAGGATATAGATATGGCTATTGGGGATTATGCTTTTCTTTCGAAAACTTTTCTCTTTAAAGACATGTTTTTGAAAATATCTTTTTCAAAAATGTTTTAGAAAAATAGTTTTCTAAAAAATTTATCTGTTCCGGTAACCTTTGCTCTGATACCACGTGTAACACCCCACACCCGCTATGGTCACTCACTAAGGGAATGCCATAGCATCGGTGGAGCATTTTAGTGAATATAGAACAGAAAAATTACACCAAGACAGATATAAATAGTACTTGAAATTTAAAACATCATCTCATAACAGCGGAAATAAACATGTCTGGTTACATGATAAAACCACGATAAAAGTCAAGTACAATATCCGTCAAAATAAAGAGGTACATAATCCCACTCTCTCATACAATAGCCAGAACAAAAAGAAAAGATAACTGGAGCTTTACATCTATCCAAGCTCCTAAAGACTGGAACTGCGATCTGATCAAGCTCCACTACTGCTAGGATCCACCGTAGGACCTGAGGGTTGGGAAAAAGATAGAAACAACGGGGTCAGACATAAGTCTGAGTGAGTCCTATAACTTTAACAATACAATCATTAAAGTAACCAGAGAAGACATAAACTTGACCTACAGTAATATCTGGAGATGAATGGCTACACTATGCAGCTTGGTAGACTTAGGATAAACTAAGCTAACCGTAAGGATGCATCTACCCACCCAAGGATAATTACTAACTGCACCACACCAGTCATTCCTACTAAAAGGTTGATCCCTCCAAGGACTTAGAAAATTTCCCCTGTAGTTTCGTGTACTCCTAGCCCACTACATAGGTGCCGTCTGCCCCCATCTCCACTAGGTGTACTCAGTAATTCTTACCCAGTAGTTTCGTGTACCCCTACATAGGTGCCGTCTGCCCCTATCTTTATTAGGTGTACCCACTACTCCCCATCAATCGGCTCCCTACCGTAGATACCCGTGCTGGTCCCACAGTGGGGTGTATCACTCCCCTAAAGTGGCTACCCAATACTATCAACGGTGCACGGCTTTATATCTACACGATGCAACAACGGCTTATCTACCAGCCCGGGCCCACACACGCATATGAAACCCGTTGGACTTGCGTTGCCATCGCTAACCCGTTTTGGCCTCTTATAATCAAGCCCAATATGCGTGTCCCGTCACTCGACATGGGTCGAGCCAACAAAGATACGTTTGGGATATTGGTTGAAATAGGCCCCCACAAGCTACCCACCTAAGCTTGTCACATATCTAGTGTATCCCACTTAACCCTTTAATCATGTTTAATTACATGTTTCCACTTGGTTAAGTATTCTAATCATATTTTCTATTACCACCCAAGGCAACCCACTAGATTCCACATGCCACCCAAGGCAACCACTAAATTTCCACATGCCACCCAAGGCACCCACTTAACCCCTCATGTCCCATTACATGCTAATATGGTTAAGTGTTTCTTAATTAATTAAGACCGTGATCCCCCATAAAGACCTCCCACATTAGACTGGCTGTTATGACCGCCTGGTTAAGCCGGTAGGGTCCGGGCAGTCTTTCGTCATAACAGAGTCTAACCTCGTGTCTTTACCTTAATCACGTATTTAATTTATGGCTAAGACCTCTCACATTGGGCTGACATTTGTAGCAACTGGTTAAGCCGGTCGGGTCCGGGCAGTTTTACACTACAAATGAGTCCAACCTCGTGTCTTAGTCGATTAATTACACCTAATTAATCACCCCCATATTAATTATCCCTAATTAATATCAAGTTTTCCATAACATGGGTAGACCTAACTCAATAGGTAAATTCCCATGGGGTAGACCTAACTCAATAGGTAAATTCCCACTTATGGTAATTTATTTTTATGGTATGCTTAATCATACCCAATCATACATTTATTAACATATTTACCAACCCCATCGTTCCCCACGTAAATCGTTCTCATTTCATGACATAATAAAGGGGAAGATCCATCACAAATATCATGGGTTTAGCATATAACTTTGTCATGGGTTAAGAGGATGTCAACATATATATGAACATATATTAACCCAACTACATTTAACCCAACTTGCATATTATCATACACATGATTTTCATAACATGTTGCATATGAGCTTGCATATTATCATACACATATCTTGCATAACATGTTGAACTTGTATATAAGCATTTTCATAACTTGCATAACATGTTAAACATGCATTTAAGCATACACATAACTTGCATAAGCATTCACATACTTGCATAAGCATTCACATACTTGCATAAGCATTCACATACTCACATAAGCATTCACATACTTGCATAAGCATGCATAACTTGCATATCACATTAAACTTGCATTTAAGCATATACATAACTTGCATAAGCATCCATATACTTGCATAAGCATGCATAACTTGCATATCACATTAAACTTGCATTTAGGCATATACATAACTAGCATATGAACTTGCATATCTCACTTTGTTAAACATGCATAAACCCACTTGTTAAATATGCATAAACCCACTTGTTAAACATGCATAAACCAACTTATTAAGCATGCATAAACCAACTTATCAAAACATGCATAAACATGGAAAAACATAGAGTAGTATATCATTATAAATGATTCAAACTCACTAATCCGCATTTAAGACCATAAGTCTCATTACACCCAATCTACTTACTTTAACAATTGATGTTA
The DNA here is from genome assembly GCA_030737875.1 of Allium sativum. Classification (NCBI taxonomy): domain Eukaryota; kingdom Viridiplantae; phylum Streptophyta; class Magnoliopsida; order Asparagales; family Amaryllidaceae; genus Allium; species Allium sativum. The sequence goes on from CM060920.1 coordinate 1,004,167,703, forward strand.
AAGTGATAGAAACTCACCAAAACCAAGATTAGCAAACTTATGAAGTGGGATTAGTTGCTAAATATGAAGATGGTGATGATTTGAGATTGATTAGAGAGGGATTAGCTTGCAACTTCCTTCTTAAATTAGTGGAGGCTCCTTCTAGGATTTAATTTGGCGGCATGAGGCCATCATTCCTATTTTTAGTATGGATTAGGGTAGGTTTAGGGTGTATTTATAGATTAGGAGAGTGTTTTAGGCCCTTAGATTAACCCTAAATTAGTTTAGGTCCGTTAGATTTAGGAAATCTCTAGAACCCAGCCCAGCCCTAGCCAGAAAACCAGATCTGGTGCACCCAAGCACCCTGGTTCGACACGCCGTGTCGACAGGCAAGTTGACAGGAAAGTCGACACCCCTGTCGACAGGCCTGTCGACATGCTTAGGGAGGGAATCTTCCCGCCTGGCCCCGCTGGTTCTAATTTAAAATCTAAATTTAAATTTCTAAATCTGTTTTTAGCTTTAAATTTTCTGCAAACTTCTTTGGGCCATAACCGGGCCATACGGACTCCGATTCTCGAAAACTCGGACTCTATTTCGCGTATTTTTCCGAGACGAACGCAATAACGCAGCCCGTTACCCCCAATTCCCACATCTGAGATTATTTATCCTGTAATTAGTGAATTTTAGTATTAACTAAAATTTGGGGTGTTACATACAAAGACATAGAAATGATAACCAATAACTGAAACATAAATAGTAACTCACTAAATCGATACATGCAAGAGAATAAAAGTGATATTCAACATGCAGATCGAATTTCATTGATCATAACAACATGATATCACATCATATCAACAACATATCAATGTAAAAATAAAACAAGAAAAAAGTAAGCTAAGAAGAATTATTATTAAAAATGTAGATTATTGTACATATTTCCAAAGTATCAAACACTAATTTGCTAATTTATACAGGTTTGCTTAAAAAGAATATATGCAAATACATATTATCCCTGAAACAAATGAAATGAAAATCCATTTTTATTTTTGGATGCTTGACAACTGCGCTTATTGTGCTCATATTCATTGCACACTCTGCATCTGTTTTGCTTGTTTTGGAAATATGCGAACCCTCCTTTTCTTTTTGATGAAGGTCTTCCAGCGCCACGTTTATCCTTGGGTTGTTTAATTAGTGCATCATTACATGAATCAACATCAGGTTTGTCATATGTAGGTACAGGATTAATTGTATTACTGTATGAAGATTGGTAAGCTTCTACAGTGAAATAGTGCTAAATGAAATCATATACATTTAATTTCATTTTATTAATGCATTTTATCGCATGAGCACATGGAAAACACATCACCTTCCATTAATTACAACTACATGCCCAGTCTTTAAGATCAACACGATGAGAAATTGGTGATTTCATTTCAAAAAGGAATTCAGAAGCCTTGAATACATCCCAACCAAAACCTTCTTCAACTAAATATTTTAATCGATTTTCCATGATTAGACATAAAATGGCAGTCCATAAATGGGATTCCTCTCTACGTTTAGCCATTTGCTTCATGATTTTTATTCGTATTCCATCCAAACAAGATGTAATAGGTAATGTCCTCTGATCTAAAATCCAACTGTTGAAACTTTCAGCCACGTTAGAGCTGTACTCACCATACCTTTTACCTCGAAAGAACAAGTCAAACCATTTATCGAACGGTTTGTCTCTCAAAAAATTAGCCGCTGCAGGACCACCAATTTGTAAAAACTTAGAATGAGCTACTTCAAACTCATAAACACTAGACGCTCGAGAACATGTCCAGAACAATTTCACAATCGAAATGTGTGCATTTTTTGACTTAACGGTAGAAAGCAAATTTTGTTCCATGTGAAGGTAGCAATAACTATGGTATGAAGTTGGAAAAACATCGTCAAAACCAGAAATCAAACCTTGATGTCGATCAGAAATAAAAACCAAATTATGATCATTGTTAAGCATTTCCTTCAAATGAGTTAAAAACCAACTCCAGTTCTCAACATTTTCTGTTGAAACTATGGCCATAGCTAGAGGGAAGAAACTTGCAAACAAATTACAAATAAAAATTCAAAAATAATCCAGTAGTGAAAAAAACTGATAACTTCAGACGTATAAAAAAGCTAAATAAATACTGTATAATACAAACTGATACCTGCAAACAACCAAAACTGATGCTTAAAAACTGTTTGATAAAAACTGATACTTACAAACGAATTAAAATGCTACCTACAAACTGTAAATTAAAAACAGAGAACAAACTGATACCTTAATATCTAAAAAACTGATATCTAATATCTATAGAACTAAAAAAATGATATTGTAAAAAATAAAAAACTGATACCAAAGAAAATATAATAGAGAAAACTGATCGCATAGAATTCAAATGGTACCATATGTATTTCGGCAAAATCGAAATTATTTTAAAATAATACCTTGGTTGCCATTCTTCACTGTAGCATCCATCAAGACTCCTGGCCTCCCCTTCAAATGGGTACCATCTAAAAATATCATAGGCTGACAATGTTTGAAGCCAAGAATACAAGCTCTTAAACCAACAAACACTTTTTCAAACTGATTTGTGAAGAGTTAACATCCATAGCGACATAAGAACCCAGCTTGTGAGTCTGTAGTGCACCTAAATACCAAGACAAATCATTGTACGACATTGCATCGTTGCCATACAATTCCATTAAAGCTAGTTGTTTCCTTTGTGAGCATAAGAGTAAGACAAAATTAGATTAAACTCTCTTCGAAAATGAGCCATTATTTCTTTCAGTTTCTTACTCGGATGATCTCTAATTTCATCTATTATCAATGATTTAACAAATGAGCTAGACAGATTAGGGTTATTCAAATTTTTCAGACCACCTCCGCAAGAATGTTCAACAACCAAATTTCTATTGAAAAACCAACTAAGTTGGCCAACATCACAAGAAGCATGCACTTTGAGCAGACAACCAGAAGAAGACGATGAGCAAATAGCTGTGATCCTGGTAGCACTGTTCTTAAGATAATGTAACTCATGACCTGATTTAATTTGATAGGCCATTAAGAAATCTCTGAACTCATTGGCGCCTCCGAAACAAAAACCAATAAAATCAGAAATTTTAATGTAGAGCCTCTTTTCATCAAATCTTTTAAGTAACTTTTCCTATGAACGACAATGTTCGCACCCAAACATTGATCAGAAGACGAAGGAATTGATACATTAGTAGAAAGTGTAGAAGAACCGTTAATCACATTTTCCAACAGAAATTCCTTCAACTTAACATCAAAACAGAAAAATGCAGTCTTCTTAGTAATTGAAATAAAACAATACTTTGAAGATCAGAGTCACTCTCAACAATTTTAGTTATATCCTCAGGCACATAGATAATTTCAATTGACTTAGGAGTAAGTTGTGACCATTACTCACATATTTCGTTTTGCAAGTCATACAATGAGCAATTAACCAACAACCGAGTACTGAAAGAGGTATCGTTGAAGACAAATTTGATAAGAAGAGTTCCTTCACCACTGGAAGAAATAAGAAATGTGAAAAAATCAGTTAGCCAAGGAAAAAGATGCAAATAGATACCAAAAAACAATAAAACATGGGTCATGCATTAAAAATGATACCTAAAAAAATTACTAAAATGATACCTACAAACTGTTGTATGCTCAAAGGAAAGGGTAGAAACTGATACAATAAAAGTAACTTTTATACCAATTGAAGAAAAACAAGTTTTAATCTAAAACATATTTAATTCAGCAATGCATTTACAAAGATTTACAACATCAAAAAAAAAAAACAAGAAAAAAAATACGAAAAAATTAAAAAATAATACCTACTTGAATTACCAGTAAAATCCACGAATGTCCAATAGAAGCAGTAAAAACCTATCGGAAACAGTGAAGGCATCGTATGATAAACACAAATTGAATCGATAAAATCAGAAATAAACCTAATGTGTAATTGATTTTCCTATATGATTCTTGAGAGATTGATTTTCCGTTCAGGATTATGCGTTCAATTACGAATTCCGATCTTGTTGGATTTACACAATCAGTAAAAAAAATCAATTTGAAAATATGGAAGAATAAGAATCGCGATCAATGGCGGTGAGATACAGATTATCTTCGACGAGAGATTGTTGATGAAAGAAGGAAATAGAGCGCGTGATTTATGGATAGAAAATCATAATTAGTGTATTGTCCTTTTGGTTAAAATTTTAATGGGTTGTCCTTATGAATAAAAAATCCCTTAGTTTTGTCCTTGTGAATATTTTCCTGAAAGAGTAAATCCTAGTTGTTTATTAAATTTCTTTAGCATTATTATTTTATTAGGTAAATTATTGTTGTTTTGCTTATTCCGAAGTTAGACATGGATAATTGGGAGATCGACGATGAAACGTTGATGAAATATTATGATGAATTAGAAGTACAAAGAAATTTTGCAGCGGGACTTACATCGGTGGTGGAGTTGATTATGTTTTGAAGACAAAATTTAATCCGGTACTGTTAAAATTCCATTGCGGAATATTAACCTTAGAGGCTCGTTTACGTGAAATTCTAGCAAACTGAATTCTTTATAATCATATTTTCATTTGTATGAATATGGTCAAACGTCTACATCATGTTCCCCCAGCTATGTTGAGCGGACAATGATTATATCCAGCTTGTCCCGGTAGAGATCAGTGTTTAGTTGTGGTTTGCATGACGTAGATTTTTACTAATATAGTTCGTATGATGATAACAGGATGAACTCTACTCAAGTTGAATGATATTATTATTTTGATTGGATTGATCATCTAATGCTTGCAAGAGAACTTGTTTGTGCCCTTCAAATGCGAGCCGAAGTAATACATTTGGAAAAGCTTAATCCAAAACTAAGGAAATCTAGTTAGGGGCAAATATTTCCTTAGTTGTTTTGGGCTAGGAAAATGTCGTCACTTTCTTGTTGTTTAATTTCATGGAATAGATGAATTTCTGTATTTTTGTCTATATATATGTTTGTCATACTAGTTGTGTTTTGTTTTATCTTAGTCGTGTGTACACGTTTTCCAAAATATATGTTTTTATGTTGGGGTTTGGTTGAAATGTAATGTTGAACTCCAGTCATGTTTATTTCGGTGAAATTTAGTGGTTATGTTGAGATATTGGTCATATTGGCAATGTACGGTGATAATAAGTGGTGATATATGTTGTTATATTAATGATATATGGTGTTATAGTAAACTTTGTTTTCGCAAGCTATATTTAGATAAAAAATTAACTTGTGCATTTCTACAATGCGATTTCCACACAAATGTGCACACTCCAGAAATTTAAATATATGTATCAAATGTACATGTGCACTTTTAGAGTGCGCAAGTAATAAATTCAAAGTAAGAAAACAACAACCAGCTACCAACATCTCCTCATTTCATTCCTTTTGCATCTCATCAAAACTTAAATTATCCTCAATTTCTTATACTCTTTAGGATATGCTATCAAATACAAACATTTTGATGTTCGAAGATTGTCCAAGTAAACATCATTCTCTTCCAAAATAAGGTATTATTTTTGTAATTATAAGTTCAGAGTGTTATACAAATCAAGATTTCGAATGTTGTGTTTTAATTCTGCTTATATCTAATGTCAACGGTTCCGATCATAATATATTATGATGGTAACTAGAAGTTAATGAAAACTAGAAACTTAGATATATGGATGGTAAACGGAAATGATAAAAAATTCAAATGTATTTTAGCTTTATACAGCTTAAACAATGTGCAATTGAAATAAAAAATGATGCCCTCTAATATGATTTAAAAACAATAGCGAAATGAGCAAGAGATAATGGTTCATCCATTACTGATGTGGGAAGATGACGATGATCTGAATTCTACATTTTTCCATTGTAATGAGACTGTTGGGAATTTTTGTTATGACAACAATGATTTTTTTTTTTGGAAAAGTAGGGTACTTAGACGTTTGTGCTTATTTGTTTAACTAGCCTTAGGTAGTAAATATGTGCTTCTGTAAAAATATTTTATTTCACATTTGCAGAGGAGCATTTACCCACTGCACAATTTTGATAAACACTATGTTTAGGGCGTTCTCCTTATATATGACAATTGATTATGGTGGAGAGTTTACGAATTTGGTAAATAGATATAGTAAAATGGTTGGAGGATTATCTAATTAAAAAATAATATAGATCATAATCTTCTTCATCCAACTTGTTATATTCCAAATTATTCTCAAGCAATCAATAAGTGAGTAATAATTTTGATGGTAGTATATACATTTGAATTAGATGCACAAACTTAACTCTTATAATTATTTTGTTACTTGTAGTCTCCAAACAACCCACTTAGAAGAAGAATTCAAGGGTTGTAATGATGATTATGTTGACAATGCAACTGACCAGGCCCGATCCAAGGGATAGGCGGGCAAGGCCATCACCTAGGGCAGCACTGCCGGAGGCGGTGGAGGGGGCAACAAAATGATAGATATGCTTTTGAAAGTATTGCTTTGTAAGTGTTTCAGGGTAAAAACTTTACAAGACTATTATTAGTTGGGTGGTATGAAACTGGAGTAATAATGTAGGAACTAGGGATCAATCCCCAACAACTGCGTTTGTTTTTCCCCTTTTTTTTTGCTTTCAACTTTCCACCTTAACTGGGCCTGGGGCAACATACTGTATTGGGTCGGTCCTGTAAATGATAACGATGACAAACTGAATAACATTCAAGCAAATTGTGTGGTTGATTTAGATAGAACTTAGGTCGATAGAATGGAGGTTGTAACGATCCGCCTTTCTGACCATCGAAAGATGTACCAAATACGCTCATAGAATTCCAACGTTGAACAAAAATCAATCGGAAACGCGGATTGTTAAGGTTAAAAGAGAAAGAAATTTTAACGGCCTGTCTGGAAAACAAGTGTGAGAAAACTCAAGTAAAAAAGAAACATTTAATAATTCTATGAGACCACGTCGCTAACCGTGGAATAAGTTTTTACCTTACAAAAATAGCTACAGGTATAAGCATGGTCATAAGCAGAAATTATGATATATATGAAGAATAAATGTCATAAATAAGAACACTCAACTTATGAAAAATAGCAAAACAATACTACAAGGAGAAGTGCACAAGACGTTTCTCGATGTAAATAATGATACTGATCCAAGTATTTAGATCAAACAAGGAAAAGATAATTCTCTCGAAGATGTGGCATTGCACTGCTAGCCGTGAAATAGGTCATATTCGATAACGTCTAATCACAACTACGGGTTCAAATCACTACACCAAATAACCCCTATTGTAACACTTATTTCGTTTCAATTCGTAATGGTTATAATTGTTACAGAGTACTAACGGATATTACAATTATAACCATTTATATTGGTTACAACCATTATCGAATACAGAAAGTTTGCACATAGTTGGAAAAGCATGGGTCTAATTGTCATTTTGTATATTATTCTAGTCCAACCTCTTTCTCATGCTTACATTCTTTTTGGTTTTCATTGTTGCCACTGAAATAAAATATGTTTTAGGGTTTTTGCCTCCGTCATCTTTGCCTCCCCTGCCGCTGTCAGATTAACCTTCGCCACCGCTGTCTGATTTACCTCTGCCGCCGCCATCTCTATAGCATTCAAGTGGTACCACCTCGGACGAGCAATCCTGGTCCATTGTCGGTTACTCTATCTTCACCTCGATCGAGCAACCCTTTTGTAAGGTAATTTTAACTGGTTTCTATTGATGGTGCTGTCTTCGGATAGACATTTTGAAAATAAAATTGACGCATATGTGGGGTGATGGCATTGTCTTTGTGTGTGTAATGGGGAATAATCCTGGTCCGATTCTCAACATGAAACATTATTTTTTCAGCCTGTTACAATTAAAATGGTTTAGTGCAGCTAAAAACCTCGGGTTGGCGGTGCATATAAACAAATAAGCGTGCATTTTATACTATATTATCAGCAACAAGGGGTTTGTATGGAGATAAAATGTATAAGAAATGTGTTCTGGATGGAAACAAAAGTTGACTATCAAAAAGTTAGAATTGTTAAGTACTAATTCAATATGAAATATATTATATTTTTGAAATTCGAGGGTATATTTTATGAGATAAGAGTTTGATGATTTCACAGTGAAGTCTTATTATGAAACAGTAGCATCCCCTTTAAGTATGGTAAGTTTTATTTTCATCCATGCCTTTTGTTAGTTAATCCACCATTCTACTTTAATAAGTTGATCCACGACTTTTTTGTATGTTAATCCACAAGTGGATTAGCTTAAAGATTTTATATTAATCCACAAATCTACCTGCCTTGCTGTAGGAATTCTTGAGCATTGGGCATTTATCCTTGCTTTAGCATACATAGAATTCATCATAAAGTGCCTTACATAAGGTGAGATTTTCTGCTCATCGAAAATCAACTTCCATTGCTTCAACTGAAGACACTAATTTCTTTTCAACATGTGCCCTGGAAAGTTTGATGCAAATATAAGGGGATGCACTGGATTAATGAAGTTGAATTTATTTGCTTTTGATGTCACGCCATACACAATTCAAGTGAACATTTTTTTCCTTTTTCATTATTTCTTTATCTATAAAAGATTGCAAATACATGAAAACAAAGGAGACTTTCATTTTCTTTTTAAAGGCTACAACAATAAAAGAAAATTCACTGGAGACATGCATCTCTCCCTCAGGAACAAAATTTTTCCTTAAACACAGGCACATCGGAGACTATACTCTACCTAGACTTGGATTTAGATGTTGGATTCTAGGTAGAAGAATTGTACGAAGCAGAACAGAGAAGAAAGATCCTATTTTATAGGGTGAATTAATTGATTAAAACCGCGTATTAGAATAAAATTTACCTTTAAGTATATACACATTCTGTATTGTTGTTGACATAGGAAGAAACCATTGTTGTATGATTTATGTGGTTTCGCCAATATATATATATATGAAAGCAGAGGTAATTTATATGGAAAGTTATACGTATAAAGTTCACTATTAAAATTTAAAACAACGAGGTAATGCAGTGCATAAAAGGAAAATGATTTATACGTAGATGATATATACATAATTTTAACAGTACAGATGTTTTACAATTAGTTGCAAATGCAACATCGAATATGATAACATTGAGAAGAAGTGTTCAATAATGTCAGTTGCGAACAAAATTGTTTACAAATGACTCGTAAAAAAATATACTGAAATGGGAAAACTGTCACCATCTTGATTTGGTATCCAGAAATAGTATTTGTATAAGCTGATTACAGAGAGACATTAAGTTAGATCAACTTATGTACCATGTTGGAACATATTTTATCATATTGGCCAGTGAATCCATTTTATAGGCATAAACCAGGCAGTTGCAGTGATAATCGAAATACCATTATGAGTTTAATTGTTGGAATTTTTTTTATTATAATATATTATGCACATAGATCGCAAAACTTACACAATTTCAGTTAGAAATTGAAATAGGAAAACATTACTAAAGTGGTTTCGTGTGTCCAATCTGATTATGAAGAAACATGTTTTACTGCAGTGACAGAGTAGAACTGGAATTTTTTTATTGGACATCAATGATATTTATAATGGAAGAAACTGCAGCAAAGAAAATAGACACAAAAAGTGAGACACAAAGCCTAAACCATTGGATCTATTTGTCATTATATGGAGAGGTGTGATTCATGGGGTAATCCGATGGTGCAAATCAAATTTATCACCATTTGTATTTAATTTTTGTGTCTAAATAGACTTTTCCATATATATATATATATATATAAACCTTCGACAGTGTAATCAGAATGAATAGCATGTTAACGTTGGTGTTGTAATATGCGATACTATATATGTTGGATTGAAGAGGACAAAGATAGCTTCGAGTCGGAGGTGACCGTTCGCAAATCGGAGCTCGTATGGAGGAGATATGAGCTGGAAGGCGTAGTTTTCGGTGGTATGGAGCGACAGACGTTTGTCATAGGGGATGACAGACGTCTGACTGCAGAGAATTGGTTTCCCAAGAGTTCAGACAGACGTCTGTCATACCCTTGGCAGACGTCTGTGCTGAGTAAATTTGCCCAGTGAATATCTGGAAGATGACAGACGTCTGTCAGGAGGTTCGACAGATGTCTGATCGGGTTTTGGGCTATTTTCGGGCTGAAGATTAGCAAACTGATTTGTGACTAATTCGGGGTCAATTTGGGTAATTGGCCAACCTCTATATAAGCTATTTTCTGAAGTGAATTAGGTAGAGCTTGAAGACTTGATTATGGATCAAGGGTTATTCTCAAGAGAGAATTAGGGTTGTAACCTAATTTAAAATTCTTCAATTTTATTCTCCTCAAACTCTTTTCTATATTAAAATATAGTGATCATTGGATCAATCTCTTGTATTCCTTTCATCGTGGTAATAAAATACTCTCTCCAAAGTGGATGTACACTAACAAGATGTTAGTGGAACCACTATAAATCCTTGTGTGATTTATTTTTGCTACTTTGTCATTAGTTTCTTTCTTGTGGTTGAGATTTGGATTGTTCGTGATTGGTTGATCTTGGTTTTTTGACTATAGTTATTGTTTTGGTTGTTTTTGCAAGTCTAACAACAATCTAGTCTTTCGCTAGCGCATTGTGGTTTAGATATCGGATTCGAGTGGTCTTGAATCGGATTAATCACAAAGGTTACAACAGTTGGTATCAGAGCTGTTTTGGTGCTTGTTAGGTGTTTGTGAAAATGCCGGAGACGGATAGTAGCTCGATAAGTCCTTCAACGGAAGTCCGAATAGTGTGTCGCCTTATGTACAGGGTTCGTATGCGGCGTCGGGTTCTCAATTGGTTATTGACAAGTGGAATAGTGATAATGACTTTAAGAAGTGGCAATGGAAAATGAAAACGGTTTTTAGGCGGAATCGGGTGCACCGAGTAGTATTTGATACTCACTTATTGCCAAGTGATATCTCGGATGTTGAGAGAGAGGAGATGGTGGAATGGGCTTACACTACTCTTCAACTTGCTATGGGGGAGAATGTGATCTCTGAAATTAGTGGTGAGACTACTGCTAAAAGTATTTGGGACAAGTTGGAAGAACTTTATATGAAGAAGTCGCTCACTAATCGTTTGATCTTGTTGCGTACATTTTTCACCTTCAAGATGAAGGATGGTAATTCGCCTAAGGCACATTTGAATGCCTTTGATGACTTTCTCATGAAGATGAAGGCCGTTGATTTGAAGATTGAAGAAGAACAAAAGGCGATGATATTATTGTGTTCGTTGCCGGACCGCTATACGGGTTTCTCAAATAGTTTGATCTATGGTCGGGATACCTTGACTCTAGGTGATGTCAAGACGGGTCTTCTTAGTGAGGAGTTGAGAGATCAAATGAAGGAGATGAGTGAGGGTAGTAGTGGAGCTAGTAGTAATCACGGGTTGTTTGTCGAGAAAGAAAAGAATGTGAAAAAAGGAAACCGGGTGCGTTCTAAATCAAGAAAACCCGGTGGAAGAGGTAAATTGAAAGAGAGAAAGGGCAAGTGCTTTATTTGTAAGAAATCGGGACATTGTAAAAATGAATGTCCAGACAAAGATAAGAAGGAAGTAGTGTCTTCATTCGTGGCGGTGGAGAGTGGGGATGGTGAGATAGATGAGAACGTGTTGACGGCGGTAGCAACGGGTGTTTCGGGTAACAAATGGGTACTCAATTCGGGTGCGTCGTATCATATGATGCCAAATAGAAATTATTTTTCATCCTTTGAGCTCAAAGAGGGAAATGCAATTGCTATGGGAAATGGTGCTATTTGCAAGTCGATGAGTAGTGGCTCCGTGCAAATAAGAATGTTTGATGGAGTTGTTCGCACGCTCACCAATGTTAGCTATGTTCCGGAACTTAGGAAGCCGCTTATATCTTTGGGGCAATTGGATTCTCTAGGATGCAAGATCAGTATCGAGAAGGATTGCTTGAGGGTTTCGAAGGGGGCACTTGTGGTTATGAAAGGTGCTAGGACTCATTGTATATATTTGCTTCAAGGTGTGACCGTAGGAGGTGAGACTTGTGTGGGTGTTGATAGTTCTCGTGACTTGGATGCGACACAGTTGTGGCATTTGAGATTGCGTCATGTCTCAGAGAGGAGTTTGGATATTCTTCGGAAGCGGGAGATGATCGAGGGTGAAAGTTTCAACAAACTAGAGTTTTGCGAGGAATGTGTCATGGGGAAGCAAACAAGGGTATCATTCGATGAAGGCAAGCATGACTCAAAGGAGGTTCTTGAGTATGTTCATTCGAATGTTTGGGGACCGACACCGGTTTCTTCTTTGGGAGGAGCAAGGTATTATATTTCTTTCATTGATGATTTTTCTCGAAAGGTATGGGTGTATGTAATGGGGGCCAAGTCGGAGGCATTTGCTAAGTTCAAAGTGTGGAAGGCTCTTGTTGAGAATGAGAGTGGTAAGACTTTGAAGGTGTTAAGGACCGACAATGGCGGTGAATATGTATCGCGTGAATTCTTGGAGTATTGTAAGCATCACGGAATCCAGAGACATTTTACTACATCGGGAGATCCACAATCTAATGGAGTAGCGGAGAAAATGAACCGAACTCTACTTGAGAAAGCTCGATGCTTGAGACTGACATCGGGTTTGTCTAAGGGATTTTGGGCGGAAGCTTTGTCAACTGCGGTGCATATTGTAAATCGAATTCCGTGCTCGGCCATTGGTAACAAAATTCCGGAGGAAGTGTGGAAAGGGAAGAGTGTTGACTTGACATATCTTCGTGTGTTTGGTAGCCCAGTTTATGTGCATGATCCGGGGAATGATAATCTTGGAGCTAGAGCATTCAAAGGGGTCTTGCTTGGTTTCACGGATGGCGTGAAAGGCTATCGGATTTGGAATCCGGAAACGAAGAAGGTTGTTAATTCTCGTCATGTCACTTTTGATGAGTCGGCTTTATTCAAGGTGAATGAGAGCTCATCGGACGTTCCGGATTTGGTTCATGGTGAATCAAAGAAGAAGGAAGTCATTCCCACATTCCATCCAAGTGGTAGTAGAGTTGAAGAAGCTCGTGGGGTTCAAGCGATTGATGAAACATCACCTAATCCACATGGTTCCTCTAGTGATGTTTGTGATGTACATGATACTAGAGAAGCTTCGACTCAAGGTGGAGCCGAAAGGGGTTCAGGTGATAGTATTGCTACTCGGGTTGGTCGACGTGCAATATGGCCTCCCTAAAGATATGGTGATTGGAACTACCTTAGCTTTTGTGATCATTTGGACTATGCTCTCAATGTAGTCCAAGATGAGCCTATGGACCTTGATGATGTCATGGAGCCGAGAGAGAGCTCGAAGTGGATTTGTGCCATGGAGGAAGAGATGCAATCACTTATGAAGAACCGAACTTGGGAGTTGGTTCCACTTCCTCAAGGAAACTGTGTTATAAGGTGAAAAAGGATTTACAAGGTGAAGGATGATGAAAGGTACAAAGCATGGTTAGTGGAAAAGGGGTTCTCACAAAGGAAAGGAAAGGAGTATGATGAAATTTTTGCACCGGTGGTTTGTCATACATCTATCCGGGTTTTACTAGCCGTAATTGCTATCCATGACTTGGAGTTGGAGCAACTTGATGTGAAAACCACCTTCTTGCATGGAGACTTGGATGAAGACATCTACATGGAGCAACCGGAAGGATTTGTTGTAGATGGTAAGTCTAAATTGGTTTGCAAGTTGAATAATTCACTATATGGGTTGAAGCAATCACCTAGACAATGGTACAAGTCATTTCATGCTTGAAAGTGGCTTCCATCGAAACATCAAGGATGCTTGCGTATATTTCAAGAGGTTGGGAAATTATTGCTGGGTGTATTTACTCTTGTATGTGGATGATATGCTCATTGCTTCCAAGGATCAAAATGAAATCAACAAGTTGAGGATGCTTTTGAAATCGGAATTCGAAATGAAAGATCTTGGAGAAGCAAGAAAAATCTTGGGCATGAAAATTGAAAGGGACCGAAAGCGTTTTGAGTTAAGATTGACTCAAAAGGAATACATTAAGAAAGTGCTTTGCCGGTTTAGCATGGAGGATGCAAAGGCGTTAAATACACCTTTACCTTTGAACATAAAGCTTTCCAGTAAGGGATCACCTATCGAGGAGAAAGACAAGGCTTATATGGCAAATGTGCCATATGCTAGTGCGGTTGGAAGTTTGATGTATGCCATGGTGTGTACAAGACCCGATATTGCAAATGTCGTCCGGGTGGTTAGTTGGTATATGGCTAATCCGGGGAAATCGCATTGGGAAGCCGTGAAGGCTATTATGAGATACTTGAAAGGAACAACATCTTATGGACTTGTCTTTGGCGGTAGTGATGATAGGAGTTGCAAGTTAGTTGGTTATTGTGACTCAGACTACGCCGGTGATAGGGATCGGAGGAAATCAACCTCCGGATATGTCTTCACACTTGGCGGGACAACCATTGGTTGGAGATCGTGATTGCAAACCGTAGTTGTTTTATCCACTACGTAGGCGGAGTTGATTGCCGCTGTGGAAGCGGCCAAGGAGGCACTCTACTTGAAGCGATTGTTGTGTGACTTCGGTTTCAAACATGAGAGTGTTAATGTTCGATGTGATAGCCAAAGTGATATCCATTTGGCAAAGAATTTGGCGTTTAGCAAGCATATTGAGGTGAGGGAGTCATTTCTTGTAGCCATGGATGATGGTAAGCTAGTATACCTTCAAAAAGTGCACACAAAGGATAATGCGGCGGATATGTTTATGAAGACATTGCCGTATGGGAAGTTCGAGCATTGCTCGAACTTAATTCGCTTGTTGAGTTGCTAGATGCCATGGGGTGGCACGAGGTGGAGAGTGATTTTGTGTTTGATGGAAAAGGAATAGCGGTGAGAGATTGGAAATCTGTCTTCATGGTAAGCACTTGTTACACTCCCGAGTACATTGTCTTTTGGCGAGACGGTTTTTTTTGTTTGAATGTTTTCAACACTACATTGGCGGGTGGGGGCTTTGCCTAAATTCGTTGGTGTAGTGCAATGGGCGATGGCCATGCCGGAGCTCATTGGGAAAACATTCAAGTTTCTTGGTCGAAGGTAGAGGGAAGTGCATGGTGCATTGGAGTTTGGAGTTGAGATGATTATAGTATCGAGGTGGAGTTTTGTGATATGCTATACTATATATGTTGGATTGAAGAGGACGAAGATAGCTTCGAGTCGGAGGTGACCGTTCACAAATCGGAGCTCGTATTGAGGAGATATGAGCTGGAAGGTGCAGTTTTCAGTGGTCTGGAGCGACAGACTCTGTCATAGGGGATGACAGACGTCTGACTGCAGGGAATCAGTTTCCCGAGAGTTCAGACAGACGTCTGTCATACCCTTGGCAGACGTCTGTGCTGAGTACATTTGCCCAATGAATATCTGGAAAATGACAGACGTCTGTCAGGTGGTTCGACAGACGTCTGATCGGGTTTTAGGCTATTTTCGGGCTGAAGATTAGCAAACTGATTTGTGACTAATTCAGGGGCAACTTGGGTAATTGTCTAACCTCTATATAAGCTATTTTCTGAAGTGAATTAGGTAGAGCTTGAAGACTTGATTAGGGATCAAGGGTTATTCTCAAGGGAGAATTAGAGTTTATAACCTAATTCAAAATTCTTCAATTCTATTCTCCTCAAACTCTTTTCTATATTGAAATATAGTGATCATTGGATCAATCTCTTGTATTCCTTTCATCGTGGTAATAAAATACTCTTTCCAAAGTGGATGTACACTAACAAGATTTTAGTGGAACGACTATAAATCCTTGTGTGATTTATTTTTGCTACTTTATCATTAGTTTCTTGCTTGTGATTGAGATTTGGATTGTTCGTGATTTGTTGATCTTGGTTTTGTGACTAGAGTTATTGTATTGGTTGTTTTTGCAAGTCTAACAATGATCTAGTCTTCAGCTAGCGCATTGTGGTTTAGATATCGGATTCGAGTGGTCTTGAATCAGATTAATCACAAAGGTTACAACAGTTGTATGAGTATCATGCACAGAAACTGAGACTAACTTATAAAATGTAGTCATCATAGTTAAGCGTCATATAACATAGTGAATATTAATGTCATCTCCAGTCTAGGGGTTAAGGAAGAGCTCGTCAATGGCCAAATTCTGCCATGACATTAGGTTGGATGTCCAGGATCCTATTTAGGATCCTGAACGGATCCTGCATGCCCAGCACTAGGCACTCATTATATCACTAAAAATTAATGTTTTTAGCTGCTTCTGCACCATTGCAGCACCTGTTCTGCTGTAGCTGCTGCTACTTGCAGTAGCAGAGTGCATTTTTTTTTTGGCTCATTTGAACTTTTAACCAAAAGAAAACTTGGACATGGTTTTTTGTTCATTTGTGCTATTTATTTTGCATGTGCTCTAAACATGGATTTGTCACTCAAAACATAGAACTTTAACCTTCCTATTTAAATTATCATTTGCTTTAGCATTATTGCAAGTTTTGTTCTTGCACATGCTATGTTTATTTCAAAACATAGTAACAACATAGTGTGTATCACTATTATCTTTAATTAAAAATTGAAGTTCAATAATGAAAATTATGGTATACAAAGATGAAAAAGAAACTAAATTACCAGGGTACTGATCCGGTGCTCATATGTTGAAGTATGCGATACCATGTGTTAGATTGAGGAGGATATTTCGGGATATTTCAAATATTTAGGATCTGGAGGATATTTAGGATATTTCGGATCTAGAGGAAATTTTGGGAATTTCCATATACTTCCCTATGTCTATATAAGCTACATCGGATCCAAAAGGAGGAGGTACAACAAAATCAAGAGATTAGATCAAGGTTTATTCTAATTAGTGTTTAGGCAATCCTAATCTTCTTCAATTCCTTTCTCCACAAAATCAATTTTTTCTAGTAAATTTGATCATTGTAATCAATCTCTTGTACTCTTCTATTGATATTAATAAAGGTTTCTCTCTCAAAGTGGACGTACACTAACAAAACGTCGGTGGAACCACTATAAATCCCTGTGTGATTTAGTTTTCGTTATTGCTCTATTATTTCCCTTGTTTGGTGATTTTGATTGGCTTGGATAAGATTGAGATTGTTCGATTGATTGTTTTTGCACTATTACCACGATCTCGTTTTCCGCGACGTTGAGGATTTTTGATTTAAGCAGTCTTGAATCAAAATTTCTCCACAACATTTGGTATCAGAGCATTGGTGTTGGTAGATAGTTGTAGAAATGTCAGAATCGTTCAAATAATCCATCAACAGTTGGTCCAAGTGGTGTAGCTCCTTATGTACGTGGATCGTATGCAGTTGCTAGTTCACAATTGGTTATCGACAAGTGGAATGGCGATAATGATTTCGAAAAGTGGCAATGGAAGATGAAAGCGGTTCTTAGGCGGAATCGAGTACATCGAATGGTGTTTGATACACATTTATTGCTAGAGGACATCTCAGATGTGGAGAGAGAAGAAATGGAAGAGTGGGCATTCACTACACTTCAACTTGCCATGGGGGAGAATATTATTTCCGAAATTAGTGGTGAGACGACTGCTAAACGTATTTGGAACAAGTTGGAGGAGTTATATATGAAGAAGTCACTCACAAATCGACTGATCTTGTTGCGGACTTTCTTTACCTACAAGATGAAGGACGGAACTTCGCTAAAGGCGCACTTAAATGTGTTTGATGATTTGCTAATGAAGATGAAGGCGGTAGATTTGAAGATTGAGGAGGAGCAGAAGGCGATGATATTGTTATGTTCATTGCCTTAGCGCTATACTGGGTTCTTAAACAGTTTGATCTATGGCCGGGATGCATTGACTCTATATGATGTCAAGACGGGTCTTCTTAGTGAGGAATTGCGAGATCAGATGAAGGAGCTGAGTGATGGTAGTAATGGTGTTGGTAATGGTCAAGGTTTATTTGCGGAGAAAGAAAAGTCAGAGAAGAAGGGAAACCAGAGGCGTTCTAAGTCTAAGAAGCCCGGTGGAAGAGGAAAGTCAAAGGAAAGAAATGAAAAGTGCTTTATATGCAAGAAAGCTGGTCACTAGAAGAATGATTGTCCAGACAAGGGGAAGAAGGAAGTAGCATCTTCATCAGTTGCGGTGGAGAAAGATGTTAGTGAGGGAGACGTAGATGTTTTGTCGGCAGTAGCATCAAATGTTTCGGACGGCGATTGGGTGCTTGATTCGGGGGCTTCATATCACATGATGCCTAATAGGAATTGTTTTTCTTCATATGTTGAATGGGAAGGAAAACCAATTGTTATGGGAAATGGTGCAGTTTTCAAGTCGAAGGGCATTGGATCCGTGCAAATTCGGATGTTTGACGGAGTGGTTCGTACTCTCACTAATGTGCGCTATGTTCTGGGACTATGGAAGTCACTTATTTCTTTGGGACAGTTGGATTCTTTAGGTTGTAAGATCACCATTGAGAATGATAGCTTGAGGGTTTCGAAGGGTGCGCTTGTGGTTATGAAGGGTGCTAAAACTCATGGTATCTATTTGCTTCAAGGAGTGACCGTGGAAGGCGAAACTTGTGTCAGTGTTGATAGTTCCCGTGGTTTAGATGCTACACGGCTGTGGCATTTGGGATTGGGTCATGTCTCGGAGAAGAGTTTAGATATTCTTCGTCGAAGGGAGATGATTGATGGTGAGAGTTTCAGCAAGTTGGAGTTTTGCGAGGAATGTGTCATGGGGAAGCAAACTAGTTTATCATTCGGTGAAAGAAAACACGATTCAAGAGGGATTCTTGAGTATGTGCACACAGATGTTTGGGGACCAACGCCTGTAGCTTCTTTGGGAGGAGCAAGATATTATATTTCTTTCATTGATGATTTTTCTTGGAAGGTTTGGGTATATGTAATGAAGGTCAAGTCAGAGGCATTTGCAAGATTCAAAGAATGGAAGGCTCTTGTTGAGAATGAGAGTGGAAAGACTTTGAAGGTTCTTAGTTCCGATAATGGCGGCGAATATGTTTCCGGAGAATTTCTGAATTTTTGCAAGCATGATGGTATTCAGAGGCATTTTACTACACCAGGAGATCCGCAATCTAATGGAGCAGCGGAGAGAATGAACCAAACTCTACTAGAGAAAGCTCGATGCTTGAGATTGACATCGGGTTTGTGTAAGGGATTTTGGGCCGAAGCTTTGTCAACCGCGGTGCATATTATTAATCGAATTCCGTGCTCGGCTATTGATAACAAAATTCCGGAGGAAGTGTGGAAGGGGAAGAACATTGACTTGAGTTATCTTCGTGTATTTGGCAGTCCTGTTTATGTGCATGATCCGGGGAATGATATAAGCTCTCACCTAGAGCTTTCAAAGGGATTTTTGTCGGTTATATGGATGGTGTCAAAGGCTATCGGATTTGTAATCCAGAAACAAAGAAGGCTATGGTTTCTCGTCATGTTACTTTTGATGAGTCAGCTATGTTCAAGGAGAACGAAGGCTCATCGGATGCTCCAGATTTGGTTCATGGTGAATCAAAGGAGAAGGAAGTTATTCCCACTTTTAGGCCTAGAGAGAGTAGAGTTGTTGGAGGTACTTGCGAGGTGAATGAGGTTGATGTTACATCACATAGTCCACAAGATTCCTCTAGTAGTGTTGGTGATGTGCACGAGCCTAGAGAAGATTTTGTTCAAGGTGGAGCTGAAGAAAGACCGGGTAATGATATTGCTACTCGGGTTAGTCGTCGTGCTATAAGGCCACCTGAAAGATATGGTGATTGGAACTATCTTAGCTTTTGTGAGAATTTGGACTATGCTCTTCATATAGTCCAAGATGAGCCGATGGACCTTGATGACGTCATGGATTCGAGTGATAGCTCGAAGTGGATTTACGCCATGGAGGAAGAGATGCAATCGTTGATGAAGAACCAGACTTGGGAGTTGGTTCCACTTCCTCAAGGAAACCGTGCTATTGGGTGCAAATGGATATATAAGGTAAATGACGATGGAAGATACATTGCTAGGCTAGTGGCTACGGGGTTTGCACAGAGGAAAGGAAAGGAGTATGATGAGATCTTCGCACCGGTTGTGAGGCATACTTCTATCCGGATATTACTTGCATTAGTTGCTATTTACGACTTGGAGTTGTAGCAACTAGATGTGAAAACCGCCTTCTTGCATGGAGACTTGGATGAAGACATCGACATGGAGCAACCAGAAGGGTTTGTTGTAGAAAGTAAGTCAGAACTAGTTTGCAAGTTGAAGAAATCACTATATGGTTTAAAGCAATCACCTAGGCAGTGGTACAAGAGATTTGATCATTTCATGCTTGAAAGTGGCTTCCTTCGAAACATCAAGGATGCTTACGTTTACTTCAAGAGATTAGGAAATGATTGTTAGGTGTATTTACTCTTGTATGTGGACGATATGCTCATTACTTCTAAGGACAAGGCAGAAATCAACAAGTTGAAAGAGAAATTAAAGGCGGAGTTCGAAATGAAAGATCTGGGAGAAGCAAAGAAGATTTTGGGCATGGAAATTGAAAGAGATCGAAAGCGTTTTGAATTGAGATTGACTCAAAAGAAGTATATTAAGAAGGTGCTTTGCCGGTTTAGCATGGAGAATGCAAAGGCGTTAAATACACCTTTACCTTTGCACATAAAGCTTTCGATTAAGGGATCACCTATCGAGGAGAAAGACAAGGCTTATATGGCAAATGTGCCATATGCTAGTGCGGTTGGAAGTTTGATGTATGCCATTGTGTGTACAAGACCCGATATTGCAAATGTCGTCCGGGTGGTTAGTCGGTATATGGCTAATCCGGGGAAATCACATTGGGAAGCCGTGAAGGCTAAATTGAGATACTTGAAAGGCACAACATCTCATGGTCTTGTTTTTTGTGGTAGTGATGGATTGAGTTGCAAGTTAGTTGGTTATTGTGACTCGGACTACGCCGGTGATAGGGATCAGAGAAAATCAACTTCCGGGTATGTATTTACACTTGGTGGTACGGCCATTAGTTGGAGATCGAGATTGCAAACCGTAGTTGCTTTATCCACTACGGAGGCGGAGTTGATAGCCACTGTGGAAGCGACAAAGGAGGCACTCTATTTGAAGCGACTATCATGTGACCAGAGTTTCGAACATGAGAGTATTGATGTTCGATGTGATATCCAAAGTGCTATACATTTAGCAGAGAATTTGGCACACTACAAGAAAAATACCCTATCGCAACAGGCAAAACCTGTTGCAGTAGGTCTATTGCAACAGGCCAGCGCCTGTTGGTATAGCCAAAGTTGCCAAAGGTCTGCAACATTTTTCGCCTGTTGCAATAAGACGTTGCGGTATACTTTTTTGCAACAGGCTTTTTCTGTTGCAACAGATCCTTTTGCAACAGTACATGCCCGTTGCAATAGATTTCTAAATCTATAAAAAAATTTTACAGCTTATAGATACTACATATTAAATGTATTCGTTTTAGTATTAGCATATATCACAAAATGAAATAAACAAATAAAAAATTTATTTTAACAAAATTTTAACAGTACAAACAATTACAACAAAAATTTCTACAATTTTCATACACCATTCATTCATGTATAACAATTTCTTCTCTTATACAACACATTTGTTTCGAATAGAGTAATTTCTACTCTATCATACATATACTATAACAAGAAAATAAATATCATTGGTTCACTAGAACAAATCTGCAGTTCATGCTCCATGTTTGTTGTCGATCATGAACATGCACCACCCAGTGTTAGCAATACATAATCACATCTGAATATCATAACCTGCAAAGGCAAAACAAATCGTAAGATAATGAAGTGTCTACCAAGCAAGCTACCAGAAATTCCAGCAGTGAAGTAAATGAGAACAAAGATCATTAAACAATAGTGGATACAGTACACGATGCTAAAACTAATAATAGTGGATATAAATGTAGATTGCCGAATTTCTCAAATATCACATCTTTTCATATAATTCAAGAAGGCTAGTGGATTGCAAGTAGATTAATAGAAACAAGAGGGAGCAATAATATATCAGTCAAGGAAAAATTCATTTAGTTCGTATACTTGATTACAGTGAAGTGGTGTGTAAACGTGCAAAATTAAACATTCAACTGAAGAATAAAACACAAATATGGATAGTAAAATCTAGAAAAACATGCTGTGCGGAATGTACAAACCTTTGTCTGGGAGGAAGGGTCAAATGACTCAATTCTGATCGACAAAAACACACATATTTAGCTAGTAATCTGCCAAATCGAATAGAGAGTCGCTCTACTAAGACGCTGTGCTCGAGCTCAGTTAACAGCGTCGTCATGTTGACTGTAATTCATTGGTAAGTTACACACAATTATGGTGGTTATCACACTTTTTACCTAGAAATTTCAAGCTGGCCCAAAGCCGCACAGTTGAGTAAATGCTTGTGTAGCGTAGTATACTGCCAGACTGCCAGCTATTCGAGTGTACAGTGTATAACACAGAAAACTCATATTATTACAGAATTTCAAGAGATGGTGATAAATCGATAAGAGCTACAAAAGGAAGAAGAACAATATCTGCTGCTCTTTTGCTATATTTTGAACAAGTTCTAGCATATTCCACTTGTTTAACCATTTCAAAATTTACATATTATTTTTTTGGAAGTTTATTAAACTGTTAATATATTTACAAACTCAACACCACATTACTCTATTGTTTTAAAGATATTCAGCCCTCGTAGAGCATCTAAACTCATTTGTCATTTGACATTTCAGAGTATTGACCTCACAATGTTGATTTACATATTCAGTTGTAATTATACATTGAAACCTAAGACCTCAACTAATGGGTTTAATATTTGTCTATTACAGTCAACAAGGTTAGTATGGAAGATAAAAGTCAAAGTCGAACTGGTGTTGCTTTTCTTTTCTTTTTGAAAACATGGCGTTGCTTTTCTTTTTTCAGTACAGTCATTAAAATATCACCAATCAAAGATGCAGAGGTTAGTCAAAATGGCTAATTTATATAACAAAATGTGCAGATTATTCACATTAGCTAAACTAAGTGCTTTCCAAAAATGTAAATTTCACAACCAATATTTCGCGTCCATTGAAAATTCTTATTCCTAGCCAAATTAAATGCAGTATACAACATACTCAGGAACCCAAAATCAAAATTTCAGCTCATTAAGAACAGGGCTGAAGGTGATATAAAAGAAAGGAAGTTTTAGTTTGTATTTCGCTAATTAAGGATACAGAAAATCAAATAAAAAACTGTTTTTAGCCTTTGGGGTAAAATAATGATCGACTGGAATTAAATTTCTATAATTTTTGATCTTCTGGGAGGAAGGGACGGATGGAAACCTAAATTGAAACCATATCTATAATCATACGTTCCAAACTGAAAACGTTAAACAAAGTAAAATTTACATAGAAATAACTCACCTATGCTAAAATCAACCGAAGTATCACGATCGGAAGTTCCATTAAGTCGCTTTCTACTGCTATAATCAACCGACCTGTGACAATCAGATGTTCAATTTCAGTTAATCATCTACACTCTTACTAGGCAATTTATCCTTACGTCATTTAGCAATTTCAAAACTTCGACGCACAAATCTTTATTGCAATGCTCAGTTTTAAACTAATCATTCTACCGACAGATTGAGCTGTCCAAACCATGATATAGTCCAATTATTCGTCCATGAACAAAGCACATATTTCCTACTGTCTTGATAAGCATATAGCAGCTAGTAAACTATACTACATGACTTCCAAATGATGATATGGTGGTATCTAAGCTAACATGGTCATAATAACCTTCACACTTGATGATTTCTTTACAACTAGCACGATATACAGAACTATATCAGTAAGCAAAAAAACATGCACAACAAATTTGCATATACACACATGCAGTATATTTATATAACAACTTATGTGTTGCCAATCAAGGTGTGTACTTTTTCCAATATATATATATATATATATATACACACACACACACACACACACACACACACACACACATCTTCATGCATGCATGCATGTATACATATATACATATCCATTCAAATTTCAGAATAATGAGACAGATTGTCCAATACACACACACACACACATCCCTTTCCATGTATACACACACACACACACACATTTCAACTTAATTCCAGTTTCACTTAATTATTTATATCCGCTATTCACAGCTATATTTAAGTATTCATCTACCTATACTATCTAATCAGCATCTGACACTTTGATATACATATATATACACATTTACATGCATATATACATACATACATACATACATACATATATATATATATATATCCATTTCCATTTTCATCTAGCATAATGTTGAGTCAAAAATGTCAATGTTAACAGAAATACCAAGGCCAGGAAAGTCAAACCGTTAAATGGCAACTAAGTGGGTTCATGAAATGTATATGACAGCATGCATATAGTATGAAATATCATGAAGGCTAAAATCTGGGATGTCATGAGATTCAATATTCATAGGTGTCCCAATTTTCACAACTTAGCATGATTTATTCTCGGCAAAGTTAAATTCAAGAATTTAAATCTTTCCAGGTAACCGTATGACATTTTTCAATCTTACAGTGGGTGTATTGAGCATGAAGACAATCAAATGTTCCAGAAAATGGCAAAATAATACAGATTAATTTCCAGAAATCAAATAGGTGGTTCACGGCAATAAATCAACCATCACGCAAGAGAAAATAGACGAGATTAGTTTTTATTAATTTCTAGGGTTTCAGGAATTCAGCAGCGTCCAAAACTAAATCATGTAGAGCATTCAATGAAACAAAATACACAAATTAGCTGCCTATAAAAAGGTCTTATTGCCTAGAGGAGGGAAAATACACTTACCTAAGTCTCGATTTCATCCTCTCAGATTTTTGATTGGCTCTCGAACCCTTAGATTTGGCCTCGAAGTCTCAGATCCGATGTTGCTTTCCCCTCTAACATCCATCTCCCTCACGAATCGGCTCCATTGATGCGAGACGGTGGATTTTTATTGATTTCCCCTAATTTGTTCTCCTAGGGTTCGGCCATTTTTTTCTTTTGTTTCTGGTGAACGAGAGAAAATGAAAAGGGTCGGCCTTTTTTCTTTAGTTTGCATTGATGCATACGGCTAGGGTTTCATTTCATAACCAATTCCCATTTTGCCCCCCATGGCTATGTGTTAATATGGACCGTTATAACTCTTAGCCAATTTCATGCTACACCCAATAAACAATTAAACATGTATACTTTATTTAAAATGTCAAACATATGCGTTTACTCACAAATAAAACACACATATTTTATATACACATTTTATACACGCAAATGATTTATTTAGTTGTTCAACCTAAATATATATATTAATTTACATAAATATATACAATTGAGATCAATATAATTTTAGGGTCATAAAATTTTGGGTTCTCACAAAGATATCGAGCATTTAAACTGAAAGTGAACAGGTCGAATAATACAAGGGGAGAAACAGTAGAAGGTCCGACTTGCTTGTAACTATATATAAATAAATTGTTTTTAGCAAAGCATCAAGATTATAGGGTTTCAGACGTAAAAGCGAGAAACGAAATTATTGAGGTAAAGACAACGAGAAAATATAGTTACGAACAAATTAAAAATAAATTATTGTAAAATTATTTGGAATTAAAGCATTTAGATATGAAGCCAAAAAAGCATGCTGAATTAAAAAACTTGTAGTGTCTTCTATAATCCAAAGTTGTAAGGCTCCCATACACGTTAGAACAAATTTTGTTTTAAAATGTAACTTCTCATAGAAAATTTAAAATTTTAAAGAAAAAAATTAAAATTTTAAAGAAAAAAATTAAAATTTTGTGAATATTTTGTAGTTTTGTTTTAGTTATAAGTTTAGGATTATTTAAATTATTGAATATTTAATATAATTATCAATTACAATTATTAAATACTAAGTAATAATTATAATTATTATTTTTTAGCTATTAATTATTATTACTTGTTAATTATTAATTATTATTTTTAATTATCAATTATAAATATTAATTTATACTAATTAAATTTTATTACTAATTATTAATCATTTACAATAATTACTAATTGTTAATTATTTAATAATAACTATTTAAAATTAATTTTTAAAAGTTAATAGTATGTTTTTCGCAACTGGTTTTACCAGTTGTAAAAAATACAGTTATTGCACGTGGTGAAAACAGTTGCTAAAGATATTTATTTGCAACTGGCTTGGAAGTGCAGTTGCAAATAATATGTTTGTTGCAACTGTTATGAAAGCACAGTTGCGAAAAGTATGTTTTTGCAACAGGAAGAAAAGCGCAGTTGCTAAAAATATGCCTTTTGCAACAGAAATAAAAGGCTTGTTGCTAAATCTAATCTATTGCAACTGCTATAATAGGTCTGTTGCTAAATATCGTTTACTGCAACTGTCATTTGCAGCCTGTTGCAAATAGCTAGTTGCAATAGGGTATTTTTCTTGTAGTGGAATTTAGCTTACGAACGAAGCATATTGAAGTGAGAGAGTCGTTTCTAGTAGCCATGGACGAAGACAAACAAGTATGCCTTCGGAAAGTGCACACAAAGGATAACGCGGCAGACATGTTCACTAAGGCATTGCCGATTAGAAAGTTCGAGCATTGCTCGAACTTAATTCGCTTGGAGAGATGCTAGGTGTCACGTGGTGGCACAGTTGAGAGAGAAACTTGGATGTAGAAGAGTATCAGTGAGAGGTTGGTGTTCTGTCTTCATGGTATGTACTCGTTTTCACTCCCGAGTACATTGTCTTTTGGTGAGACTGGTTTAGGAGTTGGATGTTTCAACACTTCATTGATGAGTGGGAGCTATACCTGAACTCGTTAGTGAAGTACAATGGGCGGTGGCTATGCCGGAGTTCATTGGGGAAACATTCAAGTTTTTTTGATTGAAGATAGAAGGAAATGCTTGGGTGCATTGAAGTTTGTGATGTAGATGGATATAGTATCGAGGTGGAGTGTTGAAGTATGCGATACCATGTGTTAGATTGAGGAGGATATTTCGGGATATTTCGAATATTTAGGTTCTGGAGGATATTTTCAGATCTGGAGAATATTTAGGATCTGGATGATATTTAGGATCTGGAGGATATTTCGGATCTAGAGGAAATTTTGGGAATTTCTATATACTTTCCTATGTCTATATAAGCTACATCGGATCCAGGAGGAGGAGGTACAACAAAATCAAGAGATTAAATCAAAGTTTGTTCTAATTAGGGTTTAAACAATTCTAATCTTCTTTAATTCTTTTCTCCACAAAATCAAAATTTTCTAGTAAATTTGATCATTGTAACCAATTTATTGTACTCTTCTATTGATATTAATAAAGGTTTCTCTCTCAAAGTGGACGTACACTGACAAAACGTCGGTGGAACCACTATAAATCCCTGTGTGATTTAGTTTCTCGTTATTGCTCTATTATTTTCATTGTTTGGTGATTGTGACTGGCTTGGATAAGGTTGAGATTGTTCGATTGGTTGTTTTTGCACTATTACCACGATATCGTTTTCCGCGGCGTTGGAGATTTTTGATTTAAGCGGTCTTGAATCAAAATTTCTCCACAATACTCATACATGTTTAAATTTGTTACTCAGTTGCAGATAACAGCTAGACTATGCATTTAGGCACTATCTATAACATTTGTGCCTTTCCAATGTGTAGTAGATGCCAGTATTATGGGTTGAACTTTCCTTTGATAACGACGCAACCAAACTGTATTTTACTGGAGCAGTGATAACTAACGAACATAAGCGACCGGACTTCTTAGTTCAAAAAAGCCTACTGCATTGTCTGCACTTTATGCATTCTATTTGTTAACTTTAGGTGCCTCAAATCAAACATTTATAAGTTGTAAGTAGTCATTTTCTCACATGCATGTTTGTTTTCTAACTCTTTCGTTTAACATGAATACATTTGTAGCAGAAGAAAACAATCATAAACCACTTTACTAGGAGCATTTCTACAAGATAAAACACAAAATATTCTCCATATCATAATGCCAAATCTTTTCTATGCTTGTTTGATACTCTTTCGGAATTTTAACCTTGGACAATAGTTTACCTATTTTTTCGATAAAGTCAAACTGATACCTAAATTTTCCGTAGCAAGAAGTTTTTATTTGATTCTTTTAGGATGTGTGATAACGGTCATACACAAAAAATTAAGGAATCAAATCTTCAAGAGAAAATATATAGTGAGATACTGACGTGCAGGTATATCCTGGCACAGTGTCATTGATTGGTGAAGTGCAAGGTTGTGTTTGACATGATGAATTATGCTAACCATACCATACTCTTTTACAAGCTTTAAAACATAGCCAGTCTTTTGATTGGAAGCATGTTGTATGTTTGAAATTTTAATGGATGCTCTTGCATGTTGTATGTTTGAAATTTTAATGGATGCTCTTGCATGTTGTATGTTTAAGTTGCGACATTCACGTGCCAAGGATGCGTGAGAAGAGGAATTGATGTAAAGATAGAGAGGAGCTTGTAAAGTTGTATGGTAAATATGATAGAAGGTTTGAGATCTCAGTTTTGTTCTTCTGTAATTTAAGGAATTTTAGTCCCATACTTAGATTCCTGCTCCAATATTGGTTTAGGTTTTTGTTACTTATTTTTCATATACTTACACATATATGTCTTAGGTATTTGAAACCATGACCTTTACGACCATAGTTTACAAGGTCATACCATTGTCACTTGAGCTAGTGGTCGTTGACCTGAATATTCATATATTTGAAACTCAAATTGATTCTTTTCTTGTAGAATTCTTCTCCAAAATTCAAACTTCAGTGGTTTTTATTTTTATTAACTTAGAGTTTCAGTTTGATTTTGTTTTGGTCCCTACTGAAACAAAACAACCGAATTTACCGTGTTTTGGTCAAAACCTCTTAACCTAGATATGGATATAACATTAAGTTACTCCAATGACTGTGCACACAGATAATCATATGGTTATATTGGTGGCTGTTTATCTATGACATGCGACTTCCTTGTCATGTCTAGTTTCAAATCTTATTACTTACAATGATTCTTAGAACTTAGAAAATAGGGCTCATGCTGTGGCTAAACGTGTTCTATGGAACCATATACAATTATGGTATCTTTGTTCTATTGTCAGCTAAGTAACTATTCATCAATGGAAGGGGTCTTATACTACAATCCACATTTTGATCAACTCTTTAAGGAATCTGGCACTTTCAACAAGAAGTTCCAACCACATGAGTGTCCTTATACGATAATATCTAGCACTCTTACCTTTGTTTCTTCCCTAACTGTTTATATGTTTGTCTCTATGAAGTTTACTGCTGAGAAGCTAACCCCAGAATTGGTGAGTTCAAGTTTCTAGTTATTTTATTTTCTTAATTTTGATTCTAAATTCAGTCTTTTGTCGTCTTACTTATACACAACTTGGAATTATTCAGACAAGGTCTCTTAGCAAAGCTGCTGGTATGTTATCAGGGACACAAGAAAAATGCACTACTTGCGGTAAAAACAACATATCAACTTGAAAAGGTGTGCTTACGGTAAGATAAGTATGCCTAGTTTGAGTAGTATTCACAAATTTCGAGATCCAATATTTGTGGATGTTTGGGTTAATGGGTTAAATTCCGTGTCCAAAGTAATGCGGATAAGACTGCACACTTAATCCATATACTGATGAATGTGCATTGGATAAATGACAACGACGACTATACTGATGTAATCAAATTTCATTTATACAGCGGCGGTTGAAGAAAAATCATATCATAGGTCTTGTTTCAAATGTTCGCATGGAGGCTACGCGCTATCCCCTTCAAATTACGCAGCACTTGATGGCGAAATCAATATACAATTCATATCAATAGTCCATTATATATACAACATATATGTACAGTTATGGCAAATACATGTTGCTGAGCAAATGATCTCGGATGATGAGGAGAGAAACCCCAACAAGTACAAGGAAAAAAACTCACAGACATGAACAATAGACGAAGAGAATAACGTTCAATATACTAAAGCTTACCATAGAAAAGCCTTGCTCCCAAAGAAGATTTTGGTACGTCTTTCCAATTCCACTCAGCATTTTATCTATATTACTTGGTGCATATTTTGATGTTGTGTTTTCACATTGACAATCCTGTTTCAAAAAAATTCAGAACATCAATCTGAAAGAACTCAAGCTGGATGTTGCTTGTGCTCAGCGTCAGGTTAGTTAAATATGATAAATTTCTTCCCTTTTTCTTAATTTTTTAAATCTTTTTTCCAGTTGCTATAATAAATTTTTTGAATAGGCGCATGTGGGATGTGCGTGTATGTGAGTAATTTTCATCACCTGCTTTGTTTGGGACACCAATTTCAAAGCTAATATTTTTTACAGGAAACACTTCAAATTTTAAATTTGAAGTTATGCTATAA
The DNA here is from genome assembly GCA_030737875.1 of Allium sativum. Classification (NCBI taxonomy): domain Eukaryota; kingdom Viridiplantae; phylum Streptophyta; class Magnoliopsida; order Asparagales; family Amaryllidaceae; genus Allium; species Allium sativum. Next base: position 1,004,198,123 of record CM060920.1, read on the forward strand.
TAAAAAGATTCCCGATAATCTATAATTTTGCATGTTTTTGGTCCATTTTCTTTTGTATTTTGGTCTGGAGTGCAGTTGAACAACAAACAAAAGAAAGAGGCAGCGACTAAAGGAGAGCAGTTCAAAATTGAAAAATTGAGACGTAATATTGAGATGGACGAGTATGACTTTATGCATCGGCGCTGTTCACTGGAAGAAAGGGAAGCCTTGCTTTAGATATCAGTTGGTCAGTTCTCTTCATCTCTTTGTCATAACTTGCTTGCTATAGGCGTATATTCAGGCCATATTTCTCCCCCTCCCTTGCTAGTATGTGGAATATTTGCACAAAAGTAGAAAAGATAGATATAAAAACAAGTCATGCATAACCTATAATAAATAGTTCCTAAAATGGACTTGAAGCCTTAATTGTTGTTGCATCATGGTCATGAAACAGTTGTCGTATACTAAATTCTTCTTCTCTGTCTTCTCGTCTTTTTTAATTAATTTAAATTATGTGGGATAGCCGAAAAGCAGTGGGTCTTCCTGTAGAAGAGCCAGGATGATATAACATAGAGACTGAATTAAGCGTTGTTTGTGAATATTCAGGCTTTTATAAAAGCTGCAGAAGAGAGACAAAAGTCTGAGCTAGTGTCAATGGTAATGAAGGAGTCATTGGTTTGGGAGATTTGAAAAAGATGTCATTGCCGAAGTCTTCGAAAATGACAGAAAAAGAAATTATTGTCGTGCTTTTAGCTCCAGCTCTAATGCAAAACAGGTAAAACTCACTCAAGATTCAAAAGCAATACTCAACTGCAAAGTGAATGAAGATAAGCAATGGAAAATGTTAATGCAACAAAATAATATTCGAATGCATGAAGAAATTAGAACATTAATGGTCATTATTTGATGCACTTCAAAACAATTATTATACATTGTCTGGATTAACTGATGGTTGTTTTGTGGTTTAACCAAAGTGTCTCATCTATTCTCTGTGAGCCTAGAGATATTCCATATTAGTGAATTTTCAAGTTGTCATAATGAACTTCGTAGAATTGATGTGACTTCTTTAGCATGTATGATGCTTTCTTTTTAATTTGATGGAATGTTGATTTGAAATTTAATTTCATGTGTGTTATTGTCATAAATTTGTATTTGTATATCTAAATTAAATTATATGTTGTGATACTCTAAGATGTTGTATGAGATATGGTTCTGCAGGACCGAAATTGTAACACTTATAAGTGTTGAAGCTCTTATACTTAAATATGTGCATTGAAATTACAACGGTTATAACCATTGGAACCAATAAATGCTCTAACGGTTATAACCGTTGAAACAATACAACTTTCCTAACGGGACTATTGGAAGAAAAAAATTCCTTACGACCACAATCGTTGGAAAATCAAAATATTCCAATGGTTATAACCGTTGGTAAATTCATTGCAAAATTTACCACACACCATCTACCAACGGTTATAACCATTAGCAATGTAATTTGTAACACTTTTTACCATTAGGAAATGAAAATTCAAGTGTTGTGTTAATAATTAAACACCATGTACGTTTTGTACCACTTTCTGATTCAACTAAAAATATGAAAACTTTTGTATCAAAGGAAAATAATAGGAAATTTTCAAATAGATGACTAGGAGGGTGCGTCCCCCAGACTATATATATATATATATATATATATATATATATATATATATATATATATATATATCTTAAAAGTATATTGAGAACTTTACAAGTTTAGTAATGCAGTAGCCGAGCCCCGCTAACTTTACTGGGTATCCATGTACTTCACATCTTATGCACATACAGCTGAACACATAGATGTGAAATTATCCTAATGTGCCCCCATATAGCTAGAAGTTCATTTTCTTTTTTGGTCAGTCATTTTCAATGAAGGATAATAGAGCTCAAAGAGCAATAAATCGTTTTAATTTGATAGTGAAAATCATAACGTTGAACTAATTAATAGTCGTTAAATCAGCTTACAGAGATTGTTAAATCAATAAAATACATTCCCTTACCTGTACTCATGTATCCAAACTCTTCCTCGGATAAAAATGAAGTCGAGCAAGTGAAGGTAGTGTTCCCTCTAGCCATCACCTTGACAATATTTTTATCTTGACGAGTATCATACTTCGACATCAAAGGATAAGAGTACAACTAAAGATTTTCCATACAAGCGACATCGTTTATGAAAATTCATTTCCATATCCTTGAATCTTTAAACTTTAAAACTCGAACTTGTGCTCGGTTTTAACATGTTAATGATATTTCTAAAATAATTATGAAATATTAGTTTTAAAGGGATTATTATAGTTATAGGTGTACTTAAAAGAACCACCAAAACCAATTTTAATTAAAACATCATTCCAATAAATCCGAAATAGTTTACACCTAGATTCAACTTTATATAATTTCTGTTTAAAAGGGCCTCTCATTTAAATTTATCATTTAAAAATTTAAAAATTCCAAAAGAATAGTAGAACAGTTTAAATCCTTTTGTAAATTTTCAAAAATGCAAATCATCTTGAATGATAATTTATAACTATTTTACAACTTTAAACCTATATTATTTTTCCCATAGGAAACTGAATCAAATATAAAATCTATTTACAAATTTTGAATCAATATTAAATATTCTACAAGATAACTAATCACATTTATGATCTTCTAAAAAATCTATTGATTAATTTTAAATATTTATTGAATTAATTTGTAAACTTTAAAACCTTTTAATTAATCAGATAATTATTCGAAATCATTTTCATTTAATAAACTAAATTATTTTTATTCATTTTCATTGAACCAATTTAATTTCTTTTAAGAATAGATCAACTAAATTAAGATCCCATTAGTTAAAACAAGAAATTTGAACCGAGGCATCATTCATTAAAATGAATATTAACATTAAATATCATCAATTAAAATGATTATTAAATTTTCTAACATCGTTAGTGTTAGCCAAAATTCACTCCTTCAGGAGAACAAGGTGAAAGAAAGCTGAGGAAAACAGAAAAGTATATGGGAAAAGCAGGGAAGGGTCAAGCGTCCTGGAAAGTTATCGAAAGAAAAGGTTATAAGAGAAAGCAAAAGCCTCATATAGACCATCAAAAGCTCCATTATTGTGAAGTAAGGCAATGATTGAAAAATAGACTTTTAGCGTTGTAAAGAGAAGCCCCTTCCGATAATATCAGAGGGCATATACTTAGTGTCCAAGCAGCAAAGCATAAATTTCAAAGTAACCTGAAAGGCTGTTTTGGAAGAAGTTCACAAAGGAAATATCTATAGGCTAGACAGAAGGATCATCATGTCGAAAGACCATCCACACAAAGATAGGTTGTTATGACAAGCCGGGAGCTTGCATGGGTACATGCCTTCCATGGCAAACCAACCCCGCATCTCGGAAGATATATTCCGAAGGAACAACAAGTAATAGTCTCACATTCACTAAAGCTCTTAGAAAAGCCTTCGGAAAAGCTCCCATACAAAGCCTTGAGATCGAAAAAGGGGCCAACCCGCATCTATAAATAAGACCTCAGGGGTCAATAATCAGGACAATCAATTCATTCCAAAATTTGTAACCATCAATTTGCAAAGTGTAACCCTAATTTTTAAATCATATTGGGGTATTTCTCTTACTCTTGTAATCTTATTTGGAAATTCATAATAAACAAGGAGGATTGAGGATCTTGACTTGTGGAGTTTAATTTAAGAGAAAATCTCCTTGATCATTCTTGGCTATTAATCTATTTAATAGCTGATTGCACATGATTCTAACTTCCAACTTCTCATTCTTAACCAAAAACATGTGAAGCACATGAGAAGGGATAATATAATTAGGTATGAAAGCAATAACGCTTATCCGAAAGGAATAAGATGGACTGCTGCTATAAGAGCCTATTTCTCCTCTAATGAGTTTAAGGATACCGAATTCTTATTTTACAAAGTTCTAAATTAAAGCCTACCCAGTAGGGTCGGTAATCTCCGGGAGCCATCTTTTGGTATATTAGGTAGTTTCGGTCTAACTGGACACTTTAATTTAACACACCTTCGGCAATCTATGCTGCAAAAGTCATAAATGTCTGTCTAAAGTAAATAAAGGCTTTCAGAGGCATTAAAGGTTGAAATATATTACCCTTTCGAGCTAGTTAACTAATTTGGGAGCCTTTGCATTCGGAAATTATATATGATAAACTACTTTCAGGTGTTATCCATTTTTATGAATAACAATTTTGGTTCTAGAAAGATGGCTTGAACCTTCAATCCTTCAATTAATACAAACTAAATTTTCTTTTTGTGTTTGAATGAATGTAGGAACAATAAAGGCAAAGAAAATCAAGTCAAAAAGATTGGACATAATCAGCGAAGATGTATCCCACCCCTCTCGGCTGGAGGAGGATATAACACTATCCTTCAACAAGGCAAAAACTTTACAAGGAGAGCCTTCCATTGCAGAATCAAAGGAAGCGAATGCTCAAGAAATTAGACATATGAGAAATGAAATCACTGAATTAAAGACATTGCTGAATGAAGTGCTTTCTTAGGAATCTACAAGAAGTATAAGTCTCCAAAATGCGAAAACCGTAAATAGGTGGTGGAATCTAAAAGAAAAGGGCCATGCCTACTCAATTGGAAAAAAAATAAAAAATGAGCCTTCCAAGCTCAAGCTTAAAAAGCCGAAGAATGGGAGCACGAAAGTTGATTACCAAGGGAAGTTGGTCTACTACAACAAACAGGTCTTTTTATAGCATTTAAAAACCGCTATAAAAACTTCCTCTAGCGATTCTATAAACGGCGGAATAAGCGAAGCAATCCTCTGGAGGATTATCCATTAAAGCACCCTCGGAAGTGGGATTAGCTTTTACCTCAGTAATTAGAAAATCTTTTGGAATAACATCAACCTTCCTTTGGGTAGAAACTAGTGATCTTTTCGAAAGAACATCAACCATGGGAGCCTGCTTTTTTGATAGAGTCTTGTCGATTACAGGAGTTTCCTCGCTAACGGAGAGAGTTTCATCTACCATAGGTTTCTCTACACCGGTTTTTTGGCCCATAGTTCTATCAAATGACATTTTTTCCATAATTATAAGAATTATTAGTAAGAGTTTTTCAATATGAGGCATCATATACATTGATCCTTCCGAAAGCGCAAGGAAATAATCTTTAGAACCACCTGACTGAATATAACATTTTGGAAAAGAACAGTACCTCATATTGTTGACAATGGCCTTTAGCTTAGAATTTTTAACAAACACCTCCACGTCTATGACAAAAACTTTTTCTCTTTCGCAATAGTAATTGAAATTGCAAACTACATCAATGGATAAAAAGAGTAAAGGATTACAGTGCTGGATAGTGCTTGCTTCAAAGCTTTGGAGTTGAACAGTCACCTATATTTTAACTGCAAGACTATGATTAAAATTTGGACAAATGGATTTCAAGTAAAATCACGTGTATTGTAACAACCCGTATTTTTGGTCAATTTAAAATAGGAATTTTTAAGTGTATTTAAAAGGATTTTTAAATGGATAAGTCTGGTTGAAGTTCAAATTTATTAAATATTGGACTTTGATATTTGAACAACTAGTACTTTAAATAATTAATATAAAGGTTAAATATATCAAGAAAATATATTGGAATTGATTTACAAAATAGTGAAAAAATTGATAAACTTATCAACTAGTTTTGTTAAGTTAAAATACTAGTATAATTAACAAAATTGGTTTACAATTATTTTGTTTTGAAAATATTAATAAATTAAGGTTAGCGAACTTTTAAAATTTATTTAAAAGTAAATGTGTTAAGATTCGATAGTTTAATATTATTTTAATAGCTTAAAAAAGAGCCATTTTGCAAACAATCCCAAAATTCGATGAGACCAATTTCATTGGATACGTATCTACGAAATATATAGTAGGATTTCAAATGTCATATCGATTGGACTTACGGTTTGATCGTGCAAGTCAAAAAGTATAAAGCTCGTTTAATTAAATTCAAGATTAAGTAAATCAAAATCTACCTCTGCACTTTTTTCCCTTTGATACCTCACCCTCTCTCCCTTCCACATGTCATCTTCTTCCACTTTGCCACTCTTTTAAGTTACTTAGCCTAAGATAAGTAATGATGCATTTCATTTTCTTTTTTATTTTGATTTCTTCCTTCTCTTCTTCTTCCTCCACAAACTCCATCTATTTCCCCTACCTCCCACCGCCGACACCAACAGCCCCCCCTCCCCCTTACACCAGCCGCGCTTCAGCCTCCCCCTCCACATGTGAGCCGCCGCCAAAGACCCTTCCTTTATTCCTTTAAAGCCTAAAACTACCTCCTTTACACCACCTAAACACACCTACCTCCTCTTACCACCATCATCGCTGTAACAATACGGATTTCGCTCGGACTTAATTGATCGCTAAACTGACCAAGACCGTTCGAATCCCGTATACGCTAACTCTGGGCATACAACACATCAGAACAAATAACAAAAGACTTCTATAAACATCATAATAATGTTACATCAGATTACAGAATATATCAGAGTATATCGAAAATAATACACAACAGATAATAAATTTATAATAAATGTAATACAATGCACAGCGGAAATAAATAAATAACACAGCGGAAGATGATAAACGCACTGGACACAGCTTAAAGCTTCGATCTAGAATCCTGCTTATATATCTGCAAAATAAATAACTCGACTGCTCGTGTGGAAAATTGGGGCACCCGAGTTTGCAAGGGAAAAGCAAACTACAGGCCAGTCATGGGACTGGTGTGAGAAACTCTAAACAGTTATAATTAACTTATTTAATAATATGGCATATCACGGGACCACGCCGCTGACGCTGAACGGGTTTACCCCCATGAATGCCAGTGTATAAACAACAATCAATATAGATATATGGATCTACTATGCATCAATCAACATGCAATATCATAATCTACCCATTTAGATTAGTCACCACACGTAGATTTTCTAAATCCAATTCAATTTACAAAAATTATTCCTTTGGACTTTATTTCCCGATTTCTATTTCAAATCATTTGAAATATATATCTAACTTTCTATAACAAAGTAGATTTCACTTCGGGAACTCAGATCAATCGTTTGGAAATGTGAATTCCAAAACATAACAATGCATATAAACAAGTATGGAACCAAATATCGGGCTACCCCTAGACAAGGCAAAGTACACGCACCTAAGCAACTCGATATATATATGTGCACCTCCCTCTGTGGAGCAGGCTACACCGATGATGCACCTCCCACACATGGAAGCATACACCACCCATCTCACCCATACTTTTAGTCGTTCGGGTTACCCGAATCTTTAGCCACACACTAAACCATTTTATATCCCGAAGCGGGTAAAATCTTTTCACAACATATAATCACAAGTACTTTCAATCATAGTACTTCACATCAGCAATTCACACATGATCAGTCACTATTAATCACATAACCTTTGAGCTCGTACGTCTCAAAGAAGGGTGTTAAGCAAGAGAATAAATTCTCCACCACCAAACAGATATGTTATCAATAGCATCTAATCGAGTACACGATGAACCACAATGTAAAACATAATACATTTCTAAATCATTTTAGAAATCATCGGGTTTAGGCCTCGAAATCCTTTCTGTTTTATAAAACATTTCTATAAAACATTCCCTGTCCAAAATCGGGAATATATTTCTTTTCACTTAAGAAAAACATCATTTCAAAATCATTCATTAAATTTGAAATATATAACATCGCTATACACCTTAAAGTCAAATCGTGAAGTGTTTCACAAGGTGTTAACACACAGATATTTTTACCTAACCCAATGCTAAATTTATAGGCATATTCTGCTCATAAACTGGTCGAGCACCATCCAAACAATCATTCAGTCACAATCAATATCAACAACCATGTATATTTGGTTTACACCACATCTCATGTTTTGGTAAATTTAATCACCATTCATTCATTCAAATCTAATTAAAGATTTATTCAAACTCCAATTGGTTTCATCTCTAAAATCATTTCATATTGATTGTTCTACTTTTTGGAAATTAATCCTGCTTTTACTCGGGTTAAAGAACTAATGTCATTTAAACACTGTTTACGACACCCCAAATCCAATTTGATATTAAATACAAGGCTTTGAATAGAAAATATATCAGCTTATATTCAATATCAAATTCTGAAATCAACAAATATCGTATTGGAATAACGATATATATATATATATATATATATATATATATATATATATATATATATCTTCCAAATTCCTCCACAATATCCGTACAATCACGGAATCCAATATCCAAATATTCCAAAGATAATTTCGATTCAAATCTATTCCAATTCATATATTGGAAATTCTGGTTATTTTTAAAACCATTTCAAACCCAATTCATTTATTTAAAAATATTGGATTATAATTCTAGTTCAAAACTAGTTCATTTCGATAAAAATCTATTTTTATCTTTTCAAATATGGAATTTTTCATCCCAATTATTTCCAAATCATTTCTTATGATTTTACACAAATTATTAATATTTTTAATAATTTTATCAAGGCTGGTACAGTTGGTTTTCATTAACGGCCACCGAATTGCACTTACAGCGACCTTTTCCAAATTTGATTTCGACATAGTTCCAAATCCAACCGTTATATTTCAAATCTCTAATATTTATTGGAAATCTCTTTTCGATACGAACCCAACGGTTCCAGTTTTAGGAGAATCCGATGGTCGGATCTCCCGTAATATCCGTTCGAAGTCAATGGTCGAAATTCGCGAACTCCCGCAGCGCGGTGCGTTTTATTCAGACCATTATATTATATATATAATATATATTTCGTCGATTTCCTTTTAAAACGTATTTTGTAAATCGTTTTAAATTCGTTTTAAAAACGATTTTCACTTCCATTTCAATTCCAAATCAAAATTGAATTTTCCACTACATGAAAATTTTATACATCTCATATATATAATATTTTCACTTTCATATATATAATGTTTACACTTTCATATGTATAATGTTTTCACTTTCATATATATAATCTTTTCACTTTCATATATATAATATTTTCACTTTCATATATATAATCTTTTCACTTTCATATATATAATCTTTTCACTTTTATATATATATATATATATATATATATATAATCTTTTCACTTTCATATATATAATCTTTTCACTTTTTATATATATATATATATATATATAATCTTTTCACTTTCATATATATAATCTTTTCACTTTTCATATATATAATGTTTTCACTTTTCATATATATATATATATATATTTAACGTTTTCACATTTCGTATATATATCGTTTTCACTTCATATATATATATATATATATATATATATATATATATATATATATAATTTTCACTTCTAATATATATAATTCATTTCATACAAATATATTTATATATATATATATATATATATTTCAACTCATATATATATATATATATATATATATTAATTTCAACTCATATATGTATTTTTATTTCAAAAACACATGTATTTCATACAACGTATATATTTATTTATACAACACATGTATTTCATACAATGTATATATTTATTTATACAACACATGTATTTCATACAACGTATATTTTTATTTATACAACACATGTATTTCATACAACGTATATATATTTATTTATCACAATCACAATGCAATACAATCAAACAAGTCGTCCATGATCTATGGACGACGGGGAGCAGTTCATATATGCAGTTATAAAATAAATAACTGTACAGAAAATTTACAGTGAGAGAATTCTCACATTGGTTTCGATTTCTGAATTTCTGTTCTGTTTTGAATTCGCCTCAAATTCAGATTTGCTTCGTTTTGATTCTTGTCAGTCCTGAACACCTTTGTTCGTCGCTGCGAATCCAACGCAACTTGAATCGTCCAATTTCGTCCTCGTATGAAGAAGTTATGGTTATTAATACCTTTCATTAAATTTCGAGATAATAATTAATTAATTAATTAATTATCACCATTCACATTAAAAATATCCTGGCCGCCTGTTCTTTATCTTCTGCATCGCGGAAACCTCTCAGGCCAAATCACGAACCCAAATCGCAAGCCCTAGGGCTCACGTTCACCGCCACCACGCAAATCCAGACCACCATCAGACATTACCACCTCCTCCGCCTTCACGTCCTCTTCCGGCGCCCCCAAACCTGATGAGCTCGCACCCCTCCAGCTCGACAAAATCCACTTCGAACACGAGGGCTTTCAGCCCATAAATCGCGATCAATATTCCATGTTAAACAATCAAAGTGGTAGGGTTTCAAAGATCATGGAAGCCGCGTTGATTTTCCTTCATAGAGTTCTGCAAATTATTTTATAGATTGAGAAGATTTATGGAATCAAAACCGGAGAATTTTGGCCCTCCGTTTCATAGTGGCGGCGGCTGAAGTAAGAAATGAAGAGGATAGGGTTTCGGTGGGAATATGGTTATATATATATATATATACATATATAATTTCAAAAATTCATGTTCATCAGTTCGAACTCCAAATCAAACCCAACGACTATCGCCTGTAGCCAAATACCCCCATTCCGAACACAACGGGATGTGTTTCATAAGCCAATTCGACTGTTTCGATCAGTTTTTGTCAAAATTAAAATATAAATCAATATATATTAAATTTGAACATACATTTCAATTTACCGGGGCCACATACCGATATTAAAAATTCCCAAAAAATATTTTCTAGCTTCATATTGACGATACGGTCCTAACATAACTAGTTTCGTCAAATTTTGAGACCGTTTGAAAAATGGTCATTTTATGGTCGATCCAATTTAACTGAAATCAACCAAACACATTTTCCTTTGCCACACTCACACATGAACTTCAAAAATTATGGAATTTGAAATCTAGCAATAATTTGACATCCCGGATCCAACAAAAGTGGTTTCGTCGAAAACAGAGGTCGTTTGCAAAATGGCTATTTTTAAGGGCTTTATATATATTAAAATATACATAAATTCCACAGTGACTTTTCTGAATTTTAAACTGGACATATCTTCCACTCTATAAAGTGAAATCTCAGATTCTTAGATTCGTTAGAAAGATATAATTAAACAGATTCAAATATTTCTTGTTTCGCTCAATTCCGACTTAAAACGAATTCTGTATATTCAATTGAAATTCGTAATCGAATTTTCGAACTGCCACGCCATTTCAGGCTCGTTATATAACTAAAATAAATTTATTCGTTTTAACTTCGTCGAAAATAAATTTTTCGTCGTTATTATTTAAAATAATTCATTTTAAATATTCAAAATTCATTAAATTTGCCAAAATAAAAATTTTAAATTGGCCCAGAATTTCCGGGTTGTTATAATTACCTCTGTAAGAAGCCAGAATTTCTAAACCAATTTAATTTTTTATTTTAGCTATTTTAATGAATTTTGAATATTTAATATGATTTATTTTAAATAATAACGATTTAAAATTTATTTCAATCGAAGTTAGAACGTATAAATTTATTTTAATTATAAAACAAGTGCAATGACCCAGATTTTTATCAGTTGAATTCTGAATATTTAAATTTGTTTTATATATTTTATTTGAATTATATATAGAAATTTATAAGGAATTTATTTAATAAAATAAATGGATTTTAAAATATATTGAATATCGTTTTAACTTAAAAATAGAAATATCGAGTTTAAAATTCAAATTAAATTACTTTGAAGTTATATGTATATATTCAAATTAGATAGGTATTTTTATTTGTTTATTTTGAAATTGATTCGATTTAATTTCCAAACAATATATGATTATAACGAGATTAATTTTATAAAATTCGAAATATATTATTATTGCACACGTAGTTATAATTTAATTCATAGAATTTTTCTAAAATTTTTATTTTGAAAAATAAGCAACTTTTAGTTGAAGTATTTTACATCCTATATCAGCGTTTTAGGATATCACAATATAAGTTAACTTGTTTATATTATTATATTTTATGGATCATGGTACATCGCTTGATACGATAGTATTTTTATTTTTGTTTGTAGCAATCAGTAAGTGAAGGAAATTCTATGTAGCGGGGTATGCTTATCTGAATAAAATAAATGTGAATCTTCTACTGAAAGGCACAAAAATCCTTTACTATGAAGCCATCATAAAGCTTCTATCAGAAGCCAAACTTTCTATTTATAAATCGTTCCTCTTTCTTTTCCAGGAGGTTCATCTTCCATTTGCAGAAAATCGCACTCCACTAAATTCAATCAAAAATCAAAATTTATATCCTCCACTTTAATATACCAACTGTACTTCACAGTATAATTCCCAAATCCATTTCCACCCGTTCTGTTATTCTCCAGTAAAAATCAAAAGGAATCGGTCCCTTCAAAATCCAACTAAAATTCGAATAAAATCCCTAAATTCATAACGTCATCTTCTTTGAATTGGAGAAGAGAAACTCTTTGATCTAATACCCTTTTTTTGTCATGCAATGTGGTTCTTGGAAACCCAAATGTGTCACAACGAATTAGGGTTAGTGATTTAGGGCGTGTATGAGCATCGGTTAAAGATGCCGAGGATAATTTTGGGTTTATTTTTTATTTTGACTATTGCATGTGGTTTTGGGAGGAATTTTAAGTAGTTCGATGTCGATGTTTGCATTGTGACAGTGAAGGAGGAAGGTCCGTTCGCGATGAACTGGGAGCGTGTGGTCTAGTTGATCGACACAGTATTGGATTGCTTTGTGAAGGGCGGCTATGGAGATTGCTGTTAGGAGCAGCGTTTGTTTATTATGGGTGAAGAAGATTAGCGATGGGTGAAATTTTGATGGCTTGCGGAGGGAGCAGCAAATCGATAAAGGTTGGTCATCGAGTTGGGTGCATGTTTGCTTTAAAGGGGAATGACAGTACCTAGTTCTGGAAATGAAGAGTTTCATTTTGGTGAAGGTGAAGTATTGTTTTGTGGTTTCAATTGTCTATTCTGGTCTGAAGCATAAGGTTGTATTTGCGTTTGATTTTCTGAGGGAATCACTGAGTTTTGGTACCACTGTTTTTCCAGTACAGCGTATAGAGTTGTTTTAGGCTTGTTATATACGGAAAAGATGAAGAGGAGTATGTTGTGGAGAAATTTTGATTCAAGACCGCTTAAATCAAAAATCCCCAACACCGCGGAAAATGAGATCGTGGTAATAGTGCAAAAACAACCAATCGAACAATCTCAATCTTATCCAGGCCAATCACAATCACCAAACAATGGAAATAATAGAGCAATAACGAGAAACTAAATCACACAGGGATTTATTGTGGTTCCACCGACGTCTGGTCAGTGTACGTCCACTTCGAGAGAGAAACCTTGGTTAATATCAATAGAAGAGTACAGGAGAGTGATTACAATGATCAAATTTACTAGAAAAATTTGATTTTGTGGAGAAAGGAATAGAAGAAGATTAGGATTGCCTAAACCCTAATTAGAATAAACCTTGATCTAATCTCTTGATTTTGTTGTACCTCCTCCTTTGGATCCGATGTAGCTTATATAGACATAGGGAAGTATATGGAAATTCCCAAAATTTCCTCTAGATCCGAAATATTTGAAATATCCTCCAGATCATTAATATTCTCCAGATCTGAAAATATCCTCTAGATTCTAAATATTTGAAATATCCCGAAATATCCAACTCAATCTAACACATAGTATCGCATACTTCAACACTCCACCTCGATACTATATCCATCTGCATCACAAACTTCAATGCACCCAAGCATTTCCTTCTACCTTCAATCAAGAAAGCTTGAATGTTTCCCCAATGAACTCCGGCATAGCCACCGCCCATTGCACTTCACTAACGAGTTCAGGCATAGCCCCCACTCGTCAATGAAGTGTAGAAACATCCAACTCCTAAACCAGTCTCACCAAAAGACAATGTACTCGGGAGTGAAAACGAGTACTTACCATGAAGACAGAACACCAACCTCTCACCGATACTCTTCTACATCCAAGTTTCTCTCTCAACTGTGCCACCACGTGGCACCTAACATCTCTCCAAGTGAATTAAGTTCGAGCAATGCACGAACTTTCCAATCGGCAATGCATTAGTGAACATGTCCGCCGCGTTATCCATTGTGTGCACTTTCCAAAGGCATACTTGCTTGTCTTCGTCCATGGCTACAAGAAACGACTCTCTCACTTCAATATGCTTCGTTCGTGAGCTAAATGCCAAATTCTCTACCAAACGTATAGCACTTTGGCTATCACATCGAACATCGATACTCTCATGTTCGAAACCCAAGTCACACAATAGTCGCTTCAAATAGAGTGTCTCCTTTGCCACTTCCACAGCGGCTATCAAATCCGCCTCCGTAGTGGATAAAGCAACTACGGTTTGCAATCTCGATCTCCAACTAATGGCCGTACCACCAAATGTGAAGACATACCCGGAAGTTGATTTCCTCCGATCCCTATCACCGGCGTAGTCCGAGTCACAATAACCAACTAACTTGCAACTCAATCCATCACTACCACAAAAAACAAGACCATGAGATGCTATGCCTTTCAAGTATCTCAATATAGCCTTCACGGCTTCCAAATGCGATTTCCCTGGATTATCCATATACCGACTAACCACCCCGACGGCATTTGCAATAGCGGGTCTTGTAAACACCATGGCATACATCAAACTTCCAAACACAATAGCATATGGCACCTTTGTCATATAAGCCTTGTCTTTTTCCTCAATAGGTGATCCCTTACTCGAAAGATTTATATGCAAAGGTAAAGGTGTATTTAACGCCTTTGCATTCTCCATGCTAAACTGGCAAAGCACCTTCTTAATGTACTCCTTTTGAGTCAATCTCAACTCAAAACGCTTTCGATCTCTTTCAATTTACATGCCCAAGATTTTCCTTGCTTCTCCAAGATCTTTCATTTCGAACTTCGCCTTTAATTTTTCTTTCAACTTGTTGATTTCTGCCTTGTCCTTTGAAGCAATGAGCATATCGTCCACATACAAGAGTAAATACACCTAACAATCATTTCCTAACCTCTTGAAGTAAATGCAAGCATCCTTGATGCTTCGATGGAAGCCACTTTCAAGCATGAAATGATCAAATCTCTTGTACCATTGCCTAGGTGATTGCTTCAAACCATATAGTGATTTCTTCAACTTGCAAACTAGTTCTGACTTACCTTCTACAACAAACCCTTCCGGTTGCTCCATGTAGATGTCTTCATCCAAGTCTCCATGCAAGAAGGCGGTTTTCATATCTAGTTGCTCCAACTCCAAGTCGTAAATAGCAACTAATGCAAGTAATATCCTGATAGAAGTATGCCTCACAACCGGTGCGAAGATCTCATCATACTCCTTTCCTCTGTGCAAACCCCTTAGCCACTAGCCTAGCTTTGTATCTTCCATCGTCCTTCACCTTATATATCCATTTGCACCCAATAGCACAGTTTTCTTGAGGAAGTGGAACCAAATCCCAAGTATGGTTCTTCATCAAAGATTGCATCTCTTCCTCCATGGCGCAAATCCACTTCGAGCTATCACTCGAATCCATGACGTCATCAAGGTCCATCGGCTCATCTTGGACTACATGAAGAGCATAGTCCAAATTCTCACAAAAGCTAAGATTGTTCCAATCACCATATCTTTAGGGTGGCCTTATAGCACGACGACCAACCCGAGTAGCAATGCCATCACCCGGTCTTTCTTCAGCTCCACCTTGAGCTGAATCTTCTCTAGGCTCGTGCACATCACCAACACTACTAGAGAAATCCTGTGGACTATGTGATGTAACATTACCGCATTCACCCCGCAAGCACCTCCAACAACTCTACTCTCTCTAGGCCTGAAAGTGCGAATAACTTCCTTCTCCTTTGATTCACCATGAACCAAATCCGGAACATCCGATGAGCCTTCATTCTCCTTGAACATAGCCGACTCATCAAAAGTAACATGACAAGAAACCATAGCCTTCTTCATTTTTGGCTTCCAAATCCGATAACCTTTGACACCATCCATATAACCGAGAAAAATCCTTTTGAAACCTCTAGGCGAGAGCTTATCATTCCCCGGATCATGCACGTAAACAGGACTACAAAATACACGAAGATAACTCAAGTCAATGCTCTTCGCCTTCCCCACTTCCTCCGGAATTTTGTTGTCAATAACCGAGCATGGAATTCGATTTATAATATGCAGCACGGTTAACAAAGCTTTGGCTCAAAATCCCTTAGGCAAACCCGATATCAATCTCAAGCATCGAGCTTTATCTAGTAGAGTTCGGTTCATTCTCTCTGCCACTCCCTTAGATTGCGTATCTCCTGGTGTATTAAAATGCCTCCGAATACCATGATGCTTGCAAAAATTCAGCAATTCTCCAGAAGCATTTTCGCCTCCATTATCGGACCTAAGAACCTTCAAAGTCTTTCCACTCTCATTCTCAACAAGAGCCTTCCATTCTTTGAATCTTGCAAATGCCTCTGACTTGGACTTCATTACATACACCCAAACCTTCCGAGAAAAATCATCAATGAAAGAAATATAATATCTTGCTCCTCCCAAAGAAGCTACGAGTGCTGGTCCCCAAACATCCGTGTGCACATACTCAAGAATCCCTCTTGAACCATGTTTTCCTTCACCGAATGATACTCTAGTTTGCTTCCCCATGACACATTCCTCGCAAAACTCCAACTTGCTGAAACTCTCACCATCAATCATCTCCCTTCGACGAAGAACATCTAAACTCTTCTCCGAGACATGACCCAATCTTAAATGCCATAGCCGTGTAGCATCTAGGCCACGAGAACTGTCAACACTGACACAAGTTTCGCCTTCCACGGTCACTCCTTGAAGCAAATAGTTACCATGAGTTTTAACACCCTTCATAACCACAAGCGCACCCTTCGAAACCCTCAAGCTATCACTCTCAATGGTGATCTTACAACCTAAAGAATCCAAATGTCCCAAAGAGATAAGTGACTTCCGTAGTACCGGAACATAGCGCACATTAGTGAGAGTATGAACCACTCCGTCAAACATCCAAATTTGCACGGATCCAATGCCCTTCGACTTGCAAACTGCACCATTTCCCATAACAATTGATTTTCCTTCCCATTCAACATAAGAAGAAAAACAATTCCTATTAGGCGTCATATGATATGAAGCCCACGAATCAAGCACCCAGTCACTGCCCGAAACATCTGATGCTACTGCCGACAAAACATCTACATCTCCCTCACTAACATCTCTCTCCACCACAAATGATGAAGATGCTACTTCCTTCTTCCCCTTGTCTGGACAATCATTCTTCTAGTGACCAAGTTTCTTGCATATAAAGCACTTGCCATTTCTTTCCTTTGACTTTCCTCTTCCATCGGGCTTCTTAGACTTAGAACGCCCCCGGTTTCCCTTCTTCTCTGACTTTTCTTTCTCCGCAAATAAACCTTGACCATTACCAGCACCACTACTACCATCACTTAGCTCCTTCATCTTATCTCGCAATTCCTCACTAAGAAGACCCGCCTTGACATCATTTAGAGTCAATGTATCCCGGCCATAGATCAAACTGTTTGAGAACCCAGTATAGCGCTCAGGCAACGAACATAACAATATCATCGCCTTCTGCTCCTCCTCAATCTTCAAATCTATCGCCTTCATCTTCATTAGCAACTCATCAAACACATTTAAGTGTGCCTTTAGCGAAGTTCCTTCCTTTATCTTGTGGGTAAAGAAAGTCCACAACAAGATCAGTCGATTTGTGAGTGACTTCTTCATATACAACTCCTCCAACTTTTTCCAAATACCTTTAGCAGTCGTCTCACCACTAATTTCGGAAAAACCATTCTCCTCTATGGCAAGTTGAAGTGTAGTGAATGCCCACTCTTCCATTTCTTCTCTCTCCATATCTGAGATGTCCTCTGGCAATAAATGTGTATCAAACACCATCCGATGTACCCGATTCCGCCTAAGAACCGCTTTCATCTTCCATTGCCACTTTTCGAAATCATTATCGCCATTCCACTTGTCGATAACCAATTGTGAACCAGCAGCTGCATACGACCCACGTACATAAGGAGCTACACCACTTGGACCAACTATTGATGAATTGTTTGAACCTGATTCCGGCATTTCTACAACTATCTACCAACACCAATGCTCTGATACCAAATGTTCTGGAGAAATTTTTGATTCAAGACCGCTTAAATCAAAAATCCCCAATGCCGTGGAAAACGAGATCGTGGTAATAGTGCAAAAACAACCAATCAAACAATCTCAATCTTATCCAAGCTAATCACAATCACCAAACAATGTAAATAATAGAGCAATAACGAGAAACTAAATCACACAGGGATTTATTGTGGTTCCACCGACATCTTGTCAGTGTACGTCCACTTTGAGAGAGAAACCTTTATTAATATCAATAGAAGAGTACAAGAGATTGATTACAATGAACAAATTTACTAGAAAAATTTGATTTTGTGGAGAAAGGAATTGAAGAAGATTAGGATTGCCTAAACCCTAATTAGAATAAACCTTGATCTAATCTCTTGATTTTGTTGTACCTCCTCCTTTTGGATCCGATGTAGCTTATATAAACATAGGGAAGTATATGGAAATTCCCAAAATTTCCTCTAGATCCGAAATATCTGAAATATCCTCCAGATCCTATATATCCTCCAGATCCTAAATATTCTCCAGATCCTAAATATCCTCCAGATCCTAAATATTCTCCAGATCTGAAAATATCCTCCAAATCCTAAATATTCGAAATATCCCAAAATATCCTCCTCAATCTAACACATAGTATTGCATACTTCAAAAAAGTATTATTGTAGAAATGTTGTGTTGAACGATGAAGTGGCAAGAAGAAGAGATGGGATTTTTTTTCTACGTGAGATGAAGAAAGCGTTGGTGTTGAATTAGTAAAGCATGGTGATGAGGAATAAATCAGTCGAGTGGGATATAAACACGAGTTGGGTTTGAATCTTTTAACAGCAGGGGAAGAAGCATTATTTTGATGTTTATATGATGCCAAAAATATTGTTTGCTGAACGCAGCATGTAGGTAGCGACCGAATTAAAGTAGATATTGGCAATGTTGTGTTGAACGATGAAGTGTCAAGAAGAAGAGAAGGGATTTTTTCTACGTAAGATGAAAAAAACTTTGGGGTTGCATTAGTAAAGCATGTTGATGAGGAATAAATCAGTTGAGTGGGATATAAACACGAGTTGGGTTTGAATGTTTTAATAGCAGGGCAAGAAGCATTATTTTGATGTTTATATAATGCCAAAAATATTGTTTGCTGAATGCAGTATGTAGGTGGCGACCGAATTGAAGTAGACATTGGCAACAGACGATTTTCAGTTGGGGTTCTCATTTGTAGTGATCTTTGGATTTGAGGAAGAGTTCAGTTGTTGTGCCGAAGGTTAAGGTGAAAGGTGTTGTTTGTTTTACCAAGGAAAAGAAGAATGGGTCGTGATTTGCAAGTTGAAAACAACGTGATTAGAACATGCTTAAGGAACATTAGTTAACAGTATAAGTTAATCACTGAAATTTATCTAAACCTATTTATTTTATTTTATTTCATTTAGAATTGTTACGAGTATAATTTATTCATCCATGATTAGAATCAAGCGAAAGAAGTTACGTTGAAATCGTAGGAGCAACTACAACGTTGTGGAACTATTATGGTAGAAAATAAGGTTACTGGAATTTCGAAGAAAAATCAGACGTTGTTTGATTTTTAAACGAAACATAAGCAGAATCGTCAACTGTGGATCAATGTGAGTAAGCTCACTAACTCTACCTCGTTTATATTTTTATATAAACGAGTTTTAAATTTATTTATAGTAATTTTATACTATGCAATGGTAGATTGGTTGAATAGTTGATAAAATTGATTGAAATGTCTGATATAGTTAATCGTTGATCGATTATTAATTCTGTTCATCATGATATTTCATATTGATGTGAAATTAATATTATTGATGTTGATTAACATCTGCGGATGCAGAGAAACAGGTTGGAAGGATCCAACTGGATTCCTCAATATTTATATTATTGTTTTTATTTGATTGTGCTATATGATGTGTTATATAATACGTGATTGGATATGTTGTGTTTGAATTACCCTGGCCCTAGAAACCTGGTATTTTAATACCGTAAAATATTTTTAAAATGTAGAAAAGGGATTTGAGATTTAAATGGAAAATTTATTTCCAGAATATAAATTTAATTTTCCAATGGATTTGAAATAAAATTTGTTTAGATGGATAAACGAGTAGTCGATTGTAAACGATGTTGTAAATGGAATAGAATTTGAAAAGCCGGGGAAGTGAATTCAAATATTAGTTGGAAGCAATTAATCAGTTAACTATATTTGGAGTCGACCAAGTCAACCATTCTAATTGAACTGATTATTAAATGAATTTATTGGTAAATATCGTTTTAACAAACAATTGTTGAAAACTTAATAAAATTATAAGATTACGTAATCCTTATTTGATTTTGTTTGAGACTAAACTTCGGGTCGATAATTATTAATAAGGTTAATGAGTATTGCAATTACCTTTGAAAGAAATTAACTATTTATATTTGGCCAATAATGAAGATAACCACTTATATTTTCGTTAATATTGAACTAATAATTTTTAAAGTGATTTATTCCTTAACCGGAATTAAATTAAGAAATTTTCCAGTTTGTAGTATCATTTGGTTGAATCTATCCCAAAGGATTTTGAAAAGGGGTTTCATCATAAGTCCAAATACATAAACAAAGTTTAGAAAGAAAATTTAAATAATTTGCTTTGCTAAGCAGAGTATGGATCTTTAAAGCAAGAAGGATTCGTAACCAAAAGGGTTTAGTAGGTGAAACCAAATTTGGAAATCTAATCCTGGTATATTAGAAAGGGAATTGTATACACATTTTAACATGAGTAATTGGCTATTGATGTTTTGGAAATATATTTCATAATAAAATCGGAAGTCCTTTTCGTAAAGTGCTAGGAAATAAAATAGGTGGTGAATACTTATATTTCAACACTTATGGTTGAAATAGACATTTTCTATGAACAATAAGGAAAACGTGGATTATAACAATGTTGTTATAATAAATGTTGATAAATCTAAAACAGTGATTATAACGCTGTCGTTATAACAAATGTTTTTATAAATCTAAACAGCGATTATAACACTACCGTTATAATAAATGTTTTGTAAATCTAGACAGCGATTTTAACGCTGCCGTTATACTTAATGTTTTATAAATCAAATATTTTGAAACAACGATTATAATGGTACCTTTACAATCAAAGTTTTTCCATAAAAGAAGTGGATTCTTAGATTGAATTTGAGAGTCGCTTAAACGATGTTTTGGTTGAAGCTGTGAGCTTTGACTGTTTCAAAGTTGAGAATGTTGTTCAATTAAGGTCTGAGAGGTAATTGTGCCCCAACTTAATTGACTTCATGATTGATGGAGGAATGGTTAAGGTTCGACAGTGGAGATTGGTTAGCAATATGGTTAGTAAATAAATGATAAATGGTTTGAGTGATAATAACGTTGTTTTATAACATCATGTTAATTAAAAGGATTTTGAAATGTTTTCCCCGAATAAAATGAAAGACATTTTCTATGCATAGAAAATGAAATGAATTTGTCAACGAGGGATTAAGAAATGGAAGATGGAAATATTTTCCGATATTAATAATGTATATTTCTGAATATAGAAAATAAGGATTTCGTGAATGTTTAGAATTGTTTTCTAACTGGAATAAGAGATATTTTTCTCGAATAAAGAAATTAGGATATTGGAAATGTTTTTCCAGGAATCGAGAGAGAAATAGAGCTTTGAAAGGATACAAAAGATTGGAAATGGAAATTGGAAACGATAATATAATGAGGAATAAATATAAAAAGGGGCCAGTGTTATTTGATGATTGATCGGTAGAATTTCCAATTGGAAATAGGACCGTTGATTGTATGGATGTTCCTTTGATAGTTAAATCACCGACTATCAAAGTTTTTGTTTATTTTATACCTCCGTTGTCGATACGAAGAGACCAGGATCAGATTTATTATTTGAAAACCACTCGGTATTGGCATAAGCATTACGAATCAACTCATGCTGAAGATAATTGAAGACGGAGTAAAGTGCAAGGGCGGTTCTGTTAATCCTAGGTAGAAATTTTCCAAGATGGATTGATAGAATGGTGCCTTCGGTTTGTCCAGTCCCAGGACAACGTATATGGACGGATCTGATGATGGTATGTACATACAGTTACTAATTTGTATTTCAAAAGTTATGTTATTTAATATATTTCATTCGTTCCACTGTGAGGTTTGTATCTTCGTATTCTTCTATTCTAATTTATTTTCTTTCTATTTCTCATCCTTTAACTTCTTTCTATTAATGATTCGTGTTTCTATGCAAATTGGGTTGGGCATGGAGTGTGATTAGCCAACTCAAAGTATGGAAATTCGAGCCGTTTCATTTGGTATCAGAGCTGAAGGTTGAGTGGTAACCTTGGCTCTGTGGCGTAACTCAATAGAGATGGGGTTAGTAATATCCTAGATTGAGTTTGAGTGTATATATATGAGCGCGTATTTGTAGATTTGATATAAAATTGTTTTATATTGTATTGACTGGTTTGTTGAGTTGTTTATGAATTCTGGTCGATACAAAATGTACAACTGTATCGATAAGTGTTTTTAAACTCTCGAACAAAGCAATTCGATATAGTATTGTTTTAAAAAGGGTAAATGAAATAATTTTTCCCAAAGGTTATTTTTATATAAAAGGAAATTTTTTTGAATTATTATAGTATATTGATTATTGATTGTTATTACAATCAAATGAAATTAAAAAAATACTGAAATGGTTATACATAACCAAATATATTTGTATATGGATAATGTATAAAATAAAATAAATTAGAATTAAATTCAAACCAGAATTTGCAATTTAGACCTCGGATGTTTAGAAATATTTTCTGAAGTAATACTACATTACTTTGAAAGATTTTTAAATAAAAATGAATTTAAATGGATTTTGAAAGTAATTAAGCACTGAAATCAGTTCAATGGCGAGAAAATAATTCTGATAATGGATCGCGACATTATCGGTATTCATTTTCAAGTTTCTAAGTGACGAATTGCTACCATAGTAGTTTGGGAATGAAAAATTTGTTTGAAAAAGACAAGATGATTTAGAGATTCAAATGTTTTGAATTGAGTTGATTATAAATATATGTGTAAAATATATATGATTTCAAACTAATCTGAAATAGAACTCGAGAATTTTAATTCTGAAATTTAAATTTAACTTGTAGAAGTTGAATAGATTGAAATGATAAAAATGTACCAGATGAATTGAAAGTTAACTTATGTTAAGTTAAATAAAATTGGATTGAATTTGAAATAATTTCGAATGAAATTAAATAAAGAAAGTGTTAAGATTCGGAATAATAACATGAATTCGACTTATGAATAAGCAAGTTGAATATATATTGGATGTTGTTAATTGAAATTGAATTGTGACAAATTTGGATTCAAGTATAATAAGTGGATGGACTTAAATAGAAATCAGATTTGAATTGATAAAATGAAAGTGAACTAATCAAAAGATGATTAGAGTGTGAAAAACTGGAAGCTGGATTGATTTGAAACCAACTGGAAATGGATATATGTATGTTGAGCATATATTGAATGGAAGCAAATGCAAGAGATAGAATTTATGCCCGACAACAAGGTACACGTTTACAATATTACTTGGGTTTAATGGTTTTATGAGCCTATGGGGCAAGGTGCTTGGCTTTTTGATTTTCTTTTGGATTGGAGAAGGCCTAAAAAGGCGAGTTGTGGTTGTATCGATTGAACCGTGCACAGGAGATGCTGGCAAAATTTTTTGAAAATTTAAAAAGTTAGAAAATTTTCAAGAAATATTTTGATAATTTAAAATCGGGCGTTAGTTGTAATTAAATAAGAAAACCAGAATTGGTTAATAAAATTTCAAGTGGAATAATGAAATCGATAAATGGATTTAAAGTCAGTTAGAATGGGTGTGAATATGCAGAAGAGCATATGGATTGAAGGCAAGAATGCGATGATGGATTGTCCAAAAGAGGTGGACATATCATTTAGAAAGAATTATGAATGTTCTAGTATGGATATAATAATTCGAAGGTCGGGTAAGAACTGGGTTATGAAGATATGGAATATAAGATTTCAACTAAGTAGGTTATGAGGAGTTAGAGTTATAGCATTTTTACTGCTTAGCAATTTCAAGGATGAAATTATTTTAAGGGGGAAGGAATGTAACGACACAGGTTTTTAGCCGTTGAATTCTTAAATTTGTTTTAAATATTTTATTTGAATTATATATAGAAATTTATAAAGAATTTATTTAATAAAATAAATGGATTTTAAAATATATTGAATATCGTTTTAACTTAAAAATAGAAATATCGAGTTTAAAATTCAAATTAGATTACTTTGAAGTTATATATATATATATTTAGATTAGGTAGGTATTTTTATTAATTTATTTTGAAATTGATTCGATTTAATTTCGAAACAATATATGATTATAACGAGATTAATTTTATAAAATCCGAAATAGATTATTATTGCACGTAGTTATAATTTAATTCATATAAATTTTCTAAAATTTTTATTTTGAAAAATAAGCAAATTTTTGATTGTTTACACCCTATATCAACGTTTTAGGATATCACAATATAAGTTAACTTGTTTATATTATTATATTTTCAGGATCATGGCACATCTCTTGATACGATTGTAACACCCCACGTCCATTAATGTCACTCACAAGGGGAATGCATTAACTTCCATGGAGGTTTTAAGTGAATATAGAACAGAAAAATTACAACAAGACAGATATAAGCAGTACTTGGAAATTTAAAACTTTATTTCATTGCAGCAGAAGTTAAACATGTTTGTTACATCATAAAACCATAAATCAGAGTCAAGTACAATATCCATCTTAATAAAACAAAATACATAACCCCATTACATAAATAGCCATTAAAGAGGTTAACAAGCTGGACTTTACTTCAGCGGTCCAAGCTTCCAAAAGAGAGATAAAGCAATCCAATCAAACTCCGCTAGAGCCGGGCCCACTCTGAGGACCTGGAGGGGAAAAAGATAGAAATAGAGGGGGGGGGGGGTCAGACATAAAGTCTGGCGAGTATGATAATTCTAACAATACTATTATCCAAAATAATTAGACTGAGGCATAAGCTGGAAAATAAGGAAATGTCTATGGACTATGGAAGAGCAGATAAAGATAACGTTAAAGGCACACCTAATTACTAACGAATAATTACTACACTGCACCACACCAGTCACCCTAAAGGTTGATCCCACTCACCGAACTTAGAAATTATATAAATAGCTTTGTGTACCCCTAGCTGACTACATAGGTGCCGCCTGCCCCTATCTCTGCTAGGTGTACCCCACTACCCACTTGCGATCGGCTCCCTACTCGTAGATACCCGTGCTGGCCCCACAGTGGGGTGTATCACTCCCCTAAAGTGGCAACCCGATACAACTTGAGGATGCACAGCTTATACCTACACGATGCAACAACGTCTTACCTACCAGCCCTGGTCCACACACGCATATGAAACCCGTTGGACTTGCGTTGCCACCGCTAACCCGTTTGGCCTCTTATAGTCAAACCCAGTATGCGTGTCCCGTCCTCGACTTGGGTCGAGCCCACAAAGATACGTTTGGGTTACTGGTTGAAATGGGCCCTCAATTACTTACCATAAGCTATCCACCTAAGCTTGTCCCCACTAGTATATCCCACTTAACCCTCTTCTTAGTCATGTTCATTTACATGTGTGTTTGGTTAAGTCTTACTAATCGTATTTCAAATGCCACTAAAGGCACCCACTAGATTCCTCATGCCACCCAAGGAACCTACTTAACTCCCATGTCCCACCTCACATGTTTATCTAGTTAAGCATTTCTTAATTCATTAAGGCCATAATCTTATAAAGACCTCTCACATTAGACTGACTTTTATGGATGCTAGATTCCCCGGGCGGGTCCGGGCAGTCTTATACCATAAAAGAGTCTAACCTCGTGTCTTTACAACTGTTATGCTTTAGTTTGGGCCTAGGACCTCTCACATTGGGCTGACATTTGTGACTTCTTGATTTGCCGAGCGGGTCCGGGCAGTCTTATACCATAAAAGAGTCTAACCTCGTGTCTTTACAACTGTTATGCTTTTGTTTGGGCCTAGGACCTCTCACATTGGGCTGAGATTTGTGACTACTGGATTTGCCGGGCTGGTCCGGGCAGGTTTACGTCACAAATAAGTCCAACCTCGTGTCCTAAGCATTGATTATCACTTATAATCTCTTACCCCAGTTTTAATAATTCCCTATTCAAATTATTAATTAATTCCAATTTTAATGATGTCCATAATTGACTCAATTATGTCCATCCACTTATGGTATGCAAAATCATATCAATTGCACCCCAATTCTCAATATTAAATCCTTAATATTACCCCTACCCCACGTTGTACGTTCGTTTGTTAAACGTAAAATATACGTTAGACTCGAATAGTCTAACTCGTAGCACAAAGATAAATTATCACAACATTTATACAACCAAAATAGATCTAATCATAAAAGGGGTGAAACTTGCATGTGTGATTGATATTCTACGCCTAAACTTGCATAGGCCAAAACTACAACTTGCATAAAACTACACATGTCATGGATCTAAAGGTGTCAACATGTTTGGTTAAATGTCACAATTTACATAATATGATCATAACCCAAATTCATGTATAAAGTTGCATATGTGGTTTATGCAACATAATGATGGTGCAAACTAGCATCTAACACATAGAATTCACACATGTCATAGCATAATTCTAGATCTAAATAGATGTCATAGAATATGTGAGATTATACATACTAATCAATCAAAACTGTCATAGGTACATGTGATTTATCATGTGAATCATCATAGCCCAAATATATATAATCAACATCATGATTTGATCAAGCATAAGCTAGCATCGCAACTTAGCATAGAAAATTACAACATATATATGATATCATCATCACATAACATAGGATTTACAACATACATGATAGCATAAGATTTACAGCAACATATATGACAATTCACATCATTTTCTTATGATCCATATCACAACATAATCTAATTAGTTTGCTAATAATCTTATTAAAATCATCATACTCACAATAAAATAAGAATCTTGCTTTTTGACTTCTGATTTCAGAAACTGATTTAGCTTTCCCTTGTAGTAGATTCGTTGTTTTGATTTATTTGTTATAGCTTTAAGCTTTTGAATCAACTCCTAATCGTCTCTTAACCTGACGGCTACTCCTAGTCTCTTTTCAGCAGCATGACGGCTCCATTCTTATTTTATTTGTGTGAATTAAGTTGAGTCTTAGGTCCTTATTATAAAGTTGTAAATTGATTTGAGCCGTCGATGAAGCCAAGATTAATTCTAGTTGTTCGTTCTAGAGAGAAATCAATCAATCAAGAGTTGACACTTAAGCCCTAGTGACACTCCAAAGTTCAGAAATTCGACCAACACTGACCAGGCAAGCCAAAAGGGGGCTGGGTTCGACCTGGCTCAAGGGCCAGGTCGACTGCCCAGTCGACACCTAGGTCGACTACCCAGTCGACCTGGGTCCTGGGCGGGAATTTTCCCGCCCAATCTGGGTCTGTTTTCAAATTTGAACTCGTTTTCTGACCGGTTTGAATTTTAAATTGAATCCCGAAACTTCCGGAGGTCATATCTCCTTCATACGAAGTCCAAATCACGCAAACTCGGACTCTATTTCAACCAGAATTCCGAAACGAACATAATGGCGCAACCCGTTTCCTACAATTCTCACGTCTGAGATTAGTTATTCTTTAATTTGTGAATATTAATATTAATTGAAATTCGGGGTGTTACAACGATAGTATTTTTATTTTTGTTTGTAGCAATCAGTAAGTGAAGGAAATTCTATGTACACTAATCTGAATAAAATAAATGTGAATCTTCTACTGAAAGGCACAAAAATCCTTTAATGTGAAGCCATCATAAAGCTTCTATCAGAAGCCAAACTTTCTATTTATAAATTGTTCCTCTTTCATTTCCAGGAGGTTCGTTTTCCATTTACAGAAAATCGCACTCTACTAAATTCAATCAAAATAAAAATTTATAATATATCCTCCGCTTCTATATACCAACCGTACTTCAAAGTATAATTCCCAAATCCATTTCTACCCGATCTGTTAATCTCCAATAAAAATCAAAAGGAATCGATGCCTTCAAAATCCAATTAAAATTCGAATAAAATCCCTAAATTCATAACGTCATCTTCTTTGAATTGGAGAAGAGAAACTCTTTGAACTAATACCTTTTTTGGTGTGCAATGTGGTTCCTGGAAATCCAAATCGGTCGCAGCAAATTAGGGTTAGTGATTTAGGGCACGTATGAGCATCGATTGGAGATGCCAAGGATAATTTTGGGTTTATTTTTGATTTCAACTATTGTGTGTGGTTCTGGGACGAACTTTAAGCAGTTCGATGTCGATGTTTGCATTGTGACAATGAAGTAGGAAGGTCTGTTCGCGATGAACTGGGAGTGCGTGGTCTAGTTGATCGACACAGTATTGGAATGCTTTGTGAAGGGCGGCTATGGAGATTGCTGTTAAGAGCAGCGTTTGTTTATTATGGGTGAAGAAAATTAGCGATGGGTGAATTTTTGATGGCTTGCGGAGGGAGCAGCAGATCGGTGAAGGTTGGTCATGGAACTGGGTGCGTGTTTGCTTTAAAGGGGAATGACAGTACCTAGTTCTGGAAATGAAGAGTATCACTTTGGTGAAGGTGAAGTATTGTTTTGTGGTTTGAATTGTCTATTCCGGTCTGAAGCAGAAGCTTGTATTTGCATTGGATTTTCTGAGGGAGTCATTGAGTTTTGGTACCGTTGTTTTTCCAGAATAGCGTATAGAGTTGTTTTAGGCTTGTTGTAGATGGAAAAGATGAAGGGGAGTATTATTGTGGCAATGTTGTGTTGAACGATGAAGTGGCAAGAAGAAGAGAAGGGATTTTTTTCTATGTGAGATGAAAAAAACATTGGGGTTGAATTAGTAAAGCATGTTGATAAGGAATAAATCAGTTAAGCGGGATATAAACACGAGTTGGGTTTGAATGTTTTAATAGCAGGGGAAGAAGCATTATTTTGATGTTTATATAATGCCAAAAATATTGTTTGCTGAATGCAGTATGTAGGTGGCGACCGAATTGAAGTAGATATTGGCAACAAACGATTTTCAGTTGGGTTTCTCATTTGTAGTGATCTTTGGATTTGAGGAAGGGTTCAGTTGTTGTGCCGAAGGTTAAGGTGAAAGGTGTTGTTTGTTTTACCTGGGAAAAGAAGAATGGGTCGTGATTTGCAAGTTGAAAACAACGTGATTAGAACATGCTTAAGGAACATTAGTTAACAGTATAAGTTAATCACTGAAATTTATCTAAACCTATTTATTTTATTTTAATTCGTTTAGAATTGTAATGAGTATAATTTATTCATCCATGATTAGAACCAAGCGAAAGAAGTTACGTTGAAATCCTAGGAGCAACAGCAATGTTGTGGAACTTTTATGGCAGAAAATAAGGTTAGTGGAATTTCGAAGAAAAATCAGATGTTGTTTTATTTTTAAACAAAACATAAGCATAATCGTCAACTGCGGATCAATGTGAGTAAACTCACTAACTCTACCCCGTTTATATTTTTATATAAAAGAGTTTTAAATTTATTTATAGTAATTTTATACTATGCAATGGTTGATTGGTTGAATAGTTGATAAAATTGGTTAAAATGTCTGATATAGTTAATCATTGATCGATTATTAATTATGTTCATCATGATATTTCATATTGATGTGAAATTAATATTATTGATGTTGATTAACATCTGTGGATGCAGAGAAAAAGGTTGGAAGGATCCAACTGGATTCCTCAATATTTATATTATTGTTTTTATTTGATTGTGCTATATGATGTGTTATATAATACGTGATTGGATATGTTGTGTTTGAATTACCCTGGCCCTAGAAACCTGGTATTTTAATACCGTAAAATATTTTTAAAATGTAGAAAAGGGATTTGAGATTTACATGGAAAATTTATTTCCAGAATATAAATTTAATTTTCCAATGGATTTGAAATAAAATTTGTTTAGATGGATAAACGAGTAGTTGATTATAAACGATGTTGTAAATGGAATAGAATTTGAAAAGCCGGGGAAGTGAATTCAAATATTAGTTGGAAGCAATTAATCAGTTAACTATATTTGGAGTCGACCAAGTCAACCATTCTAATTGAACTGATTATTAAATGAGTTAATTGGTAAATATCGTTTTAACAAACAATTGTTGAAAACTTAATAAAATTATAAGATTACCTAATCCTTATTTGATTTTGTTTGAGACTAAACTTCGGGTCGATAATTATTAATAAGGTTAATGAGTATTGCAATAACCTTTGAAAGAAATTAACTATTTATATTTGGCCAATAATGAAGTTAACCACTTATATTTTGGTTAATATTGAACTAATAATTTTTAAAGTGATTTATTCCTTAACCGGAATTAAATTAAGAAATTTTCCAGTTTGTAGTATCATTTGGTTGAATCTATCCCAAAGGATTTTGAAAAGGGGTTTCATCATAAGTCCAAATACATAAAAAAAGTTTAGAAAGATAATTTAAATAATCTGCTTTGCTAAGCAAAGTATGGATATTTAAAGCAAGAAGGATTCGTAACCAAAATGCTTTAGTAGGTGAAACCAAATTTGGGAATTTAATCCTGGTATATTAGAAAGGGAATTGTATACACATTTTAACTTGAGTAATTGGCTATTGATGTTTTGGAAAGATATTTCATAATAAAATCGGAAGTCATTTTCGCAAAGTGTTAGGAAATAAAATAGGTGGTGAATACGTAGATTTCAACACTTATGGTTGAAATAAACATTTTCTATGAACAATAAGGAAAACGTGGAATATAACTATGTTGTTACAATAAATGTTAATAAATCTAAAACATCGATTATAACGCTGTCGTTATAACAAATGTTTTTATAAATCTAAATAGCGATTATAACGCTACCATTATAATAAATGTTTTGTAAATCTAGAAAGCGATTTTAATGTTGCCATTATATTTAATGTTTTATAAATCAAATATTTGGAAACAGTGATTATAATGCTACCGTTATAATCAAAGTTTTTCCATAAAAGAAGTGGATTCTTAGATTGAATTTGAGAATCGCATAAACGATGTTTTGGTTGAAGTTGTGAGCTTTGACTGTTTCAAAGTTGAGAATGTTGTTCAGTTAACGTCTGAGAGGTAATTGTACCCTAACTTGATTGACTTCATGATTGATGGAGGAATGGTTAAGGTTTGATAGTGGAGATTGGTTAGCAATATGGTTAGTTAATAAATGATAAATGGTTTGAGTGATAATAACGTTGTTTTATAACTTCGGGTTAATTAAAAGGAATTTGAAATGTTTTCTCCGAATAAAATGAAAGATATTTTCTACGCATAGAAAATGAAATGAATTTGTCAACGAGAGATTAAGAAATGGAAGATGGAAATATTTTCCGATATTAATAAGGTATATTTCCTGAATATAGAAAATAAGGATTTGGTGAATGTTTAGAATTGTTTTCTAACTGGAATAAGAGATATTTTTCTCGAATAAAGAAATTAGGATATTGGAAATGTTTTTCCAAGAATCGAGAGAGAAATAGAGCTTTGAAAGGATTCAAAAGATGGGAATTGGAAATAATAATATAATAAGGAATTAATATAAAAAGGGGTAAGTGTTGTTTGATGATTGATCGGTAGAATTTCCAATTGGAAATAGGACCGTTGATTGTATGGATGTTCCTTTGATAATTAAATCACCGACTATCAAATTTTTTGTTTATTTTATACCTCCGTTGTCGATACAAAGAGAACGGGATCAGATTTATTATCTGAAAACCACTCCGTATTGGCATAAGCGTTACAAATCGACTCATGCTGAACATAATTGAAGACGGAGTAAAGTGCAAGGCCGGTTCTGTTAATCCTAGGTAGAAATCGCTCAAGATGAATTGATAGAATGATGCCTTCCGTTTGTCCAGTCCCAGGACAACGTATATGGATGGATTTGATGATGGTATGTATATACAGTTACTAGTTTGTATTTCAAAAGTTATGTTATTTAATATATTTCATTCCTTCTGCTGTGAGGTTTGTATCTTCGTATTCTTCTATTCTAATTTTTCTTTCTTTCTATTTCTCATCCTCTAACTTCTTTCTATTAATGATTCATGTTTCTGTGCAAATTGGGTTTGGCATGGAGTGTGATTAGCCAACTTAAAGTCTATGGAAATTCGGGCTGTTACAACGAGCCTGAAATCGCGCGATGGTTTGAAAATTCGATTTCAAATTTCAATTGAATGTACCAGATTCAAAATAAATTGAATTTCAGTAAAACCAGAAATATTTGAATCTGTTAATAATATCTTTCTTACGAAGTTAAGAAACTAAAATTTCATAATGTAAATTGAAGTTATGTCCAGTTTAAATTTAAAACAGTCGCTATGGAATTTATATATATATTATATAATATATAGCCTTTAAAAATAGCCATTTTGCAAACAACCTCCGTTTTCGATGAAACCAATTTTGTTGGATCTAGAATGTCAAAGTATTGCTAGATTCCAATTTTCATAATTTTTGGAATTAATATGTGAGCGTGGTGGATTTAAACTTGTTTGGTACTTTTACTTTGAATTTAACTGACTAGAAAATGGCCATTTTTCAAACGGCCTCCAAATTCGACGAAATTAGTTTTGTTAGGACTGTATTGTCAAAAAGTAGCTAAATTTATTTTTTGGGAATTTTTGGAGTGAGTATGCGGCCCCGGTAAATTAAAATGTGCGTTCAAATTCAATATATATTGATTTATATGTTAATTTTGATAAAAACTGATCGAAACAGTCAAATTGGCTTACATAACATATCCATTATGTCCGGAATGGGGGTAATTAGCTATGAATGACAGTTAGTGGGTTCGATTTGGAGTTTGAATAAAAATCTAACTTTTTTATAGAAATTAAAGGAATTAAATATATAAATAAATAAACCCTTACCCCTCTTTTCTCCATCAGTCAACGCCCCAAAGAAAAAAAAGAAAAATAAACCCGTCGTCGATCCCGTCAGCCCCCGTGCGCACCACCGCGCCTCCCCAGGTTCTGGCCAATCGATCATCGCCCCTCCCCCCTCCTCCGATCCGCCTTCCCCCTTTCTTCGGTGAAACCCGCAACCCCAAACCCAACATCACCCAAACCGCAACCCTCTAGCCAGCGTGGGCCCACCTCCAACCGCCACCGCCTAGCTGCACTATCTCCGCACCACCAGCCACACCTTGCGTCCCTCCCCCGCCACCAACGACCACCGTGGACCCCCTCCTTAATTGAAAATCCAATTTTTATATTTTCAGTGCGTGCATTTAACACCCTGACCTGTTTTAGCCTCTATCTCCCAAACTGAGCCCCTATGGCCAAAACTCCACAGTTCCAAAATCGAAGAGCACGATTTTCTCTTAGATTTGAGTATATGGAAGCCGTGTTTTGGATTGCGGAGTCTTCCATAAAACGCGTCCAAAGTATGTTCTCCAAATACTGTCATTTCGCAAATTCTGGCGAAATGGAGCATTTTCGGGAAAAAGTCCATTAGGCAAAAGTTGTCTAGAATGGCGTGCTTAAGTTAGATAAAAAGACAGCATGAAGATTGGAGCTCGTTTGCAAATTCTGGAATCAGAATAGCAAATCAGAGCATTAGAAAATAACGGCGAAGTGGTTCCCAATGTGAGAACTCTTTCTCACTCAAATTATTTTACAGTTAAAAATATTTTAGGCTGCAGACGGGCCTAAGTAGCCCCCGATACTATTTATTGTACAAACCATGGTTGTTGTTTGGATTTTATTATGGAAAATTGATTGTGTTGTGGTGAAATGAATTGTATTGTGGTTTGTGGATTGAATTGATTATTTTGTATGGCGTGAGCTAGTATCAAGAGAGGGGTACTGCTAGACATTACTCCGGTTTTAATATCACGCCCTTATAATGTCGAAATTTTCTGAAACAAATATTTATTCATTAAAAATATCATTTTTAATATGTATATGAACCGTATAAAATATTCATGTGTTGAATAAAATGTTTGAATAATAAAAATATCATTTTTATTAAAAATATGAACTATATAAAATAGTCAAGTGTTGAAATAAATATTTTATCGTTAAATATATAATTTTTAACGTATATATGAACGGCATAAAATTCTCCTGAAATTAAAATAAATATTCATTTACAAATCGGACGATTTGTTTATTTACACCCATTTAACTGACATTGATTGGGACGATAAATTTTACATATCATCTTACTGCACAAATAATATTCTGTATTTCTTGGTTGAAACCCAACATAGGTATTAGGATGAAAGTTGGCGTACAATAATCTTAATTGTTTATTTGTATGTTAATCGATTGGTTGACGGACCGTTGTAAGCGTTAATTATTTATATTTAAAGGCTTATGCAGTTGTGTAATGCACTCTAGATGATGGTTGATTGTTTATCATTGTTGTTATATACATGTGTTGTATGAAATCCATATAAATAACATAATATGGTAATTAATTGGGTCTAATTCCAATTCAAAAAGAACGAATATTTTAAAATAACGAATATTTTAAAATAAAGAATATTTTAAAATAATATTCAGTAAAGGATTAAAATGTGAATTTGATGTCCGATTTTGGATGGACACGGAAATATTAAAATATGTGAAGCCGATGTTGATTAGTTATGCGCTATTTTAATGTAAATGATATTTGTATCGACTTTATTCATTTTTATAATGAATATCGAAAAGGAAATTATTTCAAAATCCAACATTTAGAAAATATTATCATTTAAATATTATAATGATAAGGAGTATTCAATTTTGATTAAAAATTGAAATGAAAGTGGGAATCGTTTTTAAAATGAATTTATAAAATACGTTTCGAACAAAATATATTATATATATATATATATATATATATGAATGGCTTGAATAGAACGTGCCACGCTGCGATCGTTCGTGAATTTCAACCATTGACTTCGAATTGACATTACGAGAGATCCGACCGTCGGATTCTCCTAAACCCAGAACTGTTCGGTTTGTATCAAAAAGAGATTTCCAACGAGTATAAGAGATTTGAAATCTAACAGTTGGATTTGCAATTATTTCCAAATCAAATTTGGAAAAGGTCGCCATGGATGTAGTTCGCTGGACGTTATTGGAAACCGACTGTACGGGCCTTGATAAAATTATTAAAAATATTAATAATTGTGTAAAATCATAATAAATGATTTGGAAAGGATTTGGATGAAAAATTCCAATTTTGTAAAGATAAAAATATATTTATATCAAAATGAACTAGTTATTATCTAGAAAAATAATCCAACGTTTTAAATAAATAAATTGGGTTTGTGAATGGTTTTAATCTAACCAGAATTTTCCAGTATATGAATTGGAATGAATTTGAATAGAAATCATCTTCGGGAGATTTCTATATTGAATTCCGTGACTATGCGGATATTGTGGATGAATTTGGAAAATAGATATATATCGTTATTCCCCTTACGATATGTGTTGGTTTCAGAATTTGGCATTGAATACAAGCCGATATAATTTCTATTTAGAGCCTTATATCTAATATCAAAGTAGATTTTGGGTCTGTCATGAATTATGTCTTAAATAATAATGTTCTTAAACCCCGTGTGAAAAGAATAAATCTTTTAATTAAGTTTATTAGAGTTTCCAATTATATTTAGTAATTGGAATAAAATGGAATGTGAATTGGGTTTATTGTAAACTGTGTTTTTAACGACATTTGTTCTTTAATCTGATTAACAGTGAAATGTGATTTGGAATTTATAAATCTTTTTATTAAGATTTAATGGAAATTTTCCAAAGTAAAGTTTTCCAATTTAATATATTAAATTGGAATTGAATGGAATTCGATTTGGTAATAATCGAGGCGATCTTCTATGGAGGAAGACTGTTAATATATATGGAATTTAAAATGCTTTGTCGTTATTCCATTTATATTATTAGTCAGATACGGAAATTGATATCGATTATATATTGATCTGTTTTCCGTGAAGAACCCATAATTAATGGAATGTGATTTTGGGTTTATCGTAAACTTTGTTTTAAATGACATTCGTTCTTTAACCCAGTTAAAGAAAGGATTACATGTCTAACATTGTATTTCGAACTGTATTGTTGATCTCTGCTAAATATATATCTATTTGGTGGCGGAGAATCCATTCTCTTGCTTAAGACTCTTCTCTGAGACGTATGAGCTTAGAGGTTGTATATTGGCAGAAATCAGTGGTACGGTGTAGATTGTCGATGTGGCATGTTTGTGTTTCCAAAGTTAAATAATCATTACTAATGATTGTTGGAAGAATAAAATTAATTGGAGTTTTAATGAATCTTTAATTAGATTGAAATGAGAATGTGATAATGTAAAATTATCAAATTTGGGAAATGACCGAGAATGGAGTACTACTTATTTTACTCCAGGCGATAGTTAAATCCTTAATTAGATTTGAACGTGAAATGGTAATTAATTTTACCGATAACACCGTGGTGTTAGATATGGAGTGCTACTAGTTTTTCTCCATGGGATGAATAGGTTGGGATTGGGAAATAAAACTCGGTAAGGTGCGCTATCCCGATTAGTTTTGATAAACCTTAATTTGGTTTGAATTGATATCCAAAGGAAGATTAAAGAATTTATCTTTGATAAAATTAATGGGAACCTTTCCCTAATGATGTAAATATTTGAATAAAAGAATATTCATAATTGGAATGAGGTGTATTTTGTGTTTTTATAGCACTTGTTTATGACGTACGCGAGTTATTCGGAAAGTCCGGGTTTATACTCATTCTGAATAACTGATTCGACGATAAGTCGACGATGAAGACGGTGATTGAAGACCATAGTTATTTATGTCATTTGGATGATTACTGATGTCTTGATTGGGATGTACACCCAAGACGAGGCAATAAGTGGTGATCATCCAGATGTACTTGGAGATCGATCGGATATGTGAGGTCCTCTCTCCTATGTTGGACATATAGGACGAGGAATAAGGTGCCTCCAGTTTCATTCAGACCCAGAACGAACTTGTAAATGGATGTGTGTCTGACATTGGATTTTATTCTATGTTGATTGATCTCTATTAAATATATATCTATTTGATAGTGGAGAATTTATTCTCTTGCTTAACACCCTTCTTTGAGACGTATGAGCTTAAAGGATACATATTGATGGATATCAGTCGCATGGCATGAATTGCCTGTGTGGCATGCAGAGATGCAGTATCAAGGATTCTGTTGAAAAGCAGAATCTTGTGGTTGATGATCAAAGCACGGCTTTAAATAGCATAGCTTTGTGTATAACATTAATTCGCGAGCCTCACACCTCGGTATGAGTCAAAAACGGGATAAGGGAACCCACAGAGTAGATAACGTTTCTTTCTAGCTATGGGTGGTGTCATGGTATGGAGCCCAGACATTTATTTATTTTTACCTGTGTGGATGATGGGTTGCGAGGCGCCTCGGATATATCAGTCACTACGGGGCTGACGGATAGGTCCGATAGGACCGGGAAACGTGTGTTTAGGAATAACTAATCCTCAAACGTAACGGAGGAATGACCTTGGAGGATCCAAGGGTTCATTGCGCGGGATCCAGGGTCATCTTGCTAGAGGTGATCCGAATCAGTGAGGAGTACATCTCTTGCCTTGACTCATGACGGAAATCTAATTTCCAATACGTGGCATTTATGTTTTGGTTGTAAAACCTAGTATGGCAACATAGTAGCATGGGATACTATGCCGTCTATGATTGATACATTTATATTTGAAGTGATTTTGACACTATATACTTATAGTAATATCAAAATGATTTGTTTTAAACGTACCAAGCATGTTTGGTTGTTATAAGGTAAAACTCTATCCTCCGGCTTGCGTTGCATTGTGTGATGGGACCTGAGTCTTATAATAGCTTCATTTTTCCAAAAAGCATTGCGCTGTATGTTTATTGCACTTGTATTCTTGGGAGAAAACCCATTCCCTGTTATACGGCATAGTCCCTTGATTTACTCTACTTTAAAGTAAAGTTTTAAACAACTGTTTTAGTTCTCACACCAGTCCCATGACTGACCTGGATTTTATTGTTTTAACCTAAACTCTCGGTGCCCATATTTTCCACATGGGTAGCTAGTAGTTTTGGTTTTGCAGATATCTATTTTACAGGATCCTGGTTTACAATTGGAGCTATTTTCGGAAAGCTCTGTATCTGTGTATCTCTTTCAGTTGTGTTATGTATTATTTTTCCACTGCTATGTAAATTATTTTAATCTCTGATATTTTTCTGATGTATATTATTTATTCATACTTTGTTATATTCTTGTACTCTGATGTAAATATTTGTAACAGCAATAAAATTTTCTATTTTTTGTTTTCTGATTTGTCTTGTTCTCAGCTCAATCCGAGCTTTCCCGTAAGGGCGAGTTTGGGTAGTTTCAGCGTGGTATCAGAGATCTAGTTTACAGAGCTTGAGAACAAGACACATTAGAACCAAACGATAGAATTCATTAGATATTAGATTAGTAATATCCAATGAGAATGACTCGTTAGAGATGGGATTAGTAGTATCCTGGAATGAGTTTCAAAGAGTGTTATTTTTAAAATAAAAAGGAAAACGAATTTTGTTTTGAAAATTTAAACCTTATTATACGTATTTGAATATTTTATTTTAAATTGATTTGGACTATCGAGTATATGAAGATTTTGCATATACGTCTAGCTAGCGTGTGCACGAAGTCTCAAATATACTGGATGGATATAGAATCACGCTCTAGATGCCTAGGGATAATTCTGGTGATGTCTGAACATCATCAATATTTATATTCGAGTTTCGAAAGTGCGATATCTATATATTTTCAATTCACTGGTGTGAGAACCAAAATTTAGATAGGGTTATTGTTGTGATTTGGCCTTAAAATTGTGATTTTTGAATATATATTAAAGTTATGCATTTGAAAATTTAATTATCTAATTGATTGCTGATTGTGTTGTGTGATTATTAGTTAACTGATAAAATTATTGGAATGATCAATCCAATTAGAGATAAAAGATAAAATTAAGCCAAATTGAATCAAATTATTGAACTGAATTGAAAATTTGATTTGAATTGCATACATGTACATACATACACACACACACACACATACACACACACACACACACACACATATATATATATATACACATACGTGAACGGGTCATAGCTTGGAAGCCATGAAGAGGAATAAAATTGTATGCCCGACAAATAGGTACATGTTTATTGTATTTCTTGGGGTTTGATGAGTTTATGAGCCGATTGGCTAACCGCTTGGCTTTTTCTTTTTCTTTTGGATTGATGAGGGCCCTTTGAGGAAAGTTGCGGTTTTAAATATCAAACCGTACAAGGGAGGTTATGGCAAAAAAAATCGAAAATTTAGGGTGTTAGCCAAATTTTTGAGAAATTAGAAAATTCTTAGAAACTGAAAAGTTGAAGAATGAAAGCCAAAATGAAAGTTGAGTTGATTAGTTAAACAACTTTCAGCTCTATTCCTTTTCGAGGACGAAAGATTTTAAGTGGGGGAGAATGTAACAACCCGGGATTTCAGAACCAATTTAAAATTTTTATTTTGGTTTTTTTAATGAATTTTGAACATTTAACATGATTTATTTTAAATAATAACGATTTAAAATTTATTTAAATCAAAGTTAGAACGTATACATTTATTTTAATTATAAAATGAGCCTGAAATGGTGTGGTAGTTAGAAAATTCGATTTCAAATTTCAACTAAATGCACAGGATTCAAAATAAATCGGATTTTGGTAAACTAGAAATATTTGAATCTTTTTAACATCTTTCTAACGAAGTTAAGAAACTGAGATTTCATAATGTAAATTGAAAGTTATGTCCTGTTTAAAATTTAAAATAGTCGCTATGGAATTTATATATTTTTTATATAATATGTAGCCCTTAAAAATAGCCATTTTGCAAACGACCTCCATTTTTGATGAAACCACTTTCGTTGGATCCGGAATGTCAAATTATTGCTAGATTCCTATTTTCATAATTTTTGGAATTAATATGTGAGTATGGTGGATTTAAACGTGTTTGGTACTTCTAGTTTGAATTTAATCGACTGGAAAATGGCCATTTTTCAAATGGCTTATAAATTCGAGGAAATTAGTTTTGTTAGGACCATATCGTCAAAACATAGCTAGATTTATTTTTTGGGAATTTTTGGAGTTAGTATGTGGCCTTGGTAAATTAAAATGTGCGTTCAAATTCAATATATATTGATTTATATTTTAATTTTGATAAAAACTGATCGAACCAGTCGAATTGGCTTACAAAACATATCCCATTGTGTCCGTAATGGGGGTAGTTAGCTATAGGCGACTATCGGTGGGTTCGATTTAGGGTTCGAATAAAAAACCCACCTTTTTATGGAAATTAAAGGAATTGAATATATAAATACATAAACCCTTACCCCCCTTTTCTCCATTAGTCAACACCCCAAGGAAAAAAATAAGAAAAATAAACCCGCCGTCGGTCCCGTCACTCCCCCTCCCCCCCACGCACCGCCGCGCCTCCCTTGGCTCCGGCCAACTGACCGCCGCCCCTCCCCCTCCTCCGATCCACCTTCCC
The DNA here is from genome assembly GCA_030737875.1 of Allium sativum. Lineage (NCBI taxonomy): Eukaryota > Viridiplantae > Streptophyta > Magnoliopsida > Asparagales > Amaryllidaceae > Allium > Allium sativum. Next base: position 1,004,239,024 of record CM060920.1, read on the forward strand.
ACTTTCTCCGGTGAATCCCGCAACCCCAAACCCAATATCCCCCAAACTACAACCTTCCAGCCACCGTGGGCTCGCCTCCGACCGCCAACGCCTAGCCGCACCATCCCCGCACCACCACCACCCTCTGTGCCCCTCCCCTACCACCAACGACCACCGTGGACCCCCTCCTTAATTAAAAATCCAATTTTTATATTTTTAGTGCGTGCGTTTAACACCCTGACCTATTTTAGCCCATATCTCCCAAATCGAGCCCCTATGACCAAAACTCTGCCAAAATCGAATAACACGATTTTCTCTTCGATTGGAGTATATGGTAGCCGTGTTTTGGATTGCGTAGTCGCCCAGAAAACACATCCAAAGTCTGTTGTCCAAATACTGTATTTTCACAAATTCTGGCGAAATGGAGCATTTTCGGGAAAAAGTCCATTAGGCGAAAGCTATCCGGAATGGTGCGCTTAAGCTAGAGGAAAAGATGGCGTGAAGATTAGAGCTCGTTTGCAAATTCTGGAATCAGAATAGCAAATCAGAGCGTTAGAAAATAACGGCAGAGTGGATCCCAATATGAGAACACTTTCTCACTCAAATTATTTTATAGTTAAAAACATTTTAGGTTGCAGATGGGGCTTAGTAGTCCCCACGCTATTTATTGTACAACACTATTTATTGTACAAACCATGGTTGTTGTTTGGATTGTATTATGGAAAATTGATTGTATTTTGGTGAAATGAATTGTATTGTGGTTTGTGGATTGAATTGATTGTTGTGCATGGCGCGAGCCAGTATCAGGAGATGGGTAATGCTAGACATTACTCCGGTTTTAATATCACGCCATTATAATGCCAAAATTTTCTAAAATAAATATTTATTCATTAATAATATCATTTTTAATGTGTATGAACTGTATAAAATATTCATGTGTTGAATAAAATGTTGGAATAATGAAAATATCAATTTTATAAAAAATATGAACTATACAAAATAGTCAAGTATTGAAATAAATATTTTATCATTAAAAATATAATTTTTAACGTATATATGAACGGCATAATATTCTCCTAAAATGAAAATAAATATTCATTTACAAATCGGAAGATTTAGTTATGTACACCCATTTAACTGACATAGATTGGGACGATAAATTTTACACATCGCATAACTGCACAAATAATATTCAGTATTTTTTGGTTGAAACCCAACACGGGTATTGGGATGATATTTGGCATACACTAATCTCAATTGTTTAGTTGTGTGTCAATCGATTAGTTGACGGACTATTGTAAGCGTTAATTATTTATATTCAAAGGCTTATGCAGTTGTGTAATGCACTCTAGATGATGGTTGATTGTTTATCATTGTTGTTATATACATGTGTTGTATGAAATCCGTATAAATAACATAATATGGTAATTAATTGGGTCTAATTCCAATTCAAAAAGAACGAATATTTTAAAATAACGAATATTTTAAAATAATATTCAGTATAGGATTAAAATGTGAATTTGATGTCTGATTATGGATGGACACGGAAATATTAAAATATGCGAAGCCGTGTTGATTAGTTATGCGCTATTTTAATGCAAACGATATTTATATCGACCTTATTTATTTTTATAATGAATATCGAAAAGCAAATTATTTCATAATTCAATATTTTGAAAATATTTTCATTTAAATATTATAATGATAAGGAGTATTCAATTTTGATTTAAAATTGAAATGAAAGTGGGAATCGTTTTTAAAACTAATTTATAAAATACGTTTTGAACGAAATATATTATATATATACATATATACATGCATACATATATATATGGCCTGAATAGAACGTGTCGCGCCGCGACAGTTCGTGAATTTCAACCATTGACTTCGAATTGACATTACCGGAGATCCGACCGTCGGATTTTCCTAAACCCAGAACCGTTCGGTTCGTATCGAAAAGAGATTTCCAAGTAATATAAGTGATTTGAAATCTAACGGTTGGATTTCAAATTATGTCCAAATCAAATTTGGAAAAGGTCGTTATGGATGCAATATGGTGGCCGTTATTGGAAACCGACTGTACGGACCTTGATAAAATTATTAAAAATATAAGTAATTTGTGTAAAATCACAATAAAGATTTGGAAAGGATTTAGATGAAAAAATCCAATTTCATAAAGATAAAAATATATTTTTATGAAAATGAACTAGTTATTAACTAGAAAAATAATCCAACTTTTTAAATAAATAAATTGGGTTTGTGAATGGTTTTAATCTTACCAAAATTTTCCAATATATGAATTGGAATGAATTTGAATAGAAATCATCTTTGGGAGATTTCTATATCGGATTCCGTGACTATACAGATATTGTGGAGGAATTTGGAAGATAGATATATATCGTTATTCCCATTACGATATGTGTTGGTTTCAGAATTTGGCATTGAATATAAGCCGATATAATTTCTATTTAGAGCCTTATATTTAATATCAAAGTGGATTTTGGGTTTGTCGTGAATGGTGTCTTAAATAACACTGTTCTTAAACCCTATGTGAAAAGAATAAATCATTTAATTAAGATTATTAGAGTTTCCAATTATATTTAGTAATTGGCATAAAATGGAATGTGAATTGGGTTTATTGTCAACTATGTTTTTAACGACCTTCGTTCGTTAACCCGATTAACAATGAAATTCTATTTGTAATTTATAAATCTTTTTATTAAGATTTAATGGAAAATTTTCAAAGTAAAGTTTTTCAATTTAATATATTAAATTGGAATTGCATGGAATTCGATTTGGTAATAATTAAAGTGAGCTTCTGTGGAGGAAGACTGTTAATATATACGGAAATTAAAAGGCTTTGTCGTTATTCCATTTATATTATTAGTAGTATATGGAAATTGATATCGATTATATATTGATCTGTTTTCCATGAAGATTCCATAATTAATGGAATGTGATTTTGGGTTTATCGTGAACTGTGTTTTAAATGACATTGGTTCTTTAACCCAGTTAAAGACAGGATTACATGTCTAACATTGTATTTCGAAATGTATTGTTGATCTTTGCTAAATATATATCTGTTTGGTGGCGGAGAATTTATTCTCTTGCTCAACACCCTTCTCTGAGACGTATGAGCATAGAGGTTATATATTGGTAGAAATTAGTGGTACGATGTAGATTGTTGATGTGGCATGTTTGTGTTTCCAATCTTAAATAATCATTAATAGTGATTATTGCAAGAATAAAACTAATTTTTTTTTGATGAATCTTTAATTAGATTGAAATGAGAATGTGATAATTTAAAATTATCAAATTTGGGAAATGATCGAGAATGGAGTACTACTAGTTTTACTCCAGGCGATAGTTAAATCCTTAATTAGATTTGAATGTGAAATGGTAATTAATTTTACCGATAACACCGTGGTGTTAGATATGGAGTGCTACCAGTTTTGCTCCATAGGATGAATAGTTTGGGAATGGGAAATAAAACAAATGATTATTTCGGTAAGGTGCGCTAATCCCGAATAGTTTGGATAAACCTTAATTTGGTTTGAATTGATATCCAAAGGAAGATTAAAGAATAAATTTAAAGATTTTATCTTTGATAAAATTAATGGGAACTTTTCCCTAATGATGGGAATATTTGAATAAAAGAATATTCTGAATTGGAATGAGGCGCATGTTGTGTTTTTATAGCACTTGTTTATAAGGTACGCGAGTTATTCGGAAAGTCCAAGTTCATACCCATTCTGAATAAATGATTTGACGATAAGTCGACGATGAAGAGGGTGGCTGAAGACCAGAGTTCTTCACGTCGTTTGGATGATTACTGATATCTTGATTGGGCTGTACACCCAAGACAAGGCAATAAGTGGTGATCGTCTAGACGTACTTGGAGATCGACCGGATATGCGATGACTACTCTCGTGTATTGGACATATGGGACAAGGAATAAGGTGCCTCCGGTTTCGTTTAGACTTAGAACGAACTAGTAAATGGATGAGTGTTTGACATTGGATTTTATTCTATGTTGATTGATCTCTGTTAAATATATATCTCTTTGGTGGAGGATAATTTATTCTCTTGCTTAACACACTTCCCTGAGACGTATGAGCTTAGAGGTTATATATTGATGGATATCAGTCGCATGGCATGAATTTCCTATGTGGCATGCAGAGATGCAGTGATCAAGGCTTCTATTGAAAAGCAGAGTCATGTGGTTGATGGTCAAAGCACGGCTTTAAATAGCATAGCTTTGTGTATAGTGTTAATTCACTAGTCTCACACCTCGGTATGAATCAAAAACGAGATAAGGGAACCCAAGGAGTGCATGATGTTTCTTCCTAGCTGTGGGTGGTGCCATGATATGGAGCCCAAACATTTCTTTATTTTTACCTGTGTGGATGATGGATTGTGAGACGCCTTAGATATATCAGTTACTACGGGGCCGATGGATAGGTCCGATAGGACCGAGAAACGTGTGTTCAGGAATAACTAATCCTCAATCGTAAGGGAGGACCGGCCTTGGAGGATCCAAGGGTTCACTGCGGGGGATCCTACGTCATATTGCTAGAGGTGATCTGAATCGATGAGGAGTACTTCCCCTGCCTCGACTCATGACGGAAATCCAATTTCTAATATGTGATATTTTGGTTTTAGTTGTAAAACCTAGTATGGCGACACAGTAGCATAGGATACTATGCCGCCTATGATTGATACATTTATATTTGAAGTGATTTTAACACTATATACTTATAGTAATATCAAAATGATTTGTTTTAAATGTACCAAGCATGTTTGCCTATTATAAGGTAAAACTCTATCCTTCGGCTTGTATTGCATTGTGTGATGGGACCTGAGTCTTATAATAGCTTCATTTTTCCAAAAAGCATCGCACTGTTTTTTTATTGCATTGATATTTTTGGGAGAAAACCCGTTCCGTGTTATACGACATGGTCCCTTGAATTACTCTATCTCAAAGTAAAGTTTTAAATAACTTTTTTAGTTCTCACACCTGTCCGATGACTGACCTCGAGTTTATTGTTTTAACCAAAACTCTAGGTGCCCATATTTTCCACACGGGCAGCTAGTAGTTTTGGTTTTGCAGATATCTATTTCACAGGATCCTAGTTTGCAGCTGGAGCTATATTTGGAAAGATCTGTATCCGTGTATCTCTTTCAGTTGTGTTACATATTATTTTTCTGCTGCTATGTAAATTATTTTAATCTCTGATATTTTTCTGATGTATATTATTTATTCATACTCTTTTATATTCTTGTACTCTGATGTAAATTATTGTACCAACAATGAAATGTTTTGTTGTTTGTATTCTGATTTTTTGTTTTCTCAACTCAATCCGGGCTTTCCCGTAAGGGCGAGTTTGGGTCGTTTCAACCTCCCTCGGGCTCCACACTAGTGTTCGCCAGCCCCAACAGCCCCCCTCGGTCCATGGACCCCACACCCATAGATCATGCCTAAAACCGTTAAAAATCCCACCTTTCTTCTCTTGAATGCAAATACAAATATATATATATACTAGTATACATAGTGTTCCTGAAGTGTTTGAAGTAGAAAAGGTGCTAACTTGGTTGTGAAGAGAAGTCCAAAGTTGTAGTGAAGTTAGAGAAGTCCTACGCTAAAGTTTGGGTGGAGTGGAGAAGCAATCGTGAGCACACTTTTCTCATGTTTGGTCAACTAGAATAATTAGTGTAGTTAATTATGTTATGTTTCACAATTGCTAGTTTGTTGAGTAATTTAAGGTTTAATGATGTTAATGGAAGTTAGAAAAGTAAATTACTTAGTAGACTAGTAAAAAAGTAATTACCCTAATACTTATGAAGTTAAACTGTAAATAAATGATCGGTAAGTTTGGTTGCTAACGTGGTTGTTATGGAATGGATGAATAGTGACATCAGCTAATATTGACATAACATTGGTTAATATTGACGCGATATTGATTGATAACTTAAAGTGAAGTGTGTTGATATTAACTTGACAGGATTGGATTTGTAATAATAGCAAATAAATTATTAACAATGGTTAATACTTTAGTCAAAGTGATTTGAAACAGTAATTAAGGGTTAATGACCTTAACGCTTATGTTAATACTGCCATTATGTGATAATTGAAAGTTAATGGTTGCTTATGGCCGTTAATGGATGCTAATGATGTGTTAAACATATATAAGTTTAATTATATGGTAATTGAACGAGTTTTATTCCAAATCAGGATTTAATTTAATATTTTATTTAATAATAAGAAGAAAAATAAAAGTTTTAATCACTACTACAAAAAAGGGCATATTCGACACTATTTTTATGTGGCCGTAGATCAAAAAAGCGTTGCCGTAGGCCATTTTTTCAAATACGCAACACCAGGGGGGCGTGGCATCCGCGGCCGTTGCATTAGCCACCTAAGGCAACACTTTTGCCCATCTACGGCCACAGAAAGAAAGTGTTGCATTATAGCCATAATGCAACACCATTTGCACGTAATGCAACACTATTCAGCGTTGCCTTAAGCATTAGTTAGGGTCCGGCTTCCAGTGCCGCCACGTCAGCTTTCCACGTCAGCTGTCTACGTGTCACACGGCACGTCATCTCTCCATGTCAACACTCCACGTGTCACATGCCACACCAGCTATCCACGTCAGCTGTGGGGTCCACATGCGACGGGTAAGCAATTATATTTAATGTAATGCAACACCACTACAATATGTAATGCAACACCATTACAATGAAATGCAATATCAATAAAAGCTAACGCAACAGTAGAAGAAGGAAAATGCAACACTAATTTGATAGAAATACAATGCTTTAATTAAATATTTTGCAATACAGGTTTTGTACAAGAAACTCATCCAAAGCAATTGTTTTAATTATCCAAATATCAAAACTCAAAAATCAGCTACACCGTTTTGTTCATTGTATATAGTAAACTCGAACTACTTCAAGAATAGGTGCACGGCATAAGGGACATTATCCTGATCCATTCCTGGCCAATTCTTTAGCGAATTCTGAACATGTACACATGTGTCCACACCTGCAAAATGTATTACTCATTTATATATATGAATCATATATATGCAGCAATCCAATTGCAATAGGAAATATATATGTATGTTAGTATGTACCTATATATGAATCATCTATCTGCAGCAATCCGATCTGCAAAATGTATCCCTCTGCCTTCCAGAATTAAATATGCACCTGATCAAATGATAACAAGTTATTTGATAAGTGGTGGCATCGAATGGCCATTGGCCTTCTTAATAAAATGTTATGAACACAATTATTACAATTGACTTACTGACCAATGGCGATTGGTCACTCATGCCAGCCAATAAATAAGAAATTTCATATGGCCATTCGTCTTCTGAGCAAAAAGTTTTCAGTTCCCATATTACTGCCACGTACAGTGTGTCACTTCATATCCTGTCAAGCTTCAGAAGCATATCGTCATCTACATCTTCAACTCCTAAACAAAACTCCATCGTCAAAAGTTAAAAAAAAACAATGGAGGACTCTTCACTATGCATCACTGCCACTGTTCTTTCAGGACATTGGACTTACGAATTTGTGCATCTCACGCTTAGGCATACGCTGAAGCTTAATGAGGAGTGGACTATACGGGTTATACCCAAAAACTCTTTTCTAATAACATGCCCATCTTGCAGTACGCGTGATCATGCACTAATGTTGAAACTTTTTACAAAAATTGGAGGTGCTTTTTATGTGCAACAATGGTTTGCTGAAGAATTTGAGCCTGAACCAGCGTTCGAGGCAGAATCATGGGCCAGAGTTGTTGGCTTTCCCGAGTTCCTGAAGACAAATGTTCCTGCAATAAAAGAATTAATGACGCCAATGGGAAATGTGTGTGAAATTGACGACTGTCATTGGTCTCGAATTCACCATAGATCATTATACCTGAAAATGGAATTTTATGAAGGCATTGGCTTGGAGAATGTTTTTGCTGCTCGATTCGACAACAAGAAATACATCATTAGGGTTGAGCGCACCACACATACTCATCCTTTGACGAGGCCTGAAATTCTGTTTGTGAGCAATAGGGAGGAACCGGTGGTACCATTTTTTTGTGATCATAGGTCAATTTTACTTCCATCCACAGTTTCTTATAGTGAGACACAACCACACATGCACACACTCACATACATACATACAAGGTTATATTGCCCCACCCAAGATTTTGAAATAAATATAAAAACTGGTGCTCTGTTAGTTGTACATAGATGTGGTTGTGTGGCTTGAATTTGAGACACTGTTATTGTATTGCTTGAATTTTCTTCAGATGTGGTTACATGTCAAATTGTTTGATAATTAATGTGTGTTACATGTCAAATTGTTTGATAATTAAGGCATATAAACTTGTAGGTGGATCACATTATTTGAGAATTGAATCATATAATATATTAGGTGGATCACAAAATGTTTACAGAAATAGAAGTTTGATCATATAATATATTAGGTGGCTCACAAAATGTTTAAAGAAATAGAATTAACATACCTATTGAAGTTTGATCATCCAAAGATCACTTTGCCCTCCACAACAAGAAATTTTGGTTTGGTCGCTGACTATGCTCTATCCTTAACAGCCACTTTGACATAGACAATGACTCTGACATGGACAATGACTCTGACATGGATGCTGGTGCTGATGCTGGTGTGGATGCTGGTGATGATGCTGGTGATGACTGGTGATGTTTGTGGATGTTGGTTTTATTCTGCTGGTAATGATTTTTGGCTTGAAATTTTGTGAATATTTGTGAAACTTTTTGTTGTTGTGGAAGTTTGTGATGATTGGTTATTACTGATGATGGATGCTGGTGAATGTTTTTGAATGTTTGTGAATGGTACGTTGTTTTGTTTGTGAATGCTGGTGATTTTTTAAAATCTCTGCGTACGTCTCTGGTGTATACTTATGATACTTGTGCGTGCCTTCAGATGGCTGCCTTATGATACTTGTGCGTGCATGTATACTTGTGCGCGCGTGTATACTTGTGCGTGTCCACTTGAGCGTGTGTACTTGTGCGTGTATACTTATGATACTTGAGCTTGTATACTTGTGATACTTATGCGTGTATACTTGTGCGTGTATACTTATGATACTTGAGCGTGTGTACTTGTGTGTGTATACTTATGATACTTGAGCTTGTATACTTGTGATACTTGTGCGTGTATACTTGTGCGTGCGTGTATACTTGTGAGTGTATATATGCACTGCGTGTATGATGTGTATTGTAATAAAACGAAAATGCTTGAGTGCCCGCTTCAGATTTTATCAAAATCTGCGGTAAGAGGCTTAAAATTTGGATGTCACCGCAGTGCATACACACCGCAGTGCAAATTAACCTCAAGCATACAAATTAACCGCAGTGTAAGGTATGAACCTCAAGTAGTGCAAATTAACCGCAGTCCCTATTCCTTAACTAGCTCGACCTCTATAATAAACCAATGTCTTTTCCATGCCAGTAGCCCGGTTCTCATGGTTTATTGCTGAGTATAATTTTCGAATAAACCTCAGCATTATCCCAAATCCCAAATCAATAATAAGCGCAACTAATTACTCATAAGCGAATGGGTTTTCCAAAATGTAACAAATGAACTAATTACTAATTACTCATAATCCAATCTATAATAAGCGCAACTAATTCACAGTGCAATACAAACAGAACCTGAGGGAAAAAACTGGCGATGTCAGCGCCCTGAGCAATCAAAACTAGAAAGCGTTTCAAAGCTTCATCCTTTTCGGAATAGAATTTGCTGTCGAGGAGAGGATCGATACTGACGTGAATTTAGGTTTAAATTTTTGTCAATAGTAAAAAGGGGGAAAAATGATTAGATGATAGAGAAGAAAACGATTTCATGAAGGGAGAAGATCACGCCAAAATTTCGTCAAAAGAATAAAATGACGTGGTTGTCAATGATTGGATGATGGCTAACATTAAGATCATCAGATCCATAGATGGTTTGAACCGTTGGATTAATCTTTCATCTATGGTTGGGGTTTTTATATGTTGATAACGCGGATAGCTGAGCTGGATTATATATACATAATGCTACGCTTTTAACTGGTGTTGCACATCAGAACACTAAAATTCCCACCGCAACAGTGCATCCACGTATAATGCAACAACATATGAATGCTGTTGCAGAAGCTCGAAGAAATCATAGCTTTCGCCACACTTTTCATGCAACGCACACAAATTAGTGTCGAATATGCCCACTTTTGTAGTAGTGAGTTTTTAATCTGAAATGATTTGGAAAGATAGTTTAAGTAATTACAAATAGTTTTCATAAAGGTGGAAATTTATTTGAATAAGTGTTCAAGTAATTAAGGCAATTTTGAAACGAACAGTAAATTTAAAAAATGAAGTTAGGTTTACATATCTAGAACGTGTTTTAGCTAGATTTTATTATCCAAACAATCTTGTTTATTTTAATTATGGACTTCAGGAGAACATGGGTTTCAAAAGATGAAGTTTGAACAATAGTATTATTTTAATGTTTAAATAATAATATAATACTTAAATAATGGAATATTTGAATTTAAAGTTAATTATTGGAAATATAGTCTCGAAAGGTTACTATGTATGTTTTATATAATTAATAAATTATTTCTAAGGTAATACAACTTAGTTTTAGATATAAGTCGAAGTTTGGTCAAAATAGGATGAGTTGTGCTGCGGTAGTTTGCGAATTTCGACCATTGACTTCAGATTGAAGCACCGGGAGATCTGATCATCCGACCATCGAATTTTCTCGAAATAAATAATGTTCGGTTGAAAATGAAAAGAGTTTTCTAATTCAAGTGAAAGTTTTATAATCCAACGGTTAGATCTTGAAATAAAATCAAAACAATTTAAATGAAAACAACCCAGGTGCAGTTTAGGACCAGAAATTGGATTCTTATGAAATAAGCTATTTTTAAATCATTAAAAGGAGGGATAAATTATGATAAATCATAACAAATGGTTTTAAAGGGATCTATATTGAATATATTAAGTTTTGAAACGATAAAAAGCTATTTTATGAAAATGAGCTGTTTTAGCAACTCTATTTACGACGGTTTTAGGAACGGATTGAAATAAAAGGCTTTAATACAACCAATGAGATCCAAAGCTTTTGCGAACATATCTAAAGTATTAAAATGAGGATTTTAAGATATTTTGGGTATTTAAAAAGTATGTAACAAAGTCAAGTTTTCCAATCAATGAATTAAATTGGAATCGATTTGGTTATAATTGAGATAAGCCTTTGTGGATGAAGACCTTTACTATTTAAGGAATCTAAATGGCTTTTCGGTTATTCCGTTTATAGCATAAGTCCGATACGGGAATTTATATAGATCTTGAGCTGATATTGATTTCCATGTAGATTTCATTGAGAATAAAAGAATGATTTTGGGTTTATCGTGAACTGTGTTTAAATAACATTTGTTCTTTGACCCATTTAAAGGAGAAAATGATTTCCCAAGTTAAGTTGAAGTGAAATCTTTATTTAATTAGAATACAAAGACTTAATGAAAGAGTCTCTTCTAGCAAAGGATAATCGAAACAAAATTTATGGATCAACTAAATGTAGATAAGCGTGTTTTTCACGTAAAAATAAGATTGAATCTTAAATAAGATTTTGTGATAAAGAAATAAGTTGGAACATCATTGTTTTACCGTTGAGATTGTGTGATCTTCTGGGAGTTTGATATGATGTTGGTTTAGGCATTCAGGGTTATACACTTGATAGATTATTCTCTTGGCATTGTGTAATCGAGAACTAATTCTGGTTAATGAATGGTTTTCCCTTATGATATGATTAAGAAATCGTAAGTACGATTTTGGGCTAGAGATATGATCAAGGAAAGATAAAATAATTTACCTAATCAATGATCAATGAATGGGTTGGGTTTGAGTAAATATGTTTTCCCATAAAGATAAAAGAAATCTTTAATTAGATTTGGAATGCAAGAATATAATTAATAAGGGCAATTAAACTTACCAAAATACGAGGGATATTAAATATGGAGTATTGCTAGTTTTTCTCAATGGGATGAATAGGATGGGAATGAGATAATGATTTGAGAAATTACCTTTTTCGTGAGGTTCGATAATCCAAATAAAGCGTAGAAACCTTGGTTTGAGTTAAATTTGTGAAAAGAGCTTCTATAATCTTTTGAAATGATTTCCAAGGAAAGATATAAATAAGAGTTTAGCGTATGTCAATCTTTGATATGGTAAAAATGGGTATACCCAATATAAAGATGATTTAAGTAAAAGAATATTACAAATTGGAATAAAAATCATGATATTTTGTATATCTTTATTGTTTTAAAGATGCGCTAGTTATTCCAAAGGACTAGGTTTCAACCCATTGTGAATAACTATACGATATGATAAGAGCAATTGAAAATGGCGATGACTGTGATCGAAAACCAGAGACCTTCACATCGGAAGGATTTCTCGTTGAAGTCTTGGGTGGTTACCCAATATGAGGTCATATTAAGACATCAATTTGACCGTACTTGAAGTGATTCATATTGCACGGACTTTCTCACGCAGGCGGGGTCATGAATAAAGTGCCTTCGGTTTCTTTCACAACCTAGAACAAACTTGTAAATAGATGTATGTCTGATATTGTATTTTACGACATAATGAATAGGTTTCTATTGATGATAAATCTGCTAGATAGCAGAGGATCTATCCTCTTAGCTTAACGCCCTCCTTTAGGACATATGTACTCAGAGGGTTATATATTAATAAACATCAATTATATGTTGTGAATTGACAATGTGGCATGCTAAATGTTGAGCTATTGATGATTAAAGCTTTTGTTGAAAAATAGAGCTTTGTATGGAAGTGTGACTTCAGGCTTCACAACCGGTAATGAGCCGAACCAGGATGAAGTACAATAGAGTTATGGACAAACATTTCCTTCTAGTTGAGATAGTTATGCTATGGTATGGAGCCTAGGCGATTTACTTAGTGGAAGATGGATCAAGGCGCCTCGGATAATGGTCGGTTACGATCGAGAGACGTTATGTTCAGGAGAACCCAAACTACACCTCGTATAGGTGGGTCGGCTTTACCGATATAGGAACGCAGCATTTGTTGATCTTGAGACATCCCGCCAGAGGTGTACCCAAATTGCTGTTAAGGAAGATCTTTTGCCTTGGTTATTGATGGAATCCAAACTCCAATACGAACCTATACGGTTTTAGTTGTACTTTATGTATGTAGACGTAATATATGAGTACCTATGTCTTCTAGGATTGATACATTTATTTTGAAGAGGTTTTCAATGATAAACGTTAATGATAATATCAAATGATTCTCGCATACCAAGCATGTTTGGTTATCATAAGGTAAAACTTGCTTCTAATGGTGTGTGTTCCCATTATGCGATGGGATGCGGGTCTTATGGTAGCTTCATTTTCCAAATGGCATGCACGAAGTTTTGAAACCCTTTTGATGATTGTATGAGATATGTATGATTTGTTATCTAATTCTCAAGCTGGTTAATCCAAGCCTGACTCGAGTGTTTGACACTCAGGTCAGATCCGAGTGTATTTCAAGTTTAGAAATGATTTGAGGAATTCATAAACGATTCCAGAGGAGCTGGAGATCTTTGTCAGAAGGCAAGGAATATTTTGCTATCTATACTTGGATGTCGTGGTTGTATTATGTAAGGATGATGTTTGTAATTGTCTATGGTATGTTACTATGATTAATGAAATGTTTCCGCTATAAAGTTATATTGAATATTATATTCGTTCTATTCCGTTGTGAGATTCTATTCTTCTTTTTTGTTCTGTTCCACTGTGTTTGCTCTGATAAATGCCAACGAACTCAGTTTTGGTTTTGCGTTACTTGAACATCAAGGATGTGTTAAGTATCGACTATCGAAGATCAGATATTCAGTTTAACATAGGACTTTTCGTGGATGCTTACTTTTTGTACTAGACTTGTGTGGTCTATAGTCGATTCGAAGAGGAAGGTCTGCGGGTCATCATAAAGTGGTATCAGAGCTTTGGTTTAGCGATAAACCTTGGCTCTGTGGAGTAAAAATTCGATAAAGATAGGATCAGTAGCAACCTAGGACGAGTAATTCATTAGAGATAGATTTAGTAATGCCCTAGAATGAGTTTCTAGTATTATATATAAGAGACGTATTTGTGATTTTCATGTACAAATGATTTTAATTTTTAAAGAAGAATAATGTATACTTTATATACGGAAGGATTATGTTTTAATAACATGAAATTTATATTTGAAAAATTAATCAACTAATTGATCACCGGATGTGATGTTTGGTAATTATCGAACTAATTAATGAAAAGTATAAGTATATACTTGGATCAGTCTAGCTATGATGTATAATAACTAAGTAAGGTAAATTTAGTAAAACTTTGTGAAAGGTTAAATAAAGTTAGTAGATTTTAAACATGAAACTTTTTGGTCATTTTAACAAAGGTTTTAGAAAATATCTAGGTTTAAAAGATTAGTTTAAACTTATTATCTAATTCAAACTCTTTACTTAAATTGTAGAGGCATAAGATGCTTTCACCTCGACAGTACTTATCACAATATAGAGACCTATCTACATTCAATAATTTTTCGGATAGCTCAGATGACAGTTTGTCAGACTCCCAGAGTGGTGTTCGCCTGGGTAGTTCTTCAGATACGATAAATGAATGCAGCGATGATGAGTACATATCAGATGCTACCTAAGACTTTAGACCAGTAGAGGCTTTATATTTAGATTCAGATCTAGAGCATGTTTTGATGGAATTAGATTCCATAGAGCCCGAGGATTCGGGTGCTTACGATGATTGGATGTTGGCAGTCGATGAGGGTGCTGAGTATGATTCTGCTAGTCACGTCATTATGCATGATCCAGTTCCCGCAGTACTACCTATAGCGGATACTCAGCAACCACAAAGGATGGAGATTCCCTCTGACTTTATTCCTGAGGTTGTTCTAGAGGATATCTACCAGGAGCCCAAGTGGGTATTACTTAAGTTACCACAGCCAGAGTTAGTTGTGCCGGAGTGGGATAAGCATCAAACGGAGTAGTAGGTAGATATCATGTTAGGAGTTTTGGCACAACCTACAGTGTTGGAGGACTCACCGGTATGGTATCTCACGTCAGAGATTGATGAGGAGGATGAGTCAAAGATGGATTTAGAGATTGAGAAGTCTGAGTACGATGTCGATGATGAGATTGATGACAAGGAACTCGATGTTCCAGATGATTATTGCCTTGATGGTAATGAGGAGAAGTTTATGGAAGAGGATCCAGACGACTTTAGGGTTGAGGAGCATCTGGCACCACGATGGAATCTAAGTGAGGCAAATCAGGAACCAAGGGAGATAGAGCTTTCAAGACCTTTAGTTTATGACTCCAAGGGGGATTAGGGAGTCAGTTGTTTCTTCAGTCTGGGTTGATATCGTATATGTGGTTAGATCCCGTTTTGGTGCAGGATAAGCACTAGGTATATATTTTGGGGCACGACACCATTTTGATATTGTATATACCACCTCAATTACGTAGTATGTGATCAGGTTGGTAGGTTAGGCGCATATACATAGTTTATACCTTAAGTGGCACTCTACACTAGGGTATAGGTTTTGTTTGTGATTACAATATGAGGTTCTATTTATAATGTACTAGGATGTGATATGATATGACACTTATGGTTGTAGATGCATGAGAATTTTTTCAGCACTTTGTTGTTTGTTTCATTCCGATTTTGAGGACGAAACCTTTTTAAGGAGGGGGAGATCGTGACAACCCGTATTTTTGGTCAATTTAAAATATGAATTTTTAAGTGTATGTAAAAGGATTTTTAAATGGATAAGTTTGGTTGGATTTCAAATTTATTAAATATTGGATTTTGATATTTGAACAACTAGTATTTTAAATAAGTAATATAATGGTTAAATATATTAAAAAAATATTGGAATTGATTTACAAAATAGTGAATAAATCGATAAACTTATGAACTAGTTTTGTCAAGTCAAAATATTGATATAATTAAAAGATTTGGTTTAGATTTATTTTGGTTTGAAAATATTGATAAAATAAGGTTAGCAAAATTTTAAAATTGATTTAAAAGTAAATATATTAATGTTCGATAATTTAGTATTATTTTTAATAGCATAATAAGGAGCCATTTTTCAAAGAGTTTTAGAATTCAGCGAAACCAGTTTCATTGGATCATATCAATGAAATATAGTAGGATTACAAATTTTGTACCGATTGGACTTACGGTTTGATCATGCGAGTCGAAAACGTATAATAATCATTTAATTAAATTCAAGATTAATTAAATCAAAATCAACTTCTTTACACAACTTCCAACACTTCTTTCCCTTTGACATCCCACCCTCTCTCCCTACCATATGTCATCTTCTTCCATTTTGCCACTCTTTTAAATTACTAATCTTAAGACAAGTAATGATGCATTTCATTTTTTTTCATTTCTTCCTTCTCTTCTTTTTCCTCCACAGACTCCATCTCTCTCCCTACCTCCTACCGCCAACACCAGCAGCCCCCCTTCCACCAGTTGTGTGTCAGCCTCCCCCTTCCCATGTGGGTTCCCCGGCCAAAGACCCTTCTTTTCTTCTTTTAATGCCTAAATTACCTCCTTTACCCCTATTTTACACCACCTAAACACCTTTACCTCCTCTCACCACCACAATCACCTCCCCGATCACCACACCAGCATGCGCCAGCCCCAACAATCCCCCTCAGGTTGTGGGCCCCACACCTCTAGGCCATGCCTAAAACCATTAAAAACACTGCCTTTCATCTCTTAAATGCAAATATTTATATTAGTATGCATAGTGTTGGTGAAGTGTTTGAAGTAGTAAAGGTTCTAACTTGGTTGTGAAGAGAATTCCGAAGTTGTAGTGAACTTAGAGAAGTCCTACGCTAGAGTTTGGCAGAGTGGAGAAGCAACGGTGAGCACACTTTGCTTACGTTTGGTTAACTAGAATAATTAGTGTAGCTAATTGTGTTATGTTTGGTAATTGCTAGTTTGTTGGTTAATTTTGGGTTTAATGATGTTAATGGAAGTTAGAAAAGTTAATTGCTTAGTAGTTTACTAATTAAAGTGTACCCTAATGGCTGTGAAGTTAAACTGTATATAAATGATCAATTAGTATGGTTGATAACGTGGTTGTTATGGAATGGATGAATAGTGACATCAGCTAATATTGACGTAACATTGGTCAATATTGATGTGACATTGACTGATAACTTGATGTGATGTGTGTTGATATTAACTTGACAGGATTGGATTTGCTAATAATAGAAAATAAATTATAAACAATGGTTAATACTTTAGTTAAAGTGATTTGAAATAGTAATTGAGGTTTCATGACCATAATGCTTATGTTAATGTCATTATATGATAATTGGAAGTTGATGATTGTTAACGACCATTAATGGATGTTAATGATGTGTTAAACCCATATAACTAGGATTATATAGTAACTGATTGAGTTTTATTCTAAATCAGAATTTAATTGAATATTTTATTAATTAAATAATAAAAAGAAAAATAAAAGTTTGAATTTTTAATCCGAAATGATTTAGAAAGATAGTTTAAGTAATTGCAAATAGTTTTCGTAAAGGTGACAATTTATTTGAATAAGTGTTCAAGTAATTAAGGCAAGTTTCAAATTTGTATTTTGAAATGAATAGTAATTTTAAAAAGTGAAGTTTGGTTTGGATATGGACTTCAGGAAAAAAAATTCTTTCAAATGATGAAGTTTGAAAAATAATATTATTTTAATGATTTGAATAATATTATAATATTTAAGTAATAGAATATTTGAATTTAAAGTTAAATATTGGAAATATAGTTTCGAAAGGTTATTATATGTGTTTTATATTATTAATAAATTGTTTCGAAGGCAATTCGACTCGATTTTAAATATAAGTCGAAATTTGGTCTGAATAGGACAAGTCGCACATCGGTAGTTTGCGAATTTCGACCGTTGACTTCAAATTGATGTACCGGGAGATGTGACCATCGAATTTTCCCCAAACGAAAAACGTTCAGTTAGAAATGAAAACTATTTTCAAATTCAAATGAACGTTTTATCATTCAACAATTAGATCTTGAAACAATTTCGAATCAAATTTGAATAAAAACAGCGTTAGTGCAATTTAGGACCCGAAATTGGAATTTTATGAAATAAGCTATTTTAAAATTATTTAAAATAGGGATATATTATGCTAGATCATAATAAATGGTTTAAAAGGGATTTAGATTGAATATGTTAAATTTCTAAAGGATAAAAAACTATTTTATGAAAATGAGCTGTTTTAGCAACTCTATTTGCGACGGTTTTCGAAACAGATTGAAATAAAAGGTTTTGAAATAACCAATGAGATCCAAAATTTTGCAGACATATCTAAAAGATTAAAATAAGGATTTTAAGATATTTTGGGAATTTAAAAAGTATGTAACAAAGTCAAGTTTTCCAATCAATGAATTAAATAGGAATCAATTTGGTTATAATTGAGATAAGCCTCTATGGATGAAGACCTTTACTATTTAAGGAATTTAAAAGGCTTTGCCGTTGTTTCATTTATAGTATTAGTCCGATATAGGAGTTTTATCGATTATGAGCTGATATTGATTTTCGTGTAGATTTCATTGAGAATTAAAAATTGATTTTGGATGTATCGTGAATGATGTTTTAAATAATGTTTGTTCTTAGACCCATTTAAAGGAGACGATGATTTCCTAAGTTCAGAGAGTTATATATTAATAGACACCGATTATATGTTGTGAATTGACAATGTTTCATGTTAAGTAACGATCTATTGATGATCAAAGCTATTGTTGAAAAGCAGAGCTTTGTGTGGAAGTGTGACCTCAAGCCTCACAACCAATAACAAGCTGAAATAGGATGAAGTACAATAGAGTTAAGAACAAACGATTCCTTTTAGTTGAGAAAGTGATGATATAGTATAGAGCCCAAGCACTTTGCTTAGTGGATGATGGATCGAGGCACCTCAAATAATGGTTAGTTACGACCGAGAAACGTTATGTTTAGGAGAACCCCGAACTACATGTGGTATGTGGGGGTCGGTTTTGCTGATACAACAAAGGAGCATTTTGTGATCCTGGGACATCCTACTAGAGGTGTACTCGAATCGCGGTTAAGGAAGATCCTTTTCCTTGTTCGTTGATGGAATCCAAACTCCAATACGAACCTTTACGGTTTTAGTTGTATTCTATGTATGTAGACGTACTATATGGGTACCTACGTCTGTTAGGATTTTTGAAAACGTTTTCAAAGATAGACATTAATAATAATATCAAATGATTCTCGCATACCAAGCATATTTGTTTATCATAAGGTAAAACTTTCTCCTAATGGTGTGTGTTCACATTGTGTGATGGGATGCAGGTCTTACGGTAGCTTCATTTTCCAAACGACATGAACGAAGTTCTGAAACACTTTTGATGATTGTATGAGATATGCATGGCTTGTTAGCTAGTTCTCAAGCTGGTTAATCCAAGTCTGACTCGAGTGTTTGACACTCGGGAAAAATCCGAGTGTATTTCTGGTTTAGATATGATTCTAGGAGTTTCTAGATGATTCCAGAGGAGCTGGAGATCTTCATCAGAAGGCAGGGCGTATTCTACTATCTATACTCGGCTGTCGTGGTTGTATTATGTGAGGATGGTGTTTTTAAATATCCATGGTATGTTACTCTGATTATTTAAATGTTTTCCACTGTAAAGTTATATTAAATGTTATATTTGTTTTATTCCATTATGAGGTTCTATTCTTCTCTTTTGTTCAGTTCCACTGTGTTTTCTGTAATAAACCCTGATGAATTGAGTTTGCAAGATTTGGTTTTTCGGTACTTAAACACCAAGGATGCATTAAGTATCAACTATCGAAGATCGAAAATTTAGTTGATTGCACGAATTTTCATGGATGCTTACTTTTTGGAATGGACTTGTGTGGTCTGTAGTCAGTTCAAAGGGCGAGAGTATGTAGGTCGTCACATGTATGAACGAAGAAATCAACTGAAATGGAATTACAATTAAAGATATTTACATCTGACCCCATGGATCAATTAAAGCTCAAACCAATTAATGAGTGATATTAAAGTTAAGAAAAACTCAAAAATAAATCGAAATCGCTAAGTCAATCATTAAATTAAGATGAAAAATCGAGTATTTTCCTCGGATCACCGGTTAATCTTGTGAAAAAAATAAACTTTTATTGTTGAAATTTAACACTCATAGTTTTTAAATGATGTTTACATGTAAGAAGAAAAGAAAGAGGAGGAATACATTATATACAGGGAAAGAGGACAAAAAGGAAGTAATAATAACCGTCTATCTAGATCTGATCATTCAGATAAGAATAAAAAAAGGAGGGAATGATGTTAGATGCATGGGAATTTGGAGCATTTGATTTGAAAAGTCAAGATCTCCCCTTCACTAGGGTGGCTAACGTTAGTACCCAAAATAACCAAAGAGAAGTCAAGAGCGGAAGCAAAAGTGAAGGGGAGAAAGACTCATAAAACCTCTGAAAGAGATAATATTGAGCCTTCGGTGTACATCAATGAAATTTTGGAAAGAGAAAGTAGAGAATCTACTCTTGATCGGAAAAGCCCCTATCGGCATAATCCAAAGGGGAACTTCTTCAGACTCATTATCTCTAAGCGTGAAAGACTTGGGCATTATATCTCCTCCGGTGTGCTCGGAAAGGAAATACAAACCTATTTAAGCTTTCACCAACATGACATTGCATGTAGAAAGAAGAAGAACTGGAGGCCTCAACAAAAGCCCCTCTTCAACGTCTGGAAAAGGCCTACACCGCCGAAAGGCACCTTCCGAAAATCTTTCTAGAAGCACAAGCCCACTCGTAAAGAAATGTGGCAGGCGCACTCATGAGGCCTTCAGATGCATTTCTACCGGAAGGACGAAGCAAAGCTCATGAACTAGAAGAAGGGTCAATCCAAACCTATGAATATGACCCCAGAGGTTTAGAATAGGGGGAAAATTTCTCATTTCCTCATTCTTGGATTCTTGCATTCTTAAATCAATTCTAACCCTAATTCATAAATCAATTTAGGGGAAAAATATCTGTATTTTTCTAAGTTCTTAGTAGAGTTTCTTGAGAGCATTTGGAGGTAATAATTATGAATGTATTCAATTACTATATTATTATTAATTCTGATATTGCCGTATCATTCCCTAAAATTATATGGAAATACTGTTAAGTAACCGTACGCACACCCCATTATTTTCGAAAGACTTAAATGATAGGGTTGGATACCCACATCCATAACCAATATAGATCAATTGAAGCCCTGATAAATTTATCTACTGATGGCTCCCTTAGATTATTTGGCCTACCTTAAGACTTTTTATTCTACCTTGACTGGTTAGGCATTCCGGAGAATCACCAAAGCCTTGTATAGCTATAATAAAATAATGGTTGTTTAAGATTATCAATCCATCATGAACCTTGTTTAGTTCCCCTTTTTTAAGCTAGCAGGAAGGTCAACATAGAGGGCTTTGTTCTAAGAAGATGTCCCTACCGAAATAAAAGGATTACGGCAAAACCAAATATAAAGTTTCGTAATAAATATTTCTTCTTTAATGGATATCAACCTACTCATCTAAAGATGTCTCACCATTAATCTTGCTTTCTACAAGGAAATATCTTTCATTAAAACTGCTCTATAGGAAATTAGCTACGAAATGATACTCGACCTATTCCTCCTATAAAAGAATGATTTTATGACAGAACACTATTTTGGGGTGTTAACCAAGAATGTCGCTAACATTTGTCAAATTCTCGTGGTTCATAAATTTAAAATACTATCGTATACATTTCTTTTATAGTACTTTTGTACTGGCTATGTATTAAATATTTATACATATGTTTTAATTAATTTAATCAATATTCAAGCATTTCTTAAGCTATTCAATCTTAGAAAATAAATAAAAAATCATCCAACTGTTATAAATCATGAAATCTGAAACCCATCTCCAAAACCACATTACAAACATCATACCAAAATTTCATATCAATCAGAGACGTCTAACTATGGGTTTCGGCCTATGAACCTATTCATTTTCATATATTTCAATCATACACATGAAACAATCATGTATATTCCAAAACATTCATGTAACATCTAATAGATCATGAAAGAAATCACGAACAACAACACATATGTTTCGTCTATAATTAAAAGACCGAAACTTTAATGATTAGAGAATATTATTCACTTTGTTTAGATAGAAACGATGAAAATTACTGATGAAGTTCCAAGATCTAAAATTCCTAGCTTTTTCTTTCTTTCTTCCCTAACTTCAACAGCCGGCCACACTTTAGTTTTTAGGTTTTTAGAAGTGAATGTGAATGAAGATAATGTGAGAGGATATACTATATATATGAGGGTCAAAAGTTCCAACTCTCCCCCTCCCATCTCCCTCCTTCTAATGCATTATAACTTGGATTATTTGTCATATGGCCGACTTATTAATTAATTAGTTAATTTAAGCACAAATTCTATACCCACATCCAGTACATAATTCCTATTTTATCACCCAATTAGATTCTTGAATACTTTCTTATGAAAACCAGGGATGTTACAAGATATATCATCCTAAACCCTTCTTTTCTTATAATCATGTTTACTGTTACATTGCCAAGAAATAAGCAATAGAAACCACTTGCTATGATTTTCAAAAAAAATAGGATCTCCTGGTTTACTCAATGAAAAATCTCTAAAAAAGCTCGTTGAACTCATATCGAGAATCTCTTATGTCCATACTAGATTTGGGGTACGCAACCACATCTTTCCAAGATTGACATGTTGAAGTCAAGCTAGGATACGACATGGTGATCAATTGTAGTAGAGATGATGTTAGAATATGTTAACTCGTTCCCCGCAAGCCACACCTGCCAACACCATCGCCATGGACTCCAATCGACCGAAGGGTATCGCAACAATGCAATAGCCGAGAACTTGGAAAATTTTCGCACTCTAATTGAGGGAGTCAAACCTTCTCTTTTGATACCAAGGTAAAGAGCGACCATATAGCCATCTATGGGCGAAGATGTGCAGTTAATGCCCTACTATATCTCATAGCCGATTTCTACCATTATGATTTTCCTAAATAGCCTCTAAAATAGGTTTTTTGCTTTAAGCCTCGTTATATTCAGCTATTCCAATATAACATGTTGTTTTCGCTATATTTTGATGTTCCTTCTATACCTTCTATAAAAGAAATAAACTAAAAAAATGACAATAATATATTATAAAAATTATAAAATTTAGTTTTCTAATTGAATTTTTAATATATATTTTTGGTAAAAATTAATCCAATATTATATTAAATTTAGGTAAGCTAAATAAAAATTTATATTTATTTACATATATTTGTTTATGTTTTTTTTAAAATTAACAATGTACAAACTATAATTAAATTGGATATTAAATTTTTATTTATTTCCCATTTATATATTTGTAGAAACATTAAGAAAAAGTTTTATATGCTATTTAGGATCGTTTGTTATATCTTCGCTATATTCTTGTTGTAATGACCCGCATTTTCTGCGGTATATAATTAATTAATTTAATTATATAAATGGTGGTTTAGAGAATTCAAATGGTCGTTAATTTAATAATAGGGAATATTTAATTAAATTAAATAATTAAATAATATATTTAATTCAGAAATAATCAAAAATATTGGAAATCACAATATTCTATGAACGGGGTCATCCCTTAGATTTAATTCAACTTAGGGTTGAATTATATTGACGAATATATTCAATCGACGACAGTTTGAACGTATAATTATATTATAATTAAAATCGAGCTTGAAATGGCGCTGCAGTTCGCGATTTGGCGATTTGAACTTCAACTGAATGTACATGATTCGTTTTAAGCCGGATTTCTGTGAAACAAGAAACGTGTGGAGCTGGTGGAGTATATCTTTCTAGTGGAAGAGAAAAATCGGGATTTCGTCGTGTAGATTTTGAGATATGTCCAAATAAAATTTCAGAAAAGTCGCTATAGAATCGTTTATCGACCATAACTGTTTATTCGATATAACTGGAGATCGGGTTTGAATCTAGACAGAGTTCTTTTGGGAAATAGTGATAATTTAATTTTTAGAATTTTACTGTAATTTTTATTTAATTTAATAAGCAACTTTTTATTTGGGGTATTTCGCACCCTAAAATCAACATTTTGAAGTTTCAAAATATAAGTCAATCTACCGGTATTATTACATTTTTGGGATTGTGACATCGAGCTCATCACAACGGTATATTTATTTCTGTCGTTGGCCATTCGGATGAGAACAGAATTTCATGTAGAGGGGTCACGAAAATGTGTAACTTAAATATTCTACCCCTAGAACCTAACCCCTTCATTCGGTGATCAACAGGAGTCCACGTCCCTTTCCTCTACACCACACAATGTACATGGACAAACTAATGCCAAGTCCATAAATTAAAATCCCTATATAATGACCTCAACCAATCGTTATAACCTAATTCATTCATTTCCCTTCGGAATTTTATCAGCCGCCACATTTTCAAGTCCAGAAAAAAGGAAATCCTCCTTTGAAATTCAAGAACAAACAAATACAAATACAATAAATTGTAAATCGAGTATTTTTGGCTTTCTGGTGAGAACTACTTCATGTGTATACCCTTTTTAGCTTGTTCGAACACCCATCTTGGTTCGTTGGATATTACAGTGGAGCTAGGGTTCACAAAATCATCGAAGTGGGGTATCAAATAGCAAAACGAATCTCGGATTTGGTTTGGTGATGGAAATCCTCAAGTATTGATGGTGGTGTCATGGTAATCGATGGTCATTTTCGTCGAGGTCATTACTGGGACCGTGGAGTTGCTTTCTTCCAAAGGAGCGCGAGTTGCATGAAATGGTGAGGAAGTGGTTGAGATTCAGAAGTGATGAACGATGGTGATGTCGGTTTTGAAAATCATGAAGAAATGGGATTGAACGAGGTCAGTGAAGTTGTGAAAACGGTGGGCGTGGCTGATCCTGGAGCTCGCGTTATGTTTGAGGAAGAAAGTAGAGAGGAGCGGGCCTGGTATATAAAATATGGTGATGGGCCTTGAGTGAGTGGTAAAGCTTAAGGCTTTCAATTAAATTTTAAGTTTTAATTTAATTAAATGTACGTTAACTTTGAATCATCATAACTTATTCATACGTGATTGAAACTCAGCGAAACAAGATCCGTCAGGATCGTATGGACGGTGGCTACAAGCTGGAATTGACTGGAAGTGGATTGGGGCTAGTATGAATTTATGGCGAAATAAACTATTTGATTCAAATCAAGCAACAGTTTATCGTTCTTTAACGATGAACTGCAAATGTGAGTAAATCTCACCAACTCTAAATAGTTTATAATTTCATGTTGTATTGTTAGAACTGTTAAAATTGTCTGTTTGACTGTGTGTTGATTGTTTGATTGAACTGCTAGTCAGTTAGTTAAATTTCTATATTGATTCTGTTTAACAGAATATATCATATGGAACTGAAAGTGATGTTATCTATATTGTCTAACATCTGTGATGCAGGGAAACAGGTTGGAGGAATCCGACTGGATTCCTCAACAGTTATTTTATTGTTTTTCATATATATTAATATATGATGTGAATTATAACCTGTTGTTGATTGTGTGTGTATGGACGAGATTAGACATCGTGATTTAATATGATTGAATACCATGACATACTGGAATGTAGATAAAGGAGATTTTTCAAAGTGATGTTGAAAAAGAGATATTTATAAAGTGGAATATTTATAAATAAGGAATATTTATAAATTGGGATATTTATAAATAGGAGATATTTTAAAAATGAAAATAAATTCAAAACATTTCTTTTTGAATGGAAAGGCCTGTGTGGCGAGTTTGGGGATTTTCCCGATGTCCCGATACAAAGGAGGTTATGGCGAATTTTCCCGGAAATTTAAGGAGTTAGAATATTTTTAAGAATAAATTTGAAAAGGGAATATTTTCAAACCATTTGCAAATAGAATAAAATAGAGAAAAGAAATATTTGTAAATCATTTACAAATAGAATTGAAAGGGGAATATTTAGAAAATAAATAGAGTTAATAAAAAAGGAAATTGGTTTATAAAGGAAACCGTTATAAAAAGGAAAACGTTATTAAAAGGACATTTATAAAGTGAAGAACCGTTACTAATAGTAAATCTTTATAAATGAATAAACGTGTTAAAAAGGGGATCTTTTTAAATGGATAAACGTTATAAAAAGGAGAAATCGAATATGTTGTTCAAAGTTAGTAATCGAATATGGTATTCGAAGTTAGAAATCGAATATGGTATTCGAAGTTAGTAATCGAATATGGTATTCGAAGTTAGAAATCGAATATGGTATTCGAAGTTAGTTAATCGAATATAGACATTCGAAAGGAGTTAATCGAATATGGTATTCGAAGTTAGTTAATCGAATATGGTATTCGAAACGAGAAATCAAATATGGTATTCGAAGTTAGTTAATCGAATATAGACATTCGAAAGGAGATAATCGAATATGGTATTCGAAAGGAGAAATCGAATATGGTATTCGAAGTTAGTTAATCGAATATGGTATTCGAAGTTAGTTAATCGAATATGGTATTCGAAGTTAGAAATCGAATATGGTATTCGAAGTTAGTTAATCGAATATAGACATTCGAAAGGATTTAATCGAATATGGTATTCGGAGTTAGTTAATCGAATATGGTATTCGAAAGTTAGTTAATCGAATATGTTATTCGAAAGGGGTTAGTCAAGTCGAGTTAGTCAAATAGAGTTAACCAGTTAGAGTTAATCAGTTAGAGTTAACCAGTTGGAGTTAATTAGTTAGAGTTAATCGATTAGAGTTAAAACGAACTAGAGTAAATCAAGTGTAGTTATTTGAGATAGAGTTAATCAAACATAGTTATTCAGGATAAGTTGCCATCTCGTACGACTGCTAGCGTAATTCGTAGGGTTGTAAATAGCCTACGACGGTCGGATGTTTCCTGAGGGAGTCAGGCGTAACCATTGTGATCGCTGCGATC
This sequence comes from Allium sativum, assembly GCA_030737875.1. Lineage (NCBI taxonomy): Eukaryota > Viridiplantae > Streptophyta > Magnoliopsida > Asparagales > Amaryllidaceae > Allium > Allium sativum. The sequence goes on from CM060920.1 coordinate 1,004,266,126, forward strand.
TAGAGTCAAGCGAATTGAGTTTAATAAAATATTAGTTATTCGATAGGAGTTAATCGAGTTGAGAAATAAGTTAAGTTAAATAAGTTGAGTTGATCGGGTGGTTCGACCAAGTTAATCGAGCCTAGTTAATTGAATCGAATTGGTCGAACCAAGTAAGTCGAGTTAAGTTAGTCAAGTTAGTCGAGCCTAGTTAATCGAATCGAATTGGTCGAACCAAGTAAGTCGAGTTAAGTTAGTCAAGTTAGTCGAGCCTAGTTAATCGAATCGAATTGGTCGAACCAAGTAAGTCGAGTTAAGTTAGTCAAGTTAGTCGAGCCTAGTTAATCGAATTGGTCGAACCAAGCAAGTCGAGTTAGTCGAGTCAAATTAAGTTAGTCGAGTTAAGTTCGTCGAGATAAATAAATCGATATTAGTTTCATCGAAAGGAGTTATCGATGTTAGTTTCATCGAAAGGAGTTATCGATGTTAGTTTCATCGAAAGGAGTTATCGATGTTAGTTTCATCGAAAGGAGTTATCGATGTTAGTTTCATCGGAAGGAGTTATCGATTATAGTTTAATCGAAGTGAGATTTTCAAATATGAGATATTTGAAAGGAAGAGTTATCGAATATTAGTTATTCGAAGAGAGATTTTCGAAAATCATTTATTCGAGAAGGAGTTAATCGAATATAGGTTATTCGAAGAAGAGTTAATCAAATAGAGATTTCTTGAAGAGAGTTAATCGGCAAATTCGATTATATCGAATTCGGGAAAGTACTTATACTTTCCATTGTTTAAATAGAGATTTATTTATTTATAAATAAATAAGTGTTAGGTTAATTATTCACTAATAAGAATTGAAGTTATAATTAAAGTTAGATAATTCGAAAGGAGGGATTATAACGTTATCGTTATAACCAATGTTTTAAATATAGAAGTGGATTAGTAAAATTGGATCCGAGAAAGGTGTAAAGAAGTTGTAAAAGATTATAAGATAAACTTTAACCATTTCGAAGTTATAACGTTGTTCAGTTAAGGTCTGAGAGGTAATTACACCCAAACTTGAGTGACTTCCTTCTTAACTAAGAAATGGTAAGGTTTGATCGTAAAGGAGTTTTGGAAATGTTTTCCAAACGAGAATCAGAAATGTTTTCTGATAAAAGAAAAATAAGAATTTAGAATATGGGAAACAGGAGATAAGTAAATAAATGAACTAAAGAGATTTATGTTAAATGATGTTTGTTCGATATAATTTCCATTTGGAAATAATATCGTTGTTTGCACACTTGTTTTTCTTTGATAGTTAACTCACCGACTATCGAAGTTTTGACCATTTTAACGTTGTTAATATGGAGAGACCTGTTGGATTATTATCCATAGGACCACTCTATATTGGCATAAGCGTCGTGAATCATATATGCCAAAGATAATTGAAGACGGAGTAAAATGCAAGGGATGTTGTATAAGTCTTAGATAACAGCGACTAAGATGGATATACAGAATAGTGCCTTCGGTTTGTCCAGTCCCAGGACAACTTGTATGGACGAAGGTCTGACAGAGTATATCCAATGGATCGCGTAAGTTGATCCGTTCAAACGTACTCACGTTTGGTGGCGGAGGAATTCGTTTCTCTAAGCTGTATACCCGTGTTATTTTTGGATAAATCAATTTGTGATTTGGCGGGTATGACGATGTGACATTCTAAGTGAATGAGGATGACTTGTATGAATGAACGTCTGACAGAGTATTTCTAGAAAGGTCACGTACCTTGATTTCTTCAACCGTACCAAGAGTGGAAGCGGAGAAGGAAACTTCTTTTAGCTAACAAGTAATGTATTGTTGTAGACGTCAATTAGTGATTTTCGATGGACCTAACAATGTGGCATTCGAAGTGAATCTGATGTGATGATAAAGCGTAGCTTTTAGCCTCATCAACCAGTAAATGACAGAAATTGGGCAGGCAACATGGCTAAGTCGGTCGCACCGAAGTAGGGTGTATAATCACCTATCTAGAGAATATTCATTTGCTTCTTAAATCTATCAATGCTGTCCCATATATATACGGGAACGGTTGTTGATCCCAACCGTTGGTGATGTACATTCGATACACTCAAGCGAAATGAGTGGTCGGTCATGTGTGGTTGAGTTGCAAGATGTTCTTGATTGAACTCCAGTGTATCGTTCCTAGAGTACACTGATCGGAAGGTGGTTCCATACCTTGTCATAGTTGGAAATCCATTATCCAATACGTGCTTGCGATTTTGATTGTATACTATATATGTAGAACGTGAGATGAAAGCGTTCTGCTAGTTGATATCTATTTGTACATAGACATTATTATAATATCAAAAGGTTTTTGATATAAAGATATTTTGGATTCTCATAAGGGAAAAACCCGTTCCGTTCTGCGGCGTGGTCTTATGAGATATCGTTTACTTGTTCATATACCTGTTTAAACTGTTTTACTCATACCAGTCCCATGACTGACCCGGAGTTTATTTGTTTTCTTTTCCCTAAACTCTTGGGTGCCTAATTTTGTACGGGCAGTCAAGTATTGAGGAATTTACAGATATACTGGAAGAGCGTGGAGTAGGAAGCTTCAGGATCATATAGCTATAGTTTATTTCCGCTGTGTTGTAAGTGCTGTACTCTGATAAGTGCTATTGTATACATAATGTTATATTTCAAAGTTATGTTATCTATTATATGTTATTCGTTCCGCTGTGAGGTTCGTGTTACTCAGATGTTGTGTTCTTCTTCTTCTTCTTCTATTCTAAGTTTCTATCTTATCTATTCTCACCTTCTCATTTCTTTCATTAATTACCGGGATTTTTCGATATTTTGGTTATCGACATCGAGCTTATGTCGATAACCAAAGTCGCTCAAAATCCGGGTCGTTACAGTTGGTATCAGAGCTTAAGTTAAGAATTACCTTGGCTCTGTGGCGTGACTCGGTAGAGATAGGGTTAGTAATACCGTAGATTGAGTTTGAGTGTATATATACGAGTGCGTACTTGTATTTGATATAAAATGATTTTATATTGTGGAGATTCATTGGCTGAGTTGTTTATGAGTTCTGGTCGATCAGTTTGATCCACTGTATCGGTAGGAATAATTAAACACTTGAATACGATGGACCGACACAATATGGATATGTGATATATTATCATATATAGGTTGTGATTATAATCGAATAAGATTATAACATGTGGAATGGTTATATATAACCAATCAGAATCATATAAGTAAAGTATATGAAATAAGATGAATTAAATATGAATTTAAATCAGATTTCGAATTAAAATAAGGAAATTTTAAGTTCCTGGGAGATTTTGAAATGTTTTCAAAATGGAATTATTCAGTAATGGTTTTGAAAATGATATAGTATTGAAATCACTTGTGTCGCTGGAAAATAATTCCGATGATGACTGCGCAGTATCATCGGTGTGATTTTCGAGTTTCTAGGTGGTGGATTACTACCAGAGATTTTGATTTGAATTGTTTTGAGAAAACAAGTTGTTTAGAAAATTCAAAGGTTTTGAATTGGCAGTATGATTTCAAATTGATTTGAAATTTACCCAGGAATTTAAGTTCTGGAATTTAAATTTAACTTATGAAGTTAAATAAAATGAGATGGTAAAAATAAATTGAAATTTAACTTGAACAAAGTTAAATAGAATTGAATGGATAAGTCAAGAATTTGAAATTTAGCTGGACTTAGAATTTGGAAATCAAGAATGAAACTTGAGATTGAAAATGGAATTCGGCTTGAATAAGCGAATGGTTGTGTTAAGAATAACTTGGTTTAAGTTGATTGGGATGGCATTTGTATATTCCAAGTTGATAACAGATGGAAGGGATATAATGATATGCCCAACAAAAAGGTACAAGTTTATATTTTATATGAGTTTGGAATTTATGAGCTGAATTGGCAAGCCGTTTGGCTGTTTGATTTTCTTTTGGGTTGGAGATGGCCTGGAGAGGCGAGTTGGAGTTTTACCGATAGAGCTGTACTGTAATAACCCGAAAATCTGGGCCAGTTTAAAATTTTTATTTTGGCGATTTTAGCGAATTTTGATTATTTAAAATGAACTATTTTAAATAATATCGACGAGAAATTTATTTTGAATATAATTTGAACGTATATATTTATACGCGTCGTCGTTAGAATATAAATATTTATATATAATTATAAATAGAACTGAAAATGGCGCGGTAGTTCGATAATTCGATTTCAAACTTCAATTGAATGTACCGGGTGCAAAACAATCCGGATTTTAGTGAAACCAAAAATGATAGGATCTAATTGATAATATCTTTCTATCGAATCCGAAAAATCAAAATTTCGTTGCGGGAATCAAAAGATATGTCCAGTTGAAAATTCTGAATAGTCGCTATGGAATTCAGGCCCTTAAAAATGGACATTTTGCAAATGACCTCGGATTTCGACGAAACCAGTTTTGTCGGGTCCGTGGTGTAAAGTTATGGCTAGGTTTCAAATTTCATAATTTTTCGAATCAATATGTGAGCGTGGCAAAGGAAAATGCGTTTGACCATTTTCAGTGGATTTTAATCGACTGGAAATTGGTCATTTCTCAAACGGTCTCAGAATTTGACGAAACTAGTATTGTTAGGACCGTATCGTCAATACGAAGCTAGAGAATATTTTTCGAGAATTTTTAGAGTTAGTACGTGACCCTGGTAATTTGAAATGTACGTTTAAAATTCAATATAATGATTTAAATGTAAATTCAACGGAAACTGATCAAAACGATCGAATCAGCTTGCGATACATATCCCATTGTGTTCGGAATGGGGGTAAAATGCTAGGGACGACAGTCGGTGGGTTTCGTTTTGAGTTCGAAAATAAAAGTTACTTTTTGGACTTTAAATAAAATAATAAATAAATTTAATTACACTCACCCCCTCCATTCTCTTTGTTGAAGTCAACCCCCCCTCTATTTCTTCGATCTGCAGAGAACAAAAAAAAAAAAAAAAAAGAGAAAAAGGGCCATCGCACCGCACCGAAGACCGACGCCGCCCACCCACCGCCTCCGGCGCCTGACTTCGGCGAGACCCCCCCCCCCCCCCCCAGTGCCGTCCCTTCCTTCCCCGCCTCCTCTCCCCTCTCGCCTTCCTTCCATACGCGACCCCCCTTTTACCCCAAATCGGAAAACCCACGCACCCCCTCTCCCACCGCCTGTAGCACCTCCAGCCGACCATCCGCCTCCCCCCCTAGACCGCCTGCACTCCTCCGCTCCGATGATGTTGCAGCAGCCCCCCCCTTCCACTTAGGTCCGATTCCTCCACCGAAAAGTAAGTTTTCTTATTTATTCGATTTTAAAATCAGTCTTTTTATGTTAAACGTATATTTAAAAATCAGTTTTTATTTAAATAAAATTAGTATTGTTGTAAATAAAGGAATATATATCATAGTTTTGTTAGAGAAATTAAACCATGTCTTGTTGGAGAAAATAAAGCATTTTTTTTTTAGAAAAACAAAACAATTTTTGTTAGGAAAATATCACATTTTTGTTAGAGAAAATATCATATTTTGTTAAGGAAAAAGATGAGACTTTTGAAGTTAAAAAGGCGAGAACTTTGAATCTAAAAAGATGAGATCTTTAAGTTAATAGCGTGGTAAAAATATATTCTTTGAGAAATAAATAGCGAGATAAAAAGATAGTCTTTATTCTAAAAATAGCTTTGTTTAAAATTAAGAATAGACTTGTTTGAAATTAAAAATAGATTTGTTTTAAAAAAATAAAAATAGAATTTTTATTTATAAAGCAAAGAATAAAATTTGATTTATATTCTATATACAGCTGTAAGTAAAAATGTGATTTTTACTATGAAACAGAGTGCGATGGAACCAATCGAAAAAGCGATGAAGATTTCTATCAATGAAGAGTCGTGGAGCTAGGATAGCTATATGTGAGAATTTCTCACCTTTCAATTTATTTTTCTAGTTATATATATATATATACTAGGATGCAGACGGTGCTTAGTAGCACCCGACACAATCGTCCACAGACCATGGACTTGTTTGTTTGGCTGTGTTGTTAGTTAGATTGTTTGAGTTGATTTGAATTGTTTGGTGAAATGAAATTGATATGATTGATGTGTGAATGGCGTAGGCGTTCACTAGACCGGGGATAAGGCTAGGCCTCGTCCCGTTTCTAGTATCGTGCCGTTATGCCGCCGAAATTTTCTAAAATATGTTAGAAAAATAAAAATATCATTTTATTTAAAGAATGAACTGAATAGAAATTAATATGTTGAAATAAAATATTTTATCGTTAAAAATATAATTTTTAACGTGAAGTGAATAAAATAAAATATTCATTTACAAACCAGACGGTTTGTTTATGTACGCCTATTTGAAGGACATTGATTGGGTCGATAAATTTTACACATCGCCCAACTGCACAAATAAAAAATGCGTTTGTTTGTTTGAAACCCCACACGGGTGTTGGGATGAAATTTGAAGTTCACTCATCCTGATTGATTAAATATGTCGATCGATTGATTGACAGGCTGTTATAAGCGTTGAATATCTATATTTGATGCTTTTACAGTGTAGTGCACTTTGGTTGATGGTTGATTATTTTCAATGTTATTATATACATGTGTTGTATGAAAATCCATATAATTAACTTTATATGGTAATTGATTGGGCCTCATTCCAATTTGAAAAATAAAGAATATTATAAAATAAAAGTTCATGTGTTGACAGTACTCATCCATTGAGATTGGTCATGTGTTGAACGAAATATTTTAGTAATAAAATTTACATCTTTATCAATATAAAATAAAAGTTCATGTGTTGACAGTACTCATCCATTGAGATTGGTCATGTGTTGAACGAAATATTTTGATAATAACAACAATTTTGAAAAAAAAGAAATATTTGAAATAGAATATTTGAAAATAGGAATATATGAAGCCGTATTAATTAGATTGACGCCATTTTGACGTGAACGATATATATATATCGATTTTATTCATTTTATAATGAATATCGGAAGTGATTTCAAAATCTGAAATTCTGAATAGAAATGAGTTCGAATCTGAAATTCTGAATAGAAATGAATTCGAATTGAAATTGAATAGAATTGAATTCGAATTGAAATTGAATAGAAATGAATTCGAATTGAAATTGAATAGAAATGAATTCGAATTGAAATTGAATAGAACTGAATTCGAATTGAAATTGAATAGAAATGAATTCGAATTGAAATTGAATAGAATTGAATTCGAATTGAAATTGAATAGAAATGAATTCGAATTGAAATTGAATAGAAATGAATTCGAATTGAAATTGAATAGAAATGAATTCGAATTGAAATTGAACATAAACGATTTTGAAATGAATTGAATATATAACGATTTCGAAATGAATTGAATATATAACGATTTCGAAATGAATTGAATTGAAAACGATTTCGAAATGAATTGAATATATAACGATTTCGAAATGAATTGAATTGAAAACGATTTCGAAATGAATTGAATTGAAAACGATTTCGAAATGAATTGAATTGAAAACGATTTCGAAATAAATTGAATTGAAAACGATTTCGAAATGAATTGAATATAAAACGATTTCGAAATGAATTGAATATAAAACGATTTCGAAATGAATTGAATATATAACGATTTCGAAATGAATTGAATTGAAAACGATTTCGAAATGAATTGAATATATAACGATTTCGAAATGAATTGAATTGAAAACGATTTCGAAATGAATTGAATTGAAAACGATTTCGAAATAAATTTAATTGAAAACGATTTTGAAATGAATTGAGTTGAAATTGAATTGAATTCAAATTGAATTGAGATTTGAATTGAATAAAAACGAATTTACAAAGAAGAATTCAATTTTGCTTTGAATTGAAATGGAAGTTGAAATAGATTTTGAAACGAATTTTAAAACTATTTATATAATTCATTTTAAATAGAAATCGACAAAATATATATTATATATATTATATATATAATATAATGGCCTGAATAGAACGCGCCGCGCCGTGGCAGTTCGTGATTTTCGACCATTTATTTCAAACGGACATTACGGGAGATCCGACCGTCGGATTCTCCTAAAACCAGAACCGTTGGGTTCGTATCGATAAGAGCTTTCTAACGAATATTAGAAATTTGAAATCTAACGGTTGGATTTGGAGATACGTCCAAATCAAATTCAAAAAAGGTCGCTATACGTGCAGTTCGATGGCCATTGGTGGAAATCGACTGTACGGGCCTTGATAAAATTATAAAAAATAGTAATAATTTGTGTAAAATCATAAGAAATGATTTAGAAAGGATTGGGATGAAAAACTCCATATTTGAAAAGATAAAAATAGATTTTTATCGAAATGAACTAGTTTTGAACTAGAAATATAATTCTATTTATTTTTAAATAAATAAATTGAATTCGAAAGGGTTTTAAAAATAACCAGAATTTCCAATGATTGCATTGGAGTGGATTTGAATCGAAATTGTCTTCATAATATTTCGATGTTGGAATTCGTGATTATACAGATGTTGTTACGGAAATTTGAAAGATATATATTTATATCGTTATTTCCAATACGACATTTGTTAGTCGTAGAATTTGATATTGAATATAAGCCGATATATTTTCTATTCAGAGCCTTGTATTGAATATCAAATTTGATTTGGGTTTGTCGTGAACGGTGTCTTCACTAACACCGTTCTTGAACCCAGTTGAGAAAAGATTAAATCTTTTTATTTAGATTTAATGAAATGTACCAATTAAATAATATTTAATTGGAATCGAATCGATATTGATTTTTGGGTTTATCGTGAATAGTGTTTTAAATAACACTCGTTCTTTAACCCGATAATTAATGAATGTGATTTTGGGTTTATCGTGAACCGTGTTTTAAATGACACTGATTCTTTAACCCAGTCGAAGATTAAAACTAAGTGGAGTTTTAATGAATCTTTAATTAGATTGAAATGATCGAAAATGGAGTATCACCAGTTTTGCTCCAGGCGATAGTTAAATCTTTAATTAGATTTGAACGTGAAATGGTAATTGAATTTACCGATAACACCGTGGTGTTAGATATGAAGTATGACCAGTTTTACTTCATGGGATGAATAGGTTGGGATTGGGAAATTAAAACAAATGATTACTTCGGTAAGGTTCGTTAATCCCGACTACTTTTGAATTGATATTCAAAAGTAGATTAAAGAATAAATTCAAGGAATTTATCTTTGATAAAATTAATGGGAATCTTTCCCTATGAATGTGAAATTTAGAAACTAACTGTCGGTTAGCCAAGCAGAAGGGTTTTCTGGATATTGATCTGATGTTGGTTTCGGCCTTCGGGGTTAATATTTGGGGAATTATTCTCTTGATTAATTTACGGTTAGTGACTAATGAATTGGAATGTGGCGTATGTTGTGTTTGTGTAACACTTATTTAAAATATGCGCGAGTTATTCGGAAAGACCGGGTTTATCCCATTCTGAATAACTGATAAGACGATAAGTCGAAGATGAAGACGATGGTCGAAGAACGGAGGTCTTCACGTCGTTTGGGTGATAACTGATGATCTTGATTGGGCTGTACACCCAAGAAGATGGAAACAGTTAGTGATCGTCCAGACGTACTTGGAGATCGATGGATATGCGGGGTACTAGGTGCCTCCGGTTTCGTTCAGACCCAGAACGGACTTGTAAATGGACTGTGTGTCTGACATTGGATTTTAGTCTGTGTGATTGATTTTTATTAAATATATATCTGTTTGGCGGCGGAGAATTTATTCTCTTGCTTAACGCCCTTCTCTGAGACGTACGAGCTCAGGGGTTATATATTGATGGATATCAAACGCATGGAGTGAATTGCCTGTGTGGCATGCCTAAGTGGCAATTGATCGAGGCTTCTGTTGAAAAGTAAAGTCTTGTGGTGATGATCAAAGCAAGGCCTTTGTGGCGTAGCTTTGTGTAACGTTTGATTCGCGAGTTTCACACCCGGTATGAACCAAAAACGGGAGAGGACGTCAGGGAGGGCATGCGTTTCTTCCTAGCTAGAAGTGGCGTCAGTGGTTTTACACGCCCTGACGAGTTTGACTTATGTGGTTGTTGCTGTTGCGAGGCGCCTCGGATTGATCGGTCGTTCTCGAACCGATGGAGTCATTTAGTTGGCTCGTTTACGCCCCATAGGGTGGGGAAACGCATGTTCAGGGTTTAAGTTTAATCCACATCGGTGGACTGGCCCTGAGGATCCAAGGGTCACTCGAGCTCTGATCCTGAGGCTCGGGCTAGGCAGTCTCGAATCGGTTGAGGACTATCTTTTGCCTCGGTTCATAGACGGAAATCCAATTTCCAAATACGTGACATTTGCGGTTTTAATTGTAGAACTAGTATGGCGACATGATATATGGTACCCATGCCGCCTATGATTGATACTTATGATTTGAAGTTGTTTTATACACTATGCACTTATAATAGTATCAAATGATTTGTTTTAAACGTATCAAGCATTCTTTGGCTGTTATAAGGGAAAACCCTATCCCCCGGCTTGCGTTGCATTGTGTGATAGGACCTGGGTCTTATAACAGCTTCATTTTTCTTTATTTAGCATTGCGCTGTTTGTTTTATGCACTGGTATTCTTGGGAGGAAACCCGTTCCATGTTATACGGCGTGGTCCCTTGATTTACCGAACATTAAAAATAAAGATTAACTGTTTTAGTTCTCACACCAGTCACATGACTGACCTGGAGTTTATTGTTTTTAAATAAACTCTGGGTGCCCCTATTTTGACACGGGCAGCTAGTAGTTTTGGTTTTGCAGATTTATATTCACAGGATCCTGGTTTACAGCTGGAATGATATCCGGAAAGCTTTGTATCCGTATATCTCTTCTAGTTGTGTATTGTATTATTTTCCGCTGTTATGTATTTAAATGTAATTTAAATCTCTGATATTTCTATGTAATATTTATTCATTTATACTCTGTTTATTCTTGTAATCTGATGCATTGTTGTAATATACAATGAAATGTTCTTCTGTCTGTGTTCTGTTGTGGCTTGTTCTTGAACTATCCACCGCTTTCCTTTACGGGGAAGTTGCGGGTTTTCACAGTTGGTATCAGAGCTTTGGTTTACAAAGCAGAGAACAAGACACATTAGAACCGTACGAAAGAATTCATCAGATATTGGGTTAGTAATATCCAATGGGAATGACTCATTAGAGATAGGATCAGTAGTATCTTAGAACGGGTGTGAAGAGTATAATTTTGAAAGTGAAAACAAATTTTTGTTTTGAAAATTTAAATCAATTATTCGTATTTGGTTATTTATTTATATTGATGTGGACAATCCAGTATATATAGATTTTGCGTATACGTCTGATCCGCGTGTATTCAAAGTTTTAATATATTGGATAGATATAGCATCACACTCTAGTCGCCCGAAGGTGATATTGATGATAGCGATCGCATCATCAACATTTATGTTCGAGTTTCGAAGGTGTGATTTCTATATATTTCCATTAGACTGGTGTGAGAACCAAACCTATATATATAGCTAGGACACATTGTTGTGAATTGGCATCAAAAACATGATTTTTGTATACGTATCAAATTATGAATTTGAAACTCTAATTCACTAATTGATTGATGTTTTGTGTTGTTTGTTTAGTTGTTTGCTAATTTTTAACCCTTAAGCCAAATTGGATCAAATATTGAATATTATTGAAATTTGGTTGCAAATGCATGCATATACGTATACTTACATTGAACAGGTCATAGCAAGGAGGCTAGAGCAGAGAATAAAATTTGTTTGCCCGACAAATAGGTACATGTTTACTACATAATTTCCTGTTTTGTTTGGGTGATGATGATTTTATGAGCCTATTGGCTAGCCGCTTGGCTTTTTCTTTTTCTTTTTGAGATCTGAAGGACCGGGGAAGCTATTTGAAATTCCCAGATGCTCCCGGTGCAGGGGAGGTTATGGCGAAATTTTTCGGAAATTTAGGGTGTTAGCCAAATTTTTGAAAATTTTGAAATTATCAGAAACTGAAAAGTTAGAGAATGAAAGCCAGATCGAGCGTAGAGTTGATTAATCAAACCACTTTCGACTTTGTTCCTTTTCGGGGACGAAAAGTTTTAAGTGGGGAAGATTGTAATAACCCGAAAATCTGGGCCAGTTTAAAATTTTTATTTTGGCGATTTTAGCGAATTTTGATTATTTAAAATGAACTATTTTAAATAATATCGACGAGAAATTTATTTTGAATATAATTTGAACGTATATATTTATACGCGTCGTCGTTAGAATATAAATATTTATATATAATTATAAATAGAATTGAAAATGGCGCGATAGTTCGATAATTCGATTTCAAACTTCAATTGAATGTACCGGGTGCAAAACAATCCGGATTTTAGTGAAACCAAAAATGATAGGATCTAATTGATAATATCTTTCTATCGAATCCGAAAAGTCAAAATTTCGTAGCGGGAATCAAAAGATATGTCCAGTGGAAAATTCTGAATAGTCGCTATGGAATTCAGGCCCTTAAAAATGGACATTTTGCAAATGACCTCGAATTTCGACGAAACCAGTTTTGTCGGGTCCGTGGTGTAAAGTTATGGCTAGGTTTCAAATTTCATAATTTTTCGAATCAATATGTGAGCGTGGCAAAGGAAAATGCGTTTGACCATTTTCAGTGGATTTTAATCGACTGGAAATTGGTCATTTCTCAAACGGTGTCAGAATTTGACGAAACTAGTATTGTTAGGACCGTATCGTCAATACGAAGCTAGAGAATATTTTTCGAGAATTTTTAGAGTTAGTACGTGACCCTGGTAATTTGAAATGTACGTTTAAAATTCAATATAATGATTTAAATGTAAATTCAACGGAAATTGATCAAAACGATCGAATCAGCTTGCGATACATATCCCATTGTGTTCGGAATGGGGGTAAAATGCTGGGGACGACAGTCGGTGGGTTTCGTTTTGAGTTCGAAAATAAAAGTTACTTTTTGGACTTTAAATAAAATAATAAATAAATTTAATTACACTCACCCCCCTCCTTTCTCTTTGTTGAAGTCAACCCCCCCCTCTATTTCTTCGATCTGCAGAGAACAAAAAAAAAAAAAAAAAAAAAAGAGAAAAAGGGCCATCGCACCGCACCGAAGACCGACGCCGCCCACCCACCGCCTCCGGCGCCTGACTTCGGCGAGACCCCCCCCCCCCCCCCAGCGCCGTCCCTTCCTTCCCCGCCTCCTCTCCCCTCTCGCCTTCCTTCCATACGCGACCCCCCTTTTACCCCAAATCGGAAAACCCACGCACCCCCTCTCCCACCGCCTGTAGCACCTCCAGCCGACCATCCGCCTCCCCCCCAGACCGCCTGCACTCCTCCGCTCCGATGATGTTGCAGCAGCCCCCCCTTCCACTTAGGTCCGATTCCTCCACCGAAAAGTAAGTTTTCTTATTTATTCGATTTTAAAATCAGTCTTTTTATGTTAAACGTATATTTAAAAATCAGTTTTTATTTAAATAAAAGTAAAATTGTTGTAAATAAAGGAATATATATCATAGTTATGTTAGAGAAATTAAACCATGTCTTGTTGGAGAAAATAAAGCATTTTTTTTTAGAAAAACAAAACAATTTTTGTTAGGAAAATATCACATTTTTGTTAGAGAAAATATCATATTTTGTTAAGGAAAAAGATGAGACTTTTGAAGTTAAAAAGGCGAGAACTTTGAATCTAAAAAGACGAGATCTTTAAGTTAATAGCGTGGTAAAAATATATTCTTTGAGAAATAAATAGCGAGATAAAAAGATAGTCTTTATTCTAAAAATAGATTTGTTTAAAATTAAGAATAGACTTGTTTGAAATTAAAAATAGATTTGTTTAAAAAAAATAAAAATAGAATTTTTATTTATAAAGCAAAGAATAAAATTTGATTTATATTCTATATATAGCTGTAAGTAAAAATGTGATTTTTACTTTGAAACAGAGTGCGATGGAACCAATCGAAAAAGCGATGAAGATTTCTATCAATGAAGAGTCGTGGAGCTAGGATAGCTATATGTGAGAATTTCTCACCTTTCAATTTATTTTTCTAGTTATATATATATACTAGGATGCAGACGGTGCTTAGTAGCACCCGACACAATCGTCCACAGACCATGGACTTGTTTGTTTGGCTGTGTTGTTAGTTAGATTGTTTGAGTTGATTTGAATTGCTTGGTGAAATGAAATTGATATGATTGATGTGTGAATGGCGTGGGCCTTCACTAGACCGGGGATAAGGCTAGGCCTCGTCCCGTTTCTAGTATCGTGCCGTTATGCCGCCGAAATTTTCTAAAATATGTTAGAAAAATAAAAATATCATTTTATTTAAAGAATGTACTGAATAGAAATTAATATGTTGAAATAAAATATTTTATCGTTAAAAATATAATTTTTAACGTGAAGTGAATAAAATAAAATATTCATTTACAAACCAGACGGTTTGTTTATGTACACCTATTTGAAGGACATTGATTGGGTCGATAAATTTTACACATCGCCCAACTGCACAAATAAAATATGCGTTTGTTTGTTTGAAACCCCACACGGGTGTTGGGATGAAATTTGAAGTTCACTCATCCTGATTGATTAAATATGTCGATCGATTGATTGACAGGCTGTTATAAGCGTTGAATATCTATATTTGATGCTTTTACAGTGTAGTGCACTTTGGTTGATGGTTGATTATTTTCAATGTTATTATATACATGTGTTGTATGAAAATCCATATAATTAACTTTATATGGTAATTGATTGGGCCTCATTCCAATTTGAAAAATAAAGAATATTATAAAATAAAAGTTCATGTGTTGACAGTACTCATCCATTGAGATTGGTCATGTGTTGAACGAAATATTTTAGTAATAAAATTTACATCTTTATCAATATAAAATAAAAGTTCATGTGTTGACAGTACTCATCCATTGAGATTGGTCATGTGTTGAACGAAATATTTTGATAATAACAACAATTTTGAAAAAAAAGAAATATTTGAAATAGAATATTTGAAAATAGGAATATATGAAGCCGTATTAATTAGATTGACGCCATTTTGACGTGAACGATATATATATATCGATTTTATTCATTTTATAATGAATATCGGAAGTGATTTCAAAATCTGAAATTCTGAATAGAAATGAGTTCGAATCTGAAATTCTGAATAGAAATGAATTCGAATTGAAATTGAATAGAATTGAATTCGAATTGAAATTGAATAGAAATGAATTCGAATTGAAATTGAATAGAATTGAATTCGAATTGAAATTAAATAGAAATGAATTCGAATTGAAATTGAATAGAAATGAATTCGAATTGAAATTGAATAGAATTGAATTCGAATTGAAATTGAATAGAAATGAATTCGAATTGAAATTGAATAGAAATGAATTCGAATTGAAATTGAATAGAAATGAATTCGAATTGAAATTGAACATAAACGATTTCGAAATGAATTGAATATATAACGATTTCGAAATGAATTGAATATATAACGATTTCGAAATGAATTGAATTGAAAACGATTTCGAAATGAATTGAATATATAAAGATTTCGAAATGAATTGAATTGAAAACGATTTCGAAATGAATTGAATTGAAAACGATTTCGAAATGAATTGAATTGAAAACGATTTCGAAATAAATTGAATTGAAAACGATTTCGAAATGAATTGAATATAAAACGATTTCGAAATGAATTGAATATAAAACGATTTCGAAATGAATTGAATATATAACGATTTCGAAATGAATTGAATTGAAAACGATTTCGAAATGAATTGAATATATAACGATTTCGAAATGAATTGAATTGTAAACGATTTCGAAATGAATTGAATTGAAAACGATTTCGAAATAAATTGAATTGAAAACGATTTCGAAATGAATTGAATTGAAATTGAATTGAATTAAAATTGAATTGAATTGAAATTGAATTGAAATTTGAATTGAATAAAAACAAATTTACAAAGAAGAATTCAATTTTGCTTTGAATTGAAATGGAAGTTGAAATAGATTTTGAAACGAATTTTAAAACTATTTATATAATTCGTTTTAATTAGAAATCGACGAAATATATATTATATATATTATATATATAATATAATGGCCTGAATAGAACGCGCCGCGCCGCGGCAGTTCGTGAATTTCGACCATTTATTTCAAACGGACATTACGGGAGATCCAACCGTCGGATTCTCCTAAAACCGGAACCGTTGGGTTCGTATCGATAAGAGCTTTCTAACGAATATTAGAAATTTGAAATCTAACGGTTGGATTTGGAGATACGTCCAAATCAAATTCGAAAAAGGTCGCTATACGTGCAGTTCGATGGCCATTGGTGGAAATCGACTGTACGGGCCTTGATAAAATTATTAAAAATAGTAATAATTTGTGTAAAATCATAAGAAATGATTTAGAAAGGATTGGGATGAAAACTCCATATTTGAAAAGATAAAAATAGATTTTTATCGAAATGAACTAGTTTTGAACTAGAAATATAATTCTATTTATTTTTAAATAAATAATTTGAATTCGAAAGGGTTTTAAAAATAACCAGAATTTCCATTGATTGCATTGGAGCGGATTTGAATCGAAATTGTCTTCGGAATATTTCGATGTTGGAATTCGTGATTATACAGATGTTGTTACGGAAATTTGAAAGATATATATTTATATCGTTATTTCCAATACGATATTTGTTAGTCGTAGAATTTGATATTGAATACAAGCCGATATATTTTCTATTCAAAGCCTTGTATTGAATATCAAATTTGATTTGGGTTTGTCGTGAATGGTGTCTTCACTAACACCGTTCTTGAATCCAGTTGAGAAAAGATTAAATCTTTTTATTTAGATTTAATGAAATGTACCAATTAAATAATATTTAATTGGAATCGAATCGATATTGATTTTTGGGTTTATCGTGAACAGTGTTTTAAATAACACTCGTTCTTTAACCCGATAATTAATGAATGTGATTTTGGGTTTATCGTGAACCGTGTTTTAAATGACACTGATTCTTTAACCCAGTCGAAGATTAAAACTAAGTGGAGTTTTAATGAATCTTTAATTAGATTGAAATGATCGAAAATGGAGTATCACCAGTTTTGCTCCAGGCGATAGTTAAATCTTTAATTATATTTGAACGTGAAATGGTAATTGAATTTACCGATAACACCATGGTGTTAGATATGAAGTATGTCCAGTTTTACTTCATGGGATGAATAGGTTGGGATTGGGAAATTAAAACAAATGATTACTTCGGTAAGGTTCGTTAATCCCGACTAGTTTTGAATTGATATTCAAAAGTAGATTAAAGAATAAATTCAAGGAATTTATCTTTGATAAAATTAATGGGAATCTTTCCCTATGAATGTGAAATTTAGAAACTAACTGTCGGTTAGCCAAGCAGAAGGGTTTTCTGGATATTGATCTGATGTTGGTTTCGGCCTTCGGGGTTAATATTTGGGGAATTATTCTCTTGATTAATTTACGGTTAGTGACTAATGAATTGGAATGAGGCGTATGTTGTGTTTATGTAACACTTATTTAAAATATACGCGAGTTATTCAGAAAGACCGGGTTTATCCCATTCTGAATAACTGATACGACGATAAGTCGAAGATGAAGACGATGGTCGAAGACCGGAGGTCTTCACGTCGTTTGGGTGATAACTGATGATCTTGATTGGGTTGTACACCCAAGAAGATGGAAACAGTTAGTGATCGTCTAGACGTACTTGGAGATCGATGGATATGCAGGGTACTAGGTGCCTCCGGTTTCGTTCAGACCCAGAACGGACTTGTAAATGGACTGTGTGTCTGACATTGGATTTTAGTCTGTGTGATTGATTTTTATTAAATATATATCTGTTTGGCGGCGGAGAATTTATTCTCTTGCTTAACGCCCTTCTCTGAGACGTACGAGCTCAGGGGTTATATATTGATGGATATCAAACGCATGGAGTGAATTGCCTGTGTGGCATGCCTAAGTGGCAATTGATCGAGGCTTCTGTTGAAAAGCAAAGTCTTGTGGTGATGATCAAAGCAAGGCCTTTGTGGCGTAGCTTTGTGTAACGTTTGATTCGCGAGTTTCACACCCGGTATGAACCAAAAACGGGAGAGGACGTCAGGGAGGGCATGCGTTTCTTCCTAGCTAGAAGTGGCGTCAGTGGTTTTACACGCCCTGACGAGTTTGACTTATGTGGTTGTTGCTGTTGCGAGGCGCCTCGGATTGATCGGTCGTTCTCGAACCGATGGAGTCATTTAGTTGGCTCGTTTACGCCCCATAGGGCGGGGAAACGCATGTTCAGGGTTTAAGTTTAATCCACATCGGTGGACTGGCCCTGAGGATCCAAGGGTCACTCGAGCTCTGATCCTGAGGCTCGGGCTAGGCAGTCTCGAATCGGTTGAGGACTATCTTTTGCCTCGGATCATAGACGGAAATCCAATTTCCAAATACGTGACATTTGCGGTTTTAATTGTAGAACTAGTATGGCGACATGATATATGGTACCCATGCCGCCTATGATTGATACTTATGATTTGAAGTTGTTTTATACACTATGCACTTATAATAGTATCAAATGATTTGTTTTAAACGTATCAAGCATTCTTTGGCTGTTATAAGGGAAAACCCTATCCCCCGGCTTGCGTTGCATTGTGTGATAGGACCTGGGTCTTATAACAGCTTCATTTTTCTTTATTTAGCATTGCGCTGTTTGTTTTATGCACTGGTATTCTTGGGAGGAAACCCGTTCCGTGTTATACGGCGTGGTCCCTTGATTTACCGAACATTAAAAATAAAGATTAACTGTTTTAATTCTCACACCAGTCACATGACTGACCTGGAGTTTATTGTTTTGACCTAAACTCTGGGTGCCCCTATTTTGACACGGGCAGCTAGTAGTTTTGGTTTTGCAGATTTATATTCACAGGATCCTGGTTTACAGCTGGAATGATATCCGGAAAGCTTTGTATCCGTATATCTCTTCTAGTTGTGTATTGTATTATTTTCCGCTGCAATGTATTTAAATGTAATTTAAATCTCTGATATTTCTGTGTAATATTTATTCATTTATACTCTGTTTATTCTTGTAATCTGATGCATTGTTGTAATATACAATGAAATGTTCTTCTGTCTGTGTTCTGTTGTGGCTTGTTCTCGAACTATCCGCCGCTTTCCTTTACGGGGAAGTTACGGGTTTTCACATGTACAAAGGAGGTTATGGCAAAATTTTCCGAAAATATAAAGTGTTAGAAAATTTTCAGAATTTTTGAAAATTTTAGTTAGTCGGAAGGAATTAATATTTTAATCGATATTAATTGGTTCAGTTGAAATCAGAAATAAGGGGTAAACAAATCTTAGGAGTTCCAATAGATAGGGTCGTCCTCTAACTTAGCAATTTCGAGGACGAAATTATTTTAAGTGGGGAAGAATGTAATGACCCGCATTTTCTGCGGTATATAATTAATTAATTTAATTATATAAATGGTGGTTTAGAGAATTCAAATGGTCGTTAATTTAATAATAGGGAATATTTAATTAAATTAAATAATTAAATAATATATTAAATTCAGAAATAATCAAAAATATTGGAAATCACAATATTCTCTGAACGGGGTCATCCCTTAGATTTAATTCAGCTTAGAGTTGAATTATATTGACGAATATATTCGATCGACGACAGTTTGAACGTATAATTATATTATAATTAAAATCGAGCTTGAAATGGCGCTGTAGTTCGCGATTTGGCGATTTGAACTTCAACTGAATGTACATGATTCGTTTTAAGCCGGATTTCTGTGAAACAAGAAACGTGTGGAGCTGGTGGAGTATATCTTTCTAGTGGAAGAGAAAAATCGGGATTTCGTCGTGTAGATTTTAAGATATGTCCAAATCAAATTTCAGAAAAGTCGCTATAGAATCGTTTATCAACCATAACTGTTTATTCGATATAACTGGAGATCAGGTTTGAATCTAGACAGGGTTCTTTTGGAAAATAGTGATAATTTAATTTTTAGAATTTTACTATAATTTTTATTTAATTTAATAAGCAACTTTTTATTTTGGGTATTTCGCACCCTGAAATCAACATTTTGTAGTTTCAAAATATAAGTCAATCTACCGGTATTATTACATTTTTGGGATCGTGACATCGAGCTCATCACAACGGTATATTTATTTCTGTCGTTGGCCATTCGGATGAGAACAGAATTTCATGTAGAAGGGTCACGAAAATGTGTAACTTAAATATTCTACCCCTAGAACCTAACTCCTTCATTCGGTGATCAACAGGAGTCCACGTCCCTTTCCTCTACACCACACAATGAACATGGAAAAACTAAGGCCACGTCCATAAATTAAAATCCCTATATAATGACCTCAACCAATCGTTATAACCTAATTCATTCATTTCCCTTGGGAATTTTATCCGCCGCCACATTTTCAAGTCCAGAAAAAAGGAAATCCTCCTTTGAAATTCAGGAACAAACAAATACAAATACAATAAATTGTAAATCGAGTATTTTTGGCTTCCTGGTGAGAACTACTTCAAGTGTATACCCTTTTTAGCTTGTTCGAACACCCATCTTGGTTCGCTGGATATTACAGTGGAGCTAGGGTTCACAAAATCATCGAGGTGGGGTATCAAATAGCAAAACGAATCTCGAATTTGGTTTGGTGATGGAAATCCGCAAGTATTGATGGTGGTGTCATGGTAATCGATGGTCATTTTCGTCGAGGTCATTACTGGGACCGTGGAGTTGCTTTCTTCCAAAGGAGCGAGAGTTGCATGAAATGGTGAGGAAGTGGTTGAGATTCAGAAGTGATGAACGATGGTGATGTCGGTTTTGAAAATCATGAAGAAATGGGATTGAACGAGGTCAGTGAAGTTGTGAAAACGGTGGGCGTGGCTGATCCTGGAGCTCGTGTTATGTTTGAGGAAGAAAGTAGAGAGGAGCGGGCCTGGGATATAAAATATGGTGATGGGCCTTGAGTGAGTGGTAAAGCCCAAGGCTTTAAATTAAATTTCAAGTTTTAATTTAATTAAATGTACATTAACTTTGAATCATCATAACTTATTCATACGTGATCGAAACTCAGCGAAACAAGATCCGCCGGGATCTTATGGACGGTGGCTTCAAGCTGGAATTAACTGGAAGTGGATTGGGGCTAGTATGAATTTATGGCGAAATAAACTGTTTGATTCAAATCAAACAACAGTTTATCGTTCTTTAACGATGACCTGCAAATGTGAGTAAATCTCACCAACTCTAAACAGTTTATAATTTCATGTTGTATTGTTAGAACTGTTAAAATTGTCTGTTTGACTGTGTGTTGATTGTTTGATTGAACTGCTAGTCAGTTAGTTAAATTTCTATATTGATTCTGTTTAACAGAATATATCATATGGAACTAAAAGTGATGTTATCTATATTGTCTAACATCTGTGATGCAGGGAAACAGGTTGGTGGAATCCGACTGGATTCCTCAATAGATATTTTATTGTTTTTCATATATTTTAATATATGATGTGAATTATAACCTGTTGTTGATTGTGTGTGTATGGACGAGATTAGACATCGTGATTTAATATGATTGAATACCGTGACATACCGGAATGTAGATAAAGGAGATTTTTCAAAGTGATGTTGAAAAAGAGATATTTATAAAGTGGAATATTTATAAATAAGGAATATTTATAAATTGGGATATTTATAAATAGGAGATATTTTAAAAAGGAAAATAAATTCAAAACATTTCTTTTTGAATGGAAAGGCCTGTGTGGCGAGTTTGGGGATTTTCCCGATGCTCCCGATACAAAGGAGGTTATGTCGAATTTTCCCGGAAATTTAAGGATTAGAATATTTTTAAGAATAAATTTGAAAAGGGAACATTTGCAAACCATTTGCAAATAGAATAAAATAGAGAAAAGAAATATTTGTAAATCATTTACAAATAGAATTGAAAGGGGAATATTTAGAAAATAAATAGAGTTAATAAAAAAGGAAATTGGTTTATAAAGGAAACTGTTATAAAAAGGAAAACGTTATAAAAAGGACATTTATAAAGTGAAGAACCGTTACTAATAGTAAATCTTTATAAATGAATAAACGTGTTAAAAAGGGGATCTTTTTAAATGGATAAACGTTATAAATAGGAGAAATCGAATATGGTGTTCGAAGTTAGTAATCGAATATGGTATTCGAAGTTAGAAATCAAATATGGTATTCGAAGTTAGTAATCGAATATGGTATTCGAAGTTAGAAATCAAATATGGTATTTGAAGTTAGTTAATCGAATATAGACATTCAAAAGGAGTTAATCGAATATGGTATTCGAAGTTAGTTAATCGAATATGGTATTCGAAAGGAGTTAATCGAATATGGTATTCGAAGTTAGTTAATCGAATATGGTATTCGAAAGGAGAAATCGAATATGGTATTCGAAGTTAGTTAATCGAATATAAACATTCGAAAGGAGATAATCGAATATGGTATTCGAAAGGAGAAATCGAATATGGTATTCGAAGTTAGTTAATCGAATATGGTATTCGAAGTTATTTAATCGAATATGGTATTCGAAGTTAGAAATCGAATATGGTATTCGAAGTTAGTTAATCGAATATAGACATTCGAAAGGAGTTAATCGAATATGGTATTCGGAGTTAGTTAATCGAATATGGTATTCGAAAGTTAGTTAATCGAATATGTTATTCGAAAGGAGTTAGTCAAGTCGAGTTAGTCAAATAGAGTTAACCAGTTAGAGTTAATCAGTTAGAGTTAACCAGTTGGAGTTAATTGGTTAGAGTTAATCGATTAGAGTTAAAACGAACTAGAGTAAATCAAGTGTAGTTATTTGAGATAGAGTTAATCAAACATAGTTATTCAGGATAAGTTTCCGTCTCGTACGACTGCTAGCGTAATTCGCATGGCTGTAAATAGCCTACGGCGGTCGGATGTTTCCTGAGGGAGTCAGGCGTAACCATTGTGATCGCTGCGATCTAGAGTCAAGCGAATGGAGTTTAATCGAATATTAGTTATTCGATAGGAGTTAATCGAGTTGAGAAATAAGTTAAGTTAAATAAGTTGAGTTGATCGGGTGGTTCGACCAAGTTAGTCGAGCCTAGTTAATCGAATCGAATTGGTAGAACCAAGTAAATCGAGTTAAGTTAGTCAAGTTAGTCGAGCCTAGTTAATCGAATCAAATTGGTCGAACTAAGTAAGTCGAGTTAAGTTAGTCAAGTTAGTCGATCCTAGTTAATCGAATCGAATTGGTCGAACCAAGTAAGTCGAGTTAAGTTAGTCAAGTTAGTCGAGACTAGTTAATCGAATCGAATTGGTCAAACCAAGTAAGTCGTGTTAGTCGAGTCAAGTTAAGTTAGTCGAGTTAAGTTCGTCGAGTTAAATAAATCGATGTTAGTTTCGTCGAAAGGAGTTATCGATGTCAGTTTCATCGAAAGGAGTTATCGATGTTAGTTTCATCGAAAGAAGTTATCGATGTTAGTTTCATCGAAAGGAGTTATCGATGTTAGTTTCATCGGAAGGAGTTATCGATTATAGTTTAATCGAAGTGAGATTTTCAAATATGAGATATTTGAAAGGAAGAGTTATCGAATATTAGTTATTCAAAGAGAGATTTTCGAATATCGTTCATTCGAGAAGGAATTAATCGAATATAGGTTATTCGAAGAAGAGTTAATCAAATAGAGATTTCTCGAAGAGAGTTAATCGGCAAATTCGATTATATCGAATTCGGGAAAGTACTTATACTTTCCGGTGTTTAAATAGAGATTTATTTATTTATAAATAAATAAGTGTTAGGTTAATTATTCACTAATAAGAATAGAAGTTATAATTAAAGTTAGATAATTCGAAAGGAGGGATTATAACGTTATCGTTATAACCAATGTTTTAAATATAGAAGTGGATTAGTAAAATTGGATCCGAGAAAGGTGTAAAGAAGTTGTTAAAGATTAAAAGATAAACTTTGACCATTTCGAAGTTATAACGTTGTTCAATTAAGGTCTGAGAGGTAATTATACCCCAACTTGAGTGACTTCCTTCTTAACTAAGAAATGGTAAGGTTTGATCGTAAAGGAGTTTTGGAAATGTTTTCCAAACGAGAATCAGAAATGTTTTCTGATAAAAGAAAAATAAGAATTTAGAATATAGGGAAACAGGAGATAAGTAAATAAATGAACTAAAGAGATTTATGTTAAATGATGTTTGTTCGATATAATTTCCATTTGGAAATAATATCGTTGTTTGCACACTTGTTTTTCTTTGATAGTTAACTCACCGACTATCGAAGTTTTGACCATTTTAATGTTGTTAATATGGAGAGACCGGTTGGATTATTATCCATAGAACCACTCTGTATTGGCATAAGCGTCGTGAATCATATATGCTAAAGATAATTGAAGACGGAGTAAAATGCAAGGGCTGTTGTATAAGTCTTAGATAACAGTGACTAAGATGGATATACGGAATAGTGCCTTCGGTTTGTCCAGTCCCCGGACAACTTGTATGGACGAAGGTCTGACAGAGTATATCCAATAGATCGCGTAAGTTGATCTGTTCAAACGTATTCACGTTTGGTGGTGGAGGAATTCGTTTCTCTAAGCTTTATACCCGTGTTATTTTTGGATAAATCAATTTGTGATTTGGCGGGTATGACGATGTGACATTCTAAGTGAATGAGGATGACTTGTATGAATGAACGTCTGACAGAGTATTTCTAGAAAGGTCACGTACCTTGATTTCTTCAACCGTACCAAGAGTGGAAGCAGAGAAGGAAACTTCTTTTAGCTAACACGTAATGTATTGTTGTAGACGTCAATTAGTGATTTTTGATGGACCTAACAATGTGGCATTCGAAGTGAATCTGATGTGATGATAAAGCGTAGCTTCTAGCCTCATCAACCAGTAAATGACAGAAATCGGGCAGGCAGCATGGCTAAGTCGGTCGCACCGAAGTAGTGTGTATAATCACCTGTCTAGAGAATATTCATTTGCTTCTTAAATCTATCAATGCTGTCCCATATATATACGGGAACGGTTGCTGATCCCAACCGTTGGTGATGTACATTCGATACACTCAAGTGAAATGAGTGGTCGGTCATGTGTGGCTGAGTTGCAAGATGTTCTTGATTGAACTCCAGTGTATCATTCCTAGAGTACACTGATCGGAAGGTGGTTCCATACCTTGTCCTAGTTGGAAATCCATTATCCAATACGTGCTTGCGATTTTGATTGTATACTATATATGTAGAACGTGAGATGAAAGCGTTCTGCTAGTTGATATCTATTTGTACATAAACATTATTATAATATCAAAAGGTTTTTGATATAAAGATATTTTGGATTCTCATAAGGGAAAAACCCGTTCCGTTCGTCAGCGTGGTCTTATGAGATATCGTTTACTTGTTCATATACCTGTTTAAACTGTTTTACTCATACCAGTCCCATGACTGACCTGGAGTTTATTTGTTTTGTTTTCCCTAAACTCTTGGGTGCCTAATTTTGTACGGGCAGTCAAGTAGTCAGGAATTTACAGATATACTGGAAGAGCGTGGAGCAGGAGGCTTCAGGATCATATAGCTATAGTTTATTTCCGCTATGTTGTAAGTGCTGTACTCTGATAAGTGCTATTGTATACATAACTGTTATATTTCAAAGTTATGTTATCTATGATATGTTATTCGTTCTGCTGTGAGGTTCGTGTTACTCTGATGTTGTGTTCTTCTTCTTCTTCTTCTATTCTAAGTTTCTATCTTATCTATTCTCACCTTCTAATTTCTTTCATTAATTACCGGGATTTTTCGATGTTTTGGTTATCGACATCGAGCTTATGTCGACAACCAAAGTCGCTCAAAATCCGGGTCGTTACACTTGTTGTCTTTTTGCACCACCGTCGTATTATATTCTGCTAAGCACTTTAACTGCACAGTGACATAGGCAATATCAAGAATGGTAAAGGATAAGTAAAAATTCTGGACTTTGGATCTCAACTATGGCTTCTTTTGATACTATGATACATCCATGAGTTTTTAAACGAAGAAGATGTGTTAGTGTTAAACAAATATTTTTTAAATTAACTATTAAATTAACCCGATATTTAATTGGTAAACTTATATTGATCATAACTTTTGCATGCAAAATCCATTTTAAACGTCGTTTCTTGCATTGCACTCATGATGGAGAGCCCTACGCTTTTGGTTGAGGTGAGTTATATTATCTTTCACTTTATTGTAATTATTAGTACAATATAAGATTGACTTTTTGAATGGTTTCTAATATTAAAACTAAATTTTTAATATTGTTAAATCTATCCAATATCTTATAAAAGAACTTAAGAGTGTTTAAATTATCTTAAATAAAATATCACCTTACCCCCTTCCATTTACACACTATTTTGATGATATTTTCATATTTAGGTTATTTTGACATTAATTCGACATTATTCACTTTGGATAGGTTTTGTGTTTTGTATGTATGTTATTGTGGATGCTTGTATAATAGTTAAATGTTTGTATGACTATTAGCTGCATGTATGTTTATTTGTTTAGTTTTGTTAAAAATGTCATTTGTAGGTGACATAGTATTTGGAAAATCTCATTTTTTAGGATTTGGTTTAATATCGAACAAATACATAAGGTAATGACACTATGGACATGATATAGTTTGTTATAAATTGATTGAGCACACAAGTGGCAATAGGCTCAAATAGATGAGGAAAGTTTATTAAGAAGCATCTGAGCATGTAGACTGATATGAAGATGAAGTAGCATTGAATCGTATGGATAAATCCATAGATGGAAGAGCATAGGAGCTTGCGGTTTATCTGAATATGAAAGACGAATGAGATTGCGTTCTTAGATTTCATGGCAAATGCCAAATATTTTCACTTGATTCATATCTAATTACTTTTTCTTAAATACAAGGTCAGAGCGTTTTTTATCAACTACTGCGGAATAACCAATATTGACTACTATTGATGATGATAATTTTAATCAATTTTTACGTGGATAATGGTGAGACTTTGAGGAGCAGGATACAATGATTCGATCGATAGTGGTTTCTATTTGATGGCTCTTTGACCCGGGATTTTGACACTGAGACAAGGACATGGTGCTTCGATGTGATGATTTCATCATTGGAGATGGTAATTCCACCATGAGAATGGTAGTTTCGATGGCGGATGTTGTACTCCAAGACGCAGAGCAACAACACAGAGGCAGAGGGAAAGCTATAAGAGAACATTAAAGACATTTGATTGAGCTTGACAATTAGTCGGTTATATACACTTCATCTCGACCAAAGAGGCACTTGATGGGAGTCATATGAGTATTTCCCATGATGGGCTCTGCTGCAAAGGATGTATATAAAGGGATTATAGATATGAGATGGTTCGACGGGTACTTAGAAAGAAGGGTAGTGGGCGTGATATTCATTTGGATCAAGTCAGGTTTATATTTCTAAATTGGGAGATTATTCTAAGTCAGGAAATTTATGGCATCCACTTGGAGCAAGCCGGGTCCTTACCTTGAGTTGTACAAGTCGGTACAACTTAGTTCCTAGTCCATTGAGCTGTATGGATTCGAGTACCAAGGAACTGGGCGTTATCATGTATCCAATGAACTAAGTCAGTGAGTGTAAGGATAGATGATGAATGCTATGTTTGATTCATCATTTATCATCTTAGGGATATAATACGATATAGATATTTGGATACCCTGGTACTTTGATGTAAAGTACACTTATGATGATGTACACAGAGTAGCATGTATCCTATATTATGTACTAACTCTATTGATGCAGGAATATGCCAGATATGATTCTCTATATTTTATGTTTCATGTACTATTACAACTTCTATAGTACTTTAATATTTGTTTTTTGCTCATATTAGATTGTTGTATGACTCGATGTTTTATAATTTTCTTCTTATTGTCTCAGATACTCCTGCGTGAGTAGATTAGACAACATATGTGAACAGTATTTGGAGCTATGTAGATGGATTAACATGATGCGACACATTCTCATATTTATTCATGTACAATTTTTGTTATTTCAATATGTGAAACCATGAAGCTTTGAAAATGTTGACTTACAATTATTAAAGATGGTTTATCAGTGAAGTTTATTTATCATCATATAAACTATATTCCTGTTCTACATGATTGTATGAGTTTTTGTATTTTGATAAGTGATTTATATAGATATTATTGTCCTGTGTGTTTTACATCTGTGATTACCATTAGCTGTTATCTAATGCACTGTGGTATGTAACATGTTGTGTGATTGTGTAACCATGTTTTCTATTTCTTTATTTCTCTTCATTTCCCTTTCCTTATTTTTCATATCTTTTTTTCTTCTTCTATTTCTTACCTTTGACCACCGTCTTGCATCGACAAGGTGCTTGTACAATGCACTACTAGGTTATATGAGCACTGATGGTTTAGAGCAGTCATTACAAGTTAAGTGAGGATCAGTTTTTAAGTATAATTATTTTTCTTAGTATCATTTTTTGCAATAATATCATGCAAGTTTTTTCTGTTTTGTTTGTTTGAGTATAAAATAGTGAAGTTGTCATATAGTAAATATGATGATAACTGAGTTGAATTAATGTTTTGCTAGAATAATATAATTAGTGATGTTTGTTTATTAGTTTTAGTATTTGTCTAAGAACTAGATTTAGGCACCAGCTTCAATGACTATAGGTATCATCTTTCAGAAAGTACTTCTACTATTTTTTGGTTCAACATCGAGAATAGTTTTCTTGTCGCCACTTATGGAGAAACATGGTATCAGTAGGCAGTCTACAAATCGAAAATGAGGATCTACATATTTTGGAAATGACCAAAATAGATGCGGTGCATGGAAGCAATACAGTCAAGCTTCTTTGAAAATATGATTTGTTTTTCATGTTTTTATGAATCCATTGAGAGTCGTACATGATTATATGTATTTTTCAGTAATTTTATGTATTTGAACTTAGTCATATAGTTATAGTAGATATTAATATATACATTAATATTTTTCATCGTTACTGAATTTAGTTATGTTGTATCACTTTTATTCATTATTATGTGTTGGGAGTATATATGTGGCATATGAAGTAGCGAGTTGTTGTGCTCTTATTGAAGCGACCCAAACTCGCCCGTAAGGGAAAGCTCGGATTGAGTTGAGAACATGACAAATCGGAACACAAACGAAAGAACATTTCATTGCTGTTACAATAATTTACATCAGAGTACAAGAATATAACAGAGTATGAATAAATAATACACATTTGATAAATATCAGAGATTAAAATACATTTCATAGCAACAGAAAAATAATACATAACACAACTGAAAGAAATACACGGATACAGAGCTTTCCCAATATAATTCTAGTTGTAAATCTAGGATCCTGTGAAAATAATATCTGCAAAAACCAAAACTACTAGCTGCCCATGTGGAAAATAAGGGCACCTAGAGTTTAGGTCAAAATAATAAACTCCGAGTCAGTCATGGGACCGGTGTGAGAACTAAAACAATTATTTAAAACTTTATAAATAAAGTAAATCAAGGGACCATGTCGTATAACATGGAACGGGTTTTCTTCCCAGAAAACCAGTACATAAAACAAACAGTGCAATGCTTTTTGAAAAAATGAAGCTATTATAAGACTCAGGTCCCATCACACAATGCAACGCAAGCCGGAGGATAGAGTTTTACCTTATAATAGCCAAACATGCTTGGTACGTTTAAAACAAATCATTTTGATATTACTATTAGTGTATAGTGTCAAAATCAACTTCAAATATAAATGTATCAATCATAGAAGACATAGTATCCCATCCTACTATGCCGCCATACTAGTTCTGCAAATAAAACCGCATAATGTTGTATTGGAAGTTGGATTTCCATCATGAACCAAGGCAAGGGATCGTCCTTACTGAATCGAGACAATCTAGACTACCATGTCTCAGGATCAGTCGCAACTGCACATTGGATCTTCAGGGTCGGTCCTCTCTTACGTTTGAGGATTAGTAATTCCTGAACAATATGTTTCCCCGCCCTATAGGGCGTAATGGTCAGTATGTCAACCATATCATCCATCGGTCCCGCAGTGACCGATATATCCGAGGTACCTCGCTTTCCATCATCCATATAAGTAAAAATGTCTGAGCTCCATACCATGACACCACTCTGAGCTAGAAAGAAACACATGTTCTCCCTGTAGTCCTCTCCCTTTTCTGGTTCTTACCAGGGTGTGGGGCTCGCGAATTAACGCTATACACAAAGCTAAGCTATTTAAAGTTGTGCTTTGATCATCAACGACAAGGCTCTGTTTTTCAACAAAATCGTTGATCATTTTCATCTCAGCATGCCACACTAACAATTCAAGCCATGCGACTGATGTCTATCGATATATAACCTCTAAGCTCATACGTTTTAGCGAAGGGTGTTAAGCAAGAGAATAAATTCTCCTCCACCAAACATATATATATTTAATAGAAATAAATCAACACATAATAAAATCCAATGTTAGACAGACATCCATTTACTAGTTCGTTCTACGTATGAACGAAACCGGAGGCACCTTATTCCTCATCCCATATGTCCAATACAGGAGCGAGGTCCTCGCATTTCCGATCGATCTCCTAGTACGTCTGGACGATCAACACTTATTACCTTGTCTTGGGTGTACAGCCCAATCAAGACATCAGTAAGCATCCAAACGATGTGAAAAATATTGTCTTCAACCGCCGTCTTCATCGTAGACTTATCGTCGAATCAGTTATTCAGAATGGGCATAAACCCGGTCTTTCCGAATAACTTGCGTATCTTATAAACAAGTGCTACAATAACACAACATACGCCTCATTCTAATCCAGAATAATCTTTTATTCAAATATTCTTTTCAAGATTTTAAACCAAATTAAGGTTTTCCAAACTAGTCGGGATTAGCGAACCTTATCAAAGCAATCATTTATTTAGTTTTCCAAACCCAACCTATTCATCCCTTGGAGCAAAATTGGTAGTACTCCATATCTAACACCACGGTGTTATTGGTAAAATTAATTACCATTTCACATTCAAATCTAATTAAAGACTTATCTATCGCTTGGTGCAAAACTGGTGATACTCCATATCTCGATCATTTCCTAAATTTGATAATTTAAATTATCACATTCACATTTCAATCTAATTAAAGATTCATTAAAACTCCACTTATTTTTAATCTTCCCAAAAACCATTATTAATGATTATTCAACTTTAGGAAATCAAACATGCCGCATCGACCACCTACACCGTTGTAACACCTAAATTTTCTGTTAACAATAACAAATTAAAGTATAATTAATTCTAAATGAAAGAATTAAGGGAAACGGTTTACGCCGTTGCGTTCAACTCGGAATTCTGCTTGAGATAGAGTCTGAGTTTGTGTAAATCGGACTCCGTATGAAGAAGTTATGACCTCCGGAAGTTTCAAAATTCAACTTAAATTTCAAACAGCTCAAAATTCAGTTCAAAATTCGAAAACAGACCCAAACTGGGATGGGCGGGAATTTTCCCGCCCAGGACTAGGTCGACCAGGGGGTCGACCTGGGGGTCGACCTGGGTACCCAGGTCGACCATGTGGTCGACCTGGGGGTCGACCTGCCCAGTCGACCTGGTCAGGTCTTGGCTGGCCTGGTCGGGTTCTGAGCGATTTTCTGAGTTCTGGTGTGTCACTAGGGCTGATTTGTCACTTTCTGATTGGCTCCTCTTGGTGTGTATGGTCTGGATTCACTCTATGATCATCTGACGGCTCAAATCAATCTAAAATTCTATAAATACAACCCAACACTCAACCTAAATTTACACAAATAAAATAGAGCTAGAGCCGTCATGCTGCCGGGAGGAAACTAAGAGTAGCCGTCAGTTGGAGAAAGCTTAGAGACGAGCAAAACTAAAGTAAAAGCAAGATTTAAACAATGTTTATCTACCCAAAGGAAAGCATTGCAAATTCAGAACTCAAAAACCAGAAATCAAGATCGTCGTTTGTTGTAAGTATAGTGATTTTTCCAATGAGAATAAAATTACGACTTGATTCGATGTAAAATGGAATTTTACTATTGTATAACGACGATGCTAATTCATATCTGTATATTGCAATGATTGTATTGTGAATGGTATTGGGATGTTTGTGGTATAATTGACTTGATGTTGGTCCTATTGTATATTTAGAATGAAAGCAACATCACATACAAGTATATGGTTAATGTTAGAATTTACACCTATATGTTTATATGTTTAACATAGGTTGTATACATTTTTCTAAGTCTAAGTTAAGACTTATATACACATGTTCTATGTTAAGACCATTATGCCTACATGATTAATTCCCATGTGTATGTTCTTATGTTCTTTGCAAGTTTGTAATTGGGTCCATGCCAAGTACCATTTAGTTTCACACGATTATTATAAGTTTCATGTTATGATAGGATACATGATTTGGTCTAGTTCACGCTTTTGGGTTAATGTCAAAAATAGACATTTTTATGGACATGTAATAACTTTGTCACATGCTAGTTTGTGTTTGAAGTTATGCCTAGATAAAAATATGTTTAGGCCTATATTTTATGCAAGTCTAAATTATGCCATTTCATGTGACACCTATTTAATTAGATTCTTATTTGAATGCAAGTTTACATGACAAGTTGAAACCCATGATTTATGTTAATTAGATCGCAAAGTTGCAAATTCATATGTCACACACCCTTTATGTTATTTAGAATATTTCATGTTCTTGGCTTTCCCTTCTATGTTTATAAGTTGGGCTGAAATATCTAGCCCAACATTCATTATAATCTTGCGAACGTACAAACGGGGGAATATCATTGGGATTAAACATGAAAAATATATGAAATTGGCATGTTTGTCACATGCCAATAATTGGTGGCACTTAAATGGTATAAATTCTTATACCAAAAATGATGAACTTGGAGAGTGGGCCATAAAATTTAATTGTTAACAAATTTGCATCTAAGAATAAAAGAACAAATATGTAAATTTAGAAAATACGAGTATGCTTAACCCGAGGTTGGATTGAGTTGTGATGTAAACCTGCCCGGACCCGCCCGACTGTCCAGTAATCACAACAATACCTATCCAATGTGGGCGGTTAAGCATTGAGCCCAATAAGGACCCGAGGTTAGACTGAGTTATGATGTAAACCTGCACGGAACCGACCGGCATATCCAGTAACCGTAACAATACCTGTCTAATGTGAGTTGTCGGTGCTTTAACTAATTAAAGCTAAGGAAGGACAAGTCAGGATGGTAGGGTTAAGTTAACTAAAACACTTAACCAATTCAACATGTTAATTAAACTGATGGGTGGGGTTAGGTTAGTATAGACACTTAACCACTTAACATGTTTGACTAGAAAACCCTAGTAACGGGGGACCCATTTCAGCAGTAACCCAATTAGCTACCACGGTACCCTGAGACTAAGCAGGGTGGGGCACGATTACTGGGCTGATTGTAAGCGGTCAAAAGCGACGGCGAGTGGTGCAGCAGTGTAGGTTCTAACGGAGTGCGGGCGTGCACACACTTCGGAGCAGACAAACAGGGCACTGGGCACTAGTAGTATACACTATGCATTCTAGAATTGTGGCGGGCCGCCACCATGGGACTTGATACAACCCATGGTGGAACCAGAATAGGTATCTTCAATCATTGGGGGTCGTATGACACATATGATTTTGCGAGTAGGAGCCGATCTTGAGAAAGGGGATCACTTCACCCCGATCATGGGGCGCCAATCATAAAAAATACAAGTAGGTGCAGAGATATAGTGTGGGGTGCGATAGTATATTCAGTTAAAAACTGCTTTATCTTAGTTTATGATACTTTCATGTTTCTAGTTTATACCTATCATGCCCTTTTTCATATTCTCATACTGAAGAGTCATTAGACTTACCAGGCTTTATGTCTGGCTCTATTTTTCTTTCGTCTTCTTTTCTTCCGTTCCCCTACGGTCCACAGGGAGGAAACAACCCAGCTTAGTTAGACTCTTTGCAAGCTTCAAGATAGTAGATGTATGGTTTGGACTCTTTTTCCTTGGCTATGGCTTTTGGACACGTTCTATGGGGATTTATGCAGTTTTAATTAAGTTTTATGCTTCTTTATTTAATAATCAAGACAGAAATGATGATATAATGTTTTGGAAGTTATTGTGAGACAATTATGGAAATGTTTTGTATAAACACGTATTTATGAAATGAAAGTCTATTTGTTTTCCACTGCTTATATATATATATATATATATATATATATATATGTGTGTGTGTGTGTGTGTGTGTGTGTGTGTGTGTGTGTTTATATCTGTCTTGTGTTTTATCTGTGGCTTTTACTTATAAACCTCCATCGAAGTTAAGGCATTCCCTTTGTGAGTGACCTCAATGGAGGTGGGGTGTTTCAACCGTACCATTGATTTTTGCCAATATATAACCTCTACGCTCGTACGTCTCAGAGAAGGGTGTTAAGCAAGAGAATAAGTTCTCTGCCACCAAAGAGATATATATTTAGCAGAGATCAACAATACGGTTTGAAATACAATATTAGACATGTAATCTTGTCTTTAAGTGGGTTAAAGAACCAGTGTCGTTTAAAGCATATTTCACAATAAACCCAAAATCACATTCCATTAATTATGGAATCTTCATGAAAAACGGATCAATATATAATCGATATCAATTTCCATATCCGACTAATTATATAAATGGAATAATGATAAAGCCTTTTAAATTTCATATATATTAACAGTCTTCCTCCATAGAAGCTTACTTCGATTATTACCAAATCGAATTCCATTCCATACCAATATTTTTTGTTAAATTGGAAAACTTTACTTTGGAAAGTTTCCTTCAAATATTTATAAAAATATTTATAAATTCCAAATCACATTTCACTGTTAATCGAGTTAAAGAACGAATGTCGTTAAAAACACAGTTCACAATTCACATTCCATTTTATTCCAGTTACTAAATATAACTGCAAATTCTAATAAACATAATTAAAAAAATTATTCTTTTCACACAGCGAATAAGAACAGTGTTACTGAAGACACCATTCACGGCAAACCCAAAATCCAATTTTTTTATTCAATTCCGATTAAATATTAATTAATTGGAAAACTTCACTAAATCTTGATTAAAAATTTGTTCCTTTCTCAACTGGGTTTAAGAACAGTGTTATTTAAGACACCGTTCACGACAAACCCAAAATCCAATTTAATATTAAATACAAGGCTCTAAATAGAAATTATATTGGCTTATATTCAATATCAAATTCTGAAACTAATGGATATCGTATTGGGATTAATGATATCTGTATCTTCCAAATTCCCATAACAATATCCGTATAACCACGGAATCCAATATCAAAATATTCCGAAGATTATTTCCATTCCAATCCATTCTAATTTATTCATTGGAAAATTCTGGTTATTTTTAAAACCATTTCAAATCCAATTTATTTCTTTAAAAATATTGGATTATTATTTTAGTTAACAACAAGTTCTTTTTGATAAAAATATATTTTTATCTTTACAAACATGGAATTTTTCATCCAAATTCTTTCCAAATCATCTATTATGATTTTACACAAATTACTAATATTTTTAATAATTTTATTAAGGCCCTTTCAGTCGATTTCCATAAATGGTCATCGAACTGCACTTACAACGACCTTTTCCAAATTTGATTTGGACATAATTCCAAATCCAACCGTTAGATTTCAAATCTCTTATATTCATTGGAAAGCTCTTTTCGATACCAACCCAACGGTTTTGGTTCTAGGGTAATCCGACGGTCGAATCCAACCGTAAGATTTCAGATCTCTTATATTCGTTGGAAAGCTCTTTTCAATACGAACCCAACGGTTTTGCTTTTAAGGGAATCCGACGGTCGGATCTCCCCTAATTTCAATTCAAAGTCAATGGTCGAAATTCGCGAACAGTCGCGGCGCGTTCTATTTAGACCATTAAATATATATATATATAACATATTTCATGAATTTCCGTTTAAAACGTATTTTATAAATGGTTTATAAATTCGTTTTAAAATGATTCCCACTTTCATTTCAATTTTAAATCAAAATTGAATACTCCTTATCAATATAATATTTAAATGATAATGTAAAATATCAAATTTTGAAATCATTTCCTTTTCGATATTCATTATAAAAATGAACAAAATCAATATAAATATCGTTTGCGTCAAAATGGCGCAACTCTAATCAATACAGCTTCATATATTTCAATATTATCGTGTCCATCCAAAATTGGACATCAAATTCTCATTTTAATCCTTCATTGAATATTATTTTAAACTATTCATTATTTAAAAATATTTCCTTATTTTAAAATATTCGTTCCTTCTTGAATTGGAATCAGACACAATCAATTACCATATAATGTTAGTATATGGATTTCATACACATATGTACACAACAATAATGATATACAATCAACCATCATCTAGAGTGCATTACACAACAGCATAAGCATTAAATATAAATAATTAACGCTTACAACAGTCTACTAACCTATCGATTGACATAAAACTAAACAATTGGGATTAGTGTACATCAAATATCATCCCAATACATGTGTGGGGTTTCAACCATAAAATAATTATTATTATTTGTGCACTTAGGCGATGTGTAAAAATTATCGTCCCAATCGATATCACAAAAATAGGCGCGCATAAACAAGTCGTCCGACTTATTTATGGATGTGTAAACTTATTTTTAACTATCCAATAAATATATAGAATTTTATAATTTTGCTTATAAAATTCTATACAATGCCTAAATAATTTTATTCATCGCAGTTATAAACTAAAAATAAGCGAACTAGTATTTATTCCATAACAAAGCCATTTTATATATCTCATGTTAAAAATAGTATTTTTAACTAGCTATTAATTTTTCTAACACATTTTAGAAAATTTCGGCAGCATAACGGCGCGATATTAAAACCAGAATAAGGTCTAGCCTTATCCCTCGCCTAATACTAGCTCGCACCATACACAAACCAATCAATTCACAATCAATCCACCACCAATTTTACAATCAACATCCAAATTTCCACAATACAATCCAAATTAAACAACATAGTTTGTACAATAAATAGTGTCGGGGGCTTCTTAGCACCATCTGCATCCTATTATACATTTTTAACTGTAAAATTATTAGAGTGAGAAGAAGTTCTCACCTTTGGTTTCCACTCCGTCATTCTTTTATTGAACGGTTTGGATTTGGATGTATTTCCGCGTGTTGTGTTCTTCACCGTGATTCCAACGTAATCTGTTTCATGCAGTTTATATTAAAAATCCCATTTTTAATAATGCTTCATATATTTAAAAATCATGTTTTTATAATGCTACTACATATATAAAAATCATATCTTTATAACGCTACTACATATATAGAAATCATATTTTTACACATGATTATATAAATAAAAATCATATTTTTATACATGGTTATATAAATAAAAATCATATTTTTATTTACACTACATATATAATCAAAACACATTTTTGTTAAAGCTATTTCATAATAAAAATCACATTTTTAAAACAAAGTTATATATATAAAAATCAGATTTTTAAAACAAAGTTGTTTATATAAGAATTTAATAGCATAAAAATATAAACTAAAAACTCACCTTTTTCCTTGCAAAAATTGAATCTTTGATGTTGGAGGGCCCACAACCGGAGTTGTAGGCTGAAGGGCGGCCCAGGGGATCAGGGATAACCGCATCCAGGCGGTGGTGGCTGGGGAAGGGCTGGCGGCGGCTAGGGTTTTGGTTTGGGGGGGCTACGGCCTAAATTCTAAATTAGTAGGAAGGGAGGAGAGAAGCGACGGGGAGGAGGGCGGAGGGAGGAAGGGGAGCCTGACCAGGTGGAGGGGTGGGCGACGACTCCGGAGGCATGGTGGTGAGATGCGCGATGGAGGGGTATGACGGTTTTTTTTATTTTTTATTTATTTTCGATCTACGAGAGGGGGAGAAAGAGGGGTGTGGTCTTATATAATAATATATATGTATATATAATTTAATTCAATTTAATTCCAAAAAGTAATTTTTTAATTCGAACTTCAAATCAAACCGAACGATTGTCGCCCCTAGCCAATTACCCCCATTCCAGATATAATGGGATATGTCCTGTAAGCCAATTCGACTGTTTCGATCAGTTTTCATCAAAATTAAATTATAAACTAATATAATGTTCAAAATTGATTTAAACGTACATTTTAATTTACTGGGGCCACATACTGACTCCAAAAATCACCAAAAAATAAATCTATCTATGTTTTCACGATAGGTCTTAACCAGACTAATTTCATCGAATTTGGAGACCATTTGAAAAATGGTCATTTTTCAGTCGATTAAATTCAAACTGAATTGACCAACCACGCTCACATATTAATTTCGAAAATTATGAAAATTGGAATCTAACAATAGTTTGACATTCTTGATCCTACAAAAGTGGTTTCATCGAAAACGGAGGTCATTTGCGAAATGGCTATTTTTGAGGGCTATATATATATATATATATATGTATATATATATATATATTCCATAGCAAGTATTTTGAATTTTAAACTGGACATAACTTTTCATTTACATTATGAAATCTGGATTTTTCACATTCGTTAGAAAGATATAATTAAACAGATTCAAATATTTCTGGGTTTACTGAAATCTGATTTATTATGAATTCTGTACATTCATTTGAAATTTAAAATCGAATTTTCGAACTACCAGGCGATTTCAGGCTCGTTTTATAATTAAAATAAATTTATATTTTCTAACTTCGGTTTTAATAAATCTTTAGTCGTTATTATTTAGAATAAATCATTTTAAATATTCAAAATCCATTTAAATAGCTAAAATAAAAATTTTAAATTTTGAAAAATCGAGTTGTTACAATCTCCTCCACTTAAAATCTATTAGTCCTCGAAAAGGAACGGAGCTAAAAGTTGTTTAACTAACCAACTCAACTTTCATTTTGGCTTTCGTTCTTCAACTTTTCAGCTTTTAAGAATTTTTAATTTCTCAAAAATTTGGCTAACACCCTAAATTTTCGAAAATTTCGCCGTAACCTCCTTTGTACGGGGAGACCTTTAAAACCGCAACTTGCCTCATAGAGCCCTCATCAATCCAAAAGAAAAAAAAGGCAAGTGGCAAGCCAGTCAGCTCATAAAATCATCAGAATCCAAGGAATACAATAAACATGTAACTATTTGTCGGGCATACAATTTTATTCCTCTTAACTTCCCGCTATGACCTATTCACACATATATATGTACATGTATGCAATTGCAATCAATTTTCAATTCAGTTCAATATTTGCTCGATTTGGCTAAATTTGCCTTACATTTTCCTATTGGTTTTATTGGTCCAATATTTTTATTTAATCGCACCACTTATCATACAACATAACAACCAGTCAATTAGGTTATTAAATTTTCAAATATATATTTATTTTATAGTCAAAAATCATATTTTTGATGCCAAATCACAAACAATATATTCTAACTAAATTTTGGTTCTTACACCAGTCAATCGGAAATATATAGATATTCTACTTTCGTAACTCGAAAATAAATACTGATGATGCTGCGGCGATCACCAGAATCATGTCCGGGCGACTAGAGTGTGATTCTATATCTACCCAGTATATTTGAGACTTCGTATACACGTTTGCAAGGCGTATATGCAAAATCTTCATATACTCGATTATCCAAAATCAATTTAAAATAAAATCCTTAAATATGTATAATATGGTTTAAATTTAAAAAAAATTGTTTTCAATAAATAATACTCTTCTAGCTCGTTCTAGGATACTACTGATCCCATCTCTAATGAGTCATTCTTATTGGATATTACTAATCCAATCTCTAATGAATTTTTTCGTTTAGTTCTAATGTGTCTTGTTCTCGAGGTCTGTAAACTAAAGTTCTGATACCACACTGAAGCAACCCAAACTTGGCCACAAGGGAAAGCCCAGATTGAGTTGAGAACACGAAAAATCGGAACACAAATGACAGAACATTTCATTGTTGTTACAACAATTTACATCAGAGTACAAGAATATAACAGAGTATGAATAAATAATACACATTTGATAAATGGCAGAGATTAAAATATATTACATAGCAGCGGAAAAATAATACATAACACAACTGAAAGAAATACATAGATACATAGCTTTTCGAATATAGTTCAAGTTGTAAATCCAGGATCATGAGAAACTAATATCTGCAAAAACCAAAACTACTAGCTGCCCATGTGGAAAATAGAGGCACCCAGAGTTTAGGTTAAAACAATAAACTCCGAGTCAGTCATAGTACTGGTGTGAGAAATAAAACAATTATTTAAAACTTTACTTTAGAAATAAAGTAAATCAAAGGACCACGCCATATAACACAGAGCATGTTTTCTCCCAAGAATGTCAGTGCATAAAACAAACAACGCAATGCTTTTTGGAAAAAATGAAGCTATTATGAGACTCAAGTCCCATCACACAATGCAACGCAAGCCGGAGGATAGAGTTTTACCTTATAATAGCCAAACATGCTTGGTACGTTTAAAACAAATCATTTTGATATTACTATAAGTGTATAATGTCGAAATCAACTTCAAATATAAATGTATCAATCATAGAAGACATAGTATCCCATCCTACTATGCCGCCATACTAGTTCTGCAATTAAATACGCATAATGGTGTATTGGAACTTAGATTTTCATCATGAACCAAGGCAAGGGATCGTCCTTACCGAATTCGAGACAATCTGGCCTACCATGTCTCAGGATCAATCGCAACTACACCTTGTATCTACAGGGCCGGTCCTCTCTTACTTTTGAGGATTAATAATTTCTGAACAATATGTTTCCCTGCCCTATGGGGCATAATAGTCAGTATGTTGACCGTATCATCCAAGGACTCCAAAGTGACCGATATATCCAAGGTATCTCGCTTTCCATCATCCACATAAGTTAAAATGTCTGGGATACATATCATGAAACCACTCTTAGCTAGAAATAAACACATGTTCTCCCTGCAGTCCTCTCCCGTTTCTGGTTCATACTGGGGTGTGAGGCTCGCGAATTAACTCTATACACAAAGCTACACTATTTAAAGCCATGCTTTGATCATCAAGCACAAGGCTTTGATTTTCAACAAAAGCCTTGATCATTTGCATCTCAGCATGCCACACCGACAATTTACGCCATGGGACTGATGTCTATCAATATATAACCTCTAAGCTTGTACGTCTTAGAGAAGGGTGTTAAGAAAGAGAATAAATTCTTCTCCACCAAACAGATATATATTTAATAAAAATCAATTAACACAGAATAAAATCCAATGTCAAACACACATCCATTTACTAGTTCGTTCTGGGTCTGAACGAAACTGGAGGCACCTTATTCCTCGTCCCATATGTCCAATATAAGAGAGAGGTCCTCGCATATCCGGTAGATCTCTAAGTACGTCTGGACGATCACCACTTATTAACTTGTATTGGGTGTATAGCACAATCAAGACATCAGTAATCATCCGAACGATGTGAATAAGTACGGTCTTCAACCACCGTCTTCATCGTCGACTTATCGTCGAATCAGTTATTCAGAATGGGCATAAACCCGGTCTTTCTGAATAACTCGCGTATCTTATAAATAGTGCTATAAAAACACAACATACGCCTCATTCCAATCCAGAATATTTTTTTATTCAAATCTTCTTTTCAAAATTTTAAACCAAATTAAGGTTTTCCAAACTAGTCGGGATTAGCGAACCTGATCGAAGCAATCATTTATTTAGTTTCCCAATTCCAACCTATTCATCCCATGGAGCAAAACTGGTAGTACTCCATATCTGTAATGACCCGGGATTTCGGCGACCTTGGTTATCCGATATACAACACATATCGAACACCAAGGGTTGAAAATACCGGTCATAAATGAAAGAAATTAGAGGGTGAGAATAGATAAGATAGAAACTTAGAATAGAAGAAGAAGAAGAAGAACACAACATTAGAGTAACACGAACCTCACAGCGGAGCGAATAACATATAAAATATATAACATAACTTGAAATATACATATGTACTTGAATATACACATCATTATCAAAGTACAACACTTACAACACAGCGGAAATAAACTATAGCTATATGATCCTGAAGCCTCCTGCTCCAGCTCTTCAAGTATATCTGTAAATCCCGACTACTTGATTGCCCGTACCAATTTAGGCGCCTAAGAGTTTAGGGAAAACAAAACAAATAAACTCTAGGTCAGTCATGGGACTGGTATGAGTAAAACAGTTTTAAAACAGTTTGAACAAGTAAATGATATCTCATAAGACCACGCCGTATAACGGAACAGGTTTTTCCCTTATGAGAATCCAAATTATCTTTATATCAAAAACCTTATGATATTATAATAATGTCTATCAGCCACAATATAATAATCATCTAGCAGAAACGCTTTCATCTCACGTTCTACATATATAGTATACAATCAAAACCGCAAGCACGTATTGGGTAATGGATTTCCAACTATGACAAGGTATGGAACCACCTTACGCTAGTGTACCTCTAGAGAGGAATACACTGGGTTCAACAAGAACATCTTGCAACCCGGCCACACATGACCGACCACTCATTTCGCTTGAGTGTATCGAATGTATATCACCAACGGTTGGGATCGGCAACCGTTTCCCGAATGGGACTGTATCGACAATAGATTTTTAGAAATAAATGAAACTCTAGATCAGGTGATTATACACCCTACTTCAGAGCGACCGACTTAGCCATGCTGCCTGCCCGATTTCTGTCATTTACCAGTTGATGAGGCTAGAAGCTACGCTTTATCATCATACCAGATTCACTTCGAATGTCACATCGTCAAATCCATCAAATCACCGATTGACGTCTACAACAATACATTATGTGTTAGCTAAAAGAAGTTTCGTTCTCCGCTTCCACTCTTGGTATGGTTGGAGAAATCAATATACGTGATCGTCTGGAAATACTCTGTCAGAAATCCGTCCATACAAGTCATCCAGGAATAGGATGAACCGAAGGTACTATTCAGTATATCCATCTTAGGCACTGTTATCTAAGACTTATACAACAGCCCTTGCATTTTACTCCATCTTCAATTATCCTTGGCATATATGCCTATGCCAATACAGAGTGGTTCTTTGGATAATAATCCAATCGGTCTCTCCATATTAACAATGTTAAAATGGTCAAAAACTTCGATAGTCGGTGAGTTAACTATCAAAGAAAACAGGTGTGCAAACAACGATATTATTTCCAGATGGAAATTCTATCAATCAATCAACAATCATATATATATATATATATATATATTCATATTTTCCTTATTTCAATAATTGATTACGTTTCTGATTCTATTTGGAAAACATTTCCAAATCTTCTATACTTGGATTTAAACAGATGTTTTAAATCAACATCGCGACGACAACTCAAACCACTATACTTATTTACTAAATTCACTTAACCACTTTCACTCTCGAACCTTAACCATTTCAAAATTAAAAACGATGTAACGACAAGGAATTTCGCTCAATCTGAATCAGTCGTTAAACCGATCTAGACCGTTTGAAACCCCTGATCGTTTGAGAACAAGACAAATCAGAACGCAGACGGAAGAACATTTCATTGTTTTTACAATAATTCCATCAGATACAAGAATATATAGAGTATAAATGAA
Organism: Allium sativum; assembly: GCA_030737875.1. NCBI lineage: Eukaryota > Viridiplantae > Streptophyta > Magnoliopsida > Asparagales > Amaryllidaceae > Allium > Allium sativum. Next base: position 1,004,309,964 of record CM060920.1, read on the forward strand.
TAAATTACATTCGATAAATATCAGAGATTACAATAAATTACATAGCAGTGGAAAATAATACAAAAGCACAACTAGAAGTGATACACGAATACAGAGCTTTCCGAGCATCGTTCCAGCTGTAAATCAGGACCCTGTGAATATAAATCTGCAAAACCAAAACTACTAGCTGCCCGTGCGGAAAATAAGGGCACCCAGAGTTTAGGTTAAAACAATAAACTCCAGGTCAGTCATGTGAATGGTGTGAGAACTAAAACAGTTATTTAAAACTTTACTTTAAAGATAGTAATTCAAGGGACCACGCCGTATAACACAGAATGGGTTTCCTTCCAAGAATACTAGTGCATATAACAAAACAACGCAATGCTTTTTGGAAAAATGAAGCTATTATAAGACCCAGGTCCCATCACACAATGCAACGCAAGCCGGAGGATAGGGTTTTCCCCTATAATAGCCAAATAATGCTTGATACGTTTAAAACAAATCATTTGATACTATCATAGGTGTATAGTGTCAAAACATTTTCAATCATAAATATCAATCATAGACGGCATGGGTACCATATATCATGTCGCCATACTAGTTCTACAATTAAAACCGCAATATCACGTATTGGAAATTGGATTTCCGTCATGAGTCGAGGCAAGGGGCAAGCTCCTCTCCGCATTCGAGACACTCTAGCAAATGCCTCAGGACCCCACTATGATCCTTGGAATCGGCTGGGCCGGTCCTCTCTTACTTTTGAGGATTGGCAATTCCTGAACACACGTTTCCCGGTCCTTACAGACCTATATCCGAGGCGCCTCGCATTCCAACAACCACACAGGTGAAAAGTATATAAATGTCAGGGCTGGTAGGTCACTGACACCACCCTAGCTAAAAAGAAACGTCGTGCTCTCCCAGCGGTCCGTCTCCCGTTTTTGACTCATACCGAGGTGTGAGGCTCGCGAATTCACGCTATACACAAAGCTACACCACACAGGCCGTGCTTTGATCATCAACCATAAGACTTTGCTTTTCAACAGAAGCCTTGATCAAGTGCCACTTACGCGTGCCACACTGGCAATTCACTCCATGTGACTGATATCCATCGATATACAAACTCTGAGCTCGTACGTCTCAGAGAAGGGCATTAAGCAAGAGAATAAATTCTCCGCCGCCAAACAGATGTATATTTAATAGAGATCAATCAACATAGAATAAAATCAAATGTCAGACACACAATCCATTTACAAGTTCGTTCTGGGTCTGAACGGAACCGGAGGCACTTTCCTCGCATATCCATCGATCTCCAGGTACGTCTGGACGATCACCAACTATTTCCCTCATCTTGGGTGTACAGCCCAATCGAGATCATCAGCAATCACCTAAACGATGTGAAGACTTCCGGTCTTCAACCACCGTCTTCATCTTCGACATCTCGTCGAATCGGTTATTCGGAATGGGTAGAAACCCGGCCTTTCTGAATAACCCACGTATATAATAGACAAATGTTACACAAACACACAAACGCCTCATTCCAATTCAGAATATTTTTTTATTCACAAAATCACATTCTTAAGGAAAGGTTCCCATTAATTTTATCCAAGATAAATTCTTCTAATTTTTTTCTTTAATCTTCCTTTGGATATCATTTCAAACTAGTCGGGATTAGCGAACCACACCGAGGTAATTGTTTGTTTTATTTCCCAATCCCAACTTATTCATCCCATGGAGCAAAACTGGTGGTACTCCATATCTAACACCACAGTGTTATCGGTAAAATTAATTACCATTTTACGTTCAAATCTAATTAAAGATTTAACTATCGCTTTGGAGAAAAACTGGTGGTACTCCATTCTCGATCACCTTTCAGATTTGATAATTTAAATTATCAATTCACATTTCAATCTGATTAAAAATTCATTAAAACTCCACTTAGTTTTAATCTTTTCAAAAATCAATATCTTGTCTTTAACTGGGTTAAAGAACCAATGTCATCTAAAACACGATTCACAACAAACCCAAATCACATTTGATATTAAATACAAGGCTCTGAATAGAAAATATACCGGCTTATATTCGATATCAAATTCTGAAACCAACAAATATCGTATTGGAAATAACGATATAAAATATATCTTTCAAATTCCCATAACAATATCTATATAGTCACGAAATCCAACATCAAAATATTCCGAAGATAATTTCGATTCAACTCCAGTCCAATCCACGTATTGGGAATATTGATTATTTTTAAAATCACTTTCAAATTCAATTTATTTATCTTAAAAATAAATTGATTTTAATTCCAGTTCAAAACTAGTTCATTTCGAAAAAAATCTATTTTTATCCTTTCAAATGTGGAATTCTTCAGCCCAATTTTTCTCAAATCATTTCTTATGATTTCACACAAATTATATGTAACACCCCACACCCGCTAAGGTCACTCATAAAGGGAATGCCTTAGTTTTGGTGGAGTATTTTTAGTGAGTATAGAACAGAAAAATTACAACAGGACAGATATAAGTAATACTTGAAAATTTAAACCATCATTTCATTATCAAAACATGTTTGGTTACATCACAAAACCATAACAAGAGTCAAGTACATAATATCCATCCTGATAAAATAGGAGTACATAATCCCATACATAGATAATAGCCAAAATAGAAAAGATAATCCGAGCTTTACTTCTACGGTCCAAGCCCCAAAAGATAGATATAGCGGTCTGGTCCAAGCCCACTAGTGCTAGGCCCACTCTGATAACCTGAGGGTTGGGAAAAAGATAAACAACAACGGGGTCAGACATAAGTCTGAGTGAGTCCTATAACCCTAACAATACAATCATTAAAGTAATTAGGGTATGATATAAACAAGATACGGTACCTCTGGGGATAATGACTACAATAAGTAGCCCACAAAACACCGGATGTACTACGATAATCGAGACGACGTATTTATCCACCCAAGGATAATTACTAGCTTACACCACCCCAGACCTACCCACCCAAGGGTAATTCCTACACTGCACCACACCAGTTCTACCCACAAAGAGTAATTCCTACTTAAAGGTTGATCCCACTTAAAGACTTAGAAAATATAACTAATAGCTTCTGGTACTTCTAGCTGACCACGTAGGTGCCGTCTGCCCCTACCTCCACTAGGTGTACCTAGTTATCTTACCCAGTAGTTTCGTGTACCCCTACATAGGTGCCGTCTTCCCCTATCTTTACTAGGTGTACCCACTACTCCCAAGCGATCGGCTCCCTAACGTAGATACCCGTGCTGGTCCCACAGTGGGGTGTATCACTCCCCTAAAGTGGCCACCTGATAATATCAACGGTGCACGGCTTTATATCTACACGATGCAACAACGGCTTATCTACCAGCCCGGGCCCACACACGCATATGAAACCCGTTGGACTTGCGTTGCCACCGCTACCCCGTTTTGGCCTCTTATAATCAAGCCCAATATGCGTGTCCCGTCACTCGACATTGGTCGAGCCCACAAAGATACGTTTGGGATATTGGTTGAAATGGGCCCCCATAAGCTACTACTTAAGCTTGTCATTTTATCTAGTGCATCCCACTTAACCCCTTTATATAATCATGCCCCCTTACATGTTAAGGTTTGGTTAAGTCATCCAATTATATTTCAATTGCCACTTAAGGCACCCACTAGATTTCCGCATGCCACCCAAGGCACTTACCTGATTTCCACATGCCACCCAAGGCACTTACTTAACCCTTTAATCATGTTTAATTACATGTTCCACTTTGGTTTATGTATTCTAATCGTATTTTCTATTGCCACCCAAGGCAACCCACTAGTTTCCTCATGCCACCCAAGGCACCCCCACTAGTTACTACATGCCACCCAAGGCACCCCCACTAGTTACTACATGCCACCCAAGGCACCCACTTAATCCCTCATGTCCCACTACATGCTAATATGGTTAAGTGTTTCTTAATTAATTAAGACTGTAACCTCCCATAAAGACCTCCCACATTAGACTGGCTGTTATGACCGCCTGGTTAAGCCGGTAGGGTCCGGGCAGTCTTACGTCATAATAGAGCCTAACCTCGTGTCTTTACCTTAATCACGTATTTAATTTATGGCTAAGACCTCTCACATTGGGCTGACATTTGTAGCAACTGGTTAAGCCGGTCGGGTCCGGGCAGTTTTACACTACAAATGAGTCCAACCTCGTGTCTTAGTCGATTAATTACACCTAACTAATCACCCCCCCATATTAATTATCCCTAATTAATATCAAGTTTTCCATAACATGAGTAGACCTAACTCAATAGGTAAATTCCCATGGGGTAGACCTAACTTAATAGGTAAATTCCCACTTATGGTAATTTATTTTTTATGGTATGCTTAATCATACCCAATCTTACATTTATTAACATATTTACCAACCCCATCGTTCCCCACGTAAATCGTCCTCATTTCATGACATAATAAAGGGGAAGATCCATCACAATTATCATGGGTTTAGCATACAACTTTGTCATGGGTTAAGAGGATGTCAATTTGCATATATGAGTATATATTAACCCAACCACATTTAACCCAAACTTGCACATCATCATACACATGTCTTGCATAACAGGTTGAACTTGCATATAAGCATTCTCATAACTTGCATAACATGTTAGACATGCATTTAAGCCTACACATAACTTGCATAAGCATTCATATACTTGCATGGGCATTCATATACTTGCATAAACATTCACATACTTGCATATCACATTAAGCTCGCATTTAAGCATATACATAACTTGCATAACATCATGCACATAACTTGCATAATCTCATAAACTTAACTTGCATAACACCATGCACATAACTTGCATACCCTCATACACATAACTTGCATATGAACTTGCATAACATGCACATAACTTACATAACATCATGCACATAACTTGCATAACATGTTGAGCTTGCATGTAAGCATAACTTGCATAATATGTCGAACTTGCATATATGACTTGCATCTTAAAGGAGGGTAAACATGCATAGCATATAAAGGTGCCATCTTGCATATGTATATACCATATTTAAAAGGGTAAACTTGCATGTCATGATTTATGCATAATACCAAACACTTAGCATGCATAAAACCACTTACTTATCATGCATAGAATCAAATACTTATTATGCATAAAATCAAATACTTATTATGCATAAACCCACCAATTAACTTGCATAAACCCAAACACTTAACATGCATAAAACCTAATACTTAGTATGCATACAATCAAATACTTAGCATGCATAACATCAAATACTTAGCATGCATAACATCAAATACTTAGCATGCATAACATCAAATACTTAGCATGCATAACATCAAATACTTAGCATGCATAAAATCACATGCATATCTTGCATATCGTGTTACCTATAACTTGCATATATTCTCACATATAGTTTGCATAACATGTTACATATGCATAAATGTTTAACATAGTGTTTTGCATCATAAAACATGGCCTTAAACTTGCATTTAACATAAAACTTGCAAATCACATATCATACAAACTTGCATAAACACATTTATCCACAAACATAGCCATGTCTTATCACATCCTACCATAATCAATTTAACAATTGATTATTAAAACCATAGGAACTCACCAAAACTAAGATTAGCAAACTCATGAAGTAAAACGAGTTGCCAAATATGAAGAAGAAGATGATTAGGGGTTGATTAGCTTGCAACTCTCTTCATTGATTTGTGGAGGCCATGACCAAGTTTCATTTTGCCATAGTTTAGTTACAAGATTTAATTATGAATGAATTAAGGTAGGGTTAGGGTCTTATTTATAGGATTAGGTAGTGTTTTAGGCCCTTAGATTGACCCTAAATTAATTTAGGTCCGTCAGATTTAGGAAACCTCTAGAACCAAGCCCAGCCCTAGCCAGAAAACCAGATCTGGTGCACCCAAGCACCCTGGTTCGACACGCCGTGTCGACAGGCAAGTCGACACCCCTGTCGACAGGCTTGTCGACAGCCCTGTCGACATGGTCAGGGCGGGAATCTTCCCGCCTGGCCCCGCTGGTTCTAATTTCAAATCCTAATTTAAATTTCTAAATCTGTTTTTAAGTTTTAAATTTTATGCAAACTTCTTTGGGCCATAACCGGGCTATACGGACTCCGATTCTCGAAAACTCGGACTCTATTTCGCGTATTTTTCCGAGACGAACGCAACGACGCAGCCCGTTACCCCCAATTCCCACATCTGAGATTATTCATCCTATGATTAGTGAATTTTAGTATTAACTAAAATTCGGGGTGTTACATTCTCCCCTCCTTAAAGGATTTCGTCCCCGAAATCTCTAAGCTAAGGAGAATGCATATCCTACCATCCAAACAACCATCTACTCAAACCATCAACCACGGGCATCCATTGTCCTTAAAACAATTTCTAATGATGTATGAGCATATGCAAAAAGTGTGTGTATATGTTCCCTATCTAATGTACGAACATATGCAAACCATGATAGTGCCATGCATCCATTATGTATGCGAGAAAACCCTATCGACACATACAATATCTACATGAGTGCACAATCATTCACCAAAATGCATCATCCATATGATAACACAATCATTATACATCCATAGACATAGCTTCCTACACACAAATTTTATGCAATATGCAATATGAAGTGACTGAGCCGATCTAGTGCCTAGAGTGTGTGTATATGCATCCACGAGCAACCACTAGCAAACACTTGCATCCACTTGCATCCATCATACATAACATGTCTCAAACACATGTTTCAACCATAGGACTATCCTATCTAAAGGTCAAAGGTACTAACGAGAGGACATACCAAAGATAAGATAAGCACAAGATATGCGTTGAAGGAGAAGCAAAAGGACATACCCTCCGAAAGAAAGGGTACCTCGAACGCATCTTCGCTTCCGTCTTCCAGGTAGCGTCGCTCTCTTCATCTTCCCTTTGTACTTTGACTAGTTGAACCTCTCTGTTTCTCATCTTCCAAATCTCAGACCCAAGGATGCAAGTAGGAGCTCGTCAAATCGTCGCATCACGCTCTACTTCCATTTCTCTAAGCAAACTTGGCCCTACCACCTCTGCGGTCTTATGTAGGCACTTCCTCCCATGGGATACATCATGTACACCACTAAGTCTGTCGGGCAACTCCACCAATGGAAGATGCTCCTCCCTTGTACCTCCAAGATCCAAGATACATAGCCTCAAAAGGTCTTCTAAAATATGATTCACCCTCTCGGTCTGGCCGTCCGTCTGAGGATGATATGCAGTACTCAAACGCAACTGAGTCCCTACCGCCTCTTGCAAACTCTTCCAAAACTCTCAAGTGAAGATAGGATCTCGATCACTCACTATGCTAGAGGGTACCCCATGAAATCGAACTATCTCTCGAAGATATACAGAAGCTAGCCATGGAGCAGTCCACTTACTCTTCACATGTATGAAATGGGTGCTCTTAGTAAGTCTGTCTACCACCACCCAAATTCCTGTATTACTCTTTCTCGATCTGGTAACCCGTCAATAAAATCCATCGAGACGCTGTCCCACTTCCATTGCGGAACCTCCAATGGCTGAAGCAACCCACCTGGTTTCTTTCGCTCCGTCTTCACTCGTTGGCACACCAAGCATCAAGCGACATGCTCGGCCACATCTTTCTTCATACCGGCCTAGAAGAAAGTCCTTTTCATGTCTTGGTACATCTCGTCCCCACCGGGATGAATGGCCATCCTAGAACGGTGCGCATTATCAGGAATAACCTTCCTCAAACCCTCGTCTTACGGTACACAAAGTCTACCGTCTCTACGCGAGCACCCCCTATCGTCTAGGGTGTACCTACTCAAATGGCTGGACGACTTCCCCCCCTATGAGCTTCTCCACCAACTCAACCAACTGTGGGTCGTCCCTCTGTGCTTCTCCTAAGCCCCAAAAGCGTAGGCCTAACCTCCAAAGAGGCTAGCAAACCGGGTTCATAATCAACGGAAGGTCTGAAATCCAACATAGAAATAAACTCTAGGCTCCGTCGTTCAACGAACCACAAACTCGAGGACAACCCTTTTTCTACTTAAGGTGTCCGCTACCAGGTTACCCTTGCCAGGGGTATACGCTATCTCAAACCCATAGGATGCTAAGAATCCCATCCACTTTTACTGTCCTAAGATTATGCGCTTGAAGAGCCTCCAGCACTTCCCTAAGTTGTAGGGCATGCTATTCTCCACCAGGATATCATCCAAAATCATCACAGCTATCCATCCCTCACGCAGACCACCCTAATCGAACTCGGCATTCCCCCAAATGCAAGCCCCAAAGGCCTAAACCAATATCAGACAAACACCCAAGGGATACCTCCTTCGAATTCAGACGACCTTCGTGAGATGATACTAGTAAAAACGGCTAAATAATTAAGCCCCTTGTCCAACCCTGGATGTCCTCGCCAGTCTTACTCCAAAACCACCGTTTTTCCCTAACTGGCTTTGCTCCTAGAAAAGACCAAGATGTCATCCACAAAGACCATCACAGCTTATTTAGGTACTCCTTGAACACCCTTCTTATCGAATCATCAAAGTATACGGGGGCGTTCGTCAAACCCAATGGCATCACCAGCCACTCATAAAAAAAATCATCCGGAGTCCTAAAGGCAGTCTTCTCTGTACTATCCTCAGCCACTCTCAACTGATGAAATCCCGTGGCTGAGTCCTACTATAAAAATACTGAAGCGCCAGCTAACTGATAAAACAGATCATCAATCCTCGGCAATGGGTATCTATTCTTCTTTGTGAGTTTATTTAATCCTCTTTAGCCTACACAAAGTCTGAGGGACCCATCCTCCTTCGTAACAAAAACTACTGGAGCGCCCCACTCCGATATACTTCGTCTTATGAACCCCTTCTCAATCAAATCGCCTACTTACTTATGGAGTTCCCTCCTCTCACGAGGAGCCACGTGGCACACTGGCCAAGGTACTGGTTTAGCCTTACTCACCAGATATATTTGGAAGTCAATTTCCCGCTCCGGAGGTAAGCCCTTCACCTTCTTATACACATCCGGGTATTCCCGGACCGCTCTAACAGATCACAAACTCTAGACCGACATGTCAAGCGATTCTAGATAACTTAGCATAACAGATCCTATGGGATTACAAGAGATCTCGAGAGTGTTACCCAAGCGGGTCATAAGCCTAACAACTCTCCCTTCAAAATCAAAAACGGCACCTCTACTGGACAACCAGTCCATGCCCCAAAACTAACTCATAGCCCGTGAAGCCCAACAAGCATCACATCTAAACTCAACGCTAAGTATAGAGACTTTCAAACCCAAACACCTCATGGAGACCCGATTGGGTTTGAAACAACTAAGGGATCATCAACCAAACTGGTGTCTAAGTGCAGTGACTCAACTATCAATGGTGAGATAAACGAACTCGATATATCAGGATCAAATAAAGTTTGAATCGGATAATAAAGAAATCCAAATTCCAACCTAGACGGTCTTATCCCCATCTGGTACCCTAGTCGTGAGGGAATACAATTACCCTCCAGAAGATTCCATACCTTGCCCTTGCTTCTTTGGACAATCCTAATAACGTGTCCTATTCCTCCCAAAAGGATAACTACTAGCCTTCTTCTTCCCTATTCTCCACTTATAACCTCCCACCAATGAGGTTTCATCTTTCATTAACCAAACAACTATTTGAGTCTTCCTCTCATCGTCTATCCTATAGGTACCTACCAGTCCTCCTCCTCCTTGAACCAACTTCTGGTCCGATTAATGTCCAAGTTCCTTGAAGTGGTTTTCCATCCTTATCCATCTTAGAAAGATCATCTATACGCGGAGGGGAAACTCAAAATGAGAGAGAGGAAGAGATTCAAAATGGAGAATTCGAAAGATATATATATGGCTATTGGGGATTATGCTTTTCTTTCAAAAACTTTTCTCTTAAAAGACATGTTTTCGAAAATACTCCTTTCAAAAATATTCTTAGAAAATAGTTTTTCTAAAAAATTTATCTGTTCTGGTAACCTTAAGCTCTGATACCAAGTGTAACGCCCCACACCCGCTAAGGTCACTCATAAAGGGAATGCCTTAGTTTTGGTGGAGTATTTTTAGTGAGTATAGAACAGAAAAATTACAACAGGATAGATATAAGTAATACTTGAAAATTTAAACCATCATTTCATTATCAAAACATGTTTGGTTACATCACAAAACCATAACAAGAGTCAAGTACATAATATCCATCCTGATAAAATAGGAGTACATAATCCCATACATAGATAATAGCCAAAATAGAAAAGATAATCCGAGCTTTACTTCTACGGTCCAAGCCCCAAAAGATAGATATAGCGGTCTGGTCCAAGCCCACTAGTGCTAGGCCCACTCTGATAACCTGAGGGTTGGGAAAAAGATAAACAACAACGGGGTCAGACATAAGTCTGAGTGAGTCCTATAACCCTAACAATACAATCATTAAAGTAATTAGGGTATGATATAAACAAGATACGGTACCTCTGGGGATAATGACTACAATAAGTAGCCCACAAAACACCGGATGTACTACGATAATCGAGACGACGTATTTATCCACCCAAGGATAATTACTAGCTTACACCACCCCAGACCTACCCACCCAAGGGTAATTCCTACACTGCACCACACCAGTTCTACCTACCAAGAGTAATTCCTACTTAAAGGTTGATCCCACTTAAAGACTTAGAAAATATAACTAATAGCTTCTGGTACTTCTAACTGACCACGTAGGCGCCGTCTGCCCCTACCTCCACTAGGTGTACCTAGTTATCTTACCCAGTAGTTTCGTGTACCCCTACATAGGTGCCGTCTTCCCCTATCTTTACTAGGTGTACCCACTACTCCCAAGCGATCGGCTCCCTAACGTAGATACCCGTGCTGGTCCCACAGTGGTGTGTATCACTCCCCTAAAGTGGCCACCTGATAATATCAACGGTGCACGGCTTTATATCTACACGATGCAACAACGGCTTATCTACCAGCCCGGGCCCACACACGCATATGAAACCCGTTGGACTTGCGTTGCCACCGCTACCCCGTTTTGGCCTCTTATAATCAAGCCCAATATGCGTGTCCCGTCACTCGACATGGGTCGAGCCCACAAAGATACGTTTGGGATATTGGTTGAAATGGGCCCCCACAAGCTACTACTTAAGCTTGTCATTTTATCTAGTGCATCCCACTTAACCCCTTTTTATAATCATGCCCCCTTACATGTTAAGGTTTGGTTAAGTCATCCAATTATATTTCAATTGCCACTTAAGGCACCCACTAGATTTCCGCATGCCACCCAAGGCACTTACCTGATTTCCACATGCCACCCAAGGCACTTACTTAACCCTTTAATCATGTTTAATTACATGTTCCACTTTGGTTTAAGTATTCTAATCGTATTTTCTATTGCCACCCAAGGCAACCCACTAGTTTCCTCATGCCACCCAAGGCACCCCCACTAGTTACTACATGCCACCCAAGGCACCCCCACTAGTTACTACATGCCACCCAAGGCACCCACTTAACCCCTCATGTCACACTACATGCTAATATGGTTAAGTGTTTCTTAATTAATTAAGACCGTAACCTCCCATAAAGACCTCCCACATTAGACTGGCTGTTATGACCGCCTGGTTAAGCCGGTAGGGTCCGGGCAGTCTTACGTCATAACAGAGTCTAACCTCGTGTCTTTACCTTAATCTCGTATTTAATTTATGGCTAAGACCTCTCACATTGGGCTGACATTTGTAGCAACTGGTTAAGCCGGTCGGGTCCGTGCAGTTTTACACTACAAATGAGTCCAACCTCGTGTCTTAGTCGATTAATTACACCTAATTAATCACCCCCCCATATTAATTATCCCTAATTAATATCAAGTTTTCCATAACATGGGTAGACCTAACTCAATAGGTAAATTCCCATGGGGTAGACCTAACTTAATAGGTAAATTCCCACTTATGGTAATTTATTTTTTATGGTATGCTTAATCATACCCAATCTTACATTTATTAACATATTTACCAACCCCATCGTTCCCCACGTAAATCGTCCTCATTTCATGACATAATGAAGGGGAAGATCCATCACAATTATCATGGGTTTAGCATACAACTTTGTCATGGGTTAAGAGGATGTCAATTTGCATATATGAGTATATATTAACCCAACCACATTTAACCCAAACTTGCACACATCATACACATGTCTTGCATAACAGGTTGAACTTGCATATAAGCATTCTCATAACTTGCATAACATGTTAGACATGCATTTAAGCCTACACATAACTTGCATAAGCATTCACATACTTGCATGGGCATTCATATACTTGCATAAACATTCACATACTTGCATATCACATTAAGCTCGCATTTAAGCATATACATAACTTGCATAACATCATGCACATAACTTGCATAATCTCATAAACTTAACTTGCATAACACCATGCACATAACTTGCATACCCTCATACACATAACTTGCATATGAACTTGCATAACATGCACATAACTTACATAACATCATGCACATAACTTGCATAACATGTTGAGCTTGCATGTAAGCATAACTTGCATAATATGTCGAACTTGCATATATGACTTGCATCTTAAAGGAGGGTAAACATGCATAGCATATAAAGGTGCCATCTTGCATATGTATATACCATATTTAAAAGGGTAAACTTGCATGTCATGATTTATGCATAATACCAAACACTTAGCATGCATAAAACCACTTACTTATCATGCATAGAATCAAATACTTATTATGCATAAAATCAAATACTTATTATGCATAAACCCACCACTTAACTTGCATAAACCCAAACACTTAACATGCATAAAACCTAATACCTAGTATGCATACAATCAAATACTTAGCATGCATAACATCAAATACTTAGCATGCATAACATCAAATACTTAGCATGCATAACATCAAATACTTAGCATGCATAACATCACATGCATATCTTGCATATCGTGTTACCTATAACTTGCATATATTCTCACATATAGTTTGCATAACATGTTACATATGCATAAATGTTTAACATAGTGTTTTGCATCATAAAACATGGCCTTAAACTTGCATTTAACATAAAACTTGCAAATCACATATCATACAAACTTGCATAAACGCATTTATCCACAAACATAGCCATGTCTTATCACATCCTACCATAATCAATTTAACAATTGATTATTAAAACCATAGGAACTCACCAAAACTAAGATTAGCAAACTCATGAAGTAAAACTAGTTGCCAAATATGAAGAAGAAGATGATTAGGGGTTGATTAGCTTGCAACTCTCTTCATTGATTTGTGGAGGCCATGACCAAGTTTCATTTTGCCATAGTTTAGTTACAAGAATTAATTATGAATGAATTAGGGTAGGGTTAGGGTCTTATTTATAGGATTAGGTAGTGTTTTAGGCCCTTAGATTAACCCTAAATTAATTTAGGTCCGTCAGATTTAGGAAACCTCTAGAACCAAGCCCAGCCCTAGCCAGAAAACCAGATCTGGTGCACCCAAGCACCCTGGTTCGACACGCCGTGTCGACAGGCAAGTCGACAGGCAAGTCGACACCCCTGTCGACAGGCCTGTCGACAGCCCTGTCGACATGGTCAGGGCGGGAATCTTCCCGCCTGGCCCCGCTGGTTCTAATTTCAAATCCTAATTTAAATTTCTAAATCTGTTTTTAAGTTTTAAATTTTATGCAAACTTCTTTGGGCCATAACCGGGCTATACGGACTCCGATTCTCGAAAACTCGGACTCTATTACGCGTATTTTTCCGAGACGAACGCAACGACGCAGCCCGTTACCCCCAATTCCCACATCTGAGATTATTCATCCTATGATTAGTGAATTTTAGTAATAACTAAAATTCGGGGTGTTACATTATAGATATTTTTAATAATTTTATCAAGGCCCGTACAGTCGATTTCCATCAACGGCCATCGAACTGCACTTACAACGACCTTTTTCAAATTTGATTTTGACATAATTCCAGATCCAACCATTAGATTTCAAATTTCTTATATTCATTGGAAAGCTCTTTTCGATACGAACCCAACGGTTCCGGTTTTAGGAGAATCCGACGGTCGGATCTCCCGCAACGTCAATTCGAAGTTAATGGTCGAAATTCACGAACTACCGTGGCGCGGCGCGTTCTATTCAGGCCATTATATATATAATATATGTGTATATATTATATATATTTCGTCTATTTCCTTTTGAAAACGAATTTTATAAATATTTCTAAATTCGTTTTCAAAACCATTTCAACGCTACATTCAATTTCAAATCGATTTGATTTCAATTCAATTCGAATTCATTTCAATTTCTGTTTAATTCGAATTCAAATTTGTTTCAATTCAATTCAAATTCAATTTACCTTCTATTTACTTCAATTCGAATTCATTTCAATTTGATTTTCAATTCAATTTCAGTTCGTTTTAAATTGCATTCAAAACGATTTCAATTCGTTTTTGATTAAATTTCAATTCAATTCAATTTGAATTCATTTCTATTCAATTCGAATTCAAATTCACTTTCTATTCAATTCGAATCGAATTCATTTTCTATTCGATTCGAATTCATTTCAAATTGATTCAATAAAATTTCAATTTCAATTTTAATCTAATTTAATTTGAATTTCATTTCAAAATATTAAATTTTGAAATCACTTTTCAATATTCATTATAAAACGAATAAAATCGATATAAATATCGTTCACGTCAGAATAGCGCGTCTCTAATCAACACGGCTTTATATATTTCACTAAATTCGTTATTCTATTCAACAAATGAATATATATCCCATTCAACACATGAATCTATATTTTTTTCAACACACGACTAATCTCAACACAGGAGTACTGTCAACACATCACTATTTTTGTTATGTAAAATATTTTATAAAATTATGGTATCTATCGTTTGATTTTAATTAGACTCCACCGTGAAGTAGTGTCTAATCTAAATATGATAAAGATGTAAATTTTATTGTTAAAATATTTTACTCAACACATGAACATCGTCAACACATGACTATTTTTATATTCAACACATGAATTTTATTTTATAATATTCATTATTTCCCCAATTGGAATGAGGCCCAATCAATCACCATATAATGTTAATTATATGGATTCCATACAACACATGTATATAATAGCAACGATAAACAATCAACCATCATCCAAAGTGCACCACACAACTGCTGTAACGGTCCAGATTTTTTTGACCATTTAGTTATTATTTAAAAATGTTTTTTTTATTGTTTTGGAATTTTAACTGGTTTAATTTCAATAATTTTGAATATTTTATTTTATTCCGAAATGGTAGAAATTTAGTGGATCTGCAATATAATGTGAACTGGCAGTATAAAAGGATAAATTTTTAATTTAAAATAGTACGTTTACAAAGGATGTAGTAGCTAACGAACTCGGATTTCGATGAAATCAGTTTCATTAAATCCGAAATGATGAAATTAGGTAACCAACCAAGTTACGTCAAAAATGGTATCCGTATGTGGAAAAGAAAAAATAAAAGGCCAAAATTTTGAACTAAATTTTGACGGTAATTGAAATTTGCTAATGCTAACGGCAAAACTGGAACCTGAGACCTATCCAGGAAAATTCTGAACATAAGATATTAGCTATATATGAAATCTGGGAAAATCCTATAACGGATATAGAAAGTTATTAAGGAAACAAAATTTAAATAAATTATTTGAAAATCTAAACGAACTCCGATTTTTGATTTGAATACATAGGATTGAAGTACGTTAAAAACCGGACCAGATGGTGGAAGAATTTCTGAAAACCGTTATCGTTTGATACTCCAACATGAGACCGGAAGGTGTTGAAATTAACACAAAACACTATTTTGAATTTGAATTTAAATTATTTGAAAGTTCAAACGAATTCAAAATTTAAATATTTTTATATATTATTGAAGAGCAAGAAAAATTGAACAACATGATTGAAAAAGATTTTGGATAAGGTATCAATAAGTAAGTCAAATTAACGTCCGAATAGGGTTGAGAAAACACACTTTACTATTCATAAATTATTAAATTTATTTATAATTTAATTAATTTAAGGATTAATCCTAGCCATCCATTTTCGATCGTTGGATTCGCGCCACCTCAGCAATCCATGTGACTCCTTCGGCTATAAATAGCCCCCCCCCCCTTCATTTTAAACTCACTCCTCCTCCTCCTCTTTCAAGCTTTGGCAATGGCAGAAATAATAATAAAATAATAGAAAATAGGGAAAAGGAAGGAAGGGAGAAAGGAGGGCAAGACGGGGAGCTAGGGACTCTTAGGCAGAGGCTTGGGCTTCACGGGGTAAGTTTTTAAATAATATTTATTTATTTATTTTTGTAATATATATATATATAATAATTAAAATAGAATTTGTAAAAATAAATATCGGAACATTCTAAGGGTGACAGAGAGGATAGTGTCTAAGGCTTGAGTTTGGAAAATATAGTTTCCTGCTCTCCCTGGCTATCCCTAACTGATCCGACGAATGGGATGATTAATTTAAATTTAAAATTAAAATTTAATTTGAATTTAAAACAGACCAGGGGCATTTTCGTAATTTTAACCATAAACTTTAAAAGCTTATAACTTTTTCAAAACAAGTCAGATTTCCACGAAACAAGGACCGTTGGATTCTTATCGAAAAATACTTTAAAATGAGTGGAAGCAGATTATTGATCCGGGTTAAAAATTTTAAGTTATAATTAAATGAATATTTTTAAATATTTTATTTGAAAATTAAATTTAATTAATATTAAAATGGTTTTTCAATTTTAAAAAAAATTGGATATGGCTAGAGATGGGAAAGTATGATTTTTTAGAAGGGCAGGGAAGGTAATTTGGCTAATAACGCAATTAGAAATTAATTAAGATAAAAATAATTTAATTAATTTAATTAATATATATTCATTTAAACTAGGTAAATATTTTAAATAGCATAACTTTTGCATACATTAACGAAATTTAACGAAACAGGATCCGTTGGGATCGTATGGACGAGCACTACGCAATGGAACTGACCGCAAGTGGATTGGAGCTCGTTTGGATTTATGGTGAAATTTAACGTCTGAACCAAATCAATGACCGATTATCGTTATTCAACGATAAACCGTCCAAGGTGAGTAAATCTCACTAACTCTGAGCACTTTATATTTTTATAAATTATTTTTAGAACTGATAATTATTGGTTGAATTGCTGAGTGTTGATTGTTTGGTTGAACTGCTAGTCAATTGATTGAAAATACCGATATAGTTATATATATCGTTAACCGATGTTGATTTTGTTTATCAGAATACCTCATATTGAAATGAAATTGATGTGAATTATATTGTGTAACATCTGTGGATGCTGGGAAACAGGTCGGAGGAATCCAACTGGATTCCTCAACATTTATTTACCGTTGTTCATATATTCTGATATATGATGTGTTATATCATCTGTTGTTGAACCTGTGTGTTTGGATGATGATTGAACCTTTTGATTTGGTATTTTTATACCATAAGTGATACTAGAAAGTGAAAAGGGATTTTCAAAGTTTATTTTGAAAATAAATTATTTATATAAAATCAATAGATTTTATATATAAAAGGAAGAGAATTTCATGAGAGAAAATGATTATAGAATCAAAGCATTTGTTAAAAAACAAATATTGGTGAAATCAAATAGAAGGGAAAATATTGGTGAAATCAAATAGAAAGGAAAATATTGGTGAAATCAAATAAATAGAAGGGAAATATTTGTGAAACGATTACAAATAGAAATAAAAAGGGAAACATTCGTAAAAGTATTTACAAATGGAATTGAAAATGGAATATTCATGTAGGGAATAAAGAAAAGTTGAAAGAAGTACTTATTTGTTAAATAAATAGAAAAGTTAAAAGAAATATTTATTTGTTGAATAAATAGAAAAGTTAAAGGGAATATTTATTTGTTAAATAAATAGAAGCGAAAAGAGAATAGTTATTTGTTGAGTAAACGAATAGAAAAAGAATCTATTCAAGGGAGGTAATTCAAAGGAATTATTCCAAAGGAATTATTCAAAAGAGAAAAGTCAAAGGGATTAATTCAAAAGAGTTAATCAACTAGAGTTAAACCGTTGGAGTTAAACTGTTAGAGTTAAACCGTTGGAGTTAAACTGTTAGAGTTAAACAATTGGAGTTAAACTGTTAGAGTTAAGCAGTTGGAGTTAAACTGTTAGAGTTAAACCGTTGAAGTTAAACTGTCAGAGTTAAACCGTAAAGTTAAAGAGTTAGAGTTAGTTAGTTAGAGTTAACCAGTTAGAGTTATTCAGTTAGAGTTATCCAGTTAGAGTTATTCAGTTAGAATTAACCAGTTATAGTTAATAAGTTAGAGTTAATCGTTTTGAGTCAAATCGAACTAGAGTTATTCAAATATAGTAATCGAATAAGGGTTAATTGAATATTAGTTATTCAATTAGAATTGATTGAATCTAATTATTCGAGATAGAGTTAAAAATTGACAAAGTTATTTAAGGATGAATTTCCATTTAGCACGACTGCTAGCGTAATTCGCAGGGCTGCAGATAGCCTACGGCGGTCGGATGTTTCCTGGGGAAATCAGGCGTAACCATTGTGATCGCTGCGATCTAGAATCAAGCAAATGGTGTTAAATCAAATAGTAATTAATCAATAGAAGTTAATTAGGTCGAGTTAGTCGAGTATTAGTTAATTAAGTAAGGTTAGTCAAAAAGGGAATTAATCGAATATCACCTATTCGAAGTAGAGTTATCGAATATAGTTTATTCGAGAAGAGTAATCGAATATAGTTCGTTCGAAGTGTGTTAAATCGAATATAGTTATTCGAAGGAGAGAATTATCGAATATGGTTTATTCGAAGTGAGATTTTCGAATATTAGTTATTCGAAGAAAAGGATTATCGAATATTAGTTATTCGAACAGGGGAATCGAATATAGTTTATTCGAAAGAGAATTATCGGATAGTGATTATTCGAGAGTGAATCATACAAGGAAATTCGATTATATCGAATCAAGGGAAGTAATGTTTACTTTCCATTTCAAATCAAGTTTTAATTATCTGTTAGTAAAGTAGTTGGTTGTTTATTTATCCAAATTAAGATATGGAAATATATTTAAGTTAACATATTTTGAAAGCATGGAATTATAACATTTATAGTTATAATCAAATGATTCAGTAAAGGAAGTGGATTCATAAATAGAATCCGAGAGTTCGCAAGGAAGTTTCTTAAAGAGTGAAGTTTGAACTTTGTCTATTTCGAAGTTAGAAATGTTGTTCAGTTAAGGTCTGAGAGGTAATTATACCCCAACTTGATTGACTTCGTTTTTAACTAAGAAGTTGATAAGGTTCGAGAGTGAAAGGGGTTAAGTGAATTTAGTTAATGAGCGAAATGGTTAGTGTTGGCATAGCGATGTTTATGCAAACATCAGTTTAAACCCAATGAAGAAGATTTGGAAATGTCTTCCAAATGAAAAATCAGAAATGTTTTCTGAATATAGAAAATGAGAAATGGAATTGTTTCCCATTGTTAATAACGTATATTTTCTAAATATAGTAAATAAGAAATATAGGAAAACAAGAATAAGGAAAAGAGTAAATTTATGATAATTTGATGATGAATGATGATTGATCGATAGAATTTCCATCTGGAAATAATATCGTTGTTTGCACACAGACATGTTTTCATTTGATAGTTAAATCACCGACTATCAAAGTTTCTGACCATTTTACGTTGTTAATATGGAGAGACCGGTTAGATTATTATCCAGAGAACCACTCCGTATTGGCATAAGCGTTGCGAATCAAGTATGCTGAATATATTGAAGACGGAGTTATGCAAGGGCTATCCTATTTACAGAATAGTGCCTTTGGTTTGTCCAGTCCTAGGACAAACGTGAATGGACGAATGTCTGACAGAGTATATTCAAAGGATCGCGTAAGTTGATCTCTTCAAACGTACTTACGTTTGGTGGCGGAGGAATTCGTTTCTCTTAGCTGTATACCCGTGGTATTTTTGGTGAAATCAATTTGTGATTTGGCGGGTATGACGATGTGGCATTCAAAGTAATGGAGGTGTGATCTGTCAAAAGATACGTTATGACCTCTAGCCTCATCAACCGGGAAATGACAAAAATCGGGCAGGCAGCATGGCTATGTGGGTCGCACCCATTAGGATGTATGATCACCTATCTAGAGAAATTCCAATTGCTTCTTTAATCTATCGATGCTGTCCCATTCGGGAGACGGTTGCTGATCCCAACCGTTGGTGATATACATTCGATACACTCAAGGGAAATGAGTGGTCGGTCATGTGAGGGTCGGGTTGCAAGATGTTCTTGTTGAACCAGTGTATTCGCCTCTAGAGATACACTATCGGCAGGTGGTCCCATACCTTGTCAAGGTCGGAATCCAATCTCCAATAAGTGCCCGCGAGTTTGATTTGTATACTATATATGTAGAGCGTGAGATGCAAGCGTTCTACTAGATTTTAATTACTTGTGATTAGACATTATTATAATATCAGATAATATATGATTTCCAAAGTGTTTTTGGTTATCGTAAGGTAAAAACCTTCCGTGTTTATATGTGGATTGGTCTTACGATTATCTTTTCTTTCAAAAGGATTTTGAAAGTTAAACCAAATGATTTGAGTTTACTCACACCAGTCCCATGACTGACCCAGAGTTTATTTTGTTTTGTTTTCCCTAAACTCTTGGGTGCCCAAATTTGTACGAGCAGTCAAGTAGTCAGGGTTTACAGATATGCTTGAAGAGCTTGGAGCAGGAGGCTTCAAGATTTTTCTAGCTATTGATTATTCCGCTGTGATGAAAGTGTTGTACTCTGATAATGGTATGATATACATATACTACTTTGATTTCAAGATATGTTGTCTATTATATTTTATTCGTTCCGCTGTGAGATTCGTGTTACTCTGATGTTGTTGTGTTCTTCTTCTTCTTCTGTTCTAATTTTCTATCTTATCTATCCTCACCCTCTAATTTCTTTCTTGGACTATCCGGTAATTTCGACTTTTGATTGTTCGATAGGTGTTATATATCGGATAACCAAGGTCGCTTTTTCCCTGGTCGTTACAGTGGTATCAGAGCTGAAGGTTAGGTGATTTACCTTGGCTCTGTGGCGTGACTCAATAGAGATGGGGTTAGTAATGCCCTAGACTGAGTTTGAGTGTATATATAAGAGTGAACGTATTTGTTATTTTATATAAAATGATTTTATATTGTGGAGATTTATTGGTTGAGTTGTTTATGAGTTCTAGTCGATCAGTTTGATCCACTATATCGATAGGAGTTTATAAACACTTGAATACGATGGGTCGACACGATATGTTTTGAAAAAGGGTTAAATGAAATAATTTTACCCAAATTGAATTTTGATAAAAGCAAAGTATAAATATTTGAAATATTATAATATATTGGATGTGTTGGATGTGATTATAATCGGATAAGATTATAAAATGTGAAATAGTTATGTAAATAACAAATCAAAATTCATATTAGTGAAATATATGAAATCAGATGAATTAAATCTGAATTTAAGTTCAGAATTGGAATTAAAATTGCTAAAATTTGAATAAGCATTGTAAATGGAATTAAATTGAATATATGTGAATTTTAAAATCCTGGGAGATTTTAAATTTGTTACAAGCATTAAAAAGTGATATTTTGAAATGAATTTCAAAATGAAAGTGTTTAGAAATGGTTTTGAAAGTGACATAGTATTGAACTCACTTCGATAGCTGGAAAATAAATTCCGATGTTGATCCGGACATCATCGGTGTTCATTTTCGAGTTTGTAAGTGACAGATTACTACCAAAGATTTTGTTTTTGAATTGTTTTGAGAAACCGAGTTGTTTTGATATTCCAAAGGGATATTTGATTTTAGGAAAAGGCAAAGCTATTTGAAACTCCCAGGTACAGATTATTGAAATAAACACAAATTAAATAGAAATTTGTGAAAGCAAATTTGAAATTGAATTGAAGGCAGTTCAGTGGAAATTGAGTTGAATTGAAATAGAATGGTATCAAGTAGAATTGGACTGAATTAGAGATAATATGGGATAGAAATGGATGGTCAAGCAAGAAATTTGAATTGAGATTGGAATTGCAGTTTGATTGAAATTTGGCTTGGTTATAAGAGGATGGTCGTGCTGAAGATAAAAGTGATTGGGAGTTTGATTGGGATGATAGTGGTATATGCTAAATTGATAGCAGAATTGAATGCCGACAAAAAGGTACACGTACATATTCATATGAGTTGGATGAGATTTATGAACCTGTTGGGCAAGCCACTTGGCTGTTTGATTTTCTTTTGGGTTGAAGAAGGCCGAGGGAGGCGAGTTGGAGTTTGAGCTATTGACCAGTACAAAGGGGGTGCTGGCGAAATTTTTCAGAAATTTCGAGTGTTAGAAAATTTTCAGAAATTTTGAAAATTTTCGTTTATAGAAATAAATTAATAAATTAATTAGAATAGATTGGTTTAGTGAAATCAAAGTAACCAAATAATTTTAACCTAGTTATAAAATTCATTTTTCTACCTTAGCAATTTCGAGGACGAAATTATTTTAAGGGGGAAAGAATGTAACGGTCCAGATTTTTTTTGACCATTTAGTTATTATTTAAAAATGTTTTTTTATTGTTTTGGAATTTTAAATGGTTTAATTTCAATAATTTTGAATATTTTATTTTATTCCGAAATGGTAGAAATTTAGTGGATCTGCAATATAATGTGAACTGGCAGTATAAAAGGATAAATTTTTAATTTAAAATAGTACGTTTACAAAGGATGTAGTAGCTAACGAACTCGGATTTCGATGAAATCAGTTTCATTAAATCCGAATTGATGAAATTAGGTAACCAACCAAGTTACGTCAAAAATGGTATCCGTATGTAGAAAAGAAAAAATAAAAGGCCAAAATTTGAACTAAATTTTGACGGTAATTGGAATTTGCTAATGCTAACGGCAAAACTGGAACCTGAGACCTATCCAGGAAAATTCTGAACATAGGATATTAGCTATATATGAAATCTGGGAAAATCCTATAACGGATATAGAAAGTTATTAAGGAAACAAAATTTAAATAAATTATTTGAAAATCTAAACGAACTCCGATTTTTGATTTGAATACATAGGATTGAAGTACGTTAAAAACCGGACCAGATGGTGGAAGAATTTCTGAAAACCGTTATCGTTTGATACTCCAACATGAGACCGGAAGGTGTTGAAATTAACACATAACACTATTTTGAATTTGAATTTAAATTATTTGAAAGTTCAAACGAATTCAAAATTTAAATATTTTTATATATTATTGAAGAGCAAGAAAAATTAAACAACATGATTGAAAAAGATTTTGGATAAGGTATCAATAAGTAAGTCAAATTAACGTCCGAATAGGGTTGAGAAAACACACTTTACTATTCATAAATTATTAAATTTATTTATAATTTAATTAATTTAAGGATTAATCCTAACCATCCATTTTCGACCGTTGGATTCGCGCCACCTCAGCAATCCATGTGACTCCTTCGGCTATAAATAGCCCCCCCCCCCCTTCATTTTAAACTCACTCCTCCTCCTCCTCTTTCAAGCTTTGGCAATGGCAGAAATAATAATAAAATAATAGAAAATAGGGAAAAGGAAGGAAGGGAGAAAGGAGGGCAAGACGGGGAGCTAGGGACTCTTAGGCAGAGGCTTGGGCTTCACGGGGTAAGTTTTTAAATAATATTTATTTATTTATTTTTGTAATATATATATATATATATAATAATTAAAATAGAATTTGTAAAAATAAATATCCGAACATTCTAAGGGTGACAGAGAGGATAGTGTCTAAGGCTTGAGTTTGGAAAATATAGTTTCCTGCTCTCCCTGGCTATCCCTAACTGATCCGACGAATGGGATGATTAATTTAAATTTAAATTTAAAATTTAATTTGAATTTAATTTGAATTTAAAACAGACCAGGGGCATTTTCGTAATTTTAACCATAAACTTTAAAAGCTTATAACTTTTTCAAAACAAGTCGGATTTCCACGAAACAAGGACCGTTGGATTCTTATCGAAAAATACTTTAAAATGAGTGGAAGCAGATTTTTGATCCGGGTTAAAAATTTTAAGTTATAATTAAATGAATATTTTTAAATATTTTATTTGAAAATTAAATTTAATTAATATTAAAATGGTTTTTCAATTTTAAAAAAAATTGGATATGGCTAGAGATGGGAAAGTATGATTTTTTAGAAGGGCAGGGAAGGTAATTTGGCTAATAACGCAATTAGAAATTAATTAAGATAAAAATAATTTAATTAATTTAATTAATATATATTCATTTAAACTAGGTAAATATTGTAAATAGCATAACTTTTGCATACATTAACGAAATTTAACGAAACAGGATCCGTTGGGATCGTATGGACGAGCACTACGCAATGGTACTGACCGCAAGTGGATTGGAGCTCGTTTGGATTTATGGTGAAATTTAACGTCGGAACCAAATCAATGACCGATTATCGTTATTCAACGATAAACCGTTCAAGGTGAGTAAATCTCACTAACTCTGAGCACTTTATATTTTTATAAATTATTTTTAGAACTGATAATTATTGGTTGAATTGCTGAGTGTTGATTGTTTGGTTGAACTGCTAGTCAATTGATTGAAAATACCGATATAGTTATATATATCGTTAACCGATGTTGATTTTGTTTATCAGAATACCTCATATTGAAATGAAATTGATGTGAATTATATTGTGTAACATCTGTGGATGCTGGGAAACAGGTCGGAGGAATCCAACTGGATTCCTCAACATTTATTTACCGTTGTTCATATATTCTGATATATGATGTGTTATATCATCTGTTGTTGAACCTGTGTGTTTGGATGATGATTGAACCTTTTGATTTGGTATTTTTATACCATAAGTGATACTAGAAAGTGAAAAGGGATTTTCAAAGTTTATTTTGAAAATAAATTATTTATATAAAATCAATAGATTTTATATATAAAAGGAAGAGAATTTCATGAGAGAAAATGATTATAGAATCAAAGCATTTGTTAAAAAAACAAATATTGGTGAAATCAAATAGAAGGGAAAATATTGGTGAAATCAAATAGAAGGGAAAATATTGGTGAAATCAAATAGAAGGGAAATATTTGAGAAACGATTACAAATAGAAATAAAAAGGGAAACATTCGTAAAAGTATTTACAAATGGAATTGAAAAGGGAATATTCATGTAGGGAATAAAGAAAAGTTGAAAGAAGTACTTATTTGTTAAATAAATAGAAAAGTTAAAAGAAATATTTATTTGTTGAATAAATAGGAAAGTTAAAGGGAATATTTATTTGTTAAATAAATAGAAGCGAAAAGAGAGTAGTTATTTGTTGAGTAAACGAATAGAAAAAGAATCTATTCAAGGGAGGTAATTCAAAGGAATTATTCCAAAGGAATTATTCAAAAGAGAAAAGTCAAAGGGATTAATTCAAAAGAGTTAATCAACTAGAGTTAAACCGTTGGAGTTAAACTGTTAGAGTTAAACCGTTGGAGTTAAACTGTTAGAGTTAAACAGTTGGAGTTAAACTGTTAGAGTTAAACAGTTGGAGTTAAACTGTTAGAGTTAAACCGTTGAAGTTAAACTATCAGAGTTAAACCGTAAAGTTAAAGAGTTAGAGTTAGTTAGTTAGAGTTAACCAGTTAGAGTTATTCAGTTAGAGTTATCCAGTTAGAGTTATTCAGTTAGAATTAACCAGTTAGAGTTAATCAGTTAGAGTTAATCGTTTTGAGTCAAATCGAACTAGAGTTATTCAAATATAGTAATCGAATAAGGGTTAATTGAATATTAGTTATTCAATTAGAATTGATTGAATCTAATTATTCGAGATAGAGTTAAAAATAGAGAAAGTTATTTAAGGATGAATTTCCATTTAGCACGACTGCTAGCGTAATTCGCAGGGCTGCAGATAGCCTACGGCGGTCAGATGTTTCCTGGGGAAATCAGGCGTAACCATTGTGATCACTACGATCTAGAATCAAGCAAATGGTGTTAAATCAAATAGTAATTAATCAATATAAGTTAATTAGGTCGAGTTAGTCGAGTATTAGTAAATTAAGTAGGGTTAGTCAAAAAGGGAATTAATCGAATATCACCTATTCGAAGTAGAGTTATCGAATATAGTTTATTCAAGAAGAGTAATCGAATATAGTTCGTTCGAAGTGTGTTAAATCGAATATAGTTATTCGAAGGAGAGAATTATCGAATATGGTTTATTCGAAGTGAGATTTTCGAATATTAGTTATTCGAAGAAAAGGATTATCGAATATTAGTTATTCGAACAGGGGAATCGAATATAGTTTATTCGAAAGAGAATTATCGGATAGTGATTATTCGAGAGTGAATCATACATGGAAATTCGATTATATCGAATCAAGGGAAGTAATGTTTACTTTCCATTTCAAATCAAGTTTTAATTATCTGTTAATAAAGTAGTTGGTTGTTTATTTATCCAAATTAAGATATGGAAATATATTTAAGTTAACATATTTTGAAAGCATGGAATTATAACATTTATAGTTATAATCAAATGATTCAGTAAAGGAAGTGAATTCATAAATAGAATCCGAGAGTTCGCAAGGAAGTTTCTTAAAGAGTGAAGTTTGAACTTTGTCTATTTCGAAGTTAGAAATGTTGTTCAGTTAAGGTCTGAGAGGTAATTATACCCCAACTTGATTGACTTCGTTTTTAACTAAGAAGTGGATAAGGTTCGAGAGTGAAAGGGGTTAAGTGAATTTAGTTAATGAGCGAAATGGTTAGTGTTGGCATAGCGATGTTTATTCAAACATCAGTTTAAACCCAATGAAGAAGATTTGGAAATGTCTTCCAAATGAAAAATCAGAAATGTTTTCTGAATATAGAAAATGAGAAATGGAATTGTTTCCCATTGTTAATAACGTATATTTTCTAAATATAGTAAATAAGAAATATAGGAAAACAAGAATAAGGAAAAGGGTAAATTTATGATAATTTGATGATGAATGATGATTGATCGATAGAATTTCCATCTGGAAATAATATCGTTGTTTGCACACAGACATGTTTTCATTTGATAGTTAAATCACCGACTATCAAAGTTTCTGACCATTTTACGTTGTTAATATGGAGAGACCGGTTGGATTATTATCCAGAGAACCACTCCGTATTGGCATAAGCGTTGCGAATCAAGTATGCTGAATATATTGAAGACGGAGTTATGCAAGGGCTATCCTATTTACAGAATAGTGCCTTCGGTTTGTCCAGTCCTAGGACAAACGTGAATGGACGAATGTCTGACAGAGTATATTCAAAGGATCGCGTAAGTTGATCTCTTCAAACGTACTTACGTTTGGTGGCGGAGGAATTCGTTTCTCTTAGCTGTATACCCGTGGTATTTTTGGTGAAATCAATTTGTGATTTGGCGGGTATGACGATGTGGCATTCAAAGTAATGGAGGTGTGATCTGTCAAAAGATACGTTATGACCTCTAGCCTCATCAACCGGGAAATGACAAAAATCGAGCAGGCAGCATGGCTATGTGGGTCGCACCCATTAGGATGTATGATCACCTATCTAGAGAAATTCCAATTGCTTCTTTAATCTATCGATGCTGTCCCATTCGGGAGACGGTTGCTGATCCCAACCGTTGGTGATATACATTCGATACACTCAAGCGAAATGAGTGGTCGGTCATGTGAGGGCCGGGTTGCAAGATGTTCTTGTTGAACCAGTGTATTCGCCTCTAGAGATACACTATCGGCAGGTGGTCCCATACCTTGTCAAGGTCGGAATCCAATCTCCAATAAGTGCCCGCGAGTTTGATTTGTATACTATATATGTAGAGCGTGAGATGCAAGCGTTCTACTAGATTTTAATTACTTGTGATTAGACATTATTATAATATCAGATAATATATGATTTCCAAAGTGTTTTTGGTTATCGTAAGGTAAAAACCGTCCGTGTTTATGTGTGGATTGGTCTTACGATTATCTTTTCTTTCAAAAGGATTTTGAAAGTTAAACCAAATGATTTGAGTTTACTCACACCAGTCCCATGACTGACCCAGAGTTTATTTTGTTTTGTTTTCCCTAAACTCTTGGGTGCCCAAATTTGTACGAGCAGTCAAGTAGTCAGGGTTTACAGATATGCTTGAAGAGCTTGGAGCAGGAAGCTTCAAGATTTTTCTAGCTATTGATTATTCCGCTGTGATGAAAGTGTTGTACTCTGATAATGGTATGATATACATATACTACTTTGATTTCAAGATATGTTGTCTATTATATTTTATTCGTTCCGCTGTGAGATTCGTGTTACTCTGATGTTGTTGTGTTCTTCTTCTTCTTCTGTTCTAATTTTCTATCTTATCTATCCTCACCCTCTAATTTCTTTCTTGGACTATCCGGTAATTTCGACTTTTGATTGTTCGATAGGTGTTATATATCGGATAACCAAGGTCGCTTTTTCCCGGGTCGTTACAACTGCATAGGCATCAAATATAAATAATTAACGCTTACACAGCCTGTCAACCAATCGATCGACATACAATTAAATAATTGGGATTATTGTACCCAAATATCATCCCAACACCCGTGTGGGGTTTCAAATCAATCAAACACAGATTTTAGTTGTGTAGTTGGGCGATGTGTAAAATTTATCGACAATCAATATCCTTCAAATAGGTGTACATAAACAAACCGTCCGGTTTGTAAATGAATATTTTATTTTATTCACTTCCACGTTAAAAATTATATTTTTAACGATAAAATATTTTATTTCAACACATGAATTTCTATTCAGTTCATTTACACAATAAAAATGATATTTTTATTTTTCTAACATATTTTAGGAAATTTCGGCGGCATAACGGCACGATACTAGAAACGGGACGAGGCCTAGCCTTATCCCCGGTCTAGTGAAGGCCCACGCCATTCACACATCAATCAAAACAATTTCATTTCACCAAACAATTAAATTAATCTAACCAACTACACAGCCAAACTAACAAGTCCATGGTCTGTGGACGATTGTGTCGGGTGCTACTAAGCACCGTCTACATCCTAGTATATATATATAACTAGAAAAGAAATTGAAGAGTGAGAAATTCTCACCGATAGCTATCCCAATCCTACAACTCTTCTTAACTAGAAACCTTCGTCGTTCTCGTCTCTTATCACTTTCGTCGCTCGTAGCCACTACATATGTAAAAATCGAATTTTTACTTTGCTATTCAATATATAAAAATCGAATTTTTTTACTTTGCTATTCAATATATAAAATTCGAATTTTTACTTTGCTATTCAATATATAAAAATCGAATTTTCATAATCACGCCATATGGATAAAATTTCTATTTTCACACCGCTACTATATAGATAAAATTCTATTTTTACATCGTTATTCTCTATATAAAGATCTCGCCCTTTCAATTATAAAGATGCCTCCTTTTCAAATTTAAAGATTTCGCCTTTTCAAATTTAAAGATGATATTTCTAATATTCCTATCATGTAAAAATTATATTTTTAATTCTCTACCTAAACAAAAATCATATTTTTACATCTTCTACTTAATAAAGACTATATTTTTAATACTTTAAAAATATAAAAATCATATTTTTAATTCTTTAAAAATATAAAAATCATATTTTTAACTGAATAAAATCTTTTCTACCCTTAAAAATCTAATCTTTTCTTCACCAACATCATAGGTAAAAACTGATTTTAACTATTCTTTTTAAATTAAACTAAACGAATTTTATAAAACAAATTAAATAATATATATATAAAAACTTACACCTGGAATTATGTGGAGGGGGGCTGCTGCGCACCGAGGTGGCGGCGCTGGTGGAGCTCGAGGTAGGGGGTGTCGCTGTGGTCGAGGCAGAGGAGGAGGGGCGTTGGCTCTGGCGTCGGCAAGGAGGAGGGCTAGGGCGCGGAGGAGGCTAGGGTTGCGTGGGGGTCGGTGCAGGCAGTTGCGGTGGCGGACGGAGCAGCAGAGGGCAGGGGGAGGGGGAAAGGATCGCGCTCTGGCGCGAGAGGGGGGGGGGGGTTCATCGTGGGCGCGCCACCTGAAGCGGCGGCGCGGTGGTCATCGGGGAGGGCGGCGGCTCCTCCCCGCTTTGTCTTCTTCTTCTTTTTTCTTTTTTTCTTTTATCTGCTGAAATCGAAGAATGAGGGGGGGGGGGGGGGGGCAGAGGAAATAAAGGGGAGGAAGGATGGATTTTAATTTTTAATTTATTATTTTATTTTCACCAAAAAGCAACTTTTATTTTCGACCTCTAAACGAGGCCCACTGCCTATCGTCCATAGCGTTCTACCCCCATTTCGAACACAATGGGATATGTATCGCAGGCTGATTCGGCCGTTTCGATCAGTTTTCGTTAAAATCAACATATAATTCTGTATATTGAATTTGAACGCGCATTTCAATTTACCGGGGTCACATACTAACTTTAAAAATTCCAGAAAAATATTTTCTAGCTTCGTATTGACGATACGGTCCTAACAAAACTAGTTTCTTCGAATTCCGAGACCGTTTGAAAAATGGCCAATTTCCAGTCGACTAAAATCAACTAAAACTAGTCAAACGCGTTTTCCTTTGCCACGCTCACATATTGATTCAGAAAATCATGAAATTTGGAATCTAGCAATAACTTGACACTGCGGATCCAACAAAAGTGGTTTCGTCGAAATCCGAGGTCGTTTGCAAAATTCCCATTTTAAGGGCCTGAATTCCATAGCGACTATTCAGAATTTTCAACTGGACATATCTTTTGATCCCCGCTATGAAATTTCGATTTTCCGGATTCATTGGAAAGATATTCACAATTAGATCCTATTATTTTTGGTTTCACTAAAATCCGGACTATTTTGCACCCGGTATGTTCAATTGAATTTTGAAATCGAATTATCGAACTACCGCGCCATTTTCAATTCTATTTATAATTATATATAATTATTTATATTCTAACGACGACGTATATAATATATACGTCGAATTATATTCAAAATAAATTTCTCGTCGATATTTTTTAAAAAATTCATTTTAAATGTTCAAAATTCATTAAAATTGTCAAAATAAAAATTTTAAACTGGCCCAGATTTTCGGGTTGTTACAAACGAAGTCAATCAACTTGGGGTATAATTACCTCTCAGACCTTAACTGAACAACATTTCAAATCTCAAAATAGGGTAAGTTCATCTTTTAACACCTTAACACTTCCTTACGTAACTTCCGGATATAATTTACGAGTCCAACTCCTTTAATTCTATTCGAATAACTATATTTGATTAACTCTTTTGATTTAACTTAAATCGATTAACTCCATCGAATAACTAAATTCGATAAACCCTTCGAATAACTAAATTCGATAACTTCTTCGAATAACTAAATTCGATAACTCCTTCGAATAACTAAATTCGATAATTCTTTTCGAATAAACTATATTCGATAACTCACTTCGATTAAACTAATCGATAACTATTTTTGATTAAACTATAATCGATAACTCCTTTTATTTAACTCTATTCGAATAAACTATTATTTGATTAACTCATTTTAACTCTATTCGAATAACTAATATTCGATAACTCCTTTTAATCTCTATTCGAATAACTAATATTCGATAACTCCTTTTAATCTCTGTTCGAATAACTAATATTCGATAACTCCTTTTAACTCTATTCGAATAACTAATATTCGATAACTCCTTTTAACTCTATTCGAATAACTAATATTCGATAACTCCTTTTAATCTCTATTCGAATAACTAATATTCGATAACTACTTTTAACTCTATTCGAATAACTAATATTTGATTAACTTAGTTTACCTAACTTTATCTCAATTAACTCCTATCGAATAACTAATTTGATAACTCTAATTGAATAACTGATATTCAATTAACTCTACTTGTCGATTTACCCTTATTGACTAACTTTATATGCTTTATAAAGATTTCCTTCTACAACGTTTATTCACTTATATTGATTTCCTTCTATAGCATTTATTCACTTATAATGATTACCTTCTACAGCGTTTATTCACTTATAATGATTACCTTCTACAGTGTTTATTCACTTATAATGATTACCTTCTACAACGTTTATTCACTTATAATGATTAACTTCCAATCCTATTTATTTATTTTTAAATAAATATCTCCTTTTTATAAAATCCTTCGATTTTATAAATTCCTTCTTTTATAAAATCCTTCGATTTAATAAATCTATTTCCTTTATAAAACCCTTTTCCTTTTCTATATAAAATCCATCGATTTTATATAAATAATTCATTTTCAAAATACACTTTGAAAATCCCCTTTCCCACATCCAGTATTTCTTACGGTATTTAACATACCATATAACAACGATAAAAATCGTCCAAACACATATAATCAACAACATATTATATATCACATCATATATCACAACATATGAATCACAGTAAAATAAATGTTGAGGAATCCAGTTGGATTCCTCCAACCCGTTTCCCTGCATCACAGATGTTAAACAATATAGATAACTTCACTTTCAGTTCCATATGATATATTCTGTTAAACAGAATCAATATAGAAATTCAACTAACTGACTAGCAATTCAATCAAACAGTCAACACACAGTCAATCAGCCAATATTTAACAGTTCTAAAAATACAACATGAAATTATAAACTGTTCAGAGTTAGTGAGATTTACTCACATTGGCAGTTCATTGTTAAAGAACGATAAACTGTTTGTTTGTTTTGAACCAAACAATTTATTTTGCCCTAAATTCTAACGAGCTTCAATGGGCTTCCAGTCAGTTTCATTATGGAGTGCTCGTCCATACGATCCTAACGGATCCAACCGTTCAAAATTCTGATGATATATGATAAATTTAATCGATCTAGAAGTTTGTATACAATTTCAATTAAATAAATCATGGATTATTAAATATGGGCTTAACTTTCGAATTCGGCCCAACACCCAAATGATATATGCGCACCCTTTAACTCAACCGGCCTCATTCCTTTCTTCTCGTTCAACTCCAGATATTTTGTTTCTCCCTCACACCACTGTTGACCCCAGCGTTGACCATGCCTACTTCCTCCGATGACCATCCATCGACGTCCCCGATACCCCCCATCCACTCGTCGTCCAATACTCCTCCTGAACAGCTCCTCCGAAGTTGCTCCGACGCCTCCTATCTCGCGCGACGCCTGATACCAAATCGATCGAGCTCCTGACAGCGCCAATCGCGACAGGAAAAACCTCACCATTGAACATCTCGCTCCAAACTCCATCTCCCCATACCCATTTCCGCGAACTCGCTACGCTATAGGTAGCGAACCTTTTTGACCCCAATCTCCACAAAAGTTGGTTAGCAAGGGTAGATTGACCTCCTAGATCCAACACCAAACTCAGAAATGATTTAAAGCTCCTGTAATTCCACCGAAAATCGAACCCGGGGTTTACTGTTTTCATCTCGACTGTTAGAAATTGACGTTGAACTTGAAGAAAAGGGTATGGAATTAAAGAGAGACTCGCAGTGAACCCAATAATATAAGTTTTAGGATTTGTAGAATTTTTCTTTGATCTCCTTTGATTTTTTAAAGATTGATTTTTCTGAAATGGTGAACTGGTTTTATTATTCCTGGGAACCGATGGCTTAAAAGATTATATATAGGGGATCATATATTTTGTGTGGTTGGAATGCTGTGTTCGTGGCCTTTGTTTGGTCCACTTGTTTGTTAGGATATTTATTTTTTTATTTACTTTATATTATCATAAGAGTCTTTAAAAATTCATGTGTTCACTTATGATCCCCCAGAATCACCAAACTGGAAATAGTGCTAGAGTTTGACATTACGGTCCCAACGAAACTTGTTTCGTCGAATTCCGACTCCGTTTTCTCACACAGTGTATTTTTAACCATCGAAATACTGACTGTTTCTCATTCTAAAAATCCGTACGACCACATACTGACTCTAAAAATCATGAAACTGGAAATCTAACAACTATTTGACATTGCGGATCCAACAAAATTAGTTTCTTCAAATTCTGAGGTCGTTTGCAAAACTGGCTATTTTAAAAGCCCTAAATGACCCATTTAAATATATAAATATATTTAAATATAATTAAATTAAATATAAATAAATTTTAATTATCGTATATATTCACACTGGAATACCATACAGTTCAGAAAACCCTATATGGATTTCTAACTCGAAATTTCAAATCAGGGTCAACCCGATATTCGATTTATATTGAAATTCCTTTTTAAAATTTAAATAATTCCTTTATAAATTATAAAGGAATTCCACAGCGACTTTTCTAAAATTTGATTTGGACGTACATCAAAATCTACATGATGAAATCCTGATTTTCCTCTTCCACTAGAAATATATTCTCCACCAGCTCCACACGTTTCTTGTTTCATAGAAATCCGGCTTAAAACGAATCCTGTACATTCAGTTGAAGTTCGAATCGCCAATTTACGAACTACAGCACCATTTCGAGCTCGATTTTAATTATATTATAATTCTATGTTCAAACTGTCGTTATTTAAATATATTTGTTATTCTAATTCAATTCTAAACCAAATTAAATATCACAGATGATCCAGTTCACACCATATCGCCGTTTCAGCCAATTCTGACTATTTCAGAATTAAATATATTATTTAATTTATTATTTTAATTAAATATTCACCATTATTTAATTCCATGACCATTAAATGCCTATATCACTATTTATATAATTAAATTAATTAATTATAACACCTCTGCCAATGCGGGTCATTACAATATCAAACACCAGGGTGTTATTGGTAAAATTAATTACCATTTCACGTTTAAATATAATTAATGATTTAACTATCGCTTGGAGCAAAACTGGTGATACTCCATATCTCAATCATTTCCCAAATTTGATAATTTAAATTATCACATTCACATTTCAATCTAATTAAAGATTCATTACAACTCCACTTAGTTTTAATCTTCCCAAAATCCGATTTTAGTGATTATTTAACTTTGGGAAATCAAACATGCCGCATCGACAATCTACACCATACCGTTGATTTCTGCCGATATAGAACCTCTAAGTTCGTAGGTCTCAAAGAAGGGTGTTAAGCAAGAGAATAAATTCTCTGGAACCAAACAGATATATATTTAGCAGAGATCAAGAATACGGTTCGAGATACAATGTTAGACATGTAATCCTGTCTTTAACTGGGTTAAAGAACCAATTTCGTTTAAAACACAGTTCACGATAAACCCAAAATCACATTCCATTAATTACGGAATCTTCATGGAAAACAGGTCAATATATAATCGATATCAATTTCCGTATCTGACTAATAATATAAATTGAATAACGACAATGCCATTTAAATTCCATATATATTAACAATCTTACTCCATAGAAGTTCACTTCGATTATTACCAAATCGAATTCCATTCCAATTTATTTTATTAAATTGGAAAACTTTACTCTAGAAAGTTTCCTTTAAATCTTAATAAAAAGAATTATAAATTCCAAATCACATTTCACTGTTAATCGGTTAAAAAACGAATGTCGCTAAAAACACAGTTCACAATAAACCCAATTCACGTTCCGTTTTATTCCAATTACTAAATATAACTGGAAACTCTAATAATCTTAATCAAAAGATTTATTCTTTTCACATGGGGTTTAAGAATAGTGTTACTGAAGACACCATTCACGACAAACCCAAAATCCAATTATTTTATTCAATTACAATTAAATATTAATTAATTGGAAAATTTCTCTAAATATTAATTAAAAAATTTATTCTTTTCTCAGCTGGGTTTAAGAACAGTGTTATTTAAGACACCGCTCACGACAAACCCAAAATCAAATTTAATATTAAATACAAGGCTCTGAATATAAATTATATCGGTTTATATTCAATATCAAATTCTGAAACTAACGGATATCGTATTGGGAATAACGATATCTTTATCTTCCAAATTCCCATAACAATATCCGTATAACCACGGAATCCAATTTCTAAATATTTCGAAGATTATTTCCATTCTAATCCATTCCAATTTATTCATTGGAAAATTCTGGTTATTTTTAAAACCATTTCAAATCCAATTTATTTCTTTAAAAATTTTGGATTATTATTCTAGTTAATAACTAGTTCATTTTGATAAAAATATATTTTTACCTTTACGAATGTGGAATTTTTCATCCAAATTCTTTCCAAATCATCTATTATGATTCTACACAAATATTAATATTTTTAATAATTTTATTAAGGCCCTTTCAGTCGATTTCCATAAAAGGTCATCGAACTGCACTTACAACGATCTTTTCCAAATTTGATTTGTACACAATTCCAAATCCAACCGTTAGATTTCAAATGTCTTATATTCGCTAGAAAGATCTTTTTGATATGAACCTAATATTTCGGTTTTAGGAGAATCCGATGGTTGGATCTCTCTAAATGTCAATTCGAAGTCAATAGTCGAAATTCACGAATGGTCGCGGCGTGGCGCGTTCTATTCAGTCCCCATTTGAACTGAACCTCTTCAAAGTGATATTAAATATATATTATATATTTCATCGATTTCCATTTAAAACGGTTTTTATAAATCGTTTATAAATTTGTTTTAAAACGTTTCCCACTTTCATTTCAATTTTAAATCAAAATTGAATACTCCTTATCATTATAATATTTAAATGATAATATTTTCAAAATATCCGATTTTGAAATCAATTCCTTTTCGATATTCATTGTAAAAATGAATAAAATCGATACAAATATCGTTCGCGTCAAATTGGCGCAACTCTAATCAACATGGCTTCATATATTTCAATATTTTCGTGTCCATCCAAAATCGGACATCAAATTCACATTTTAATCCTTCACTGAATATTATTTTAAATTATTCGTTATTTAAAATATTTCCTTATTTTAAAATATTTTTTCCTTCTTGAATTGGAATCAGACAAAGTTAATTACCATATAATGTTATTTATGTGGATTTTATACACATATGTACACAACAATAATGATATAAAATCAACCATCATCCATAGTGTGTTACATAACTGCATAAGCGTTAAATATAAATAATTAATGTTTACATTAGTCTGTCTACCTACCTATTGACATACAACTAAAAAATTAGGATTAGTGTACATCAAATATCATCCCAATAGAAGTGGGGGGTTTCGACCATCAAATTATTATTATTATTATTTTTGCACATGGACGATGTGTAAAAATTATCGTCCCAATCGATATCACAAAAATAGGCGAGCATAAACAAGTCGTCCGACTTGTAAATGGATGTGTAAACTTATTTTTAACTATCCAATAAATATATAGAATTTTATAATTTTGCTTATAAAATTCTGTACAACGCCTAACTAATTTTATTCATTGTAGTTATAAACTAAAAATAATATTTTAGTGAACTAGTATTTATTCCATAACATAGTCATTGTATATATCTCATATATATGTTAAAAATAATATTTTTAACTAGCTATTAATTTTTCTAACATATTTTAGAAAATTTCGGCAACATAACGACGCGATATTAAAACCGAAATAAGGTCTAGCCTTATGCCTCACCTAATACTGGCTCCCGCTATACACAAACCAATCAATTCACAATTAATCCACAACCAATTTTACAATCAGCATCCAAATTTCCACAATACAATCCAAATTAAACAACATGGTTTATGCAATAAATAGTGTCGAGGGCTTCTAAGCCCCGTTTGCATCCTAGTATATATTTTTAACTATAAAATGATTAGAGTGAGAAGGGTTTCTCACTTTTGGTTTCCACTCCGTCATTCTTTAATTGAACGGCTTGGATTTGGATTTGTTTCCGTGCGTTGTATTCTTCACTGTGATACTAACGTAATTTGTTTCACGTAGTTTATATTAAAAATACAATTTTTAATAACGCTTCATATATTTAAAAATCACGTTTTTATAACGCTACTACATATATAAAAATCATATTTTTATAACGCTACTACATATATAAAGATCATATTTTTATAACGCTACTACATATATAAAAATCATATTTTTACACATGATTATATAAATAAAAACCATATTTTTATACATGGTTACATAAATAAAAATCATATTTTTATTTACACTACATATATAATAAAAACACATTTTTGTTGAAGCTATTTCATAAAAAAATCACATTTTTAAAACAAAGTTATATACTTTAAAATCAAATTTTTAAAACAAAGTTGTTTATAAAAAAAATTAATAGCATAAAAAAATATAAACCAAAAATTCACCTTTTTCTTTGCATAAATTGAATCTTTGATGTTGGAGGGCCCACAGCGGGAGTTGTAGGCTAAAGGGCGACGCAGGGGGTCGGGTGTAACGTCCTGGATTTTTCGGCCATTTAAATTCGAATATTTAAATTTGTCTATATATTTTATTTGAAGTATAATGGATTTTTAATCGAATTTATTTAATTTAAATAGAGTTCGGATATATTTAAATATTATTTAAGACCGGGATTTTTAAATATTGAATTCTATATGAACAGAAACTGAAGCGGTTTGTTGATATTAACTTATTTTTAGTGAACTTAACTATTTGGAATTTTTATTATATCAACCTTTTATATGGTTTATGAACCTAAAAACTGGTCATGTCCAACTAATACATTTTGATACATGAACAATGAAAACTATGATATACCGTATAAAACTGCAAAGTGACCAATGCGAGAAAACAATATACGATATATATATATATTCTATATGCATACAAAATAGAATATACAAGAAGACAACATCTATTTATATTTTTGTTCGTACAAATGCAAACAAAATTTAATTTTGTACAATACAAATCGCTTTTACACAAAACAAAAAGAAAGAAATCAACATTTCGTCGATCAACTTCTTCATGCTTTTTCCTTTTGTGCCGAACCAGTGAATCCATCTCGATCAAT
The DNA here is from genome assembly GCA_030737875.1 of Allium sativum. Lineage (NCBI taxonomy): Eukaryota > Viridiplantae > Streptophyta > Magnoliopsida > Asparagales > Amaryllidaceae > Allium > Allium sativum. Next base: position 1,004,349,053 of record CM060920.1, read on the forward strand.
GGTGATCTACGAAAAGAAGAAGGAAACCCATTAAAAGGGTAATTTCATGGCAACATATGAACAAAAAAAAAGAAGGAAAAAGAAATAAAACCTATCAGTCTAAGAACTGAAAGAAAACAGTGAAACAAACCATACATATAGTCATACGTCAAGACCATTTAGAGATGAACAGCTAAAGGGGGGTGCCACATGAAAACTGAAAACATACACAACAAGAATAAAATCTGGAATGTGGTCTAATGGACTTGACAATTCATACAGATTTTAGCATGACTGAAACAGTAATGTACAACATGACCAGCAAGAAAAGAAAAAGGAAAAATGAGATCATCAAATCTTTATCGAATAGATAATTCACATGTGTGAACAGTAAAATCTGATCACTGTTTTTTTTATATATATATATTTTAAGATCTGAACACAAAATCTATACACAGATTGCAAATCCCTGATTTGAATTAACAATTCATAGCCCAGTACCTAACCTACAACCTACAATCTATATACGGTACCACATGTTTTAACTATGGAAAATCCATCAAAATCTCGGTTAGAAACCTCACATATCAATTCATTTCCATCAGCAGTACTGAAACCCTATACCAAAATCCGAAAAAAAACTAAATTACAGATTCGATTTTGATTGAAAGAACAATTCGTGGATGGTGATAGACAGTGATCTTATCCTAATCAAAACCGTGACTATAAATATGTGTACAAGCAGTAGTGTTTCTTCAACCAAATGCAACCAACACAGTAAACAAACAAACCCAATTCAAAACCCCAACAAAAAAATCAAGGCGAGATAGAAAAATACTGTAATTAAAATACTTAGCTTTCGGTTCTGGAAATTTCTTGTGTCGAAACCTGTTCGAGTGGAAGCCGTAGGATCAGTGGACGTTGAAGGAGGCTCGGGGTTGTCTTTAGTGGAGGTCCAGAGGTAGATTGCGAAGTCGTGGTGGTGGATCAAGGGGCGGAGAAGGGTGCGACGCCACCAATCTTCGTCGTTGCGGAAGAACAAAGGGGGTTACGGTTTTAATTTTGGGATTAAAATGAGGGAGGCGGCTGAAATGAATAAGGGATCGGTGGAAGTAGGATTTTTAAGGGGGCGGGTCGGATTCATTGATGGGCCGATGATTGAAGGTAAGCCCAGTTTTAAAATTCAAAAGTAAACCATGTTTTAAAATTTAATTTCCTTTATAAAATTGTTCATATGATATCATGTATATACAGTATCGGATTTACGCGCGGTCAGTTGCGTTGGGACCGTGGAGACTAGTACTTCGAGATGGAGCAGGCCTAGTCCGGATCTGAAGTGACTGGAATTTTTATTCGAATTAAACGTCAGTTTAGTTCGACTAAAAACCAGATATTTTTCGACGGATTTCAAATCGAAATGAGTTAAACTCACTCAACCTTTCCCGTTTATATTTTATATAAATTGGGTATTTTTACTTTACGTGTTCTGATTGCTAGTAGTTGTCTGTTGCTAGTTACATATATACTGGTGATTCAACAAATGAAATTAAACGGTCGTTTAATTTCAGATAATACCCAATGTTTTGATTTAACCCAAATAAGGTAATTTCCCTTGATGGGTCACGTTATAAACGTGTTTGAAATTTGTTTCAATAGTTTGAATTGGTTGTTGCTTGATTGATGATCGTCATGGAAATTATCAGTCGAATAAAAAGGAATGATTGATTGTTGTTGATTGTTGAACCACGTTTCAACATTTGTTCTGATGGGTAGTGTGGTTGGATACTTGGCATCACCTGGTCTATAAATCAATCGATGAGTTTTATCGACAGTGGATCGATAAAATTATAAATATATTTTGTAACGGAATAGATTTTTTAGAGTTATTACATTAAAAGGTTATTTAAAAAGTAAAAATATTAATTATTTAAAGAAATCATGAAGTCTGCTTTATAAAATGAATTCTTATGTCAATAAGAGTTATAAGCGAAGAGCAGAGAATAGCTTAGCGGTTAAGTATTTGATTAATGATGAACGATTTAATAAAGTTATTTAAATTAATTATATTTTAATTAATTTAAAGAAGGAATTAAGTAGAGTTGGTTAAAAGAGTAATCATGTTTTGTGTCGGCCATTTAAACCAAGTTAGACTTAAATTTAGTGAAATACTTAAATGAGTAATTGGTTAAACTTAGTAAGAGTTTAAGAAGGAGATTTATTATTCTAGTAAATAAGGGGTTAAATAAATTTGCAGTGATTAATGTTGAGTTAAAATAATCTCTTCTTAGATGTAATACATTTAAGTAACCCGGTTTGAAACGAAAATATAGTTGAGTATTAAGGATGAGTTATATTTTGAACTAAAGTTTTTAAGTGATAAAGGGTTCTGATGAGATTCGATAGCTAAATGAAAACGTTACTTAGCATTTGGGACTAAATAGAGGGAGTTACGAACGGTTTATATTAAACCTGGAATTTTTAAACAGGGTTTATAAGTGGGACGTGAATCAAAGCGTTATTTTTATACTTAATAATGGTATTAAGTTAAATCAAGAATTGAAAGGAGATTTCCCAAAGGAAAAAGGGATTGGAAAAAAGGATTTAAATGTGGGTTTGGAAAAAAAGGTTGGAACAGGATTTTTAATAATCTAGTTTAGGAAACAAAGTTATTTAAATAAGTCGAGAAGTTATAAAAGTGATGTTTAGTAAGAAATTATTTAATCAAGCGATATTTATTATAAAGAGAAACTTCCTAAAGATTAGTAGAACTGTAAAGCCATATTTTAAACTAGTGAGATGTGTTTGATATAAGATTAAGTATCGGTTCTTGAATTTCAACTCGTATCTGAAGATAAGAACGTTGTTGATCAAGGTCTGAGAGGTAATTAAAATACCCCAACTTGAACGACGTCGGGACGATCCAAGGATGATACGAGTTGGTAAATATCAAGAATGTGTGATAAGATTTCCAAAATAAAGGAAATGATATGAGTTGATATTTTTCCTTGTAACGAAATTAAAGGGGGATTGGGCGATAAATTTTAAAAAGCCAAGTGATGCTGAGTACTAGACCAGTGAATTTATTCTTATGATTTCAGGAATGTTTACTTGATAGTTAAATAACCGACTATCAAGTCTGACCCTTACGATTTTTGGTATGGAAAGACCAGGATCGAATATATATTCGAAAACCATTCCAACCAACAAGTACGAAATATATAGAAGAGATTAGACGACAATCGAGATGGAGCATGTGAAGACCATAGATCTTCATAAAGCGGAAGAACCACTTACAATCTCTGATTCGACCCGGAGATATACTGGTGTAACGACCCGGAAATCCGGTAGAATTTGAGCTGACCAAAAACACAAGTCCAACCCCAAATATCACGGAAATTCGAACCATTAATAGAAAGAAGTTAAAGGGTGAGGATAGATAAGATAGAAACTTAGAATAGAAGAAGAAGAAGAAGAACACAACATCAGAGTAACACGAATCTCACAGCGGAACGAATAACATATAATATATATAACTTAACTTGAAATATACATCTGTACTTGAATATACATTAATATCAAAGTACATCACTTACAACACAGCAGAAATAACTATAGCTATGTGATCCTGAAGCCTCCTGCTCCAAGCTCTTCCAGTATATCTGTAAATTCCCGACTACTTGACTGCCCGTACAAATTTAGGCACCCAAGAGTTTAGGGAAAACAACAAAGTAAACTCCGGGTCAGTCATGGGACTGGTATGAGTAAACAGTTTAAAACAGTTTCAGAAAACTAAATGATATCTCATAAGACCACGCCGTATAACACGGAACGGGTTTTTCCCTTATGAGAATCCAAACACTTGACTTATCTTTATATCAAAACTCTTTTGATATTATACTAATGTCTAAATCACATAAATAACAATCTAGTGGAAACACTTGCATCTCACGTTCCACATATATAATATACAATCAAAACCGCAAGCACGTATTGGGTAATGGATTTCTAACTATGACAAGGTATGGGACCACCTTCCGCTGGTATATCTCTAGAGGAGAATACACCGAGTTCAACAAGAACATCTTGCAACTCAGCCACACATGACCGACCACTCATTTCGCTTGAGCGTATCGAATGTATATCACCAACGGTTGGGATCAGCAACCGTTTCCCGAATGGGACAGCATCGACAATAGATTTTTAGAAGTAAATGAAACTCTAGATCAGGTGATTATACACCCTAATAGATGCGACCTACATAGCCATGTTGCCTGCCCGATTTCTGTCATTTACCGGTTGATGAGGCTAGAAGCTACGCTTTATCATCACACCAAATTCACTTCGAATGTCACATCGTCAAATCCATCGAATCACCGATTGACGTCCTCAACAGTACATTACGTGTTAGCTAAAAGAAGTTTCCTTCTCCGCTTCCACTCTTGGTACGATTGGAGAAATCAATATACGTGATCGTCTGGACATACTTTGTCAGACATTCATCCATACAAGTCACCCAGGAACAGGATGAACCGAAGGCACAATTTCTATTAATAGAAAAAGTCCTTGCACTCTACTCCGTCTTCGATTATCATTATATAATCTGATTCGCACGCTACTGTCGATATGGAGTGGTTCTTCGGATAATAATCCAACCGGTCTCTCCATATTGACAACGATGGTCAAAACTTCGATAGTCTGTGATTTAACTATCGAATAAAAACAAGTGTTTCGATAGTCGATGATTTAACTATCGAATAAAACAAGTGTTCATCCAAACATCCAACAATCACTGAACCTTTAATTAATATTCCATTAATTAAATCTCTTCTCTATTTCTTATCAATATTTGTTAACCAAATATTTTCAATAACCATATTGGCCTTTTACGTTCTTTGGAAAATATTTCCATATATCGCCTTCCTTAAATTTCTAGCTTTAGAAATATTCATTATTCTATTTCCAAGCTTTGCACATATTTGGGTTAAAACAGATGTTGTGTAAAACATCGTTACGACAACCCAAATACAGTATTTAACTAATTCTTATTCCACATTGATCTTCGAGCCTGAATCTTGCTACTTATCGGTATATCATGAAATCAACCAAGTTGGGGTATAATTACCTCTTAGACCTTGACTGAATAACATTTAACGTCAAAACAGACAAGACTACTTACTCGAATAATCAATACCATACAACTGATTATTCACCTTTAAACACATATACATTTTCTCTTTCTATACCTACGAGATTTTATTCTTATACTTCCCTTTTTGATTATACTATTCTATTTCTAAGTTCGTTTCCTTATCGACTTCTATATAATTTGATATGTTGATTTCTAACTATCAAATTATCTTAAAAATATTCTATATCCTTAAATTCCCGGAAAAATTCGCCATAACCTCCTTTGTACCGGGAGCATCGGGAAATTTCAAATAGCTTTCCCGGTCCTTCTCATCTCAAAAAGAAAAAGAAAAAGCCAAGCGGCTAGCCGATACGGCGCATAAAATCTCATATATTAATTAAATAGGTACCTTTTTGTCGGGCATTCTATTTATTTCACTTCTATACTTTATTCCATACCTGTCTCCTGTATGTCTATACCTGTCCAATCCATTTTAACTATACCAATCGTTTTAACTCAATTTGTTAATTAAATCTGTTACTTAACTTTTCAGTCTATTTCACCTTCATATTTGAACATGACATGTTCAAATATATTTTAACTGCATATTAACAAATTCTAATTATACTCATACTCTCGTTCCCTTATCGACTTCTTATTCAAATTCCAATTCAAATCTATTTGAACTCTCTTTATTTAAACTTCATTTGAATTCTATTTTCACATTCTATAGTTTAAAGTCCATTTGAATTCTATATTCAAATTCTATATTCAAAGTCTATTTGAATTCTATATTCAAAGTCTATTTGAATTCTCTATATTATTTATAAACAACGCTTATAACTTCAATTCAAATCCCACCTTTCCATTTATAAACAACGTTTATAAATGCAATTCAATCCCATATTTTCATTTATAAACAAAGTTTATAAATTCGATTCAAAACCCACCTTTCCTTTATAAACAAAGTTTATAAATTCGATTACTTGTTTTATATACCTTCAAAACAAGTTAATATTTTCTATAGTTTTAAAGTCCATTTGAATTTTATATTCAAATTCTATATTCAAAGTCTATTTGAATTCTATATTCAAATACTATCGTTTAAAGTCCATTTGAATACCTCTGCATTATTTATAAACAACGTTTATAAATTCAATTCAAAACTCATATTTTCATTTATAAACAAAGTTTATAAATTCGATATTCGTTCATATATATTCAAAACAAGTTAATGTTTTCTATAGTTCATTAAAAATTCAAATTCTATTTGTAAAAATAGAATTCACTTTTTAAAATCTCAAATACTCTTTTCGATATTTTTATAAATCAATATTCAAGCCCCTTTGATATTTTAAATAATCAAATCAACCAATTCTCAATCATTTGATTTTCTACACATCATATATGAATATATATGAAATCAAACAAACAACAAACATATAATATATTTTTGAGGAATCCAGTAGGATTCCTCCAACCTGTTTTCCTGCATCCACAGATGTTAGTCAACATAGTAATACCCATCCTGCTTCGAGGCAGGATATCGCGGTGTGAAGGTCATCCACTAATCATAGCGTGGGGCGTATAGGGTAATCATCCGCTATGGTACCGCGGGCATCCGCTAATGAGACTGCGGGAATCCAACCAATCATCAACCCAATATATATATATATATATATATATATATATATATATATAATAGTCCTAAATAGCTATATATATATTTAAATCAACCACAGTGATATTTCAATGCATACAAACCATCAACAATTCTATTTTTAACGCTAAAAATAAATTAACGAGTGAGAGTTTACTCACCAGAATTTCCATTGAAACGACGATTATTTTGATTAGTTCCATATTACTCCAACTCAGTACGTATGCAGACCTTTGCCAATTCGAATCCAAAATAATCGTTTTCACTTGATTCTGGAAATATATTCAAAGGTTATATATTTTATAAGTTTGCTAATTTACCGAATTTAATTACATTACTTTAAAATTAGAAAACAATAACTAAATGAACTTTAAATTACCTTAATGTCGAAGACATTATGTTGCCTTTTTCCAACATCTCGATTCGAACACCTATGACCATCGACCACGGCCAGTACCATCACCATTGTTGTGAACTCAGACATTGATCATCGCACCCTTCCCAGCATCTTACTGCAGGTTCCCTAACATCAATACTGTCTCCACCACCAACTCACGCAGTGCCCAAATTCCACTCCCGTTTTGTCCCGGAAATTGTACTCCAGTCGCCTCCTTGAATCCTAACTCCGACCTTAACTTCATCCAAGAACGCGACTTCTAGGTACTGTGGCCCTCTCGTTCAATCTACTTCGAAAATCAGACATCGCGATCCCTCCTTTTAATTGCACCAACGCCGCTTGAACGGACACCCCCCCTAACTCCACTGACAATCGCTCGCTTCTCCCTGGTGTTGAACCCAAACAGAATGCTCAGCTCGAACCACTCACAGTCGCGACTGCCTTAGATTCGCAGTCTAGCTCCAGACCCTGCTCAACACTCTCGCTTCCCTTTCCTGACATCGCCTTCTTCCTATCGCGCTCAACCAATCTGCCAACATCGACCCCTTTTAACCCTACTCCCTTAATCGCGGTTGCTCCTGATGAACCCCAAATCGGTTTTCGAATTTATTGAGGAAGGGTTGGTATTCGGTTTTGGGAATGAAAAGAATACGAAGGCAGAACATTGCTTTGATTTTATAGAGGGACGGATGGAATAAAAGAAGCCACCAGTTCGTTTTATTCTTTGGATATGAAAGAAGACACCGTCCCTCTTAGTTTGTGGTGGTGAAAGAAGACACTGTTATTCTATTTTGTGGAGATGGAGCCCCAAAGTGTTTTTGTTTATGTACTCAAAGAAAAGAAAGAATTTTCTTTTTGATTTTATTATATTTTAACTTAAACCGATATCCTTTAATTAAAATATCTTATGATTCTGAACTCCTTTCTGAACCTAACAACAGTCCTCCTTAGGGTTAAACCACCATTCTGAATCCACTGGTACAGGTTTCAAAGCCTTATTTGATCATCTGAAGAAGAGATAAATTTAAATCGATTTAATTTAAATTTCAAACCATTTAAATTCTTCGATAATTATTGAATATTATTATTCTAATTCAAACAGAATTATGTATTTATTATCTGAACTGTTTTCAAATCAGTTTTCACTTCGAATTCAGTTATTCGCTGATTCCTTATTTTGATAATTTAATATATACGATATTAAATCGAAATCGATATTTAAATCGATAACATAAATATAAAAATTCATTTATATTATCAACTAAATATTTAAATCCATTCTAAATATTTAAAATTAGTTGGTCGAAATCCCGGGTCATTACAATCTTCCCCACTAAAAATAATTTCGTCCTCGAAATTGCTAAGGTAGAAAAAGTGCTACAAACCCATTAACCTTTCAAAACATATCTATGTTGTACTCAACATTTCATATTCCATTCATAACTCTCTTTCGAATAAATCCTTATTCGATAACTCCTCCCTTCGAATAACTATATTCAATAATCTCTCTTTCGAATAACTAGATTCGAAAATGTTTCTTCGAATAAACTATATTCGATTTACTCTATTCAATTTACTCTACTGGATTTAACTCATATCGATTAACTCCATCGAATAACTAAATTCGATAACTCCTTCGAATAACCAATATTCTATAACTCACTTCAATTAAACTAATCGATAACTCTTTTCGATTAAACTATAATCGATAACTCATTTCGATTAACGAATAATCGATAACTCCTTCGATTAACTAATAATCGATAATTCCTTTCGAATAAACTATATTTGATAACTCCTTTAACTCTATTCGAATAAACTATATTTGATAACTCCTTTAACTCTATTCGAATAAACTATATTCGATAACTCCTTTAACTTTATTCGCTTGACTCTAGATCGCAGCGATCACAATGGTTACACCTGATTCCCCCAGGAAACATCCGACCGCCCTAGGCTATCTGCAGCCTTGCGAATTACGTTAGCAGTCGTACGAAATGGCAACTTATCCTGAGTAACTATGGTTGACTAACTCTATCTCAATAACTATATTCGATCATCTTTAATTGAATAACTATCATTCAATTAAATTCTAATTCGATTAATTATGTTCAATTACTTTATCTGGTTAACTCTTTATTTGAATAACAAATATTCGATAAATTCTAATTGAATAACTAATGTTCAATTAACTTTGCGGATTAACCCTAACTGATTAACTCTAACTGGTTAATTCTTACTCTAATCGATTTATTCTAACTCTAATCGATTATCTCTATCTCTAATCGACTTCTCTTATTCGAATAACTCCTACTGGATAACGTTTATTCATTTTTAAAGATTTACTTTTAGTAATGGTTCTTCACTTTATAAATGTTCTCTTTAATATCGTCACTCCACTTATACAAGTGTTGTGTACCCCTCTTCTATTTAAAACTATCGGTGTTAAAAACCAATATCTCCTCTCTATATAAGTTCAGACTTATATATTCCATTTATCCAATGATAAATATTTAATTTAATTTATAAACTGTTATTTATAAATCAATCTTTTCTATTTATCTGTTAAAACAGATTTCCATTTTCTATTTATCTTCTAAATATTCCTTTGATTAAATTCTATTTATTTAACAAATAAATATCTCATCTATAACATTCTATTTATTTTCTATAAATAAATATTTCCATTTAATCTATTTGTAAATGTTTTACCAATATTCCCTTTTAAATTCTATTTGTAATTGTTTTTACAAATATTTCTCCTTCTATTTGTTTACACATACTTCCTTTGTATTTGTGTTACAAATATATTTCCTTTTATACTTGTTTTACAAATATATTTTCTTCTCAACTCTTTTGGGTTTTTTTTTATTTCATTCACATTGATTTTACTCAATTTATTCAATTCGATCAATTTAACTTACTTAAGTTAAATTTAATTTCAATCATTCGAATTCCCATTAACTAGTTGCAAATTAACCGTTTTGCCTATTTCATCCTTTTTATTTGAATATCACTTGTTCAAATATATGTCAACTTAATTATAAACTAATCTAATTATATTTTCAACTCGAGTTATATATTCGATTTCGAATATAAATTCTCAATCTCTTTCATTTATCCAAAAATCCAATTTCGATTCAACTTTGATTAACTAATTTCTCTTTTACTTAGTTAATTCTATTCAATAATCTGAAATATGATCATTGTTTCCCAAATCATTTTATCTACTTCACTTGAGTTCACATTCATTTTATAACTCAAGTCTATATTTTTCTCATGGCCATTCGGATTTTATTTACTTTAAAAATCCTTTTACTTATATATATAAACCATTGTGGTTTTATAATGGTTCTGGCGCTGTTTTTCTAAAAATTTGATTTTGACATAACTCAAAATCTATACGACGAAATCCAGATTTTTCTCTTTCATTAGAAAACTATTATCCAACCGGTCCCGACGATTCTTGTTTCAAAGAATTCCGACTTCAACTGAGTACTGTATACTAAATTGAAGTTCGAATTGCCAAATTACGAACTGCCGCGCTACGACGAGCTCGTTTTAATTATATTTATAAATATAAACGTTTTAACTTTGTTTATAATATATTCAACTCCATTCTGATATATTTTAAAAATATATCAAATCCATTTCACATAATATTCCCGATCTATTTCTCTTCAAATATTCAAGTCCCCTACATTTACAATATTCAAATTCCATTTGAATTTCTTTATTCAAACTCTATATTTGAATTTCCTTCTATTCAATTTCTATTTGAATTCCTTTGTTCAATATCTATTTGAAATCCTTTGAATTTAAATTCTATTTTAACTCCTTTGAATTCAAATTCTATTTCAAACTTTATATTTTCTTTGAATTCTAATATTCAACCTCCACTTTATATTTTCTTTGAAATTCTATTTAACCAAATTCCATTTGAATTCTAATATTCAAATCTCTATTTGACTTTTCTTTATTCAAAACCATTTGAATTCCTTTGAATTCAAATTCTATTTCACTTCTATTTGAATTATATATATATATATTCAAATTCCTTTATTTTACTTCTATTTGAAATCTATATTCCCATTTCACATTTCAAAATTCCTTTGAAGTAATATAAATATATACATATATTCATATCTATCCCAAATTCAAAACATTTGAATTTTCAACCAACTTGTTTCTTTCAAACAAATTTCCATCAAAAATTTTCTAAGGCAGCAATTCGTCACTTAGAAACTCGAAAATGAACACTGGTGATGTTGCGACCATCATCAGAATTATTTCCCAGCTACTGAATGAGTTCAGTGCTTTATTTCTTTCAAACTCCATTTAGACAAATATTTTCCAAACTCCCAGGTTTTTAAATTCTGAATTCTGTTTGGAATTCAATTTCAATTTATCACATTTGTATATTTGATTTCATATACAAATTCCATTGGTTATATATATAACTATTTCTGTTTTATAATCTAATTTGATTATAATCCTAACAATCAACTTAACTATTTGAAAACAATATCGTGTCCAATCTTCTGTTCAAATGTTTATAAACTCCTATCGACATCGTGGCGTCCCACGATTCGACCAAAATTTATAATCCACTCAACAGACTAGTCAACACAATATAAAACAGTTTTTATATCAAATAACAAATATGCTCTCTCGTATATATATACACTCAACTCATTCTAGGATACTACTGATCCTATCTCTAATGAGCACATTCCAACAAGCCTAGGTATTCGCTCAACCTAAGCTCTGATACCAACTGTAACGACCCGGAAATCCGGTAGAATTTGAGCTGACCAAAAACACAAGTCCAACTCCAAATATCACGGAAATTCGAACCATTAATAGAAAGAAGTTAGAGGGTGAGGATAGATAAGATAGAAACTTAGAATAGAAGAAGAAGAAGAACACAACATCAGAGTAACACGAATCTCACAGCGGAACGAATAACATATAATATATATAACATAACTTGAAATATACATCTGTACTTGAATATACACTAATATCAAAGTACATCACTTACAACACAGTAGAAATAACTATAGCTATATGATCCTGAAGCCTCCTGCTCCAAGCTCTTCCAGTATATCTGTAAATTCCCGACTACTTGACTGCCCGTACAAATTTAGGCACCCAAGAGTTTAGGGAAAACAACAAAGTAAACTCCGGGTCAGTCATGGGAATGGTATGAGTAAACAGTTTAAAACAGTTTCAGAAAACTAAATGATATCTCATAAGACCACGCCGTATAACACGGAACGGGTTTTTCCCTTATGAGAATCCAAACACTTGACTTATCTTTATATCAAAACTCTTTTGATATTATATTAATGTCCAAATCACATAAATAACAATCTAGTGGAAACGCTTGCATCTCACGTTCCACATATATAATATACAATCAAAACCGCAAGCACGTATTGGGTAATGGATTTCTAACTATGACAAGCTATGGGACCACCTTCCGCTGGTATATCTCTAGAGGAGAATACACCGAGTTCAACAAGAACATCTTGCAACTCAGCCACACATGACCGACCACTCATTTCGCTTGAGTGTATCGAATGTATATCACCAACGGTTGGGATCAACAACCGTTTCCCGAATGGGACAGCGTCGACAATAGATTTTTAGAAGTAAATGAAACTCTAGATCAGGTGATTATACACCCTAATAGGTGCGACCTACATAACCATGTTGCCTGCCTGATTTCTGTCATTTACCGGTTGATGAGGCTAGAAGCTACGCTTTATCATCACACCAAATTCACTTCGAATGTCACATCGTCAAATCCATCGAATCACCGATTGACGTCCTCAACAGTACATTACGTGTTAGCTAAAAGAAGTTTCCTTCTCCGCTTCCACTCTTGGTACGATTGGAGAAATCAATATACGTGATCGTCTGGACATACTCTGTCAGACATTCATCCATACAAGTCACCCAGGAACAGGATGAACCGAACGCACAATTTCTATTAATAGAAAAAGTCCTTGCACTCTACTCCGTCTTCGATTATCTTTATATAATCTGATTCGCACGCTACTGCCGATATGGAGTGGTTCTTCGGATAATAATCCAACCGGTCTCTCCATATTGACAACGATGGTCAAAACTTCGATAGTCTGTGATTTAACTATCGAATAAAAACAAGTGTTTCGATAGTCGATGATTTAACTATCGAATAAAACAAGTGTTCATCCAAACATCCAACAATCACTGAACCTTTAATTAATATTCCATTAATTAAATCTCTTCTCTATTTCTTATCAATATTTGTTAACCAAATATTTTCAATAACCATATTGGCCTTTTACGTTCTTTGGAAAATATTTCCATATATCGCCTTCCTTAAATTTCTAGCTTTAGAAATATTCATTATTCTATTTCCAAGCTTTGCACATATTTGGGTTAAAACAGATGTTGTGTAAAACATCGTTACGACAACCCAAATACAGTATTTAACTAATTCTTATTCCACATTGATCTTCGAGCCTGAATCTTGCTACTTATCGGTATATCATGAAATCAACCAAGTTGGGGTATAATTACCTCTCAGACCTTGACTGAATAACATTTAACGTCAAAACAGACAAGACTACTTACTCGAATAATCAATACCATACAACTGATTATTCACCTTTAAACACATATACATTTTCTCTTTCTATACCAACGATATTTTATTCTTATACTTCCCTTTTTGATTATACTATTCTATTTCGAAGTTCGTTTCCTTATCGACTTCTATATAATTTGATATGTTGATTTCTAACTATCAAATTATCTTAAAAATATTCTATCTCCTTAAATTCCCGGAAAAATTCGCCATAACCTCCTTTGTACCGGGAGCATCGGGAAATTTCAAATAGCTTTCCCGGTCCTTCTCATCTCAAAAAGAAAAAGAAAAAGCCAAGCGGCTAGCCGATACGGCGCATAAAATCTCATATATTAATTAAATAGGTACCTTTTTGTCGGGCATTCTATTTATTTCACTTCTATACTTTATTCCATACCTGTCTCCTGTATGTCTATACCTGTCCAATCCATTTTAACTATACCAATCGTTTTAACTCAATTTGTTAATTAAATCTGTTACTTAACTTTTCAGTCTATTTCACCTTCATATTTGAACATGACATGTTCAAATATATTTTAACTGCATATTAACAAATTCTAATTATACTCATACTCTCGTTCCCTTATCGACTTCTTATTCAAATTCCAATTCAAATCTATTTGAACTCTCTTTATTTAAACTTCATTTGAATTCTATTTTCAAATTCTATAGTTTAAAGTCCATTTGAATTCTATATTCAAATTCTATATTCAAAGTCTATTTGAATTCTATATTCAAATTCTATTTCAAAGTCTATTTGAATTCTCTATATTATTTATAAACAACGCTTATAACTTCAATTCAAATCCCACCTTTCCATTTATAAACAACGTTTATAAATGCAATTCAATCCCATATTTTCATTTATAAACAAAGTTTATAAATTCGATTCAAAACCCACCTTTCCTTTATAAACAAAGTTTATAAATTCGATCACTTGTTTTATATACCTTCAAAACAAGTTAATATTTTCTATAGTTTTAAAGTCCATTTGAATTCTATATTCAAATTCTATATTCAAAGTCTATTTGAATTCTATATTCAAATACTATCGTTTAAAGTCCATTTGAATACCTCTGCATTATTTATAAACAATGTTTATAAATTCAATTCAAAACTCATATTTTCATTTATAAACAAAGTTTATAATTCGATATTCATTCATATATATTCAAAACAAGTTAATGTTTTCTATAGTTCATTAAAAATTCAAATTCTCTTTGTAAAAATAGAATTCACTTTTTAAAATCTCAAATACTCTTTTCGATATTTTTATAAATCAATATTCAAGCCCCATTGATATTTTAAATAATCAAATCAACCAATTCTCAATCATTTGATTTTCTACACATCATATATGAATATATATGAAATCAAACAAACAACAAACATATAATATATTTTTGAGGAATCCAGTAGGATTCCTCCAACCTGTTTTCCTGCATCCACAGATGTTAGTCAACATAGTAATACCCAACCTGCTTCGAGGCAGGATATCGCGGTGTGAAGGTCATCCACTAATCATAGCATGGGGCGTATAGGGTAATCATCCGCTATGGTACCGCGGGCATCCGCTAATGAGACTGCGGGAATCCAACCAATCATCAACCCAATATATATATATATATATACATATATATATAATAGTCCTAAATAGCTATATATATTTAAATCAACCACAGTGATATTTCAACGCATAAAAACCATCAACAATTCTATTTTTAACGCTAAAAATAAATTAACGAGTGAGAGTTTACTCACCAGAATTTCCATTGAAACGACGATTATTTTGATTAGTTCCATATTACTCCAACTCAGTACGTATGCAGACCTTTGCCAATTCAAATCCAAAATAATCGTTTTCACTTGATTCTGGAAATATATTCAAAGGTTATATATTTTATAAGTTTGCTAATTTACCGAATTTAATTACATTACTTTAAAATTAGAAAACAATAACTAAATGAACTTTAAATTACCTTAATGTCGAAGACATTATGTTGCCTTCTTCCAACATCTCGATTCGAACACCTATGACCATCGACCACGGCCAGTACCATCACCATTGTTGTGAACTCAGACATTGATCATCGCACCCTTCCCAGCATCTTACTGCAGGTTCCCTAACATCAATACTGTCTCCACCACCAACTCATGCAGTGCCCAAATTCCACTCCCGTTTTGTCCCGGAAATCGAACTCCAGTCGCCTCCTTGAATCCTAACTCCGACCTTAACTTCATCCAAGAACGCGACTTCTAGGTATTGTGGCCCTCTCGTTCAATCTACTTCGAAAATCAGACATCGCGATCCCTCCTTTTAATCGCACCAACGCCGCTTGAACGGACCCCCCCTAACTCCACCGACAATCGCTCGCTTCTCCCTGGCGTTGAACCCAAACAGAATGCTCAGCTCGAACCACTCACAGTCTTGACTGCCCTAGATTCGCAGTCTAGCTCCAGACCCTGCTCAACACTCTCGCTTCCCTTTCCTGACATCGCCTTCTTCCTATCGCGCTCAACCAATCTGCCAACATCGACCCCTTTTAACCCTACTCCCTTAATCGCGGTTGCTCCTGATGAACCCCAAATCGGTTTTCGAATTTATTGAGGAAGGGTTGATATTCGGTTTTGGGAATGAAAAGAATACGAAGGCAGAACATTGCTTTGATTTTATAGAGGGACGGATGGAATAAAAGAAGCCACCAGTTCGTTTTATTCTTTGGATATGAAAGAAGACACCGTCCCTCTTAGTTTGTGGTGGTGAAAGAAGACACTGTTATTCTATTTTGTGGAGATGGAGCCCCAACGTGTTTTTGTTTATGTACTCAAAGAAAAGAAAGAATTTTCTTTTTAATTTTATTATGTTTTAATTTAAACCGATATCCTTTAATTAAAATATCTTATGATTCTGAACTCCTTTCTGGACCTAACAACAGTCCTCCTTAGGGTTAAACCACCATTCTGAATCCACTGGTACAGGTTTCAAAGCCTTATTTGATCATCTGAAGAAGATATAAATTTAAATCGATTTAATTTAAATTTCAAACCATTTAAATTCTTCGATAATTATTGAATATTATTATTCTAATTCAAACAGAATTATGTATTGATTATCTGAACTGTTTTCAAATCAGTTTTCACTTCGAATTCAGTTATTCGCTGATTCCTTATTTTGATAATTTAATATATACGATATTAAATCGAAATCGATATTTAAATCGATAACATAAATATAAAAATTCATTTATATTATCAACTAAATATTTAAATCCATTCTAAATATTTAAAATTAGTTGGTCAAAATCCCGGGTCATTACAACTGGGGTTCTGTCGTTGTTGGAATCTGTGGATTGCAAGGACGGTCGCTACTGATCCATGGGGTGATTCATGTATTGGAGGCAGTAGGAGATTACCTTTGGTTCATCCTGTTCCTGGATGACTTGTATGGACGAATGTCTGACAAAGTATTTCCTGAAACCACGTACGTTGATTTTTACAAATATACCGAGTGGTGGCAAAGAGGAGCACTTCTTTAATACCCAGAGTATATTTGTGGGCGTCAATTAGTGATTTGATGGATCTGACGATGTGGCATTCAAAGTGAATGGTGGCTAGATGTTCAAAAGATTTTAGCCTCAAGCCTCACAACCAGGAGATGACAGAAATTGGGCAGGCAGCATGGCTATGTGGGTCCGTCCCATTAGGGTGTATAATCACCTATCTAGAGAAAATCCATTTTTTTTATTTAATCTATTTCGATGCTATCCCTTATCGGGAAACGGTGGTTTGAGTCCAACCTTTGGTGATATACATTCGATACACTTAAGCGAAATGAGTGGTCAGTCATGTGAGGGTCGCGTTGCAAGACGTTCTTGTTGAACCCAGTGTATTCATCTCTAGAGATACACTATCGGCAGGTGGGCTCATACCTTGTCAAGGTCGGAATCCAATTTCCAATAAGTGCCCATGGTTTTGTTGTATATATATACGTGGAGCGTGAGATGCAAGCGTTCCACTAGATTGATATTTACTTGTATTTAGACATTGTTATAATATCAGAAAAGATATTGTTTTCAAAACTGCTTTGGGTTATCGTAAGGTAAAATCGTCCGTGTTTATGTGTGGAATGGTCTTACGATTATCTTTTTCTTTTGAAAGGATTTTAACTTTAAAATCAAGTTGTGTGATACCCTTAATTGTTGTGCGAGTTTTCTCACTCTGGTTCACCAGACTGACCCGGTGTTTTGTAAATGCTCTGGTTAGCCCGGGGTGTACAGGTTCAGGTTATCAGGTACTGGAAAGTCCAAAGACGAGCTCGAGATGTTCAGACATATGAAATCTAGTATTTATTCCGCTATGTGTATGAGGACAGATTATCAAAACTGTCCAGATGTGTGTTGTACTCTGATATTGTAAGTATTTTCAAAAGCTCTCAATAAAGATTTATTTCTGTATTATATTTTGTTCCGCTGCGATGTGAGACTCTGTGTTGTACTTCTCCTTCTTCTATTCTAATATTTCTTTCTCTCTTATCTCATCCTCTACTTTCTTTCTATAAACGTCCAGTGTTCTCGGTGTTGGAAGATCGGCATGAGTACGGTAAAGGGTATTTATGTCGATTTTCGGGGCCGGAAATTCCTGGGTCGTTACAGTGGTATCAGAGCAGAAGGTTATGTTATTACCTTAGCTCTGTGGCATAACTCAATAGAGATGGGGTTAGTAACACCCTAGATTGAGTTGAGTATATATATATGAGAGCGTATTTGTAAAATTTTATATAAAGATGTTTTGTTTGACTGGTTCAAGTGTTGAGAAGCGTTGAACTGGTGAATTGACACGATATTGTTTTATAAAGAAGGTAAATGAAATAATTTTACCTAATGTATATTTTTATATATATAAAAAAAAGAATTTATTTTCTATATTATAGTAATGTTGGATGTTTGTTTGTTTGTTCTGATTGATTGATTTGAAACCAAATTTGAAATATGGAATAAAGTTGAACTGATTAGAAAAACAATTCGTAAATCGAATCAGGTATAAAAGTGAAACTGAACCTGGTTAAGTGAATTTAACCAGTTGGGGAAAATAAGGAGATAAACCCCGGTATGGTGGATTGGAAATAAGATTGGGTTGTGAAGTGGAAACAGAATTTTCTAACCCAGATTATTATTTGCATTATAAGTGGGATAAGTGCAGAATCTTGAAGGCTGTGGAAATGATTTGGTTATGCAGACTGCAAAAGCAGATGATAAGCAGTTGCTTAAAATGCTTCGAAAATTGGAATTTGAGTTGGAATGCTCGACCAAAAGGTAAACCTTATATTATGGGTTAAGTGATTTATTTTATACCCTAAGTAGGTTGCCATTTGAATTTTGAATTTTTTTTTCAAAGAAATTGAGGCCCGGAGTGGCAGTGGTAGTTGTATCGATCGAGCCATGCAGAAGAGGTGCTGGCAGATTTTTAGAAAAAATTTAGAGTTCGAATTTATTTTGAATTTAATGAAGATAATAATTTTAAAATAATACGATTCAAAATATTCTTCTTAATTTGCAATTTCGAGGACGAAATTATTTTAAGGGGAGAAGAATGTAACGTCCCGGATTTTTCATCCATTTAAATTCGAATATTTAATTTTTTCTATATATTTTATTTGAAGTATAATTTATTTTTAATCGAATTTATTTAATTTAAATAGAGTTCGGATAAATATATTTAAATATTATTTAAGACCAGGATTTTTAAATATTGAATTTTGAATTCTATATGAATAGAAACTGAAGCGGTTTGTTGATAATAACTTATTTTTAGTAAACTTAACTGTTTGGAATTTTTATTATAACAACCTTTTATATGGTTTATCAACCTAAAAACTGGTCGTGTCCAACTAATACGTTTCGATACATGAACAATGAAAACTATGATATACCGTATAAAACTGCAAAGTGATCAATGCGAGAAAATAATATACGATATATATGTTCTATATGCATACAAAACAGAATATACAAGAAGACAACATCTATTTATATTTTTGTTCGTACAAATGAAAAACAAAATTTGATTTTGTACAATACAAGTCGCGGTTACACAAAACAAAAAGAAAGAAATCAACATTTCGTCGATCAACTTCTTCATGCTTTTTCCTTTTGTGCTGAACTAGTGAATCCATCTCGATCAATGGTGATCGGCGAAAAGAAGAAGGAAACCCATTAAAAGGGTAATTTCATGGCAACATATGAAGAAAAAAAAAGGAAAAAGAAAAAAACCTATCAGTCTAAGATCTAAAAGAAAAAAGTAAAACAAACCATACATATAGTCATATGTCAAGACCATTTAGGGATGAACAGCTAAAGGGGTTGCCACATGAAAACTGAAAACATATACAACAAGAATAAAATCTAGAATGTGATCTAATGGACTTGACAATTCATACAGATTTCAGAATGATTGAAACAGTAATGTACAACATGAACAGCAAGAAAAGAAAAAGGAAAAATGAGATCATCAAATCTTTATCGAATAGATAATTCACATGTGTGAACAGTAAAATCTGATCACTGTTTTTTTATATATTTTAAGATCTGAACACAAAATCTATACACAAATTTCAAATCCCTGATTTGAATTAACAATTCATAGCCCAGTACCCAACCTACAACCTACAATCTATATACGGTACCACATGTTTTAACTATGGAAAATCCATCAAAATCTTGGTTAGAAACCTCACATATCAATTCATTTCCATCAGCATTACTAAAACCCTATACCAAAATCCGAACAAAAATATAAATTACAGATTCGATTTTGATTGAAAGAACAATTCGTGGATGGTGATAGACAGTGATCTTATCCCAATCAAAACCACGACTATAAATATGTGTACAAGCAGTAGTGTTTCATCACCCAAATGCAACCAACACAGTAAACAAACAAACCCAATTCGAAACCCCAACAAAAAAAATCAAGGCGAGATAGAAAAATACTGTAACTAAAATACTTAGCTTTCGGTTCTGGAAATTTCTTGTGTTGAAACCTGTTCGAGTTGAAGCAGTAGGATCAGTGGAGGTTGAAGGAGGCTCGGGGTTGTCTGCAGTGGAGGTCCAGTGCTTGATTGCGAAGCCGTGGTGGTGGATCAAGGGGCGGAGAAGGGTGCGACGCCACCAATCTTCGTTGTTGCGGAAGAACAAAGGGGGTTAGGGTTTTAATTTGGGGATTAAAATGAGGGAGGCGGCTGAAATGAATAAGGGATCGGTGGAAGTATGGTTTTTAAGGGGGCGGGTCAAATTCATTGATGGGCCGATGATTGAAGGTAAGCCCAGTTTTAAAATTCAAAAGTAAACCATGTTTTAAAATTTAATTTCCTTTATAAAATTGTTTATACGATATCTTGTACATACAGTATCGGATTTACGCGCGGTCAGTTGCGTTGGGACCGTGGAGACGAGTACTTTGAGATGGAGCAGGCCTAGGACGGATCTGAAGTGACTGGAATTTTCATTCGAATTAAACGTCAGTTTAATTCGACTAAAAACCAGATATTTTTCGATGGATTTCAAATCGAAGTGAGTTAAACTCTCTCAGCCTTTCTCGTTTATATTTTATATAAATTGGGTATTTTTACTTTACGTGTTCTGATTGCTAGTAGTTGTCTGTTGCTGGTTACATATATACTGTTGATTCAACAAATGAAATTAAACGGTCGTTTAATTTCAGATAATACCCATTGTTTTGATTTAACTCAAATAAGGTAATTTCCCTTGATGGGTCACGTTATAAACGTGTTTGAAATTTGTTTCAATTGTTTGAATTGGTTGTTGCTTGATTGATTATCGTCATGGAAATTATCAGTCAAATAAAAAGGAATGATTGATCGTTGTTGATTGTTGAACCACGTTTCAACATTTGTTCGGATGTGTAGTGTGGTTGGATACTTGGCATCACCTAGTCTATAAATCAATCGATGAGTTTTATCGACAGTGGATCGATAAAATTATAAATATATTTTGTAATGGAATAGATTTTTTAGAGTTATTACATTAAAAGGTTATTTAAAAAGGAAAAATATTAGTTATTTAAAGAAATTATGAAGTCTGCTTTATAAAATGAATTCTTATGTCGATAAGAGTTATAAGCGAAGAGCAGAGAATAGCCTAGCGGTTAAGTATTTGATTAATGATGAACGATTTAATAAAATTATTTAAATTAATTATATTTTAATTAATTTAAAGAAGGAATTAAGTAGAGTTGGTTAAAAGAGTAATCATGTTTTGTGTCGACCATTTAAACCAAGTTAGACTTAAATTTAGTGAAATACTTAAATGAGTAATTGGTTAAACTTAGTAAGAGTTTAAGAAGGAGATTTATTATTCTAGTAAATAAGGGGTTAAATAAATTTGCAGTGATTAATGTTGAGTTAAAATAATCTCTTCTTAGACGTAATACATTTAAGCAACTCGGTTTGAAACAAAAGTATAGTTGAGTATTAAGGATGAGTTATATTTTGAACTCAAGTTTTTAAGTGATAAAGGGTTCTGAGGAGATTCGATAGCTAAATGAAAACGTTACTTAGCATTTGGGACTAAGTAGAGGGAGTTATCAACGGTTTATATTAAACCTGAAATTTGTAAACAAGGTTTATAAGTGGGATGTGAATTAAAGCGTTATTTTTATACTTAATAATGGTATTAAGTTAAATCGAGAATTGAAAGGAGATTTCCCAAAGGAAAAAGGGATTGGAAAAAAGGATTTAAATGTAGGTTTGGAAAAAAAAGGTTGGAAAAGGAATTTTAATAATCCAGTTTAGGAAACAAAGTTATTTAAATAAGTCGTGAACTTATAAAAGTGATGTTTAGTAAGAAATTATTTAATCAAGCGATATTTATTATAAAGAGAAACTTCCAAAAGATAAGTAGTACTGTAAAGCCATATTTTAAACCAGTGAGATGTGTTTGATATAAGATTAAATATCGGTTCTTGAATTTAAACTTGTATCTGAAGATAAGAACGTTGTTGATCAAGGTCTGAGAGGTAATTAAAATACCCCAACTTGAACGACGTCGGGAAGATCCAAGGATGATACTAGTTGTTAAATGTCAAGAATGTGTGATAAGATTTCCAAAATAAACTAAATGATATGAGATGATATTTTCCCTAGTAACGAAATTAAAGGGGGATTGGGCGATAAATTTTAAAAAGCCAAGTGATGCTGAGTACTAGACCAGTGGATTTATTCTTATGATTTCATGGATGTTTACTTGATAGTTAAATAACCGACTATCAAGTCTGACCCTTACGATTGTTGGTATGGAAAGACCGAGATGAAATATATATTCGAAAACCATTCCAGCCAACGAATACGAAATATATAGAAGAGATCATACGACGATCGAGATGGAGCATGTGAAGACCATAGATCTTCATAAAGCGGAAGAACCACTCACAATTTCTGATTCGACCCAGAGATATACTGGGGTTCTGTCGTGTTCGAATCCGTGGATTGCAAGGACGATCGCTACTGATCCATGGGGTGATTCCTGTATTGGAGGCAGTAGGAGAGTACCTACGGTTCATCCTATTCCTGGATGACTTGTATGGACGAATGTCTGACAGATTATTTCCTGAAACCACGTACGTTGATTTTTACAAATATACCAAGTGGTGGCAAAGAGGGGCACTTCTTTAATACCAAGAGTATATTTGTGGGCGTCAATTAGTGACTTGACGGATCTGATGATGTGGCATTCAAAGTGAATGGTGGCTAGATGTTCAAAAGATTTTAGCCTCTAGCCTCACAACCAGGAGATGACAGAAATCGGGCAGGCAGCATGGCTATGTGGGTCGCTCCCATTAGGGTGTATAATCACCTATCTAGAGAAAATCCATTTCATTCTTTAATCTATTTCGATGCTATCCCTTATCGGGAAACGGTGGTTTGAGTCCAACCGTTGGTGATATACATTCGATACACTCAAGCGAAATGAGTGGTCAGTCATGTGAGGGCCGGGTTGCAAGATGTTCTTGTTGAACCAAGTGTATTCATCTCTAGAGATACACGATCGGCAGGTGGGCCCATACCTTGTCAAGGTCGGAATCTAATTTCCAGTAAGTGCCCACGGTTTTGTTGTATATATATACTTGGAGCGTGAGATGCAAGCGTTCCACTAGATTGATATTTACTTGTATTTAGACATTATTATAATATCAGAAAAGATATTGTTTTCAAAACTGGTTTGGGTTATCGTAAGGTAAAAATCGTCCGTGTTTATGTGTTGATTGGTCTTACGATTATCTTTTTCTTTTGAAAGGATTTTAACTTTAAAATCAAGTTGTGTGATACCCTTAATTGCTGCGCGAGTTTTCTCACTTTGGTTCACCAGACTGACCCGGTGTTTTGTAAATGCCTGGGTTAGCCCGGGGTGTACAGGTTCAGGTTATCAAGTACTGGAAAGTCCAAAGACGAGCTGGAGATGTTCAGACATATGAAATCTAGTATTTATTCCGCTGTGTATATGAGGACAGATTATCAAAACTATCCAGATGTGTGTTGTACTCTGATATTGTAAGTATTTTCAAAAGCTCTCAATAAAGATTTATTTCTGTATTATATTTTGTTCCGCTACGATGTGAGACTCTGTGTTGTACTTCTCCTTCTTCTATTCTAATATTTCTTTCTCTCTTATCTCACCCTCTAATTTCTTTCTATAAACGTCTAGTGTTCTCGGTGTTGGAAGATCAGCATGAGTACGGTAAAGGGTATTTATGTCGATTTTCGGGGTCGGAAATTCCTGGGTTGTTACATCAGGGATGGCGGCAGCCAGGCGGTGGTGGCTAGGGAAGGGATGGCGGCGGATAGGGTTTCAGTTTGGGGGATGGGCTACGGCTAATTTAGAAGGGGATGAGAGAAGCGACGGGGAGGAGGGAGGAAGGGGAGCGTGGCCAGGTGGAAGGGTGGGCAGCGGCTCCGGAGGCGCGGTGGTGGGCTGCGCGATGGAGGGGTGCGGCGGTTTTTTTCTTTTATTTTTAGTTTTTATTTTCAATTTGAGAGAGAGAGAGAAAGAGGGGTGAGGGCTTATATAATAATATTTATACATTTAATTCAATTTAATTCCAAAAAGTATATTTTTAATTCGAACTCCAAATCGAACCCAATGACTGTCGCCCCTAGCCAATTACCCCCATTTCGAACACAATGGGATATGTCCTGTAAACCAATTCTACTATTTCGACCAGTTTTCGTCAAAATTAAATTATAAATTAATATAATGCTCAAAATTGATTTCAAAGTACATTTTAATTTACTGGGGCCACATACTGACTCCAAAAATCACTGAAAAATAAATCTATCTATGTTTTGACGATACCGTCTTAACCAAATTAATTTGTTGAATTTGGAGACCGTTTGAAAAATGGTCATTTTCCAGTCAATTAAATTCAAACTGAATTGAACAAACGCGTTTAAATTCACCACGCTCACATATTAATTCCAAAAATTATGAAAATTATAATCTAACAATAATTTGACATTCTAGATCCAACAATAGTGGTTTCGTCAAAAACGAAGGTCGTTTGCGTATTGGCTATTTTTAAGGGCTATATATATATATATATTTCGTAGCGACTATTTTGAATTTTAAACTGGACGTAACTTTTCATTTACATTATGAAATCTGGATTTTTCACATTCATTAGAAAGATATAATTAAATAGATTCTATATTTCTAGTTTTACTGAAATCCGATTTATTTTGAATTCTGTGCATTAATTTGAAATTTAAAATCGAATTTTCGAACTACCGCGCCATTTCAGGCTTATTTTATAATTAAAATAAATTTATACATTCTAACTTCGGTTTAAATAAATTTTTAGTCATTATTATTTAAAATAAATCATTTTAAATATTCAAAATCCATTAAAATAGCTAACATAAAATTTTTAAATTGGTTCTAAAAATCCGGGTTATTACACTTATCTTGGTTAGTATATTCAAAATTATTTTTCATTTGGGATCAGTTTTGGTGCTATAAAGTTAGTTTCAATCCTATGAAAATATGGTATCAATTTTTGACTTATTAATGTTAGTTTCAAACCTGTTAAAATATGATATCATTTTATATATGCTATTAGTACCAGTTTCAATTATCAAAATTAAAGTATTTAATTTTTTGCATGATTTTAATATCAGTTTTAGATATAAATAATTTAGTATCATTTTTGTATTGTATTAGTATTGTTCTTATGTAGTAATTTTAATGTTCTTCATATTTATAAAATGACAGCAGTGATTTGATTTTTTATGTTATCATGTACCAATCTATGAGAAGAACTATATACCTATGCAGTTAATGCCCTGTTGTATCCCTTTTATATTCCGTAGGTATTTCTAACGCTATAATTTTTCATATTGCCTTTTTACTTTAATCCCTGTTATATTCTGCTATTCTCGATATATACCGTTGTTTCCGCTATATTTTTCTATTTCCGCTATATCCTCAATAAAAGGAATGAACTAAGTAATAAAATTTACTTGCATATATATATATATATATATATATATATGCACATGTTTTTATTTAAAATTAAGAATATACTTCTTATAATTAAACTGAATTTTAAATTTTCATTTATTTATCATTTATATATTCGTAAAAGTATTAACTATGGGTTTTATATGATAATTTAGAGTCATCCGCCATATTCCGCTATTTCATTACTCTATCCGCGCTACAACTTTTTACACCTTCGTCGTATTAAATCTTTTGAGCCCTTTAACAACACAGCTATGAACTTAAATGTTAATATATATATATATATATATATATATATTTTAGATTATATTATGGTGAAATGTTGACGGTCCAATATGCGATGTGGAAATGTAGATGTGTAGTGGTTTTGTTTGGTTTTAGTGTTGTTGCTAAACTATATTAAACAATTACTAGGTATCATTTTTGCTTATGTTTAGATGTCAATTTTGATAGAAATAATAAGTAAACTAATAAACATAATAACCTAGCATGAATTCAAATAAAAAAAAATCTACTAGTTTTGGGTTTACATTGTTTTAGCATCATTTTTTTGGTCATGCATGACAGAATATAACTAATTAAGTTTATAGTGTATCACATTATATCAAACAAACGGCTAAGTATTGAATATATATACACGTATCATTTTTGTGGGAAATAACAAAATTAATTTATATTATACCTGAATAGGAATTCAAATCAAAATGGTGCTAGATATGAGTCTGCGTTGTTTAATATCAATTTTTATCATGCATGAAAGTGAACTAGATCATTAAATTTATAGAGCATCACACTAAATCAAACAGCTTCTAGGTATTGTTTTACATATAAGTAATTATCGGCTCTGTTGAAAATTACTTTTTTATTTTTTATAAAATAAGCAAGCACAAATTCGAATTAAATAGCTACTTCACGTGAGTTTTTATTGTTTTGGCATTAATTTTGTCATGCTTGATAGTGGATTAAGCAATCAAATTTATAAGTGCATCACATTATATAACACAATGATTGAGTATAATTTTTATATATCCACAGATATTAGTTTTGTGTTATTGTAGGATTTTACGTGCTTTTAGTTTCAGTTGTTGGTATAAAATGTTATGGTATCATTTGTTAAATTTGGACGTTATAAATATATTAACGAGGAGATTTTAATTGATTCTCATAATCAAGTCAAATCATGAAGACAATATAACAATATGGTGAAGGTATATATTTTATTTAAGGAATCAGTCAAATATTGGTATAGGTGGAAACAATTTAAAATGTGCCAGATTTGTGGTGGAATCAATCTGGAAATATTTCATCCTTATCTACGAAACATTCTTCATCTTTCCTCCTATATATGTGCAGGCATTTGCTCATATTTTCAACATACAAGAAAAAAGCTCTCCTCATATATCATCTTCAATAAGATCCTTATTTCTGTATCTATTATAAGGTGAGAAAGTTATATTGAGTTGTCTATTTCTTCTCATATTGTACCTTCTCTTGAAGTGAAGAAATAAAAGGTTGATGGGTCCGAGGACGTAGGCATAACCAAACCTCGTTATATTGTTGTGTTCTTTACCTTTTCCATTTATGTTTTTCTCTTTAATTCGGGCTGTGACACCCTACGTCCATTAATGTCACCTATTAAGAGAATGCATTAAGTTTCGTGAAGCGTTATAGGTAGAAAGAAACAGAAGCATTACAAGACAGATATAAAATAGCAGCTGAATTTAAAAACTTTATTAATCATAAACCATCGTGGCTCAAAACATCATAAGTCTGAAAATACATAAACCCAGTACATCATTAAAATTTCTTTCTTGTACTTAAAACATCAGAGTACAATAATAAAAGAAGCATAATTCCCAAAAGAAACAACCATAGTAGAAAAGATAAGAGCTCGAGAAATACATCTAAGCAGCTCCAAGCAAGACAATAGCAGAATCCTGGTCAAACTTGAGTATTCCCACCCTGAGAACTTGGGGGGGGGGGGACAGAAGAGAAAGAAGAGAAAACAAAATGGGTCAGACCTAAAGTCTGGCGATTCCAGTTACTTTTAGCATATAAATAAGTAAAAGTACCATGACAAACATATAAAGTGGATAAGAAAGGTAACAACTTAAAAGGTAGGTATGACAAGGTAAACAGGATAACATGATAGAGTGTATACGCTTCTCCAATGATTTCTCTTCACCAATACTAGTATAACCAGAATGAGATGATCCCAACAACTGTAAGATGGTAGACTTAGGTGTACTTCCAGTGAGAGGTTTTCACCCCCATACAATCAACAGACAACCCAACGTTCCAGAATCACCTCTAAGGGTATTAACGGGCTCCTAAACATATCGGAGTCTAAATGTACCCAAATTACTACTCTAATCAATTGGCCCCCTACTCCGTACATACCCTGTGCTGGCCCCACAGTAGGGTGTATCACTCCCAAAAGTGGCAACCCTTCATTTCCCGGATGTGCACAACCATATCGACTGATGTCACAACATCTTATTTTCCCGAGCAAGCGAAGTCAAACACACACATGACCCTGATGGAACGCGTCGTCAGACAGTGTCCCCACTTTTGGATCTCATACAGTCAGCCCAGTAAGCGTGCCCTGACTTCGACCTAGTTCGGAGTACTCGTTTAATACCTATATATGGGTTATTGACTAAAACGGGTCCCACACACAAGATGATGCAACTCACCCCTTTGTCTTGCACCCCCACCACTAGGTTTTCCACAGATTATGCCTACGTACTGGTGTCAAAAAATTACATAATCCCAACATGTTAAGTTTGTGGGCCTATATATATAAATATTACCCACCAACCCCAGATATACTTAACCCACCCACTGTTTCAAACAAGTTTACTTAGCCCCTATTCTGTTTAACATGTTCATACATCCCTATGGATTCAACTAGGTTAAGTATTAAACTTTATTGCCATATTCATTTATGGTTATAATGTGTTGGACCTCCCACATTAAGCCTAACATTTGTGGATGTTGGATATGTCGGTTGGTTCCGGACAGACTTCTTCCACAAGTCGAACTTAACCTTGTGTCTTAACATGTCTCGTGTTTATGCACTTAGACCCCTCACATTAGATTCACTACTTGCGGTCACTGGATCTGCCGGGCGGTTCCGGGCAGACTTCCACCACAAGTGTAATCTAACCTTGTGTTTAAGCGCAGTTATAGTTTCTAATTACTGTAATCCTATTCATTTTGATTATTAACCAAATTTAACTATGCCGTTATAGGTTTTCATGTTCCTTTTCCTGAGTTATGTTCATAATGAACCATATGGCCCAGGTTAATATTATTTATTCAAGTTATGCCCAAATTCCCAATTACAATTTATGCCCCAATTCAACGTTTTCCCTTCGTTCCCAAATCTAACGCATTCACATATTTCACCGGCATGCCTAGGCTCGAAGGTAGCTTGGCTATTTATAAAAATAAAAGGGAAAAGATAGAGGGAATAGAATAGAGATGGTCACACTAACATGATGGACATATAATGGCTGAAAAAGGCATAAAACATATAGTGGCATAATGACAAGGTAGGCATATAGGAACATATCTAATTAACACATGATAATAGAACTGGTTCTAACATAATAGGGACAGGCATGATGTGATCTAAACAATGATTTAGATGTCCAACTAACAACAAATATGATTTGGCCATAATCATAATAGAACAGGTATAAGTTGTTCTAAACAGTGAATTAAATCTAAAATCAAAGGCAAATCTAACATGATAAACAAGTATTGGTTCAGATCTAGTTCATAATCATGTCAGAATAACTAAGATAAACAGGTTATAGCAGATCTAATGTGATTCAAATGGTCATAGGCATAGATCTAAGTTATATTCATATCAAGGTTAACTTTTTAATCATTTAAATCTAAAAGTAACTTAAACTTACAGTGTTTGGATCTAGAAAAATAGAGAAGGGATTGCTAGCGTTGAATCACAGATCTCTAAGCTTGAATAACTTGACTGCAGAAGAAGAAAAGGCTAGATTTGATCTGGGCAGAGGCAGCATTTAGTTCTCCATTATTTTTGGTGCGCAAAAACAGGAGAAATGAGGCCATATTTATAGATGCTCCGAAACTCTAATCTACCAGATCTGATGTCGACCCATGGGTTGACACCCCCCTTGAGGGGTCGACACCCCTGAGCGAGATTTTTTCCACCCACCCCAATTTCGATTTTTGGACTGATTTTTGAATTTCTGGATATATATATATATATATATATATTCTTCTTGCTCGTATACAAACTTCAAACCTTCATAACTTAATTTTGAATATTAAAAATTTGAATTTCTTTTATGCAAACCAGGTGTCTATTTTGACCAGAATTCCGAGATGAACGAAATGGCTTTGTCCATTTCCCTTAATCTGAATATTAAATTAATTATTCTTTAATTTGTCCCCTTTAGTGTTGTTAAAATTATGGGGTGTTACATTCTCCCCTACTCAAAGGATTTCGTTTCTCTAAGTTAAGAAGAATGTATATCCTACCATCCGCATCCATCTACTCATCCACCAATCACCGACATCCATTGTCCTTAAAGACTTCTAATGCTTATATGAACATATGCAAAGGTGTGTGTATATGTCTATATACTAATGCGAAGATTAGGTGGTCTACTGATTCAGTTGACCTCTTTAATGCAATGTATGTTAGTGCCATGAGTCCAACATGTATGCAACAATCTTATTATAACATGTAAGTTCTATATGGGTGCACGATCATACATCCGAATGCAACATCCATATGATGATACATCCATTTCCATCCATTAAAAGAAGAAAAATGAACACACATCCATATGCAGTATGAGAGTGATTGAGTTGGTCTAGTTCCTAATGTGTGTGTATATGCATCCACATGCAACCACTAGCAAACACTTGCATTCAGTTGCATCCATCAAACATAACATGTCTCAAACACATGTTTACATCCATAGGTTTCCTACCTAAAGGTCGAAGATTCGATCGATAGGATATAATTTAAATGATAGAAACAAGCATAAATAAAAGCTTTGGAAAGGAAGTTAAGAACATACCATCGAAAAGAAATGGGTATGAAGCGCGAATCTTATCTTCGATCTCCTAAGTTGCATCCTCTTGGTTATCTCCCACTGAACCTTCATTAACTTGACTTCTCGGTTGCATAGCTTCTAAACTTCTGATCCAAGAATACAGGTAGGAACTCGCCTAACTATCGCCTCCCGTTCTACCTCTACTTCCTCCGATATACTTGGCTCAACTACTTCTGCAGTATCATGCAAGCACTTCCGCAAATGAGAAACATGGAAAACATCATGAATGCCGGATAGCCTCTCTAGTAGCTGTAGTCTATAGTCCATTTGTCCAATCCTTTCTGTTATGGGAAATGGCCCTACAAATCTTGGTGCCAATTTCCCTACAAATCCGAAGCGAACCACATTACTTAAAGGTGACACCTTAATGAAAACCATGTCTCCCACCTCAAACTCAATGTTAGTCATCTTGTCTGCGTTAGATTTCTGCCTATCTTGAGCGGTCTTCATTCACCATCTAATAAGGTCAATCTTCTCAGACGTCTCTCTAACCATTTCTGGTCCAAGTAGTAGTCTTTTTGTAGATTCCCACCAACAAGTTGGTGATCTACAGGGTCGTCCGTATAATGCTTCAAAGGGTGTCATGCCAATGCTAGCTTGATAACTGTTGTTGTAGTCGAACTCTACTAAAGGAAGATGCTCTTCCCAAGTCCCTCCGAAGTCTAGGATACACAGCCTTAAAAGATCCTCAAGAACTGTATTCACCCTTTCTGTCTGTCCATTAGTCTGTGGGTGATAAGCGGTGCTCAAACACAACTGTGTACCTAATGCTTCTTGAAAGCTCCTCCAAAATTCATTGGTGAAAATGGGGTCACGATCGCTTACGATTCTTGAAGGTACTCCATGAAGACGGACTATATCACGAACGTAAACTGCCGCCAACCAAGCTATCATCCTCTTGCTCTTAACTCGAATGAAATGAGAGCTCTTAGTAAGTCTATCCACTATTACCCAAATACTGATGTTGCCTTTCTTTGATCTTCGCAAACCATCTATGAAATCCATAGAGACGCTCTCCCACTTCTACTGTGGAACCTCCAAAGGATGAAGTAAGCCATCGGGTTTCTTTTGCTCATCGTTAACTTGCTGGCAAATTAAACATCGAGAAACAAACTCCACCACATCTTTCTTCATCCCAACCCAAAAATAAACCCTCTTCATGTCTCTATACATCTTATCACCTCCTGGATGAATAGTCATCTTAGAATGATGGGTTTCTTCTAGGTCTGTCATTAACAAACTCCCAATTTGGGGAACATAAAGCCTTCCATCTCGTCACAACCACCCTTTATCGTCTATGAAATATCTACTGAGGTGACTAGATGTCTCCCCATTATTGAGCCTATTCAAGATGTCTAAAATTTGTGGATCCTCTCGCTGTGAAGCTCCTATCTGATCCATAAGAGTAGGTCGTATCTCTAGTGATGCAAACAAATCAAGCAAAAACTCGGTGGAGGGTCTAAGGTCAAAAGTCAAAAATTGATATGAACTCCAAGCTTTTCCTCTCCATAAATAGAGGACTTAAGGCCATCCTCTGCCTACTCAGTGCTTCTGCTAACACATTACCCTTTACATGGGTATAAGCAATCTCGAAAATAATAAGAAGCTAGGAACTCCATCCACCTTTCTTGCCTTAAATTAAGATCTTTCTACGGGAAAAAATACTTGAGAGATTTATGCTCGGTGTACAACTCGAACTTCTCTCCAAGAAAATAATGACGCCATGTCTTAAGCGTGAATACTATGGCAGCTAGCTCTAAGTCGTGGGTAGGGTAGTTCTTCTCATGAACCCTTAGTTGTCTACCCCCATAACATACTACCTTTCCCGCTTGCATTAGAACCGCACCAAGCCTTCTACCACATGCGCCAGTGTATACTGTAAACACTTTATTCCCATCGGGTAAGATCAAGATTGGGGCTGTTGTCAGAGCCATCTTCAATCGTTGGAAAGCAATATTACAATCCATATACCATGAAAACGTCAGATTCTTCTTCGTTAGCCTGGTGAGCGGGGTTGATATCTTTGCGAAGTCCTTAATGAACTTCCTATAATAGCCTGGCAATCCAAGAAAACTCACCTCCGTTGCATTCTTTGGAATTTGCCAATCTTGAACTACTACTACCTTTGCGGGATATATAGCTATCCCATCTTTAGAGACTATATGCCGCAGAAATCTCACCTCTTTTCTCCAAAAATGGCATTTGGAGAACATTGCCTTATGCTGAAGCACATGCAGAGTTTTCAAAACTTCTCTCAAATGTTGGGCATGCTCTTCCTTGCTCTTTGAGAAGAACAAGATATCATCAACAAATACCACGATGAACTTATTTAGAAACTCCTGAAAAACCCTACTCATTAGATCAACAAAATAGGCGAGCGCATTCGTCAACCCAAAAGGCATAATGAGCCATTCAAAGAAACCATCTGGAGTTCTAAAAGTTGTCTTATCTATACTGTCCTCGGCCACCCTTAACTGATGAAACCCCATGGCCAAGTCTAACTGGGAGAATACTGATGCACCAACAAGCGGGTCAAAAGATCATCTTGTTGATACACAAGATTTTGATTAATGACAACATAGAAATAGAGATCATTGACGAGCTGAATTCACATTTATCAAAGTGGAAATCAATAAAGATCATAGTGAAGATCAATGGAAATCATGACATGGAGCTAAGATTATATATATGTAGGTATGGAGTCGTGTTAGATTTATGTTAAAATCTATCCTCAAAGTATAACACGAATGCAAAAACCAATTTAGAAACTGAAATTAGCTGGGGCTGAAATCTGTATATTTGAGGAACTGAAAAGTCACAGAAAAAGCCCAAACGGTCCAGGCTTCGACCGGGAAAGAGTGCAGAGTGATATAGACTGTGGACCGAGGTCCTCTGGTCCACAGCAAGAAAATGGTCGACCGCCCAAAAAGGACCTGTCGACCGATCCTATTGTCTTTTGTGCATAACAGCTATTTTTTCAAATTCCTGTCGACCTGTTAATTTCGACCTGTCGACCTTTTTTCTTGTTGTAATTTTTCTGAAAGAATGCTTCTTTTTGTGAAGAGATTTCAATTCAATTTCAAGAGAAATGGACACAACTCTTTATAGAAACTCTTCATGAAGGAATGCAACTATTCTACACTATAAATAAACTTGAAATCATACTTTCAAATCACCGAATCTTCTTCTATTTTCTGATCTTAACTCTATACTCTCTTGCATTCTAAAAGCTCTCTCAAATATTCAATACTTGTTGAATCCTTGAATCAGTTTTATATCATTTGATTCAACAAGCAATCTTTTTTCCTTAAATCTTTGCATTCAAATCATATACTTGAGGATAAGATTATAGGAAGGGTGTACTCAATCGTTGGCAAATCAGTGTTGAAAGAAGAACACAATCAGAAGTCAAACTTTTGTAATTGTCCTGTGTGGGTAAGCTTGTAGCCCGTGAAATCAAGTGGGTAAGCTTGTGGCCCGTAAATCAAGTGGGTAAGCTTGTAGCCCGTGAAATCAAGTGGGTAAACTTGTAGCCCGTAAATCAAGTAGTTGTGAACCTGTTCCTCCGGGTGAAGCGAGGGTGTTGTTTAGTGAAAAGCCAAAGAGAAGCTTCGGGACTGGACGTAGGACTGGAGGTCCGAACCAGTATAAAAATCCTAGTGTCGTTACCCTACTTTACTTTACTTTACTGCATTTAAAGTTTGTTATCATATTCCGCATAGCCATATTATAGATCCTGCATAAGTCGTGCACAACCGACCTTTTCAATTGGTATCAGAGCCAGGTGTTCTAGAGATCGTAACAACATCCTAGAACAAATGGCGATAAAGAAATCTAGTCAAGGCATTAGAAAATGGAAGAGCAACAAAGCAAAATCAGAAGAGCAAGGAAACAAGTGTCCCATGGCTAAAGTCAGATCACAATCGATATGTGTAGATTCATTATTTAAAGATCTTTTGTTAGACCATGAAAAATTATTGAAACTCAATACAGTCGTTTTAGCTATGTCAAAAAAGTACAAGGAAGAAAATTACAAATTAAAAGAAGAAAACAATTGTTTGGTAAAACAAGCCAAATGTTTTGAAGATACCTTAGAAGAGCTTGTTTCTCAAAAAGATTTCCTTTAAAAAGAAAATGAGCAACTAGAAGATAAAAACAATGTTCTTTTAAAGGAAATCGATCTTTTGCAAAATAGAAATATATCATTAGAAGATTCTTTAAATAATTCTAGTTCTTTAATTTCGTCTCTTGAAAAAGAGAATGGAGCTTTAACTGAAAAGAATTTAGAACTATCTAAAGAATGTGAGTTTTTAAAGGTGAATAATAATATTTTGCAAAATGAAATTTCTGACTCAAAAGAAAATTTTGAAAGGTTACAATCTTCTTTAGATAATTCAGAATCTCAAATTTTAGGTCTCAAAATTGAGAATGGTACTTTAAAAAGGAAAAATTCTGAATTAAATAAGGAAATTGATGATTTAAAGAATAACAAAATTTCTTTTGAAAATGTCAATAGCGACTTTGGAAATAAATTTGATAAAAGTGCAAATAAGTTCGAAAAATTTAATAAAGGTCAAAATGATTTAAATATGATTTTATCTAGATCTCGACCTTTACATGACAAAAGTGGTTTAGGATATAATAAAACTAATCTTAGAAATAGTACTAGATATGCTTTCATGTACGATAAAAACATTACTACTAGTACTAATGCTCATCCTAGATCCAATTATTATAGAAATTCGAATACTTCTATGACTAGAGATCTGTATAATAGATCTAGAAGTATGAAAAGGAATATCAATAGAGATTACTTAAGTATTTGGGTTCCTGTAAGTTGGAAAAATAGAGAAAAATATATTGATGATTATTTTGATTCAGTAGTTAATAATGAAAATTTTATCTTTAAAGGTTCCATTAAACCCTCTTGGGTATGGCTACCTTCCATCTAACCCATGGACCCAAACAAAGCAAGTGGGTACCAAAGTATATATATTCTACTTTTTTGCAGGTACACCACAATAAAAGGAAGGCGATTTTGATTTCTCCAAATGTCTCTGAAAACAAAATACAGTTTATCAAATTGCACATGATCCAATATCTCCCGAAGGTCCTTTAATTTATGTCTTATGTTCGATTACTTTTCTATCATGATATTTATTCTTTTTAATCGATGACAAAGGGGGAGAAATATGCATATATAAATATATATATTCATGTATCATATAAATATTCATTTTATATGCACTAACATTTTGTTACAGGAAACAGTAAGTTTTTATTATATATACTAACAAAATGTGCAGAAAGCTTTTGGACAGGGGGAGATAGAAATATATAAGCATATATTCAGGGGGAGCTACTCAGTATCTCAAAAATATATGCAAGATGTTGTCATCAATCAAAAAGGGGGAGAATGTTGATACACAAGATTTTGATTAATGACAACATAGAAATAGAGATCATTGACGAGCTGAATTCACATTTATCAAAGTGGA
The DNA here is from genome assembly GCA_030737875.1 of Allium sativum. NCBI lineage: Eukaryota > Viridiplantae > Streptophyta > Magnoliopsida > Asparagales > Amaryllidaceae > Allium > Allium sativum. Next base: position 1,004,385,996 of record CM060920.1, read on the forward strand.
AATCAATAAAGATCATAGTGAAGATCAATGGAAATCATGACATGGAGCTAAGATTATATATATGTAGGTATGGAGTCGTGTTAGATTTATGTTAAAATCTATCCTCAAAGTATAACACGAATGCAAAAAACAATTTAGAAACTGAAATTAGCTGGGGCTGAAATCTGTATATTTGAGGAATTAAAAAGTCACAGAAAAAGCCCAAACGGTCCAGGCTTCGACCGGGAAAGAGTGCAGAGTGATATAGACTGTGGACCGAGGTCCTCTGGTCCACAGCAAGAAAACGGTCGACCGCCCAAAAAGGACCTGTAGACCGGTCCTATTGTCTTTTGTGCATAACAGCTATTTTTTCAAATTCCTGTCGACCTGTTAATTTCGACCTGTCGACCTATTTTCTTGCTGTAATATTTCTGAAAGGATGCTTCTTTTTGTGAAGAGATTTCTATTCAATTTCAAGAGAAATGGACACAACTCTTTATAGAAACTCTTCATGAAGGAATGCAACTATTCTACACTATAAATAAACTTGAAATCATACTTTCAAATCACCGAATCTTCTTCTATTTTCTGATCTTAACTCTATACTCTCTTGCATTCTAAAAGCTCTCTCAAATATTCAATACTTGTTGAATCCTTGAATCAGTTTTATATCATTTGATTCAACAAGCAATCTTTCTTCCTTAAATCTTTGCATTCAAATCATATACTTGAGGATAAGATTATAGGAATGGTGTACTCAATCGTTGGCAAATCAGTGTTGAAAGAAGAACACAATCAGAAGTCAAACTTTTGTAATTGTCCTGTGTGGGTAAGCTTGTAGCCCGTGAAATCAAGTGGGTAAGCTTGTGGCCCGTAAATCAAGTGGGTAAGCTTGTAGCCCGTGAAATCAAGTGGGTAAACTTGTAGCCCGTAAATCAAGTAGTTGTGAACCTGTTCCTCCGGGTGAAGCGAGGGTGTTGTTTAGTGAAAAGCCGAAGAGAAGCTTCGGGACTGGACGTAGGACTGGAGGTCCGAACCAGTATAAAAATCCTGGTGTCGTTACTCTACTTTACTTTACTTTACTGCATTTAAAGTTTGTTATCATATTCCGCATAGCCATATTATAGATCCTGCATAAGTCGTGCACAACCGACCTTTTCACATCTATCCTCGGAAGTGGGTGCATGTTCTTCTTAATGAGTTTGTTCAACTCCTTATAGTCCACACATAAGCGAAGCGAACCATCCGCCTTAGTTGCGAATACCACAGGAGCACCCCATTCAGATATGCTTCACCAAATAAACCCTTTCTCAAGTAGCTCCCCTACTTGCTTACTAAGCTCCATCCTTTCTCTTGGAGCCATATGGCGCACAGGTAATGCAACTGGCTTTGCACTATCCACCAAATATATACGAAAATCGATCTCGCGCCTCGGAGGTAAGGCCCATACCTCATCAAAAACATAAGGATAGTCACGGATTACTAGTACATATCATAGATCATCGATAGATGTATCAAGAGACTCTAGGAAACTAAGCATGACAGATCCTTGCGGGTCACAAGAAATCTCGAGGGTCCTCCCATGGCAAGTCCAAAGTCTAATGACCCTCCTCTCACAATCCATAATGGCACCATATTGGGTTAGCCAACCCATCCATAAAATCAAACCATGGCCCATAAAACCAAGCACATATGCATCGCACTCAAATTCGATGCCTAACATAGATATTCTCAAACCCCAACAAATCATGAATAAATGAGCCGAACCACCAATGGGGTTTGAGATAACAATGGGATCCACTACCATACTATTATTTAGGTGCAGAGACTCAACCACAAAATTAGATATAAATGATTATGAAGCGCCAGAAACAAAAAGAGTTCTAATAGGATGATTGGAAAGAGAAATTAAACCTTCCACGAAAACTTTCCTGCCTCTATCTGGAGCACTGGTCGCAGGAGCATGCACCTCCCCTCCAGAAGCTTCTGCCCTTTGACCATCTCCCTATTTCTTCAGGCACTCCTTAGCAAAGAGTCTGACCTTTCCACAATTGAAGAAAGTTTTCTTCCTTCTTTTGCAGTCTTTTACCATGTGACCCTGGCATCCGCAACTATGGCACTTCCTCTTATCCTTAGCCTTGTCATTCTTTCCACCCTTCTTATATTGTTGTTGTTGTTCTCCTTTCTTGGGCCATACTTTCTTGTTTTGTGTTTCCTCAATCTTAACTTCCTTCTTGTCGCTTTTGTCTTCCTCATGCATCAAGGCCATATCAACGAGCCTTTCAAAAGTTGCTCCCATCGGAATATGGGACATAGCTAACCCATGAAGAGGTTCATTCAGTCCTTTAACAAACTACAAAGCTTTCTTATGCAGACCAGTTCCAATCCAAACCTTGCTAGCTGGTTGAATTTGTTCACATATTCTTTGACAGTCATGGTTCCTTGCTTTAGCACCAAGAACCTTTCCATTTGCATGCTTTTCTCATCTTAAGAAAGAAACTTCATTTCAAACCTCTATCTAAAATCATCCCAAGTTTCCACAGGATGCCCCGCTTGTGTTACTTCCCACCAAAACGAAGCTTCATCTTTCAGTAGACAGGCGGCTTACTGAATCTTCCTACGATCGCCCACTTCGAAAATTCCAAACAGATCCTCTGTTTCCTTGAGCTAATTCATTGCCTATACGAACATCTTGGTTCCACGGAATGGCTTTCCTCCCATAGCACAGAAATCTTTGCAGATTTTTGAGAAGTTATCTACATGTGGAGGAAGAGGAGGAATGTAACACCCTGAATTTTCTATTAACGATAAATTAAAAAATTAAAGTATAATTAATTCTAAATGAAAGAATTAAGGGAAACGGGTTAAGCATTGCGTTCGTCTCGGAATTCTGCTTGAGATAGAGTCCGAGTTTGCGTAAATCGGACTCCGTACGAAGGAGTTATGACCTCCGGAAGTTTCAGAATTCGATTTAAAATTCAAACAGTCCGAAAATAAGTTCAAAATTCAAAACTAGACCAGAACTGGGCTGGGCGGGAATTTTCCCGCCCAGGACCCAAGTCGACCAGGGGGTCGACCTGGGTCGACTATGTAGTCGACCTGGGGGTCGACCTGCTTGGTCGACCTGACCTGCTTGGTCTGGTCCTGGCTCGGTTTCTGGGGCTTGGCTGTGTCACTATGGCTGATTTGTCACTTTCTGATTGGCTTCTCTTGAGATGGATGGCCTTGATTAACTCTAGCTTCATCGACGACTCTAATTAGTTTGAAATTCTATATAAACAACCTTAGTCTCCAACCTAAATTCACACAAATAAAATAGATCTAGAGCCGTCATGCTGTTGGAAGGAAGCCAAGAGTAGCTTCCACTTGAAGAAAGCATAGAGACAAGAAAAACTAAAGTAAAAACAAGATTCAAACAACGTTTATCTACCTAAAGGAAAGCATTGCAAATTCAGAGCTCAGAATCCAGAATTCAAGTTCGTCGTTTGTTGTAAGTATAGTTATTTTTACGATGGGAATAAAATTGAGACTTGATTCAATGTAAAGTGGAAATGGAATTTTACTATTGTATAACGACGATGCTAATTCATATCTGTGTATTGCAATGATTGTATTGTGAATGGTTGGGATGTTTGTGGTATAATTGATTTGATGTTGATCCTATTGTACATTTAGAATGAAAGCAACATCACATACAAGTATATGGTTAATGTTAGAATTTACACCTATATGTTTATATGTTTAATATAGGTTGTATACATTTTTCTAAGTCCAAGTTAAGGCTTATATACACATGTTCTATGTTAAAACCATTATGCCTACATGATTAAATCCCATGTATATGTTCTTATGTTCTTTGCAAGTTCATAATTGGATCCATGCCAAGATCCACTTTAATACATGTTTCATGTTATAATAGGACATATGATTGGATCTAGTTCACACATGTGAAAAAAATTATACATACTCTATGGACATGTCATATTCTTGTCATATGCTAGTGATGTTCGATGTTATGCCTAGATCTAAACATGTTTAGGCTTATGTTGTCTAAATCATATGCTAATTCATGTGACACCTGTTTAGTTGGATTCCCCTTTTCAATGCAAGTTCACATAACAAGTTTAAACCCATGATTTAGTCTATGTTGCAAATTCACATATATGTATGTTGATTTAGTCTACATTGCAAGTTCACACCTATGATATTCATGTTGACTATTTTGCAAGTTCACACCTATGATGTTCATATTGACTATGCCGAAAATGCCAAGTTTACAACTATGTCATGTTTATGTTAATGAATTTGTTTATGCCAATTTTGTGTACGCTAAATTAGGCTAAGTTTTTAGCCTAATATTATATGTTAAAAATCATGCAGATGAAAATTAGGCTAAGATTGTTAGCCTAATATTTAGACGGGGTAACGTTGGGAAAAATTGGTAATTATAGGAAACTTGACATAAATTGGTGAAAAATACATGTATTGGCATGTTTGGCACATGCCAATAATTGGTGGCACTTAAATGGTATAAAATTCTTACACCAAAAATGATGAACTTGGAAAGTGGGCCACAACATTTAATTGTTAACCAATTTAAATATAACAAGTAATAGAGACAAATATGTAAATTTAGAAAATACGAGTATGCTTAACCCGAGGTTGGATTGAGTTGTGATGTAAACCTGCCCGAACCCGCCCGGCTGTCCAGTAATCACAACAATACATATCCAATGTGAGAGGTTAAGGAATTGAGCCCAATAAGGACCCGAGGTTAGACTGAGTTACGGTGTAAACCTGCCCGGAACCGACCGGCACATCCAGTAACCGTAACAATACTTGTCTAATGTGAGTGGTTGGTGCTTTAAAAAGCTAAGGACGGATAAGTCAGGACGGTAGGGTTAAGTTAACTAAAACACTTAACCAATTCAACATGTTAATTAAACTGATGGGTGGGGTTAGGTAAATACAGAAACTTAACCACTTAACATGTTTGACTAGAAAACCCTAGTAACGGGGACCTATTTCAGCAGTAACCCAATTAGGTATCATGGTACCCTGAAACTAGGCAGGGTGGGGCACGATTACTGGGTTGATTGTAAGAGGTCAAAAGCAACGGCGGTTGGTGCAGCAGTGTGGGTTCTAACGGAGTGCGGGCGTGCACACACTTCGGAGCAGACAAACAGGGAACTGGGCACTAGTAGTATAAACTATGCATCCTAGGATGGTGTCGGGCCGCCACCATGGGACTTGATACACCCCATGGTGGGACCAACATAGGTATCTACAATCATTGGGGGTTGTATGACACATATGATTTTGCGAGTAGGAGCCGATCTTTAGAAAGGGGATCACTTCACCCCGAACATAGGGTGCCAGTTGAGACAATGCAAGTAGGTGCAGAGATATAGTGTGGGGTCGATAGTATATTCGGTTCTGAACTACTTTATCTTAGTTTATGATACTTTCCTATTTCCAGTTTATACCTATCATGCACTTTTTCTTATTCTCATACTGAAGAGTCACTAGACTTACCAGGCTTTATGTCTGACTCTATTTTTCTTTCGTCTTCTTTTCTTCTGTTCCCCCCCCCCCCCCAAGGTCCACAGGGAGGAAACAACCCAGCTTAGTCAGACTCTTTGCAAGCTTCAAGATAGTAGATGTATGGTTTGGACTCTATTTCCTTGGCTATGGCTTTTGGACACGTTCTATGGGGATTTATGCAGCTTTTATTATGTTTTATGCTTCTTTATTTAATAACCAAGACAGAAATGATGATGTAATGTTTTGGAAGTTATTATGTGACGGCCCGCCCCGCACCAACCGACATTTACTCCAAAAGTGCGCTGTTCACATGTCCAGTTAGCACGGAACGGGTCGCCAGAAAGGAAAAAGGAAGAAGAGAATGAACATACAAAGAGGCTGTAGAATGTCTCACAGCGCATCGAACAAAATATAATAATAACATACTTGACATAAAACAGGAGAGACAATGCATAAGCTGAAAATCAGAACTAAACATCATAGCAGCGGAAATTTAGAATACAGCTTATTACAACTTTCAAATTGTCTCAAAGCAAAAGTAAGATAAATGAGGTACACTACTAATGCCCAAGTAGCAACCACCAACGACACTGGGAGAATGTGTATATATATATATCATACGTGGAAGCCTCCTGCCCGCCTCCGAATCAGCTATTCGCACATCACCAGCTAACCTGTCTCTAGTCTGCTCGTGTGAGCACCTAGAGTAATAAGAGGAGACATAAAACTCTGGGTCAGACATAAAGCCTGGTATGAGCGATAAGCATCTAAAGTGAACAATAACAGGTAGACTAAAACATACCTGAACCTGGACCTGCAACCAAAGAGTTAGCACTACATACTGTACAACACTCTAAGGTACCATATCAAGCGGTATAAAGATACGGAGGTGGGGGAGATGTGCATGTCATAATGATGGCAAACAATCAAGCATAGCATCCATCCTCACATCTCTCACTCAGTGCTTAAAGCATACGATATTCACCACTTCGATCACCCAACATTCCATGCTACGATCACTTTGCCCCATGAAGTCATAAATGGCTTCACTGCACTGATAACGTAGCCACTAATTCCTCGCTATGTCCACTTGCCCCAAGGAGTTATTCACCCCATCTGCGCTGGCTCATAGCCTTACCAATCCTTACTATGTCCACTTGCCCCATGGAGTTATTCACCCCATCTGCGCTGGCTCATAGTCTTACTACGCATCACCTTGCCCCTCAGGTCATAATGACCCTACTGCACTGATAACGTAGTCTTGCTACCATCACCTTGCCCCTCAGGTCATAATGACCCTACTGCACTGATAAGTAGCCATCCTTCATTTTTAGGGGTGAATCGAAGTTATGAACGTCATCAACTCCTTAGCACACGTCCCGCAGCAAAGCCCAACTCATGAAGTGAACTCAATGGTTCCCAACTGGATCCTGAGCTTTAACTTCCCATATTGGACTACCTTTGCATCACGGGTTATTGGTCAATACTGGGTCGGGTCGGTTCGGGTCGGGTATCATCCACTGGTTCGGGTCGGGTCTTCTCCTAGTGCGGTTCGGGTCGGGTACTCCTTCTAGGTTCGAGTCAGATGCTTCTCTTCGGGTCGGGTCAGGTGCTTCCCTTCAGGTCGGGTCGGGTGCTTCCCTTCGGGTCGGGTCAGGTGTCCCTTCTTGGTACGCGTCTTTGATCCGTCTCCATGCTCCCTTCATATGCTCCTATCCGATCCGCTTTCGCGCTCCTGCTCTGATTCGCCTTCGTGTTTCCGATCCGATCCGTCCTCTTCGATCCGATCCGTCTTCCTCTATCCGATCCGATCCCAGTTCAGCTAGCGTGGCCTTCCTTTTTGCCACTTTTCCCAAGTGTTGGGTTCCGATCCGATCAGATCCTTTGCTCAGTTCAACTTATCCGATCCGAGCCCCCTTATCCGATCCGATCCGAACTCTGCACTGTTTCTAAAACTGTTCCAGCAAGTGTTTACGCCATTCGACGACTTTTTCGACCATTCTAACTATTGAAATCAATCACAAAGCATTTCATACAGTCATAGCAACATGCAAAATCAACCACAAACATCATTCACATCAATATCATAGGTTAAAATGGATCAAACATACCCAAAATCTCATATTTCCCCTTAAGCATGTTTAGGTGAAACTAATGATAGGATTAGTAAAACTTAACCAAATTAACCCAAATTCATATCAGAGGTCTAAAGCATCATTTAGGAATTTATGAACATTTTTCCTGAATTTTATCATGCTTAAATTCGCTAATTAGCACTAATCACCCCTAATTAGCCATAATTAGTGCAAAACTATGCAAATCACTCACCTTACCCACAAAATAAACTAAAATCTGAAATGATTCTCTGATTTGTTGTGAATCCCAATGCCAACAGCAGCTCCTATGTTGATTTGGTGAAGATCCTCCTTCATTAGGGGTTGCTAAGCCAAATCCTTGACCAAAAGATGATTTAGAGGTGATTTAGAGGTTAGAGGCCATTTTTAGGGATCCTTGGTGATAAGTGGAGGCTAGAAAACTGAAATGGAATGATTCTCCATCTCATTTCAGCCCTCCCATAACCCTAATCCCGAAATGGGTTATGGGCCTACTCACTAATCACCCGATTTGGTCCGGTTAAGCAGTTTTTCACCTCCCAAACCTTGTTTCAGCCATATCTCCCAAACGGTAAGTCCGTTTGGCTAATGTAACCACTCTACGGAAAGGTAAACCATCAAACGAATCAAATGGAAATGGTTTCAGATCAAAATTCCTTTCCAATCAAAAGTTATGGCCAAAACAGTACCAACTAGGGTCAAAATGGTCATTTAAAAATCGACAAAAATCATAAGCATGGGAAATGACTCTAATAGATGTTTCCCAAAGTTACATGACCATACGACTTCACATGGGAAAGAAATAAATATTCTACGATCCTATGATGTGTAGAATACGGCTCATTACACTCTCCCCCCCTTAAGAAATTTCGCCCCCGAAATTCCCTAATCCAAACACACATAAAAGTCCCGCATGCCTATCAATCATAAAACCACAATCAAACATGCAAATAAGCAAAGCAAGTCTATCCTAGCATGCGGAAAACTAAATTGCAAAGTAAATCTTACCAGGTAAAGAGTTCTGGATGCATCTTCCTAATGCTCTCCTCTGTCTCCCAAGTACAATCATTCTCTTTCTCGCCCCACTGAACCTTGACTAGCTTCACCGCCTTCCTTCGAAGTTGCTTCGTATCATGCCCCACAATACGAATCAGCTTGCGGTTCCTAACCGCCTCGGGTTCTACTTCGAAGTCCTCTAACTGATCAGGTGAAATAGTCACATCTGAGTCGTGATCGAACTTTCTCAGCTGGGAAACATGAAATACATTGTGAACTCCCGCCATCTTCTCTGGTAAGCCAACTCTATACGCCAAATTCCCGACTAGTTCAAGAACAGGGAATGGGCCAACAAATCTTGGTGCCAACTTGCCTCTCCTGCCAAATCGAATCACGCTCTTCAATGGAGAGATCTTGACAAACACCAAGTCACCAACGGAGAATTTCAAGTTTCTTCTCCTCTTATCAGCATAGCTTTTCTGCCTATCTTGAGCAGCTTTCATTCGTTGCTGAATGATCTTAATCTTATCTGAAGTTTCTCTCACCACATCTGGTCCAAGCACAAACTTCTCGCCAGTCTCTATCCAACATGATGGTGAGTTGCACGATCTTCCGTACAAAGCTTCATATGGAGCCATACCGATACTGGATTGGTAGCTATTATTATATGCAAACTCTACTAGATGCAGATGGTCATCCCATGACCCACCAAAATCCAATATACAAGCTCTCAAGAGATCTTCCAATATACAATTCACCCTCTCCGTCTGACCGTCGGTTTGAGGATGATATGCGGTACTGAGATGTAATCCTGACCCTAGAGCCTCTTGTAAGCTCTTCCAAAACCCACTAGTGAACAACGGGTCTCGGTCACTCACAATGCTTTTGGGTACTCCATGAAATCTCACTACCCACTTCATATACAATTCTGCCAACTTGGTTGCCATTCTGGTCGATTTGACTGGTATAAATCTTGCGCTCTTAGACAATCGATCCACAATTACCCAAATGCTATCATATCCAGATCTAGTCCTTGGTAAACCATCGATGAAATCCATCGAGACTTGCTCCCATTTCCATTAGGGAATTTCTAATGGTTGCAACAACCCACTAGGCTTCTTTTGCTCGGCTTTAACTAGCTGGCAATTCATGCATTTGGATATAAACTTCCCAACGTCTCTTTTCATCCCCTCCCAGTAGTAGGTCTGCTTCATATCTCGATACATCTTATTACCACCGGGATGTATAGTTAGTTTTGAGTGATGACATTCTCTAAGCACTTCATCTCTCGAACCATTCACGTTGGGCACAACTAACCTTCCATTCTTTCGAAGCCATCCATCTCGATCAAGCCCATACACATTCATCTCCTCATCCATACCCATCTCTAACTTGGAGATGATTTCTAATAGATTAGGATCGTCTCTCTGGCTAGAACCAATCCGCTCTATCAAAGTGGGTCTGATCGTCAAACTAGCTAGCATAACTGGATCCAATTCGCACTTTGGTCTGAAATCAAACCCCGCGATATACTCCAGTTGCTTCCATTCAAGAAACATTGCCCCTAAGCTGGCATGTCTCCTACTCAAGGCATCGGCTACCGCATTACCTTTCCCAGGTGTATATGCGATATCAAAATCATACGAAGCCAAGAATTCTAACCATCTCTGCTGACGGAGATTCAGATCTTTCTGGGAGAAGAGATACTTCAACGATTTATGATCGGTAAACAACTCGAATCTTTCTCCCAAGAGGTAATGTCTCCACATCTTCAGCGCAAATACAATCGCTGCCAATTCCAAATCATGGGTAGGATACTTCTTCTCATGCGGCTTTAGCTGTCGACTAGCATAAGCTACAACCCTACCTCCTTGCATCAATACAGCACCCAGTCCGGTACCACAAGCATCCGTGTATACCGTCATCTCTTCATTCCCCTTAGGAATGACTAACACTGGCGCACGCGTCAACCTCTCTTTTAGACTCTTGAAGGCATCCTCACACACTCCGTCCCAGACGAAGGACTGATTCTTCTTAGTCAACTGAGTCAACGGTGCTGCAATCTTGGAGAAGTCCTGGATAAACTTACGATAATATCCGGCTAATCCCAAGAAACTTCTTACATCTGTAACATTCTTGGGTGTAGGCCAATCCTGTACCGTAGCCACCTTCGCAGAGTCCACGGCAATACCACTCTCTGAAACAACATGATCCAAGAATCTCACTTCCCTTCTCCAAAAATGACACTTAGAGAATTTCGCTTTCAATTGGTGTTTCCTCAACACCTCCATCACTATCCTCAAGTGTCCCTTGTGTTCCTCCTCTGTCCTTGAGTAAACAAGGATATCATCCACGAACACAAGAACAAACTTATTCAACTGATCTCTGAATACTCGATTCATAAGATCCACAAAATAGGCTGGTGCATTGGTCAACCCAAATGGCATGACCAACCACTCATAAAATCCAGACGGCGTCCTAAATGCCGTTTTCGGAACACTCTCATCCGCTACTCGAAGCTGATGAAATCTTGTCGCGAGGTCCAACTGGGAGAACACTCTAGCTCCTTCCAGTTGATCAAACAAATCATCTATCTGCGGTAGAGGACACTTATTCTTCCTCATCACCTTATTCAACTCGCGATAGTCCACACACAAACGAATGGAACCATCTGCCTTAGTGGCAAACACAACTGGTGCTCCCCACTCGGAGACACTCCTTCTAATAAATCCCTTCTTCAAAAGATTGCTGACTTGCACCCCGAGCTCTCGCTGCTCCCTTGGTGCCATACGACGAAGTGGCATCACTATAGGTCTGGCATCTTTCACCAAATCAATACGGAACTCAATCTCTCGGTGTGGTGGAAGCCCGGTCACCTCCTCGAACACGTCCGGATACTGGACAACCACGGGCACATCTGACAACTCATCCTGCGGGATGTCGAGGGAATTTACAAAACTAGCCATAACCCCATCACTAGGTAGGCTACCAAACACTACCCTCCGCCCATCATCCGCTCTCACTGTCACCAAAAAGCCCTCACAGTCTACCACCACCCCGTATCTTTGGAGCCAATCGACTCCCAATATAATGCCATACCCAGTAAAGCCCAAAACAAAGCAATCACATACAAACATACATCCATGACTCGATAAGACCAAATTCCTGCAAATCATAATAAGGCTAGTCGAACCACCAATCGGGTTCGTCACAATCAACGGTCTATCGACTATCTCGGGTTCCAGTCGCAACCTATCTACCAGGTCACTAGATATGAAGGAACGGGAAGCCCCAGTATCAAACAAAACTCGAACTGGTATATCATAAATAGAAAGTATACCTTGAATAACAACATTCTTTCCTTTCTCCGCCGCAGTTGGGGCATTCGACGAAGAAGGAACAACATCAATAGCATATGCTTTCACAATCTGCTTCTCCTTAAGAGGTTGCGGACACTTGTCCTTGAAATGTCTCACTTGACCACAGTTGAAGCACTTCTTATCCGCTGGCTTGGCCCGACAATCTTTAGCATAATGGCCCTTCTTTCCACAGCTGAAGCACTCAACATCCTTCTTGCTCTTTTTCTGGCCACCTTTAGATTGGTCCTGCTTCCTCTTATTCTGAGAATTATTCTTGCCTCCACCGCCTGTTTGCGGCTTTGGCCCTTCTGCAGATGCAGCCTCAGTCTTTGACTTAGGGTAAAGACTCTCTGACCTCAAAGCTTTCCCTACGATCGATTCAAAAGTCTCATCGATGTGGTTAATAAGCCTCTCCCCCAAGTACCCATCCAAACCAGTAATAAACTTCTCATTCTTCTTCTCAGGAGTATCAATGAGAGACAGTCCATACTTCGACAAGGTATCGAACTCAGCAATATAATCAGAAATTGCCCTTCCGTTCTGCTTGAGTTCCAAGAACTTCTTAAACAACACTGACTTTTGGGCAGCTGGGATAAACTTCTCGCTAAAGCGAGCCTTGAACTGATCCCAAGTAACCTGATCCTCTAGAGTAGCTGTTCTAATGCCATTCCACCAATTCATCGCTTGCCCTTGCAGCTGACTAGACGCTAGCCTTCTCTTCATCGCATCCTCGAGACCCAAGTCATCAAAGATACGGTCACAGCTATCCATCCAATCCTGAACATCCGTGGCCGACTCCGTCCCGTGGAATGGCTTCCCACCAAGATTAGTGTAATCTTTGCACAACTTGGCGAAATCGACCCTAGGCGCCTGCACTACTGGGCCAACACCAACTCCGGGATTGGGAATTGCCCCTTGCACTTCTCTAAGCATATCTCTCATGAGGTTAGTAAACATTGCCCTCATGTCAGCGGCATTCCCTTGGTTGGTCCCTCTACCAGCACCCCTCGTCTCTCGGCTCATCGTTAATCTGTAAAAAGGGAAACGATTAACGACCCCATAGTGGTGCTAGTGCAGTGCGACTTCATCTTTATACTACTAATAGTATATACTTATAGCTTTTGAAAACCAAAGTAATCACATATACGCTCTCTCATATACGTACTATCACTCCCTAGTGTCTTTCCCTAAGTTAACTACGCAACCTAGAGCTCTGATACCAAGTGTGACGGCCCGCCCCGCACCAACCGACATTTACTCCAAAAGTGCGCTATTCACATGTCCAGTTAGCACGGAACGGGTCGCCAGAAAGGAAAAAGGAAGAAGAGAATGAACATACAAAGAGGCTGTAGAATGTCTCACAGCGCATCGAACAAAATATAAAAATAACATACTTGACATAAAACAGGAGAGATAATGCATAAGCTAAAAATCAGAACTAAACATCATAGCAGCGGAAATTTAGAATACAGCTTATTACAACTTTCAAACTGTCTCAAAGCAAAAGTAAGATAAATGAGGTACACTACTAATGCCCAAGTAGCAACCACCAACGACACAGGGAGAATGTGTGTGTATATATATATATATATATATATATATATATATATATATATATATATATCATACGTGGAAGCCTCCTGCCCGCCTCTGAATCAGCTACTCGCACATCACCAGCTAACCTGTCTCTAGTCTGCTCGTGTGAGTACCCAGAGTAATAAGAGGAGACATAAAACTCCGGGTCAGACATAAAGCCTGGTATGAGCGATAAGCATCTAAAGTGAACAATAACAGGTAGACTAAAACATACCTGAACCTGGACCTGCAACCAAAGAGTTAGCACTACATACTGTACAACACTCTAAGGTACCATATCAAGCGGTATAAAGATACAGAGGTGGGGGAGATGTGCATGTCATAATGATGGCAAACAATCAAGCATAGCATCCATCCTCACATCTCTCACTCAGTGCTTAAAGCATACGATATTCCCCACTTCGATCACCCAACATTCCTTGCTACGATCACTTTGCCCCATGAAGTCATAAATGGCTTCACTGCACTGATAACGTAGCCACTAATTCCTCGCTATGTCCACTTGCCCCATGGAGTTATTCACCCCATATGCGCTGGCTCATAGCCTTACCAATCCTTACTATGTCCACTTGCCCCATGGAGTTATTCACCCCATCTGCGCTGGCTCATAGTCTTACTACGCATCACCTTGCCCCTCAGGTCATAATGACCCTACTGCACTGATAACGTAGTCTTGCTACCATCACCTTGCCCCTCAGGTCATAATGACCCTACTGCAGTGACAAGTAGCCATCCTTCATTTTTAGTGGTGAATCGAAGTTATAAACGTCGTCAACTCCTTAGCACACGTCCCGCAGCAAAGCCCAACTCATGAAGTGAACTCATTGGTTCCCAACTGGATCCTGAGCTCTAACTTCCCATATTGGACTACCTTTGCATCTCGGGTTATTGGTCAATACTGGGTCGGGTCGGTTCGGGTCGGGTATCATCCACTGGTTCGGGTCGGGTCTTCTCCTAGTGCGGTTCGGGTCGGGTACTCCTTCTAGGTTCGAGTCAGATGCTTCTCTTCGAGTCGGGTCGGGTGCTTCCCTTCGGGTCGGGTCGGGTGCTTCCCTTCGAGTCGGGTCAGGTGTCCCTTCTTGTTACGCGTCTTTGATCCGTCTCCATGCTCCCTTCATATGCTCCTATCCGATCCGCTTTCGCGCTACTGCTCTGATTCGCCTTCATGTTTCCGATCCGATCCATCCTCTTCGATCCGATCCGTCTTCCTCTATCCGATCCGATCCCAGTTCAGCTAGCGTGACCTTCCTTTTTGCCACTTTTCCCAAGTGTTGGGTTCCGATCCGATCAGATCCTTTGCTCAGTTCAACATATCCGATCCGAGCCCCCTTATCCGATCTGATCCGAACTCTGCACTGTTTCTGAAACTGTTCGAGCAAGTGTTTACTCCATTCGACGACGTTTTCGACCATTCTAACTATTGAAATCAATCACAAAGCATTTCATACAGTCATAGCAACATGCATAATCAACCACAAACATCATTCACATCAATATCATAGGTTAAAATGGATCAAACATACCCAAAATCTCATATTTCCCCTTAAGCATGTTTAGGTGAAACTAATGATAGGATTAGTAAAACTTAACCAAATTAACCCAAATTCATATCAGAGGTCTAAAGCATCATTTAGGAATTTATGAACATTTTTCCTGAATTTTATCATGCCTAAATTCGCTAATTAGCACTAATCACCCCTAATTAGCCATAATTAGTGCAAAACTATGCAAATCACTCACCTTAGCCACAAAATAAACTAAAATCTAAAATGGTTCTCTGATTTGATGTGAATCTCAATGCCAACAACAGCTCCTATGTTGATTTGGTGAAGATCTTCCTCGATTAGGGGTTGCTAAGCCAAATCCTTGACCAAAAGATGATTTGGAGGTGATTTAGAGGTTAGAGGCCATTTTTAGGGATCCTTGGTGATAAGTGGAGGCTAGAAAAACTGAAATGGAATGATTCTCCATCTCATTTCAGCCCTCCCATAACCCTAATCCCGAAATGGGTTATGGGCCTACTCACTAATCACCTGATTTGGCCCGGTTAAGCAGTTTTTCACCTCCCAAACCTTGTTTCAGCCATATCTCCCAAACGGTAAGTCCGTTTGGCTAATGTAACCACTCTACGGAAAGGTAAACCATCAAACGAATCAGATGGAAGTTGTTTCAGATCAAAATTCCTTTCCAATCAAAAGTTATGGCCAAAACAGTACCAACTAGGGGCAAAATGGTCATTTAAAAATCGACAAAAATCATAAGCATGGGAAATGACTCTAATAGATGTTTCCCAAAGTTACATGACCATACGACTTCACATGGGAAAGAAATAAATATTCTACGATCCTATGATGTGTAGAATACGGGTCATTACATATTATGAGACAATTATGGAAATGTTTTGTATGAACACGTATTTATGAAACGAAAGTCTGTTTGTTTCCCGCTGCTTATACATATGTGTTTATATATGTCTTATGTTTTATCTTTGACTTTTACTTATAAACCTCCACCGAAGTTAAGGCATTCCCTTTGTGAGTGACCTTAATGGAGGTGGGGTGTTTCAAGGAATCACAGGTGCAGCTGGGGGAGGAACGTCAGCTTGACCACCGGCTGGCTCCATGTCCTCTAGATACCTACGGAACCAGCCTGGTATCGTAATGCCCTCTGGAATATTAGGCTCCCCAGACATGCTAAAAAGAAAAGGACAGAGATTTAGACAAAGGATCGAAAGATATTACATATGGCTTTGGGGAGTATGTTTTTCAAAACACACTTTTCTTTTTTGAAAATACTTAAATAAAGCATCGTGGCTCAAAACATCATAAGTCTGAAAATACATAAACCCAGTACATCATTTAAATTTTTGTCTTGTACTTAAAACATCAGAGTACAATAATAAAAGAAGAATAATCCCCAAAAGAAACAACCATAGTAGAAAAAGATAAGAGCTCGAGCGATAAATCTATGCAACTCCAAGCAAGAAAATAGAAGAATCCTGATCAAGCTTGAGTATTCTCACCCTGAGAACCTTGGGGGGGGGGGGGGGACGGAAGAGAAAGATGAGAAAACAAAATGTGTCAAACATAAAGCCTAGCGAGTCCAGATACTTTTACCATGTAAATAAGTAAAAGTATCATAACAGACATATAAAGTGGATAAGAAAGGTAACAACTTAAAAGGCAGGTATGACATGGTAAATAGGATAACATGATAGAGTGTATACGCTTCTCCAATGATTTTTCTGCACCAATACTAGTATAACCAGAATGAGATGATCCCAACAACTGTAAGATGGTAGACTTAGGTGTACTTCCATTGAGAGGTTTTCACCCCATACAATTAACAGGCAGCCCAACGTTCCGGAATCATCTCTGAGGGTAAAAACAGGCTCCTAAACATACCCTAATCTAAATGTACTCTAATTACTACCTTAATCGATCGGCACCCTACTTAGTACATACCATGTGTTGGCCCCACAATAGGGTGTATCAGTACCTAAAGTGGCAACCCTTCATTTCCCAGATGTGCAAAAGCATATCTACTGATGTCACACCGTATTATTTACCCGAGAAAGCGGAGTCATGCACGCAAAAAACCCCGATGGAACGCGCCGTCAGACACCGTCCCCACTTTTGGATCTCTTACAATCAGCCCAGTAAGCATGCCCCGACTCCGACCTAGTTTGGAGGACTCGTTTGGTACATATATATGGGTTACTGACTGAAATGGGTCACACACACACAAGATGATGCAAGCTCTCTCCTTTGTCTTGCAACCCCACTACTAGGTTTTCCACAAATTATGCCTACCTACGGGTCTCATAAAATTGCATAATCCCAACAGGTTAAGTTTGTGGGCCTATATATATATATTACCCACCAACCCAGATATACTTAACCCACCCACTGTTTCAAACAAGTTTACTTAACCCCTATTCATAACATGTTCATACAATCCCTATGGATTCAACAAGATTAAGTATTAAACTCTATTGTCATATTCATTTATGGTTATAATGTGCTAGACCTCCCACCTTAAGCCTACCACTTGTGGATGCTGGATATGCCGCACGGTTCCGGGCAGACTTCTTCCACAAGTCGGACTTAACCTCATGTCTTAACACGTCTCGTGTTTATGCACTTAGACCCCTCACATTAGATTCACTACTTGCGGTCGTTGTATATGCTGGGCGGTTCCGGCCAGACTTCCACTATAAGTGTAATCTAACCTCGTGTCTAAGCGCGGTTACAGTTTTAATTACTGATATCCTAGGCATTTCCATTATTAACCAAATTTACCTATGTCGTTATAGGTTTTCATGCCCCTTTTCCCATGTTATGTTCATAATGAACCATATGCCCTAGATTAATATTATTTATTCATGTTATGCCCAAATTCCCAATTACAAGTTATGCCCCAATTCAACGATTTCCCCTCGTTCCTAAATCTAACGCATTCGCATATTTCAGCGGCATGCCTAGGCTCGAAGGAAGCTTGGCTATATATAAATATAAAAGGGAAAAGATAAAGGGAATAGAACAGAGATGATCACACTAACATGATGGACATGTAATGGCAGAAACATGCATAAAACATATAGTGGCATAATGACAAGGTAGGCATATATGAACATATCTAATGAACATATGATAATAGAACTGATTCTAACATAATAGGGACAGGCATGATGTGATCTAAAGAATGATTTAGATGTCCAACTAACAACAGATCTAATTTTTCATAAACATAATAGAACAGGTATAAGGTGATTTTAACAGTGAATTAGATTTAAAATCTATGGCGGATCTGACATGATAAATAGGTACAGGTTCAGATCTAGTTCATAATCATGTCAGGTTAACTAAGATAAACAGGTTATAGCAGATCTAATGTGATTCAAATGGTCGTTGGCATAGATCCAAGTTATAGTCATATCAAGGTTAAATTTTTAATTATTTAAATCTAAAAGTAACTTAAACTCACAGTGTTTGGATCTAAAAAAATAGAGAATTGATTGCTAGCGTTGAATCACATATCTCTAAGCTTAAATAACTTGATTGCAGAAGAAGAAAAGACTTGATTTGATCTAGGCAAAGGTAGCATCTAGTTCTCTATTATTTTTGGCATGCAAAAACATGAGAAATGTGGCCATATTTATAGATTCCCCGAAACCCTAATCTATCAGATCTAACGCAGGGGGGTCGACCCCCCTTTTGGGGTTGACCCATTGGTCGACACCCCCTTGAGGGTTCGACCCAGGGGTTGACACCCCCCTTGAGGGTTTGACCTAGAGGTCGACACCCCCTTTGAGGGGTAGACACCCCTGAGCGGGATTTTTGCCACCCTCCCCAATTTCGATTTTTGAACTGATTGTTGAATTTCTGGATTAATATATATATATATATATATATATATATATATATCCTTCCTACTCGTATACAAACTTTAAACCTTTATAACTTCTTCATATGTTGTCCGTTTTATGCAAACCAAGTGTCTATTTGGACAAGAATTCCGAGAAGAATGCAATGGCGTAGTCCATTTCCCTTAATTATAAATATTAAATTAATTATTCTTTAATTTGTCCTCTTTAGTGTTGTTAAAATTATAGGGTGTTATATGCGCCATGTAGTGGCCCGAAAATCCGGTAGAATTTGAGCTGACAAAATAACACAAGTCCAACCCCAATTACACTGGAAAATCAGAAAACTAATAGAAAGAAAAATAGAGGGTGAGAATAGATAAGATATAAACTTAGAATAGAAGAAGGAGAACAACACAACATCAGAGTAACACGAACCTAACTGCGGAACGAATAACATATAATAGATAACATATCTTTGAAATATAAATCAGTACTTGAATATACATCATTATCAAAGTACAACACTTACAACACAGCGGAAATAAACAATAGCTATATGATCCTGAAGCCTCCTGCTCCAGCTCTTCAAGTATCTGTAAATCCCGACTACTTGACTGCCCGTACAAAATTGGGCACCCAAGAGTTTAGGGAGAACAAAAAAAAATAAATTTTGGGTCAGTCATGGGACTGGTATGAGTAAAACAGTTTAAAACAGTTTGAACAAGTAAACGATATCTCATAAGACCACGTCGTATAACGTAACGGGTTTTTCCCTTATGAGAATCCAAAATATCTTTATATCAAAAACATTTTGATATTATAATATTGTTTATCAATCACAATATAGCAATCATCTCGCAGAAACGCTTTCATCTCACATTCTACATATATAATATTCAATCAAAACCGCAAGCAAGTTTTGGGTAATGGATTTCCAACTAAGACAAGGTATGGAACCACCTTTCGCTAGTGTATCTCTAGAAAGGAATACACTGGGTTCAATAAGAACATCTTGCAACACAACCACACATGACCGACCACTCATTTCGCTTAAGTGTATCGAATGTATATCACCAACGGTTGGGATCAGCAACCGTTTCCCGAATGGGACAGTATCAACAATAGATTTTTAGAAGTAAATGAAACTCTAGATCAGGTGATTATACACCCTAATAGGTGCGATCTACATAGCCATGCTACCTGCCCGATTTCTGTCATTTACCAGTTGATGAGGCTTGAGGTTACGCCTTATCATCACATCAGATTCACTTCAAATGCCATATTGTCAGATCCATCGAAAATCACTAATTGATGTCTACAACAGTACATTATGTTTTAGCTAAAGAAGTTTCCTTCTCCGCTTCCACTCTTGGTAGGTTGAAGAAATCAATGTATGTGACCTTTCTGGAAATACTCTGTCAGACATTCATCCATACAAGTCATCCAGGAACAGGATGAACCGAAGGCAGTATTCAGTATATCCATCTTAGGCACTGTTATCTAAGATTTATACAACAGCCCTGGCACTTTACTCTGTCTTCAATTATCTTTGGCATATATGATTCGCAACGCTTATGCCAATACAGAGTGGTTCTTTGGATAATAATCCAACTGGTCTCTCCATATTAAAAACGTTAAATTGTTCAAAACTTCTATAGTCTATGATTTAACTATAAAAGAAAATTACGTGTGCAAACAACGATATTATTTGTAACAACCCGGAATTATGTAACTAATTTAAAAATTTTATTTCAGGAAATTTTAATAGAAAATGCGTCAAAAAAAAGGTTAAACAATAAAAAGTTTACATTTTTATTGTAAAGGAGAAAATATGAAAAATGAGCATTGGTTTGAATAAGAAAGTTATTGTAACATAAAAATTCAAATTTTTATGTAATAATATGATTCATTAAAAAGTTACATTTTAATGGAAAAAGAATCATTAATAAATGATCACTATTAAAAGAAATTTGGTTAACATTAAAAGCACATTTTTAATGTAAGATGAAACATATAAAAAGTTGCACAACATAATAATCAGAGAAAATGAATCAAACATTCATATAAAAATTTGAATGAAAAATAAGTGTGGTCCCATCATGCCTAGTCAGCTAATTAAATTTCATTTTTCACCTACTACATATGTAGAAACAAGTGAAAGATAAAATCTAAAATATATAACCAAATAAAGAAGAATAAAAAAAAGGGAAAGTCACCTCCTTCAATAATAAATAAAATTTGAAATTATAATCAATGGAAACTAGAGGGGTTTCATTTATTGCAAGAAAAAAATAAAGAAGGATAAAGAATAATGAAAGGATTATTTCAGTCAGTAACATAGGTTTTGGTAAATACATAATTCTACATTTACATTATATATATATATATACATACATACATATATATATATATATATATATATATATATATATATATATATATATTGTCCATCCCAAAAATATATGTAAACAACGTAAGTATAATTATGAATTAGAAACAATGTTAAGTAAGCTTTGATTGAAATTTTCAATTAAAGGCAGGAATATTGATATGTTTCTCATAATAAATGGGAAATGAATAATTTGTAATCTTGGGATTTTGGCAATAAATATGGAATTGTTTGCAGAATTGTAAAGGTCACAAATTTTAAATACGGGGATTAGAATTGTAAATAAGTAATTTATGGGAAATAAATATGTCAATGAATGTTAAGAGGTTACAATTCAAAAATATATAAGGACAAATGTTTTAACTCCAATTAGGGAAATTTGTGTTATAAAATTATTTATATTATATATATACACTTGGAAATATGAAACCCTAATATCCTAATACCATAGCCGCCAGTTCTCATTTCAATGGCCTAAACACAGCCGATTTCATTCACTAATTTCTCCCCAATTACGAAGAATTAAAAACATGGAATCAAAGCAATTATTGAAGAGCATGTCAAGTTCTATAATTTCAACGGTCAAGATCTGAAATAAAGCTATGGATTTCTCGAATTTTGCACCCAAAACCGGCGGCTTTGGACGGGAATTCGCGGCTGTGGAGGCCACCGCAGGTGGCGTTGCTACTGGCACAAGGGGAGGTTAGTGCGGGCTTCGAGATGGGGGTGTCTGATGGTGGTATGGTGGCTCGTGGGTGGCACGTTCAGAAGGTTTCGAAGTCGAGCTTTGGGTTACGGGCTCCTACTGTTAACGAAGAAGAAGAGGACTTTGAAATTTCAGATCTAAATTGTTAGGTGAGATTTCCGATTTTAAATTTATTAATTAATTAATTTCTGTTTAATAATTGTTTTTATTTAATAAAATAGTTCTGTGTTGTAATAATTTGGATGATGAATTGTCTGTCTACTTGTGTGTCTCATGTTTGTGTAAAAATAGCTGTAAGGTATAATTGTGTAGAATATTTAATAGTCAAAACAAATTTTACATTTTGTTATGAACGGTAATGATAGTTAAAAATGGACCTTCGGATTTTAAATTGTTGTGTCTAGATTTAAAAACATCGTTTTGTTAATAATGTTCATTTAGATTTAAAATTGTTATTTTTGTTAAAATGTTCATCTTTTGATTATTGTTATGTTTTAGCATTTTGTTATGAATTGTCGTGTTGGAGCAAACTTAACATTTTTGTTATAAATCGTCTTGTTAAAACAAATTCTAACATTTTGTTATAAATTGTTTATTAGAATTAAATTATCATTCTTGTTAAAATGTTCATTTAGAATTTAAGCAGCATTTTTGTTAAAAATGTTTATTTAGATTAATGATATCATTTTTGTTGTAAAATGTCGCATTGATATTAAAATAACACTTTTGTAAAATATTGCATTAGAATAAAAGACAATTTTTATCGTTAAAAAGCATATTTTGTCACCTTTTCTTTTTAACATGAAAAGGGTCATTTTTGTCGCTTCTTCTTTTTTAACATTAAAAGAACATTTTGCTTTCATTTCTTTTTGGAAATGAAAAAGAATATTTTGTCGCACTTCTTTTACATATAAAAAGAACTATCTTTGCTGTCGTCTCTTTTTATGTTAAAAAGATCACATTTTTATTTTTATTTCTTTTGGAGATAAAAAGAACACCTTTGTGTTGCATTTCTTTTTATATATAAAAAAAAAGAACGGTTCCGTAGCAATAGAATTGTTAATGTTTATATTTTATCGTCATTTTGAATGCGGTAAAAATAGAATTGTTAATGTTTATATTTTATCGTCATTTTTGAATGCGGTAAAAATAGAATTGTTAATGTTGAATATTTTATCGTCATTTTGAATGCGGTAAAAATAGAATTGTTAATGTTTATATTTTATCGTCATTTTTGAAAGCGGTAAAAATAGAATTGTTAATGTTAAATATTTTATCGTCATTTTGAATGCGGTAAAAATAGAATTGTTAATGTTTATATTTTATCGTCATTTTGAATGCGGTAAAAATAGAATTGTAAATGTTTATATTTTATCGTCATTTTGAATGCGGTAAAAATAGAATTGTTAATGTTTATATTTTATCATCATTTTGAATGCGGTAAAAATAGAATTGTTAATGTTTATATTTTATCGTCATTTTTGAATGCGGTAAAAATAGAATTGTTAATGTTGAATATTTTATTGTCATTTTGAATGCGGTAAAAATAGAATTGTTAATGTTTATATTTTATCGTCATTTTTGAATGGGGTAAAAATAGAATTGTTAATGTTGAATATTTTATCATCATTTTGAATGCGGTAAAAATAGAATTGTTAATGTTTATATTTTATCGTCATTTTGAATGCGGTAAAAATAGAATTGTTAATGTTTATATTTTATCATCATTTTGAATGCGGTAAAAATAGAATTGTTAATGTTTATATTTTATCGTCATTTTGAATGCGGTAAAAATAGAATTGTTAATGTTTATATTTTATCGTCATTTTTGAATGCGGTAAAAATAGAATTGTTAATGTTGAATATTTTATCGTCATTTTGAATGCGGTGAAAATAGAATGGTTAATGTTGTCATTTTTAACGACATTTTTGATGCGATAAAAATAGACAAGGTTAGTGATTCATTTTATCGACATTTTTGGTGCGATAAAAATAGGCAATGTTTGCAATTCATTTTTATCGACATCTTTGATGTGATAAAAATAGCGATGTTAATGTTTCATTTTTATCGACCTTTTTGATGCGATAAAAAGAATATATTTTTTGTAATATTTTATTGTCTTTCTAAAGACAATAAAAAGAATAGATTAAAATGTCACATTGGTATTGTCATGTTAGACTATAATATCATTGTTATTATAAAATGTTATGTCAATTCAAAATATACTATTTTATTTGAATCATGCCATGTTAATATATAGACATCATTTTATTTAGATGAAATGTTGATGGTTGAAAACCCCAATCTTAAATTGAATGTCTATCGATTGATCGACAGGCTGCGATGAGCGTTATTGTTTCATTTTAATGCTCACACAGTTGAAATTGTCACTCTGAATGTTAATGGATGGTTTGATGATTATTTCTTGTTTATTATCCTATATATGAAATGTATGAAACCCATATGACCCAAATTATATGGTACATGGTTGAGTCGTATTCCAATTCAGGATTTCTTTCTAAGTAAAGAACTTTTGGATAATAAGGAATATTTTAAAAATAAAAATATTTTAGAAAAATAATAGTTTAAAATAACGAATGTTTTACATTGTATTTATAAATTATAATTGCTCCTTAGACACGAGGTTAAGCCCAACTTATGGTATAAGTCTGCCCGGAACCAACCGGCATATCCATCATCCTTAAGTCGTAGGCTTAATGTGGGGGTTCTGGCCCAGTATAAAATATAAATGAATAAAAATTAAAGGAAGTGATTTATAAGTTTAATATTAATATTTTTAATATGATAAGAAAATAGAATATTCAATTTTGACTTTAAATTAGAAATGAAGTTAAAACCGTTTTAAAGCGAATTTATAAATATTTTATAAAGTACATTTTAAGTAGAAATCGACGATATAATATATATATATATATATATATATATATATAATGGCTTGAATAGAACGTACCACGCAGTGACTGTTCGCGAATTTCGACCATTAACTTTAAATGGACGTAACGGGAGATCCGACCGTCGGATCCTCCTAAAGCCGGAACCATTGGGTTCGTATCGAAAAGAGCTTTTCAATGAATATAAGAGTATTAACATCTAACGGTTGGATTTGGAATTATGTCCAAGTCAAAAATTTAGAAAGGTCGCTATGGATGCAATTCGATGGCCGTTATTGGAAACCGACTGTACGAGCGATGACAAAATTATTAAAAACTTGAAAATATCATGTAAATTCATAATAAATGGTTTAAAAGGAATTTAGATGAAAATTTCCAATAGTGAAGCGATAAAAAAATATTTTATCGATATGAACTAGTTATTAACTAGAATAAATCTTATAATTAAGATTTAATAAAGTTTTCCAATAAATTAATATTTACTTGGAATTAAATAGAATAAATTGGATTTTTGGGTTGTCGTGAATGGTGTCTTAAATAACACTGTTCTTAACCCCAGTTGAGATAAGAATAAATCTTTTAATTAAGATTATTAGAGTTTCAATTATATTTAATAATTTGAATAAAATGATTTGTGAATTGAGTTTATCGTGAACAATGTTTTTAAACGACATCTGTTCTTTAACTCAATTTACAGTGAGAATATATCTTGGAATTTATAAATCTTTTATTAAGATTTAATAGAAAATTTTCCAAAGTAAAGTATTCCAATTTAATATATTAAATTGGAATTGAATGGAATTCAAACTAATAATAAACGAGATAAGCTTCTGTAAAAGAAAACCGATACTACACATGGAATTTAAGAGGCTTCGCCATTATTCCATTTATATTATTGGTCGGATACAGAAATTTATAATGATTATATATATTGATTTGATTTCTGTGAAGATTCCATATTTTATGGAAGACGACTTTGGGTTTACCGTGAACTATGTTTTAAATGACATTAGTTCTTTAACCCAGTTAAGAATAAGATTAATTTCTTAAATTTGAATAATCACTGAATAATGATTTTTGATATTTAAAACCAAATTGGGGTTTTAATAAATCTTTAAAAGAAAGATTTAAGAATAAATGTTAAGAACTTATCTTTGATAAGATAATATGAGTAATTCATGAGAAGAATAATTCTGAATTTGAATGAGGCGTTGGATGTGTTTTTATAGTACTTGATTTTTAATTATAAAAATACGTGAGTTATTCGGAAAGACCGGGCTTAACACATTCCGAATAATTACTACGACGATGAAGAGTCGAAGATGAAGACGGTGGTTGAAGACTGACGATCTTCACATCGAATGGATGTGTTTCTATTGAGACCCTTGATGGGAGTAGCTACCTTGAATGGGCTTCAGTGGTGGCCGTCTAGACTATTGTTGATTGTTCGGATTTGGTTTTCGCTCAGACCCAGAGCATAATCTAGCAAATGGATGCGTGTCTGACATTGGATTTCATTCCATGTGAATTAAATCGATTTCTATTAATGTATGTCTGTTTAGTGGTGGAGAATTTATTCTCTACTTAACACCCGGGTATACATTAATAGTAATTGATCGCATGGCGTGAATTGTCAATGTGGCACGCCAAGATGCAAATGATCAAGGCTTTTGTTGAAAAGTAGGGACTTGTGGGATGATCAAAGCATAGCCTATTACGGCATAGCTTTGTGTATATCGTGAGTTCGCGAGCCTCACACCCCGGTATGAGTCAAAAACGGGATATGGACCGTAGTGAGTGCACACGTTTCTTTCTAGCTAGTGGTAGTGTCACTGCTTAAACTGGCTGGCATTTTACTTATGTGGATGATGGATTTTGAGGCGCCTTGGATTTTTATAGGCCGTTAGTGGTCATACTATAGGTTCAAAGGGACCGGGAAGCGTGTGTTCAGGCATAACTAATCCACTGCCGATAGGCGGGGACCGACCCTACCGCATCCAAGGGTTCACTGCCGGGGATCCTGAGGCATTTGCTAGAGTGTCTCGAATCGGAGAGGAGCTTGCCCCTAGCCTCGACTCATGATGGAAAACCAACTTCCAATACGACCTTGTGGTTTTGATTATTGAACTAGTATGGCGACATAGTATGATGGGGTACTATGCCGTCTATGATTGATAAATTATGATTAAAATGTTTATTATATATGTACCCATATATATATACACACTAATATCAAATCCGTTTTATCGTATCAAGCATCTCTTGACCATTATAAGGTAAAACCCTATCCTCCGGTTTGCGTTGCATTGTGTGATGGGACTTGGGTCTTATAATGGTTTCATTTTTCTGAAAAGCATTGCGTTGTTTAACGATTTACTTTATTTTATGCACTGGCAATCCAATGGAGTAAACCCGTTCCGCATTAGCGGCGTGGTCCTGTGATTAGCCTTATTATTAGATAAGTTTAGTTAAGATTTCTCATACCAGTCCCATGACTGACCTATAGTTTGTTTCACTGGCAAACTCGGGTGCCCATATTTTCCACACGGGAAGTCGATTAGCTTTTGCAGATATATTTACAGGATCCTAGTCTGCAGCTGAAGCGATATTCGGAAAGCTCTCTATCCGTGTATTCCTTTCGGTTGTATGTTTATATTATTTTTCCGCTGCTATTTAAATGTAATTTAAAACTCTGATATTATTGTATTTCTATTGTGAAATAAATATTCATACTCTATTATGTCTTGTACTCTGATGTAATTATTGTAATCAGCAATAAAATGTTCTTCAGTTTGTGCTCTAATGTGTATCGTTCTCAAAGCAATCCAGCCATTTCTTTACTAGGAAGTTTGGGTCGTCACATTATTTCCAGATGGAAATTCTATCAATCAATCATCAATCATATATATATATATATATATATATATATATATATCCTTATTTTCTATGTTTAGAAAATATACGTTAACAGTAGGAAACATTTCCATAACTTATTCACGTATCACTATTCTTCTACAACTATCAGTCTCTGATTGTAAACTAGTATAAGAACAATTCCCTAAGTACCCATCCCGAAGGTCGAAACCAACATCAGATAGACACTTAATGTAACGACAAGGAATTTCGCTCGATCCGAATCAGTCGTTAAACCGATCTAGACCGTTCGAAACCCCTGATCGTTTGAGAACAGGACAAATCAGTGTATATAAACAAATCGGTCGATTTGTTTATAAATATTTATTTATTCACTTTCATGTTAAAAATTATATTTATAACGATAAAACATTTTATTTCAACATATGAATTTCTATTCAGTTCATCCTTTAAATAAAATGATTTTTTTTCTAACTTATTTTAGAAAATTTCGGCGGCATAACCGCACGATACTAGAAACGGGACGAGGCCTAGTCTTATCCCCGGTCTAGTGAAGGCCCACGCCATTCACACATCAATCAAATCCATTCAATTCACCAAACAATTCAATTCAAACCAAATAATCTAACCAACTACACAACCAAACAAACAAGTCCATGGTCTGTGGACGATTGTGTCGGGTGCTACTAAGCACCGTCTGCATCCTAATATATATATATAACTAGAAAAGAAATTGAAGAGTGAGAAATTCTCACCAACTAGCTAATCCAATCATCTCGACTCTTCTTATGTAGAAAATCTTGTCGTTCTCGCCTTTTGTCACTTTCGTTGCCCGTAGGCACTACATGTATAAAAATCACATTTTTATTATCTACATTATATAAAAATCTTATCTTTATATCTTCTATAAGTTAAAAATCGGATTTTTATCCTCTCCATAATATAAAAATCATATTTTTATTTACTTCATATGTCAAAAACTGTAGAAGCTTTAAAATGGAGAAAACTCACTTTTTTTCTAACGCCCGGATTCGCTGTTCGGGTCCTAGACTTTGCAAACGAGCTTCAATCTTCACACCATCTTTTTTCTAGCTTAAACGCGCCATTCCGGACAACTTTCGCCTAAGGGTCTTTTTGCCGAAAATGCTCCAATTCGCCATAATTCGCGAAAGTACACGAATTTTACCACTTTTGAACAGCAGACTTCGAACGTGTTTTCCGAGCAGCTCCGAACTCCAAAACATGACGTCTATATAGCCGAATCGAAGATAATTTTGTGCTCTACAACTTTGGTCTAGAGGGACTTTGGCCAAAAGCGCACCGTTTGGGAGTTGTTGGCGAAATACGGTCAGGGACTTATTTGCAAAACGGGCGATTAGTGTAAAATGGGTTTTTGGTGACCGGTGGGCCCACGGCCGGAATTGAGGAGGGGGAAGGGGGCGCCGGACCTGATGTGAGGCGGGGAGGGTGCTGGTGGGCCGCGGCGGTGGTGGTGGGGCCCGTGGTGGTGGCGGTGGTGTTGTGAGGCTTACGGTTCATGAAAAGAGGAGAGAGAAGGAGGAGGAGGAAGAGGAGGAGGAGGGGAGGAGGAAAGGGGGGTGCGGCGGCTCGCCGGAGGTCGGTGGTGGCGCTGGTGGAGGAGGGCAGCGGCGGTGGGAGGTGGACTCCATTTTTTAGTTTTTTGAAGAGAAGGAGAGAAGTGAAATTATGAAGAGAGAAATGGAGTAAAAGTGATTATATGCTAGTTTCTCGCGTATCGCCTGAACGCTAGCGATCTCCGATGGCCGCGGATTTCGGACACGAGATAGTAGACATGAAGACGAGTCCAACGAAACAAGTTTCATCGAATTCCGAGTTCGTTTGACCATTCAAAAAAAATCACAAAAATGCTCAAATAAGCTCTAAAAATGTGATTTTGGCGCACCTTTTCTTCTCGCACGCTCACATACTAACTTCAAAAATCATGCCCTTTTGGATTTAACAATTTTTAGACGATACGAATCCATAAAAAAAAACAAAATCGAATTCTGAGGTCGTATAAATAATGTTCCTTTGTAAAATGACTGCTCGCTTTACCCTGAACTGTTTCAGCTCGCACGACCACATACTAACTCCGGTCGACGCGCCATTTGGAACTCAACAATGATTTTCATTATGAATCCATAAAAATTTATCTTGTCGAATTCTGAGCTCATATGCAAAATTTCACTTTTTAAGGGCTATGTTTTGTTAACCGAAAAGCTCCAGCCTATAGCCACTATTCCGGATATCGGTATATATCAAACCTTATACTTTTCGGAGTTCTAAACGGCATTTTGAACTCAATGGAAGTGGTTTCGAGTCCAAATTCATTCATATGTAAAATTTGACTTTTTGGGCCATGTATAATTTACATAGCGACTATTCTGAATTTTCAACTGGGCATAACTTTTGATTCCCGCTATGAAATTTCGATTTTTCGGATTCGTTGGACAGATATCATTAATTAGATCCTAATGTTTTCGGTTTCGCTAAAATCCGGATTTTTTTGCACCCGGTACACTCAATTGAAGTTTCAAATCAAATTATCGAACTACCGCGCCATTTTCAATTCTATTTATAATTATATATAATTATTTATATTCTAACGACGACGCGTATAAATATGTACGTTCGAATTATATTCAAAATAAATTTTCTCGTCGATATTATTTAAAATAATCTATTTTAAATATTCAAAATTCGCTAAAATTGCCAAAATAAAAATTTTAAACTGGCTCAGAATTTCCGGGTTATTACAATCTCCCCCACTTAAAACTTTTCGTCCCCGAAAAGGAACAAAGTCGAAAGTGGTTTGATTAATCAGCTCTACGTTCGATCTGGCTTCCAT
This sequence comes from Allium sativum, assembly GCA_030737875.1. NCBI lineage: Eukaryota > Viridiplantae > Streptophyta > Magnoliopsida > Asparagales > Amaryllidaceae > Allium > Allium sativum. The sequence continues at coordinate 1,004,416,703 of CM060920.1, forward strand.
TCTCCAACTTTTCAGTTTCTGAGAATTTTCAAATTTTCAAAAATTTGGCTAGCACCCTAAATTTTCGAAAAATTTCGCCATAACCTCCCCTGCACCGGGAGCCACAGGAAAATCCCGAAAGTGCCATAAAGGCCTTCTGATCTCAAAAAGAAAAAGAAAAAGCCAAGCGGCTAGCCAATAGGCTCATAAAATCATCATCACCCAAACAAAACAGTAAATTATGTAGTAAACATGTACCTATTTGTCGGGCAAACAAATTTTATTCTCTGCTCTAGCCTCCTTGCTATGACCTGTTCAATGTAAGTATAGGTATATGCAAGCAAATGCGACTAAATTTCAATACAGTTCAATATTTGGTTCAATTAGGCATAATGGTTCAAAATTATCAAACAAATAAACAAACAACACAAACATCAATCAATTACTGAATTAGAATTTCAAATTCATAATTTTGATATATATACAGAAAATCATGTTTTTGATGCCAATTCACAACAATGTGTTCTAGCTATATAAGTTTTGGTTCTCACACCAGTCTAATGGAAATATATAGAAAATCAAACCTTCGTCACTCGAAATAAATGCTGACGATGTTTCGAACCACCATCAGAACATTGTCGGGCTACTAGAGTGTGGTTCTATATCTACCCGGTATATTAAAACTTCGAATATACGTTCATGACGCGTATATGCAAAATCTTTATATATCGGATTGTCCATATTCAAAATAAATAAATAATCAAATACGTAGAATTGATTTAAATTTCCAAAACAAAATTGTTTTCGTTTGAAAAATATACTCTTCACACTCGTTCTAGGATACTACTGATCCTATCTCTAACGAGTCATTCTAATTGGATATTACTAACCCAATATCTGATGAATTCTTTCGTATGGTTCTAATGTGTCTGGTTCTCGAGCTCTGTAAACCAAAGCTCTGATACCAAATGTAACGACAAGGAATTTCGCTCGATCCGAATCAGTCGTTAAACCGATCTAGAACGTTCGAAACCCCTGATCATTTGAGAACAGGACAAATCAGTGTATATAAACAAATCGGTCGATTTGTTTATAAATATTTATTTATTCACTTTCACGTTAAAAATTATATTTTTTACGATAAAACATTTTATTTCAACATATGAATTTCTATTCAGTTCATTCTTTAAATAAAATGATATTTTTTTTCTAACTTATTTTAGAAAATTTCGGCGGCATAACGGCACGATACTAGAAACGGGACGAGGCCTAGCCTTATCCCCGGCCTAGTGAAGGCCCACGCCATTCACACATCAATCAAATCCATTCAATTCACCAAACAATTCAATTCAAACCAAATAATCTAACCAACTACACAACCAAACAAACAAGACCATGGTCTGTGGACGATTGTGTCGGGTGCTACTAAGCACCGTCTGCATCCTAGTATATGTATATATATATATATATAACTAGAAAAGAAATTGAAGAGTGAGAAATTCTCACCAACTAGCTAATCCAATCATCTCGACTCTTCTTATGTAGAAAATCTTGTCGTTCTCGCCTTTTGTCACTTTCGTTGCCCGTAGCCACTACATGTATAAAAATCACAATTTTATTAACTAAATTATATAAAAATCTTATCTTTATATCTTCTATAAGTTAAAAATCGGATTTTTATCCTCTCCATAATGTAAAGATCATATTTTTATTTACTTCATATGTCAAAAACTGTAGAAGCTTTAAAATGGAGAAAACTCACTTTTTTTCTAACGCCCGGATTCGCTGTTCGGGTCCTAGACTTTGCAAACGAGCTTCAATCTTCACACCATCTTTTTCCTAGCTTAAACGTGCCATTCCGGACAACTTTCGCCTAAGGGTCTTTTTGCCGAAAATGCTCCAATTCGCCATAATTCGCGAAAGTACACGAATTTTACCACTTTTGAACAGCAGACTTCGAACGTGTTTTCCAAGCAGCTCCGAACTCCAAAACATGACGTCTATATAGTCGAATCAAAGAGAATTTCGTGCTCTACAACTTTGGTCTAGAGGGATTTTGGCCAAAAGCGCACCGTTTGGGAGTTGTTTGCGAAATACGGTCAGGGACTTATTTGCAAAACGGGCAATTAGTGTAAAATGGGTTTTTGGTGAACGGGGGGCCCACGGCCGGAATTGAGGAGGGGGAAGGGGGCGCCGGACCTGATGTGAGGCGGGGAGGGTGCTGGTGGGCTGCGGCGGTGGTGGTGGGGCCCGTGGTGGTGGCGGTGGTGTTGTGAGGCTTAGGGTTCATGAAAAGAGGAGAGAGAAGGAGGAGGAGGAAGAGGAGGAGGGGAGGAGGAAAGGGGGGTGCGGCGGCTCGCCGGAGGCCAGTGGTGGCGCTGGTGGAGGAGGGCAGCGATGGTGGGAGGTGGACTCCATTTTTGAGTTTTTTGAAGAGAAAGAGAGAAGTGAAATTATGAAGAGAGAAATGGAGTAAAAGTGATTATATGCTAGGTTCTCGCATATCGCCTGAACGCTAGCGATCTCCGATGGCTGCGGATTTCCGACACGAGATAGTAGACGTGAAGACGAGTTTAACGAAACAAGTTTCGTCGAATTCCGAGTTCGTTTGACCATTCAAAAAATATCACAAAAATGCTCAGATAAGCTCTAAAAATGCGATTTTGGCGCACCTTTTCTTCTCGCACGCTCACATACTAACTTCAAAAATCGTGCCCTTTTGGATTTAACCATTTTTAGACGATACGAATCCATAAAAAAAACAAAATCGAATTCTGAGGTCGTATAAATAATGTTCCTTTGTAAAATGACTGCTCGCCTTACCCTGAACTGTTTCAGCTCGCACGGCCACATACTAACTCCGGTCGACGCGCCATTTGGAACTCAACAATGATTTTTCATTATGAATCCATAAAAATTTATCTCGTCGAATTCTGAGCTCGTATGCAAAATTTCACTTTTTAAGGGCTATGTTTTGTTAACCGAAAAGCTCCAGCCCATAGCCACTATTCCGGATATCGGAATATATCGAAGCTTATACTTTTCGGAGTTCTAAACGACATTTTGAACTCAATGGAAGTGGTTTCGAGTCCAAATTCATTCATATGTAAAATTTGACTTTTTGGGCCATGTATAATTTACATAGCGACTATTCTGAATTTTCAACTGGGCATAACTTTTGACTCCCGCTATGAAATTTCGATTTTTCAGATTCGTTGGAAAGATATCATCAATTAGATCCTAATGTTTTCAGTTTCGCTAAAATCCGGATTGTTTTGCACCCGGTACACTCAATTGAAGTTTGAAATCAAATTATCGAACTACTGCGCCATTTTCCATTCTATTTATAATTATATATAATTATTTATATTCTAACGACGATGCATATAAATATATACATTCGAATTATATTCAAAATAAATTTTCTCATCGATATTATTTAAAATAATCTATTTTAAATATTCAAAATTCGCTAAAATTGCTAAAATAAAATTTTTAAACTGGCTCAGAATTTCCGGGTTATTACACTTAAGAAACCATTCAACTTAACAAGTCTCCAGTCAATTTCTGATTTAGCTTAACTCCATTCCTTAACTCCTTATACATGAACATTTCCTTTTCTAATTCATATTTCCAATTTCAATATTTGATTACGTTTCCGATTCTATTTGGAAAACATTTCCAAATCTTCTTTACTTGGATTTAAACAGATGTTTAAATAAACATCACGATGACAACTCAAACCACTATACTTATTTACTAAAACCACTTAACCACTTTCACTCTCGAACCTTAACCATTTCTAAATTTAAAACGAAGTCAATCAAGTTGGGGTATAACTACCTCTCAGACCTTAACTGAACAACATTTCAAATCTAAAAATAGGGTAACTTCATCTTTTAACCCTTCAACACCTCCTTACGAACCCTCGGATTCTATTTACGAACCCCCTTCTTTTACAAGTTTACGTGATTGTAACAATGGTGTTATAATGTCCTGCATGCGAAATATATTATTTTTAATATGACTTTTATTTCCTAACTCGAATAATATAAGGACAACTAATTTATTTACCCCTATTCAGTTAACTCTAATCTATAACTCTTATTTGAATAACTCCAACCGAATAACTCTTACTGGATTAACTCTTATTCGAATAACTTATTAGAATAACTTATATTCGATTTTCTTACTTTCGAATACTTATATTCGATAATCTCTTTCTTTGAATAAATCTAACTCGATTTAACTCCTGTCGAATAACTAGATTCGATCAACTCACTTCGAATATTTCTGATTCGATTCACTTCATATATCTCTGATTCGATTCACTTCTTCGAATAACAAAATTCGATTAACTCATTTCAACTCTATTCGAATAAACTAAATTCGATTAACTCCATTTAAATAACTCTAGTTCGATTTAACTCTATCGATTAACTCTAACTGATTAACTCTAACTGTTTAACTCTAACTGTTTAACACTAACTGGTTAACTCTTTGACCTTATTCAGTTTCAAACATCGATGTTGAAATCGATTCTTACTTCTTTATATAAGTCCTGACTTATATATTCTATTTATCCAAATGATAAATATTTAACTTAATTTATAAATATCACTTATAAATCAATCTGCTCCTTGTAAGTACCCGTAACTTCCCCGTGAAGGAAAGAGCGGATACTTTGAGAACAACACACAAATGAACGCGGACGGAAGAACATTTCATTGTTAATTACAACAATTCCATCAGATACAAGAATATACAGAGTATAAATGAATAAATTACATTCGATAAATATCAAAGATTACAAGAAATTACATAGCAGCGGAAAATAATACAAAGCACAACTGAAGGTGATATACGGATAAAGAGCTTTCCAGATATCATTCCAGCTGTAAATCAGGATCCTGTGAATATAAATCTGCAAAACCAAAACTACTAGCTGCCCATGTCGAAAATAAGGGCACCCAGAGTTTAGGTTAAAACAATAAACTCTAGGTCAGTCATGTGACTGGTGTGAGAACTAAAAACAGTTATTAAAACTTTATTTTAAAAGAGAGTAATTCAAGGGACCACGCCGTATAACACGGAACGGGTTTCCTCCCAAGAATACTAGTGCATATCAATAAACAACGCAATGCTTTTTCGAAAAATGAAGCTATTATAAGACCCAGGTCCCATCACACAATGCAACGCAAGCCGGAGGATAGGGTTTTCCCTTATAATAGCCAAACATGCTTGGTACGTTTAAAACAAAACATTTGATACTATAATAAGTGTATAGTGTCAAAACATTTTAATCATAAATATCAATCCTAGGCGGCATGGGTACCATCTATCATGTCGCCATACTAGGCTCTACAAATAAAACCGAAATACACGTATTGGAAATTGAATTTCCGTCATGAGTCGAGGAAAGGGGCAAGCTCCTCTCCGCTTCGAGACACTCTAGCAAATGCCTCAGGACTACACACTCTGGGTAACCCTTGGATGCTTCAGTGCCGGTCCTCTCTTATGTTTGAGGATTGGCAATTCCTGAACACACGTTTCCCGGTCCTTACAGACCTAAAATCGAGGCGCCTCATCCAACAACCACATAGGTGAAAAGTATATAAATGTCAGGGATGGTAAGTCACTGACACCACCAAAGCTAGAAAGAAACGTCGTGCTCTCCCTGTAGTCCTTATCCCGTTTTTAACTCATACCGAGGTGTGAGGCTCGCGAATTCACGTTATACACAAAGCTACGCCACAAAGGCCGTGCTTTGATCATCAACCACAAGACTTTGCTTTTCAACAGAAGCCTTGATCTATGCAACTCAACGTGCCACACAGGCAATTCATGCCATGCGACTGATATCTATCGATATATAACCTCTAAGCTCGTATGTCTCAGAGAAGGGCGTTAAGTAAGAAAATAAATTCTCCGCCGCAAAACAGATATATATTTAACAGAAATCAGTCAACACAGAATAAAATCCAATGTCAGACACACAATCCATTTACAAGTTCGTTCTGGGTCTGAACGAAACCGGAGGCACTTTCCTCGCATATCCATCGTTCTCCAAGTACGTCTGGACGACCACCAACTATTTCCATCCTCTTGGGTGTACAACCCAATCAGGATCATCAGTAATTATCCAAACGATCTGAAGACTTCCGGTCTTCGACCACCGTCATCATCTTCGACTTATCGTCGAATCAGTTATTCAGAATGGGTATAAACCCGGCCTTTCCGAACAATCCGCGTATATTATAAACAAATGTTACACAAACACAACATACGCCTCGTTCCAATTCAGCAGTCACTAACCGCAAATTAGCAAGAAACAATTTCCCAAATATCAACCACGAAGGCCGAAACCAACATCAGATCAATATCCAGGAAACCATTCTTCTTAACTAACCTACAGCTAGTTTCTAGATTTCATATTCTTAGGGAAAGGTTCCCATTAATTTTATCCAAGATAAATTCTTTAAAATTCATCCTTTGATCTTCCTTTGGATATCATTTCAAACCAGATTATGGTTTTCCAAATTAGTTGAGATTAGCGAACCACTCCGAAGTAATTATTTATTTTATTTCCCAATCCCAACCTATTCATCCCATGAAGAAAAACTGGTAATACTCCATATCTAACACCACAGTGTTATCGGTAAAATTAATTACCATTTCACGTTCAAATCTAATTAAAGATTTAACCATCGCTTTGGAGCAAAACTGGTAATACTCCATTCTCGCTCTCTTTCCAAAATTGATAATTTAAATTATCAATTCACATTTCAATATAATTGCAGATTCACTAAAACTCCTTTTCCTGGGTTAAAGAACTAATGTCATTTAAAACACAGTTCATGATAAACCCAAATCACAGTCTATTTATTATCGGGTTAAAGAACAATTGTTATTTAAAACACCGTTCACGATAAACCCACAAATCAATTCTATTTAAAACCCATTTCAAATCCAATTTATTTATTTAAAAATAAACGGGTTTAATTTTAGTTCAAAACTAGTTCATTTCGATAAAAATCTATTTTTATCTTTTCAAATATGGAGTTTTTCATCCCAATTTTTCCCAAATCATTTCTTGTGATTTTACACAAATTATTACTATTTTTAATAATTTTATCAAGGCCCGTACAGTCGATTTCCATCAACGGCCATCGAACTGCACTTACAGCGACCTTTTTCAAATTTGATTTGGACGTATCTCCATATCCAACCATTAGATTTTAAATTTCAAATATTCGTTAGAAATCTCTTTTCGATACGAACCCAACGGTTCCGGTTTTAGGAGAATTCGACGGTCGGATCTCCCGTAATGTCCATTCGAAGTCAATGGTCGAAATTTACGAACTCGTTTTCTTTTCAATTCATTTATAATTTGTTTTCTTTTCAATTCATTTCGAATTCGTTTTCTTTTCAATTCATTTCGAATTCGTTTTCTTTTCAATTTATTTCGAATTCGTTTTCTATTCAATTCAATTCGAATTCGTTTTCTATTCAATTCAATTCTAATTCGTTTTCTTTTCAATTCATTTCGAATTCGTTTTCTATTCAATTCAAATTCGAATTCGTTTTCTTTTCAATTCAATTCGAATTCGTTTTCTTTTCAATTCATTTCGAATTCGTTTTCTTTTCAATTCATTTCGAATTCGTTTTATTTTCAATTCATTTCGAATTCGTTTTCTTTTCAATTCATTTCGAATTCGTTTTCTATATATTCGATTTCGAATTCGTTTTCTATATATTCGATTTTTAAATCTCTTTTCAATATTCATTATAAAACGAACATAATTGATATAAATATCGTTCACGTCAAAATAGCGCATCTCTAATCAACACGGCTTTATATATTTCAATAATCCCGTTATTCTACTCAACAAATGAATATGTATTCTTTTCACTACGTAAATCTATATTTTTTTCAACATATGACCAATCTCAACGAATGAGTACTGTACACGTGTGACTATTTTTGTTATTTAATATATTTTATAAAAATTATGGTATCTATCGTTTGATTTCAAATCAAACTCCAACTGTAAATTAGTAAGAGGAAGATTTCCTAAATATTAACCCCGAAGACCGAAACCAACATCAGATCAATATCCAGGAGTCCACTCATCTCATCTATTTTCCAGTTAATTTCTAATTTTATATATGATAAAGATGTAAATTTTATTGTTAAAATATTTCGTTCAATACATGACTAATCTCAACGGATGAGTACTGTCAACACATGAACCTTTATTTTATTATAATGATAAGGATGTAAATTTTATTATTAAAATATTTCGTTCAACACATGACTAATCTCAACGGATGAGTACGGTCAACACATGAACCTTTATTTTATAATATTCTTTATCTTCTAAATTGGAATGAGGCCCAATCAATTACCATATAACGTTAATTGTAATATCCCAGAATTTTAACTATGTTTGATTTGGATTTTTATTTATTTAATTTTTGATTTTATGAATATAAATTGATTTTATTAGGTTTAAATATGAATTTTAAGTTTGTATAAGTATTTTGTTTTTATTATGATTTTTATAAGAAAACTTATTTTGAAAATTTTTAATTATAAGATTTATGTTTAAGTAATGATATTTTCTGATTTTGATAATATTGATTGGTAAAAATATGAATTTGGTAAAGGATAATTTATTTTATGATTTTACAAGAATGATTATTAATAAGTTGGATTTAATGATATTATTTGACGTTCGATCGGTTTTGTCAAAAGACAACATAAATTAGTAGCATTAGTATTATGCGTTGCTCTTTGTTTTCATAACGTTTAAGGTAAATGCTACCAAAAATACATTCCTCCTTTTTACAAGTGTTAAGACACTTGTAATTTTGCATGCAACATTCCATGCATGTAATACACATGTCCAATGATGTGTCACTCTCTCCTTACTCCTCTTTTCCTATAAATACCACCCTTTCCTTCCACTTTTTCATTCATTCTCACTTCTTTTCTTTCTCTCTTCTTCTTAAAGCTTATGGCCATGGTTTCCATGGCATAAGTCTTCCTCATTTCCACCACCACCTTGCCAAAGTTCGTCATTTCTCCTCTTCCTCCTCTTATAATATAAAGAGAGATTAGTGTATATTATATTATATATATTTTTGTGAAGAAGACGCTGCACTGAAATACTGTCCGACGATTCACTCAACTAGGCTCGCCTACCGTGAAGATTTGGAGAGCTGTTAGGTGAGAACTTATAAATTAAAATTATTTGTTTAAATTAGTTAATTATAATTAGCTGAGATAATTAAAATTTGTTGATGATGATTGTGTGATGGATGTTATTATGTGAATGGATGTGCATGTAGTTAGATAATACGCTGAACACTGGTAAGCGTTATTGACCGTAACGCTTGTGCACCGTTAAACTGTTTGTTTGTGATGAATGAATTCGTATCCATCTGGTTATATGGTTCATTTGGATAAATATGATTGCATTGCATGATATTACACACACACCCCGTGGTTGTGGAAATATATGGGTGATCGATTTAAAATCTCCTTCCTATATACGATTTTATTCAATCATTAAATAATATTTAAATTGTTTGTTTTGAATTAAATATTAACTTTTTAAATATTGAATTAGGATTGGAAATGATTTGAATTATGTATTGATTCTGTACAACGATCTTTATATATATCTGAAACCAGTTTTGGTAAAACATATTATTTTCAATTTAAATTCGAAATGAGATTTTGAAATTTGAATATGAACGATGTCTCTTTATATTAATAATATAATATACACCAGAACGTTCTAGGATGACAGAGAGGATAGTGTCTAGGCTTGGGTTTGGAAATGAAGTTTCCTGCTCTCCCTGGCTATCCCTAACTGATCCGACGAATGGGAAGGTTAATTTGAAGTTATTTCAATTTAGAAATGAACTGGAATTTATGAAAATTGAATTTTAGATCCAAATAATTTGAAAAGTAAATCTAAATGATTTTAAAAGGGTTATATAAGGATATAACGATTTTCTAAGATATTTTGAAGTATCGTAGAATAATGGTTATTATGGTAAAAATAGAGCTTGTCGCATAACGACAATTTACGTATTTTAGATGCAACTTGAAACGCTTATAACTTTTGCAATCTAAATCGGATTTCCATGAAACGAAAAACATTTGATTTATATAAACAAGAACTTTCAAATGAGTGAAAGCAGATTTTAAATTCGAGTTATAATTTTCAAGTTATGTTTGAAACCGTTTTGGAAAAGATCGATGTAAGAACAGTTGTTGCCCATAATTATAAACAGCTATTTTTAAATTATTTAAAAATATGGAAATTTTTTGTAAAATCATTACAAATTATGAAAAGGTGTTTTCAATTGTAAAGTTTAAGTTTTGGCTAAGATAAACGATATTTTGATCAAAATAGTTAAGATAACTGTTTTGTAACACTTTTGGAACGCTATTGTAACGCTTTCTTCGAAAACAATCTATTTTGAAGTTTTAACCCGTAAACGATGTTCCGAACTATAAGTAATGATTTGTGGAATGTTTTCAAAGGTTTAAGAGTATTAGAAATATTTTATATGGAAATTAGATTTATACTAATACGGGTTTTTAATACTAAATAATTGGATATGGTTGGAGATAAATCTTCGGATGTTTGATATTAGTTCGGTAAATGAAAACTCTTATTATCTGAGGAATTTAAAAGGGTATTTCACTGTTATTCCGCTTATAATATGAGTTGGATACAGAAATTAATATTGAAGATAAGTTGATGATATCTCTATCCAGATCTAATGTCAAAGAGTTGAATAAACCTTTCAATTAAGATACGGGTTCTCACCTTGATTTAAATAAGCTAGATAGAAATAATCTTCGATATTTGGTATGAACTTCATGATGTAAATGTATACTATTTGGGGAATTTGAAAGATATTATTATATCGTTATTCTACTTATAGCATTCGTTGATTATGAGAATTTATATCAAATATAAGTGGATAAAATTTCTGTGTAATTTATGATTCAATGACGATTGATTTGGGTTCTGTCGTGAATCGTATCTTCAATAATACCATTCTTGAAACCCAATAAGATTGAGTTGTGGAAATTCGTATCGTAATTGGAATTTAGTCAAAATCTTCGATCCGAGGGAATTAAAAGTAAGAAATTGAAGCGAAGGTATACTCTTTGATTTCAAAGAAGAATTTAAGATGATAACGAGATGTACGAAATTATAGAAATTCAAATCTTTAGTTGTAAATGAATTGATAACTATGTGGAAGGAGATTTGAATTGAAAAGCCTGTGTGAACCATAGCTACTGTTTAAAGTACGCTTATTACTTGGAAAGACCGGGATCGAGCATATGTTAGAAAACCATTCCAAGTAATAATACAACGTTATGAAGCAATTCAGGACTTAGTAAATGTAATAACCCGGAAAATATGGGCCAGTTTAAAATTTTTATTTTGGCAATTTTAGTGAATTTTGAATATTTAAAATGGATTATTTTAAATAATAATGACGAGAAATTTATTTTGAATATATTTAGAACGTATATATCTATATACGTCGTCGTTAGAATATAATAATTATATATAATTATAAATAGAATTGAAAATGGCGCAGTAGTTCGATAATTCAATTTCAAACTTCAATTGAATGTACCGGGTGCAAAACAATCCGGATTTTAGCGAAACCAAAAATATTATAATCTATTCGTGAATATCTTTCCAACGAATCCGAAAAATCGAAATTTCATAGCGGGAATCAAAAGTTATGCCCAGTTGAAAATTCAGAATAGTCGCTATGTAAATTACATACGGCGCCAAAAAGTCATATTTTGCATACGGATGAATTTGGACTCGAAACCACTTCCATTGAGTTCAAAATGCCGTTTAGAACTCCGAAAAGTATAAGCTTCGATATATTCCGATATCCGGAATAGTGGTTATGGGCTGGAGTTGTTCGGTTAACAATACATAGCCCTTAAAAAGTGAAATTTTGCATACGACCTCAGAATTCGACGAGATAAATTTTTATGGATTCATAATGACAAATTATTGTTATGTTCCAAAGGGCGCGTCGAACGGAGTCAGTATGTGGCCGTGCGAGCTGAAACAGTTCAGGGTAAAACGAGCAGTCATTTTACAAAGGAACATTATTGATACGACCTCGGAATTCAATTCTACTTTTTTTTCTAGATTCGTATCATCTAATAATGGTTAAATCCAAGAGGGCTTGATTTTTTGAGTTAGCATGTGAGCGTGCGAGAAGAAAAGGTGCGCCAAAATCACATTTTTAGAGCTTATCTGAGCATTTTAGTGATTTTTAACGGACGGTCAAACGAACTCGGAATTCGACGAAACTTGTTTCGTTGGACTTGTCTTCACGTCTACTATCTCATGTCCAAAATCCGCGGCCATCGGAGATCGCTAGCGTTCAGGCGATACGCGAGAAACTAGCATATAATCACTTTTCCTCCTTTTCTATTTCATAAATTCACTTTTCCTCCTTACTCCACAAAAACTCAAAAATGGCCTCCTCCTCCAAGAAGGCCGCCGCCGCCTCCTCCTCCTCCTCCTCCCCGCTGGCCGCCACTCCTCTTCCACCTCTCCTCCTCCTCCTCCTCTTCCTCATCCTCTCTCTCTCCTCCTCTTTCTCTCTTCCAATTTGCAAAGCCCTAAGCCGCCGCCACCACCACGGGCCCCACCACCGCCGCCGCCACCCCCTAGCCGCCTCCCCACGCCACCTCAGGCCCGCCACCGCCCTCCAGCCCCCTCAATTCCGGCCGTGGGCCCCGCTACACCCAAAAACCCATTTTCACCAAAATCGCCCGTTTTGCAAATAAGTCCCTGACCGTATTTCGCGAATAACTCCCAAACCGTGCGTTTCTAGCCAAAGTTCCTCAAGACCAAAGTTGTAGAGCACGAAATTCTCTTCGATTTGGTATATGATAAGTCCTATTTTGCATTGCGGAGTTGTCGGGAAAACGCGTCCGAAGTCTGCTGATCAAACACTGTTTCAGGATTTCCGGCGAAATGGCACATTTTCGGCAAGAAGACCACTAGGCAAAAGTTGTTCAGAATGGCGTGCTTGTGCTAGAAAAAAAAGATGGTGTGAAGATTGAAGCTCGTTTGCAAATTCTAGGACCCAAACAGCGAATCTGGGCGTTGGAAAAAATTGAGTTTTCTCCGTTTTAAAGCTTCTACAGTTTTGACATATGAAATAAATAAAAATATGATCTTTATATTATAGAGAGGATAAAAATCCGATTTTTAGCTCATAGAAGATATAAAGATGAGATTTTTATATAATGTAGATAATAAAAATGTGATTTTTATACATGTAGCGGCTACGGGCAACGAAAGTGACAAAAGGCGAGAACGACAAGATTTCTACATTTGAAGAGTCGTGGTATTGGATAGCTTTCGGTGAGAACTTCTCACTCTAAACTTCTTTTTCTAGTTATATATATACTAGGATGCAGACGGTGCTTAGTAGCACCCGACACAATCGTCCACAGACCATGGACTTGTTTGATTGGTTGTGTAGTTGGCTAGTCTAATCGGTTTGAATTGAATTGTTTGGTGAAATGAATGGATTGATTGATGTGTGAATGGCGTGGGCCTTCACTAGTCCGGGGATAAGGCTAGGCCTCGTCCCGTTTCTAGTATCGTGCCGTTATGCCGCCGAAATTTTCTAAAATATGTTAGAAAAATGAAAATATCATTTTTATTGTGTAAATGAACTGAATAGGAATTCATGTGTTGAAATAAAATATTTTTTCGTTAAAAATATAAATTTCAACGTGAATGTGAATAAATAAATATTTATAAACAAATCGACCGATTTGTTTATATACACTTATTTGACTGATATTGATTGGGTCGATAAATTTTACACATCGCCCAACTGCACAAACAAAAATATGTGTTTGTTGATTTGAAACCCCACACGGGTGTTGGGATGATATTTGGCGTACACTAATCCCAATTATTTAATTATTGTCGATCGATTGGTCGACAGACTGTGTAAGCGTCGATTATTTATATTTGATGCTTATGTAGTTGTGTGGTGCACTTTGGATGATGTTTGATTGTTTATTATTGCTATTATATACATGTGTTGTATGGAATCCATATAATTAACATTATATGGTGATTGATTGGGCCTCATTCCAATCGGGAAAATAAGGAATATTATAAAAGAAAATTCATGTGTTGAATATAAAAATAGTCATGTGTTGACAATGTTCATGTGTTGAGTGAAATATTTTATACAATGAAATTTACATCTTTATCATATTTAAAATTAGAACTACTTCCCAGTAGAAGTCTAATTAAAAATCAAACGATAGATACCATAGTTTTATAAAATATTTTACATAACAAAAATAGTGATGTGTTGACAGTACTCATGTGTTGAGATTAGTCAGGTATTGGAAGAAATATAGATTCATGTGTTGAATGGAATAAATATTCATTTGTTGAATAGAATAACGGATTTATTGAAATATATAAAGCCGTGTTGATTAGAGTTGCGCCATTTTGACGTGAACGATATTTATATCGATTATATTCGTTTTTATAATGAATATAGAAAAGAAGTGATTTCAAAATATAACGTTTTGAAAATATTATCATTTATATAGTAATGATATAAAATATTCAGTTTTGATTAGAAATTGAAATAGTGTTGAAATGGTTTTGAAACAAAGTTAAAACGATTTATAAAATACGTTTTAAAAGGAAATTGACGAAATATATATATAATATATATATATATATATATTATATATATAATGGCTTGAATAGAACGGGCCGCGCCGCGGTAGTTCGTGAATTTCGACCATTGACTTCGAATTGACGTTGCGGGAGATCCGACCGTCGGATTCTCCTAAAACCGGAACCGTTGGGTTCGTATCGAAAAGAGCTTTCCAATGAATATTAGAAATTTGAAATCTAATGGTTGGATTTGGAATTATGTCCAAATCAAATTTGAAAAAGGTCGTTGTAAGTGCAGTTCGATGGCCGTTGATGGAAATCGACTGTACGGGCCTTGATAAAATTATTAAAAATATTAATAATTTGTGTAAAATCATAATATGTGAATTGGAAAGAACTGGGATGAAGAATTCCACATTTGAAATGATAAAAACAGATTTTTGTCGAAATGAACTAGTTTTGAACTAGAATTAAAATCAATTTATTTGTGAAATAAATAAATTGAATTTGAAAGTGATTTTAAAAATAATCAATATTCCCAATACGTGGATTAGACTGGAGTTGAATCGAAATTATCTTCGGGATATTTCGATGTTGGATTTCGTGACTACACAGATATTGTTATGGGAATTTGAAAGATATATCTTATATCGTTATTTCGAATACGATATATGTTGGTTTCAGAATTTGATATTGAATATAAGCCGATATATTTTCTATTCAGAGCCTTGTATTTAATATCAAATGTGATTTGGGTTTGTCGTGAATCGTGTTTTTAGAAGACATTGGTTCTTTAACCCAGTTAAAGACATAATATTGATTTTTGAGAAGATTAAAACTAAATGGATTTTTAATGAATCTTTAATTATATTAAAAAGTGAATTGATAATTTAAATTATCAAATCTGAAAAGTGATCGAGAGTGGAGTATCACCAGTTTTGCTCCAAAGCGATAGTTAAATCTTTAATTAGATTTGAACGTGAAATGGTAATTAATTTTACCGATAACACCGTGGTATTAGATATGGAGTATCACCAGTTTTGCTCTATGGGATATATAGGTTGGAATTGGGAAATAAAACAAATAATTACTTCGGTGTGGTTCGCTAATCCCGACTAGTTTGAAATGATATCCAAAGGAAGATTATAGGATAAATTTAGAAGAATTTATCTTGGATAAAATTAATGGGAACATTTCCATAAGAATGTGATTTTGTGAATAAAAGAATATTCTGAATTGGAATGAGGCGTTCGTTGTGTTTGTGTGACATTTGTTTATCATATACGTGGGTTATTCAGAAAGGCCGGGTTTATACCCATTCTGAATAACCGATTCGACGAGATGTCGAAGATGAAGACGGTGGTTGAAGACCGGAAGTCTTCACATCGTTTGGGTGATTACTGATGATCTTGATTGGGCTGTACACCCAGGATGAGGGAATCAGTTGGTGATCGTCCAGACGTACTTGGAGATGGATGGATATGCGAGGAAAGTGCCTCTGGTTTCGTTCAGACCCAGAACGAACTTGTAAATGGATTGTGTGTCTGACATTGGATTTTATTCTGTGTTGATTGATCTCTATTAAATATACATCTGTTTGGCGGCGGAGAATTTATTCTCTTGCTTAACGCCCTTCTCTGAGACATACGAGCTCAGAGGTTGTATATCGATGGACATCAGTCACATGGAGTGAATTGCCAGTGTGGCATGCGTAAGTGGCAATTGATCAAGGCTTCTGTTGAAAAGCAAAGTCTTGTGGTTGATGATCAAAGCACGGCCTGTGTGGCATAGCTTTGTGTATAACGTGAATTCGCGAGCCTCACACCTCGGTATGAGTCAAAAACGGGAGACGGACCGCTGGGAGAGCACGACATTTCTTTCTAGCTAGGGTGGTGTCAGTGACCTACCAACCCTGACATTTATATACTTTTCACCTGTGTGGTTGTTGGATACGAGGCGCCTCGGATATAGGTCTGTAAGGACCGGGAAACGTGTGTTCAGGAATAACTAATCCTCAAAAGTAAGAGAGGACCGGCCCAGCCGATTCCAAGGATCATAGTGGGGTCCTGGGACATTTGCTAGAGTGTCTCGAACGCGGAGAGGAGCTTGCCCCTTGCCTCGGCTCATGACGGAATCCAATTTCCAATACGTGATATTGCGGTTTTAATTGTAGAACTAGTATGGCGACATGATAGATGGTACCCATGCTGCCTATGATTGATATTTATGATTTGAAATTGTTTTGACACTATACACCTATTATAGTATCAAATAATGTGTTTTAAACGTATCAAGCATTATTTGGCTATTATAAGGGAAAACCCTATCCTCCGGCTTGCGTTGCATTGTGTGATGGGACCTGGGTCTTATAATAGCTTCATTTTTCTAAAGAGCATTGCGCTGTTTTGTATATGCACTAGTATTCTTGGGAGGAAACCCGTTCCGTGTTATATGGCGTGATCCCTTGAATTACTATCTTTAAAGTAAAGTTTTAAATAACTGTTTTAGTTCTCACACCAGTCCCATGACTGACCTGGAGTTTATTGTTTTAACCTAAACTCTGGGTGCCCCTATTTTCCGCATGGGCAGCTAGTAGTTTTGGTTTTGCAGATTTATATTCACAGGGTCCTGATTAACAGCTGGAACGATGCTCGGAAAGCTCTGTATCCGTGTATCACTTCTAGTTGTGCTTTTGTATTATTTTCCGTTGCTATGTAATTTATTGTAATCTCTGATATTTATCGAATGTAATTTATTCATTTATACTCTGTATATTCTTGTATCTGATGGAATTGATGTAATAACAATGAAATGTTCTTCCGTTTGCGTTCTATTTTGTCTTGTCCTCAATTCTATCCGTGCTTTCCTTCACGGGGAAGTTCGGGTCGTCTCAGTTTGGTATCAGAGCTTTGGTTTACAGAGCTCGAGAACAAGACACATTAGAACCATACGAAAGAATTCATCAGATATTGGATTAGTAATATCCAATTAGAATGACTCGTTAGAGATAGGATTAGTAGTATCCTAGAACGAGTGTGAAGAGTATATTTTTCAAATGAAAACAATTTTGTTTTAAAATTTAAATCTCTTTATACGTATTTGAATATTTATTTATTTTGAATATGGACAATCGAGTATATAAAGATTTCGCGTATACGCGTCATGAACGTATAGTCGAAGTTTTAATATACTGGATAGATATAGAATCACATTCTAGACGCCCGGGGATAATTCTGATGATGTGGCCACATCATCAGTATTTATGTTCGTGTTTTGAAGGTGTGATATCTATATATTTCCATTAGACTGGTGTGAGAACCAAAACTAATATAGTTAGAGCACATTGTTGTGAATTGGCGTCAAAAACATGATTTCTTTATATATATCAAAATTATGAATTTGCAACGTTAATTCACTAATTGATTGATGTTTGTGTTGTTTGTTTATTTGTTTGCTAATTTTTAACCATTAAGCCTAATTGAACCAAATGTTGAATTGTATTGAAAATTGGTCGCATATGCATGCATACATATACTTACATTGAACAGGTCATAGCAAGGAGGCTAGAGCCGAAGAATAAAATTTGTTTGCCCGACAAATAGGTACATGTTTAATATAATTTACTGTTTTGTTTGGGTGATGATGATTTTATGAGCCTATTGGCTAGCCGCTTGGCTTTTTCTTTTCCTTTTTGAGATCAGAAGGCCTGTATGGCAATTTCGGGATTTTCCCGTGCTCCCCGTACAAAGGAGGTTATAGCGAAATTTTTCGAAAATTTAGGGTGTTAGCCAAATTTTTGAAAATTTGAAAATTTTCTGAAACTGAAAAGTTGGAAAATGGAAGCCAGATCGAACGTAGAGTTGATTAATCAAACCACTTTCGACTTTGTTCCTTTTCGGGGACGAAAAGTTTTAAGTGGGGGAGATTGTAATAACCCGGAAAATCTGGGCCAGTTTAAAATTTTTATTTTGGCAATTTTAGTGAATTTTGAATATTTAAAATGGATTATTTTAAATAATAATGACGAGAAATTTATTTTGAATATATTTAGAACGTATATATCTATATACGTCGTCGTTAGAATATAATAATTATATATAATTATAAATAGAATTGAAAATGGCGCGGTAGTTCGATAATTCGATTTCAAACTTCAATTGAATGTACCGGGTGCAAAACAATCCGGATTTTAGCGAAACCAAAAATATTATAATCTATTCGTGAATATCTTTCCAACGAATCCGAAAAATCGAAATTTCATAGCGGGAATCAAAAGTTATGCCCAGTTGAAAATTCAGAATAGTCGCTATGTAAATTACATACGGCGCCAAAAAGTCATATTTTGCATACGGATGAATTTGGACTCGAAACCACTTCCATTGAGTTCAAAATGCCGTTTAGAACTCCGAAAAGTATAAGCTTCGATATATTCCGATATCCGGAATAGTGGCTATGGGCTGGAGTTGTTCGGTTAACAATACATAGCCCTTAAAAAGTGAAATTTTGCATACGAGCTCAGAATTCGACGAGATAAATTTTTATGGATTCATAATGACAAATTATTGTTATGTTCCAAAGGGCGCGTCGAACGGAGTCAGTATGTGGCCGTGCGAGCTGAAACAGTTCAGGGTAAAACGAGCAGTCATTTTACAAAGGAACATTATTGATACGACCTCGGAATTCAATTCTACTTTTTTTTCTAGATTCGTATCATCTAATAATGGTTAAATCCAAGAGGGCTTGATTTTTTGAGTTAGCATGTGAGCGTGCGAGAAGAAAAGGTGCGCCAAAATCACATTTTTAGAGCTTATCTGAGCATTTTAGTGATTTTTAACGGACGGTCAAACGAACTCGGAATTTGACGAAACTTGTTTCGTTGGACTTGTCTTCACGTCTACTATCTCATGTCCGAAATCCGCGGCCATCGGAGATCGCTAGCGTTCAGGCGATACGCGAGAAACTAGCATATAATCACTTTTCCTCCTTTTCTATTTCATAAATTCACTTTTCCTCCTTACTCCACAAAAACTCAAAAATGGCCTCCTCCTCCAAGAGGGCTGCCGCCGCCTCCTCCTCCTCCTCCTCCCCGCTGGCCGCCGCTCCTCTTCCACCTCTCCTCCTCCTCCTCTTCCTCCTCCTCTCTCTCTCCTCCTCTTTCTCTCTTCCAATTTGCAAAGCCCTAAGCCACCACCACCACCACGGGCCCCACCACCGCCGCCGCCACCCCCTAGCCGCCTCCCCACGCCACCTCAGGCCCGCCACCGCCCTCCAGCCCCCTCAATTCCGGCCGTGGGCCCCGCTACACCCAAAAACCCATTTTCACCAAAATCGCCCGTTTTGCAAATAAGTCCCTGACCGTATTTCGCGAATAACTCCCAAACCGTGCGTTTCTAGCCAAAGTTCACCAAGACCAAAGTTGTAGAGCACGAAATTCTCTTCGATTTGGTATATGATAAGTCCTATTTTGCATTGCGGAGTTGTCGGGAAAACGCGTCCGAAGTCTGCTGGTCAAACACTGTCAAAATGCTGTCTTTTCGCGATTTCCGGCGAAATGTCACATTTTCGGCAAGAAGACCACTAGGCAAAAGTTGTTCAGAATGGCGTGCTTGTGCTAGAAAAAAAAGATGGTGTGAAGATTGAAGCTCGTTTGCAAATTCTAGGACCCAAACAGCGAATCCGGGCGTTAGAAAAAAGTGAGTTTTCTCCGTTTTAAAGCTTCTACAGTTTTGACATATGAAATAAATAAAAATATGATCTTTATATTATAGAGAGGATAAAAATCCGATTTTTAGCTTATAGAAGATATAAAGATGAGATTTTTATATAATGTAGATAATAAAAATGTGATTTTTATACATGTAGCGGCTACGAGCAACGAAAGTGACAAAAGGCGAGAACGACAAGATTTCTACATATGAAGAGTCGTGGTATTGGATAGCTTTCGGTGAGAACTTCTCACTCTAAACTTCTTTTTCTAGTTATATATATACTAGGATGCAGACGGTGCTTAGTAACACCCGACACAATCGTCCACAGACCATGGACTTGTTTGATTGGTTGTGTAGTTGGCTAGTCTAATTGGTTTGAATTGAATTGTTTGGTGAAATGAATGGATTGATTGATGTGTGAATGGCGTGGGCCTTCACTAGTCCGGGGATAAGGCTAGGCCTCGTCCCGTTTCTAGTATCGTGCCGTTATGCCGCCGAAATTTTCTAAAATATGTTAGAAAAATGAAAATATCATTTTTATTGTGTAAATGGACTGAATAGGAATTCATGTGTTGAAATAAAATATTTTTTCGTTAAAAATATAAATTTCAACGTGAATGTGAATAAATAAATATTTATAAACAAATCGACCGATTTGTTTATATACACTGATTTGACTGATATTGATTGGGTCGATAAATTTTACACATCGCCCAACTGCACAAACAAAAATATGTGTTTGTTGATTTGAAACCCCACACGGGTGTTGGGATGATATTTGGCGTACACTAATCCCAATTATTTAATTATTGTCGATCGATTGGTCGACAGACTGTGTAAGCGTCGATTATTTATATATGATGCTTATGTAGTTGTGTGGTGCACTTTGGATGATGTTTGATTGTTTATTATTGCTATTATATACATGTGTTGTATGGAATCCATATAATTAACATTATATGGTGATTGATTGGGCCTCATTCCAATCGGGAAAATAAGGAATATTATAAAAGAAAATTCATGTGTTGAATATAAAAATAGTCATGTGTTGACGAAGTTCATGTGTTGAGTGAAATATTTTATACAATGAAATTTACATCTTTATCATATTTAAAATTAGAACTACTTTACAGTAGAAGTCTAATTAAAAATCAAACGATAGATACCATAGTTTTATAAAATATTTTACATAACAAAAATAGTGATGTGTTGACAGTACTCATGTGTTGAGATTAGTCAGGTATTGGAAGAAATATAGATTCATGTGTTGAATGGAATAAATATTCATTTGTTGAATAGAATAACGGATTTATTGAAATATATAAAGCCGTGTTGATTAGAGTTGCGCCATTTTGACGTGAACGATATTTATATCGATTATATTCGTTTTTATAATGAATATAGAAAAGAAGTGATTTCAAAATATAACGTTTTGAAAATATTATCATTTATATAGTAATGATATAAAATATTCAGTTTTGATTAGAAATTGAAATAGTGTTGAAATGGTTTTGAAACAAAGTTAAAACGATTTATAAAATACGTTTTAAAAGGAAATTGACGAAATATATATATAATATATATATATATATATATTATATATATAATGGCTTGAATAGAACGGGCCGCGCCGCGGTAGTTCGTGAATTTCGACCATTGACTTCGAATTGATGTTGCGGGAGATCCGACCGTCGGATTCTCCTAAAACCGGAACCGTTGGGTTCGTATCGAAAAGATCTTTCCAATGAATATTAGAAATTTGAAATCTAATGGTTGGATTTGGAATTATGTCCAAATCAAATTTGAAAAAGGTCGTTGTAAGTGCAGTTCGATGGCCGTTGATGGAAATCGACTGTACGGGCCTTGATAAAATTATTAAAAATATTAATAATTGTGTAAAATCATAATATGTGAATTGGAAAGAACTGGGATGAAGAATTCCACATTTGAAATGATCAAAATAGCTTTTTGTCGAAATGAACTAGTTTTGAACTAGAATTAAAATCAATTTATTTGTGAAATAAATAAATTGAATTTGAAAGTGATTTTAAAAATAATCAATATTCCCAATACGTGGATTGGACTGGAGTTGAATCGAAATTATCTTCGGGATATTTCGATGTTGGATTTCGTGACTACACAGATATTGTTATGGGAATTTGAAAGATATATCTTATATCGTTATTTCGAATACGATATATGTTGGTTTCAGAATTTGATATTGAATATAAGCCGATATATTTTCTATTTAGGGCCTTGTATTTAATATCAAATGTGATTTGGGTTTGTCGTGAATCGTGTTTTTAGAAGACATTGGTTCTTTAACCCAGTTAAAGACATAATATTGATTTTTGAGAAGATTAAAACTAAATGGATTTTTAATGAATCTTTAATTATATTAAAAAGTGAATTGATAATTTAAATTATCAAATCTGAAAAGTGATCGAGAGTGGAGTATCACCAGTTTTGCTCCAAAGCGATAGTTAAATCTTTAATTAGATTTGAACGTGAAATGGTAATTAATTTTACCGATAACACCATGGTGTTAGATATGGAGTATCACCAGTTTTGCTCTATGGGATATATAGGTTGGGATTGGGAAATAAAACAAATAATTACTTCGGTGTGGTTCGCTAATCCCGACTAGTTTGAAATGGTATCCAAAGGAAGATTATAGGATAAATTTAGAAGAATTTATCTTGGATAAAATTAATGGGAACATTTCCATAAGAATGTGATTTTGTGAATAAAAGAATATTCTGAATTGGAATGAGGCGTTCGTTGTGTTTGTGTGACATTTGTTTATCATATACATGGGTTATTCAGAAAGGCCGGGTTTATACCCATTCTGAATAACCGATTCGACGAGATGTCGAAGATGAAGACGGTAGTTGAAGACCGGAAGTCTTCACATCGTTTGGGTGATTACTGATGATCTTGATTGGGCTGTACACCCAGGATGAGGGAATCAGTTGGTGATCGTCCAGACGTACTTGGAGATGGATGGATATGCGAGGAAAGTGCCTCTGGTTTCGTTCAGACCTAGAACGAACTTGTAAATGGATTGTGTGTCTGACATTGGATTTTATTCTGTGTTGATTGATCTCTATTAAATATACATCTGTTTGGCGGCGGAGAATTTATTCTCTTGCTTAACGCCCTTCTCTGAGACATACGAGCTCAGAGGTTGTATATCGATGGACATCAGTCACTTGGAGTGAATTGCCAGTGTGGCATGCGTAAGTGGCAATTGATCAAGGCTTCTGTTGAAAAGCAAAGTCTTGTGGTTGATGATCAAAGCACGGCCTATGTGGCATAGCTTTGTGTATAACGTGAATTCGCGAGCCTCACACCTCGGTATGAGTCAAAAACGAGAGACGGACCGCTGGGAGAGCACGACATTTCTTTCTAGCTAGGGTGGTGTCAGTGACCTACCAACCCTGACATTTATATACTTTTCACCTGTGTGGTTGTTGGATACGAGGCGCCTCGGATATAGGTCTGTAAGGACCGGGAAACGTGTGTTCAGGAATAACTAATCCTCAAAAGTAAGAGAGGACCGGCCCAGCCGATTCCAAGGATCATAGTGGGGTCCTGGGACATTTGCTAGAGTGTCTCGAACGCGGAGAGGAGCTTGCCCCTTGCCTCGGCTCATGACGGAATCCAATTTCCAATACGTGATATTGCGGTTTTAATTGTAGAACTAGTATGGCGACATGATAGATGGTACCCATGCTGCCTATGATTGATATTTATGATTTGAAATTGTTTTGACACTATACACCTATTATAGTATCAAATAATGTGTTTTAAACGTATCAAGCATTATTTGGCTATTATAAGGGAAAACCCTATCCTCCGGCTTGCGTTGCATTGTGTGATGGGACCTGGGTCTTATAATAGCTTCATTTTTCTAAAGAGCATTGCGCTGTTTTGTATATGCACTAGTATTCTTGGGAGGAAACCCGTTCCGTGTTATACGGCGTGGTCCCTTGAATTACTATCTTTAAAGTAAAGTTTTAAATAACTGTTTTAGTTCTCACACCAGTCCCATGACTGACCTGGAGTTTATTGTTTTAACCTAAACTCTGGGTGCCCCTATTTTCCGCACGGGCAGCTAGTAGTTTTGGTTTTGCAGATTTATATTCACAGGGTCCTGATTAACAGCTGGAACGATGCTCGGAAAGCTCTGTATCCGTGTATCACTTCTAGTTGTGCTTTTGTATTATTTTCCGTTGCTATGTAATTTATTGTAATCTCTGATATTTATCAAATATAATTTATTCATTTATACTCTGTATATTCTTGTATCTGATGGAATTGATGTAATAACAATGAAATGTTCTTCCGTTTGCGTTCTATTTTGTCTTGTCCTCAATTCTATCCGTGCTTTCCTTCACGGGGAAGTTCGGGTCGTCTCAGTAAACGACGAATGAAGACCGAGAATATTTGAATTGTTTAGATTGATTGTTGATTAATGTCTCGGTTGGGTAGGTCACCCGATACGAGATGTGAGTTGCATGAGACCTAAACAAATTTAAGTATTTTCGGGTTGTTCCGTTCAGACCCAGAACGGTCTTGTATGGATGTTGTATCTGACATTGAAATTGGCTGCATAGCACTGATTTCCGTTAATGAATATCGGATTTGTGGCAATATATTATCCTCGTCTCTAAGTCATATGAACTTAGAGGGTATGCATTTATTGAAATCAGTGATATTTCGTGAATTGTCAATGTGACATACCCAAGTTAGGAAACGGCTAGTGATGATCAAAGAATGGCTTATCGAAACATAGCTTTGTGTATGACGTGACATCGACAAACCTCACACCCTGGATGATGAGAAACTGGCGGTTAGGTTGTGTATATATATGAACTGATGATTACCGCTGCAGCAGTGGGAAACCACTTATGACTTATGGAATAGGGTATGTTCGGGGGGCCGCGTCTGGTCGAAAACCGTTGATCTACCTCGCGATTTGTATTCGTGTCCGCGTCTGGATGAAAAACCCTTGATTACATTTCGTTTGTGTTCCGATTGATCTTTCGTGCCAGGAATCATCAAGTTGGAAACCAAATCTCCAATACGTACCACACGATTTTGGTTTGTGTATATATATATATATATATATATATATATATATATATATATATATATATATATATATATATATATGGCGACATAATAGGATGGGGTATTATGCCGTCTAGGATTAATACATTTATTTTAGAAATGTTTTCCACACTATATATATATATATATTATGGCTTTGAAAGAGGATTTTACGTATGAAAGCATGTTTGGTTATCATAAGATAAACTTCGCCCATCTGGTGTGCGCTTGTATTGTGTGATGTGGGACGAGCTTATGATAACTTCATTTTAGAAAGGTCATTGCGTATTTATATGCACGGGTATTCACATGGAGTAAACCCGTTCCGCGTTAGCGGCGTGGTCCGGTGAAATTCCCAACTTTAAAATGAACCTAATAATAACTGTTTTGAGTTCTCACACCAGTCCCATGACTGACCTGGAGTTTATTGTTCCCTCACCTAAACTCTGGGTGCCCATAATTTTGCATGGGCAGCTAGTAGTTTAGTTTGCAGTTATAGATAGTTGGAGCAGGATTCAGAGTGCTTTTAGAGTTGGAGTTCATGCAAGAGATGGGAGCTTCTGCTATATCATCATCCAAAGTGGGCAAAAAGGCTGGGATTCGTCTGGGAGTTATAGATAGTTTTGTTCCCTCACCTAAACTCTGGGATTCGTCTTTTTGAATGGTTTGAGTCGGTTTAATTACCAGCAAGAACTGGGCAAAAAGGCTGGTCGTTATATTAATTATATGGATTCCATACACACATGTATATAATAGCAACGATAAATAATCAACCATCATCCAAAGTGCACTACACTGTATAAGCATCAAATATAGTTATCTAACGCTTATAACAGCCTGTCGATCCATCGATCGACATACAACTAATTATTGGGATTAGTTTATGTCATATATTATCCCAATACCCGTATGGGGTTTCAAACAATCAAACACAGATTTTATTTGTGCAGTTGGGCGATGTGTAAAATTTATCATCCCAATCAATGTCCTTTAAATAGGTGTACATAAACAAACCGTCCGGTTTGTAAATGAATATTTATTTATTCACATTCACTATATTCATATCCACGTTAAAAATTATATTTTCAACGATCAAATTATTTTATTCAACCTATGGATATTCTATTCGGTTCATTTATTCAATAAAATGATATTTTTATTTTTCTAATTTATTTTAGAAAATTTCGGCGGCATAACGGCACGATACAAGAAACGGGACAAGGCCTAGCCTTATCCCCGGTCTAGTGATGGCCCACGCCATTCACACATCAATCTAATCAATTTCAATTCACCAAACAACCAACTCCAAATCAAATAATCTAACTAATCTATGCAACCAAACAAACAAGTCCATGGTCTGTGAACAGTGGTGTCGGGTGCAACTAAACACAGTCTGCATCCTAGTATATATTATAATATAACTAGAAAAAGAAAATTTAAAAGTTGAGAAGTTCTCACCGAAGCTATCCAAACTCCACGGCACTTCATTTATAGAAATCTTCGTCGTTCTCGCCTTTTTGTCACTTTCACTATCCGTAGCCACTACATATAAAAAAATCACACTTTTATATTGTTGCCATGTATATAAAAACCACATTTTTACATCGCTACTATATAGATAAAAATTCTATTTTTACATTGCTATTATATAGATAAAAATTCTATTTTTACATCGCTATTATATAGATAAAAATTCTATTTTTTACATCGCTACTATATAGATAAAAATTCTATTTTTTACATCGCTATTATATAGATAAAAATTCTATTTTTACATCGTTACTATATAGATAAAATTTTTATTTTTACATCGCTAAAAATCGTATCTTTTCTATTTTAAAAATCTAATCTTTTCTATTTTAAAAATCTAATCTTTTCTATTTTAAAAATCTAATCTTTTCTATTTTAATAATTACATTTTTAACCTCATACCTATATAAAAATTAGATTTTTATCCCTTAAACACATATATAAAAATGACTTTTTATTCATAAAAAAAACAAATCTTTTGCAAATGTTCTTATAAGAAAAATCAAATCTTTTTCTTTGTAAAACAATGTATATTTTCGTTTATAGAAATCAGTTTTTATCCTAATCTAAAATCAAAACTTTACGTTATATAAAAAAACTAAACTTTATTCACGGATAAATCAGAAGAAGACTTACAGTTAAACGACGAAGGTGTGGGAAAGGGTTTGCTGCTGTCTGCGCCGATTGGAGGGGAGTTTCCGAGGAGAGAGAGCGCAAGAGGAGGTCGTGGGGCCAACCGTGGCATCGGGGGGCATCGGAACAGGCAGAGGTCGAGAGAAGAGGATGAGGGGCGTCACGGATGGTTAGGTGGCGGTGGACAGGGCGGCGATGGGGTATGGGGGTCTAATCGGCGGGTTTGGGTTCGTGGATCGAGAAGGGGAGGAAGGGGAGGTGCGAGGGTTGACTGGGCGGAGCGACATGAGGTGGAGGCAGGCAGCGAAGTGGAGGTGATGGCGTCGGCTGGAGCCGGGTCGGAGGCGGGCGGCGATTCATCGAAGGAGGCGTCGGTTTTACAAGGAAAGGGGAAAGAGGAATTGAATCGTGAAAACTAAATGGGGGGGTATATAAATTTTTTTTATATATATAATATAATATATTTTAATTTTAAAAAGTAACTTTTTTCATACGAATCCGAAACGAAACCCACCGCCTGTCGTCCATAGCTAATTACCCCCATTCCGAACACAATGGGATATGTATCGTAAGCTAATTCGATCGTTTCGATCAGTTTCCGTTAAAATCAACATATAACTCTATATATTGAATTCGAACGCGCATTTCAATTTACCGGGGACACATACAAACTCTAAAAATTCCAGAAAAATATTTTCTAGCTTCGTATTGACGATACGGTCCTAACAAAACTAATTTCGTCGAATTCTGAGACAGTTGGAAAAATGGCCATTTTCCAGTCGATTAAAATCAACTGAAACTGGTCAAACGCGTTTTCCTTTGCCACACACACATATTGATTCGAAAAATTATGAAATTTGAAACCTAGCAATAATTTGACATCACGGATCCAACAAAAGTTGTTTCGTCGAAATCCGAGGTCGATTGCAAAATTTCCATTTTTAAGGGCCTGAATTCCATAGCAACTATTCAGAATTTTCAACTGGACATATCTTTTGATCCCCGCTATGAAATTTTGATTTTTCAGATTCGTTGGAAAGATATCCTCAAATAGATCCTATAATTTTTGGTTTCGCTAAAATTCGGTTTGTTTTGCACCCGGTACGTTCAATTGAAGTTTGAAATCGAATTATCGAACTGCATGGCCATGTTCAATTCCTTTTATAATTGAAATAAATATTTATATTCTAACGACGTATATAAATTTATGCATTCGAATTCTATTCAAAATAAATTTTCCATCGTTTTTATTTAAAATAATCTATTTTAAATATGCAAAATTCATTAAATTTGCCAAAATAAAAATTTTAAACTAGCTCGCATTTCCGGGTTATTACACTCCTTTTATCTGTTTACTTCTTCATATATAAGTTCTGTAACGACCCGTGTTTTTCGACCATTTGAATATGAATATTTAATTTATTATTTTAAATATTATATTTGGAATATTAATGGGTTTTAATATTTAAATCGTTATTTAAAACGAAGTTTGAACGTTAATTTTATTTATAATATAAAACGAGCTCGAAATCGCGCGACAGTTCGTAATATGGGGTTTTGAACTTCAATTGAATATATAGGAGCCGCTATAAGTCGGATTTCTGTGAAACAAGAAACTTAGAACCGTATTGATGGTAACTTTCATATGGATGAGGAAAATCCAGATTTCGTTTTATAGTTTGTTAGTTATGGGCAAATCAAATTTTGAAATAATCGCTATGGAAATCGTTTTTAAAATATAGGCCGTTAGAATAGCCGTTTTGCAAACGGACTCAGATTTCGACGAAATCAGTTTCATTAGAACCGTATCGTTAAATTATTGTACGGTGTTGAATGGCGTGGCAAACCGATGTCGTATGTGACCACGGTAGCCGTAAACGCTAGTTCAATTTCTATAGCGCGTAATTAATTAAATAAAGGGTTATTTGGGTATAATTTGAACAGACGATCGAATTAGACCGCGAAACCAATTTCGTTGTGTTCGTATCGTCGATTAAAGTCAGGGTAGGTATATAGTTTGTTATTTTTGGAGAATGGATAATTTGGTGCCCAAAATGGCGTTGCGGTGCGCGTACAAATAGTCTACCGGGGGAAACAGTCTCAGAATGCGACGAAACTTGTGACGTTGGGTTCGTATTGAAGATTATTTTAGGATTGCAAGGTTTCAAGTTGATTTGATTTACCTGGTGATCGTGAAAAAATTTAAATGCGTGTTTATTTCTGGTTTTATAAAGGAAAATTTTTCATACGACCTCGGATGTCAACGAAGCTTGTCCCATTGGATCTGGAATACCTTTTTACACCAAGATTAGTTTTTTAATCGGTAAACAGAAATCGTTCGTCATGCCAATATTTAAAACTCAGTCGACCAACGTACCATTGGGATGAAAATATCACACTACAACCTATATTCTAATCAAATCACATTGCAGACCTATATGCTGATTCACTAGTAAACGGAATTTGAGAAACAAGAGACGTACACGTAAAGAAAAAGAGCCTAACCTTGCTTTGAATGAACTAAAAGAACGCACTGACATTCACTTTTAGTCATGAAACACCAGCCAATGTTAGCATCGTTTACAGTACATCAAACAAGGTAAACAAAAGGTAAGACATATTGTGTTTAAAACTATATATATTGAAACATATATTGGTACCAAAATCTCATTCGTACACAGATACATCAGCTTCTACCAACAATGGAAATGACATCACAGTATACTTGCCGACCAAATATTTACAAATGAAAGTGACATTTTAGTTCCTTGCCGACCAAGTGAACATTGGAAACCTAACCTACTCTATTGTATCAGCAGGTCTATTCTATGTATTCCTTGGCGGCCACGGGTCTCGTTCACTATATAAATATGCTCCTCCATTGTTTTTCTCCACCACTTCAAAAAAAAAAGAGAGAGAGAGAAGAACCGATGGGATCAAATAAAAAGAAGTAGAGCGGGACAGTTAGAGGAAACGCACGTAGTAGCTCGCAGGGGGAAGTCTTCAATACTGGAGCGGTGAGTGGAAGTTGATGGCAAGAAGGAAGTGGGGTAGTCTGTTCATGTATGGCTCGTGGAAGGAGAGTGCCTTCGGTTCATCCTGTTCCTGGATGACGTATATGGACGAATGTCTGACAGAGTATTTCCAAAGGATCACGTACGTTGATTTCTTCAAACGTGCTATGGTTGTTGGCAGAGAATTGCCGCTCTCTTAGCTTCCCGCTAGAGTATTTTTGTGGATATCAATTAGTGATATCTGATGGATTTGACGATGTGGCATTCAAAGTGAATGATGACCAGATGTTCAAGAGTTAATTCTGGCCTCAAGCCTCATCAACTGGGAAATGACAAAAATCGGGCAGGCAGCATGGCTATGTGGGTCGCTCCCATTAGGGTGTATAATCACCAATCTAGAGGAAGTCCTATTTGTTTCTTAAATCTATGTTTCGATGCTGTCCCTTATCGGGAGGCAGTTGCTGATCCCAACCGTCGGTGATATACATTCGATACACCCAAGCGAAATGAGTGGTCGGTCATGTGAGGGCCGGGTTGCAAGAAGTTCTTGTTGAACCCAGTGTATTCGTCTCTAGAGATACACTATCGGAAGGTGGTCCCATAACTTGTCATAGTTGGAATCCAATCTCCAATAAGCGCCCGCGGTTTTGATTGTATACTATATATGTGGAGCGTGAGATGCAAGCGTTCCACTAGATTGTTATTTACTTGTATTTAGACATTATTATAATATCAGAAAAGATATTGGTTTCAAAAATGTTTTGGGTTATCGTAAGGTAAAAACCGTCCGTGTTTATGTGTGGATTTGGTCTTACGATTATTCTTTTCTTTTGAAAGGATTTTGAACTCTAAAATCATGATTGGATGATTTACGCTTATTACTGTGCGAGTTTATCTCACTCTGGTTCACCAGACTGACCCGGTGTTTTGTAAATGCTCGGGTTAGGCCGGGTTGTACAGGTCCAGGTTATCGACTGTTGTGAAGAGACGAGCTGGAAGAGTCCAGATGTATGATATTACTATTCCGCTGTGTGTTATATGAGGACAGATTATTATCACTGTCCAGATGGGTACTCTGATATTGTAAGCATTTTAAAAGTTCTCAATAAAGATTTATTTCTGTATTATATTTTGTTCCGCTGCGATGTGAGATTCTGTGGTGTCGTGTTCTTCTTCTTCTCCTATTCTAATATTTCTATCTTATCTATTCTCACCCTCTAATTTCTTTCTATTAATGATCTGGAATGTTCGATGTCTGAATGGTCAACATGGTAGTTTGATGTTGATTTTCGGAGTCGAAACCCCAGTTCGTTACAGTGGTATCAGAGCTGAAGGTTAAGTGATTACCTTGGCTCTGTGGCGTGACTCAGTAGAGATGGGTTAGCAATACCCTAGATTGAGTTGAGTGTATATATACGAGTGAACGTATTTTAGATTTTATAGAAATTGTTTTATATTGTGGAGATTTATTGATTGAGTTGTTTATGAGTTTTGGTCGATCAGTTTGATCCACTGTATCGATAGGGGTTTCTAAACACTCAAGTACGATAAACCGACACAGTATGTTTTGAAAGAGGGTAAATGAAATAATTTACCCAAATTATATTTTAATATAAAAATGATATATATTTGAAGTATTATAGTATATTGGATGTGTTGGTTGATTATAATTGAAATGGTTATATAAATAACCAATTAGAATTCGTATAATATGAAAATCAGAGGAGTTAAATCCGAATTTAAATCAGAATTGAAATTAAAACTTTGGAAATTTGGACAAGTGGTTGAAAATGGAATTGGACTTAATATATGAGAATTTTAAAATCCCGGGAGGTTTTTAAATTGTTTTACAAGCCTTGCAAAGGATATTTTGAACTGATTTCAAAATGGTTTTGAAAGTGATATAGTATTGAACTCACTTCGACAACTGGAAAATAGATTCCGATGATGTGCGCGCCATTATCGGTGTTCATTTCCGAGTTCTAAGTGACGGATTGCTACCAAAAAAATCTTATTTTGAATTGTTTTGAGAAAAACAAGTTGTTTTGAATTCTGGAAAGAATTATTTGATTTTGAAAGAACTTAACTGTTTAAAAACTCCCTAGAAGATTGTTTGAACAAAAACAAAATTTAATAGAAATTTGTGAAAGCAAATATGAATTGAATTGAAACCAATTAACTGGAAATTGAATCGAGATATATTATATCGAGCAGAACCAGATTTTGAATTGTGAGACGGGAATCTGAAATGGAGTTGGACTGGTAAGTTAAGAGTTGAAATTGATAATGGATGGAAATAGAGTTAGGAAGGAGATTTGGCTTGGACGCGTGAATGATTTGGTTGTGAGGATAAAATGGGAATTTTTTTTGGGAATGCATTTGTATATGCTGACAGGGTAGCAGATGGAAAGGATATAAGGATATGCCCGACAAAAAGGTACACGTTTATTTTATATGGGTTTGGTGATTTATGAGCCTATTTGGCAAGCCGCTTGGCTGTTTTATTTTCTTTTGGGTTGGAGAAGGCCTAGAAAGGCGAGTTGGAGTTGTACCGATTGAGCCATACAAAGGAGGTGCTGGCGAATTTTTTTGAAAATTTAAAGTGTTAGAAAATTTTCAATATTTTTGAAAATATCTATATATAATATTGAAATTGGTTTCTAATTTAAAATAAATTGGATTTGGAAGTTACTGGGTTTATAACGTTCTTTCTTACCTTAGTAATTTCGAGGACGAAATTAATTTAAGGGGGGAAGAATGTAACGACCCGTGTTTTTCGACCATTTGAATATGAATATTTAATTTATTATTTTAAATATTATATTTGGAATATTAATGGGTTTTAATATTTAAATCGTTATTTAAAACGAAGTTTGAACGTTAATTTTATTTATAATATAAAACTAGCTCGAAATCGCGCGGCAGTTCGTAATATGGGGTTTTGAACTTCAACTGAATATATAGGAGCCGCTATAAGTCGGATTTCTGTGAAACAAGAAACTTAGAACCGTATTGATGGTAACTTTCATATGGATGAGGAAAATCCAGATTTTGTTTTATAGTTTGTTAGTTATGGGCAAATCAAATTTTGAAATAATCGCTATGGAAATTGTTTTTAAAATATAGGCCGTTAGAATAGCCGTTTTGCAAACGGACTCAGATTTCGACGAAATCAGTTTCATTAGAACCGTATCGTTAAATTATTGTACGGTGTTGAATGGCGTGGCAAACCGATGTCGTATGTGACCACGGTAGCCGTAAATGCTAGTTCAATTTCTATAGCGCGTAATTAATTAAATAAAGGGTTATTTGGGTATAACTTGAACAGACGATCGAATTAGACCGCGAAACCAATTTCGTTGTGTTCGTATCGTCGATTAAAGACAGGGTA
Organism: Allium sativum; assembly: GCA_030737875.1. Lineage (NCBI taxonomy): Eukaryota > Viridiplantae > Streptophyta > Magnoliopsida > Asparagales > Amaryllidaceae > Allium > Allium sativum. The sequence goes on from CM060920.1 coordinate 1,004,450,808, forward strand.
GGTATATAGTTTGTTATTTTTGGAGAATGGATAATTTGGTGCCCAAAATGGCGTTGCGGTGCGCGTACAAATAGTCTACCGGGGGAAACAGTCTCAGAATGCGACGAAACTTGTGCCGTTGGGTTCATATTGAAGATTATTTTAGGATTGCAAGGTTTCAAGTTGATTTGATTTACCTGGTGATCGTGAAAAAATTTAAATGCGTGTTTATTTCTGGTTTTATAAAGGAAAATTTTTCATACGACCTCGGATGTCAACGAAGCTTGTCCCATTGGATCCGGAATACCTTTTTACACCAAGATTAGTTTTTTAATCGGTAAACAGAAATCGTTCGTCATGCCAATATTTAAAACTTAGTCGACCAACGTACCATTGGGACGGAAATGTCACACTACAACCTATATTCTAATCAAATCACATTGCAGACCTATATGCTGATTCACTAGTAAACGGAATTTGAGAAACAAGAGACGTACACGTAAAGAAAAAGAGCCTAACCTTGCTTTGAATGAACTAAAAGAACGCACTGACATTCACTTTTAGTCATGAAACACCAGCCAATGTTAGCATCGTTTACAGTACATTAAACAAGGTAAATAAAAGGTAAGACATATTGTGTTTAAAACTATATATATTGAAAAATATATTGGTACCAAAATCTCATTCGTACACAGATACATCAGCTTCTACCAACAATGGAAATGACATCACAGTATACTTGCCGACCAAATATTTACAAATGAAAGTGACATTTTAGTTCCTTGCCGACCAAGTGAACATTGGAAACCTAACCTACTCTATTGTATCAGCAGGTCTATTCTATGTATTCCTTGGCGGCCACGGGTCTCGTTCACTATATAAATATGCTCCTCCATTGTTTTTCTCCACCACTTCAAAAAAAAAGAGAGAGAGAGAGAGAGAAGAACCGATGGGATCAAATAAAAAGAAGTAGAGCGGGACAGTTAGAGGAAACGCGCGCAGTAGCTCGCAGGGGGAAGTCTTCAATACTGGAGCGGTGAGTGGAAGTTGATGGCAAGAAGGAAGTGGGGTAGTCTGTTCATGTATGGCTCGTGGAAGGAGAGTGCCTTCGGTTCATCCTGTTCCTGGATGACGTATATGGACGAATGTCTGACAGAGTATTTCCAAAGGATCACGTACGTTGATTTCTTCAAACGTGCTATGGTTGTTGGCAGAGAATTGCCGCTCTCTTAGCTTCCCGCTAGAGTATTTTTGTGGATATCAATTAGTGATATCTGATGGATTTGACGATGTGGCATTCAAAGTGAATGACGACCAGATGTTCAAGAGTTAATTCTAGCCTCAAGCCTCATCAACTGGGAAATGACAAAAATCGGGCAGGCAGCATGGCTATGTGGGTCGCTCCCATTAGGGTGTATAATCACCTATCTAGAGGAAGTCCTATTTTTTCTTAAATCTATGTTTCGATGTTGTCCCTTATCGGGAGGCGGTTGCCGATCCCAACCGTCGGTGACATACATTCGATACACTCGAGCGAAATGAGTGGTCGGTCATGTGAGGGCCGGGTTGCAAGAAGTTCTTGTTGAACCCAGTGTATTCGTCTCTAGAGATACACTATCGGAAGGTGGTCCCATACCTTGTCATAGTTGGAATCCAATCTCCAATAAGCGCCCGCGGTTTTGATTGTATACTATATATGTGGAGCGTGAGATGCAAGCGTTCCACTAGATTGTTATTTACTTGTATTTAGACATTATTATAATATCAGAAAAGATATTGGCTTCAAAAATGTTTTGGGTTATCGTAAGGTAAAAACCGTCCGTGTTTATGTGTGGATTTGGTCTTACGATTATTCTTTTCTTTTGAAAGGATTTTGAACTCTAAAATCATGATTGGATGATTTACGCTTATTACTGTGCGAGTTTATCTCACTCTGGTTCACCAGACGGACCCGGTGTTTTGTAAATGCTCGGGTTAGGCCGGGTTGTACAGGTCCAGGTTATCGACTGTTGTGAAGAGACGAGCTGGAAGAGTCCAGATGTATGATATTACTATTCCGCTGTGTGTTATATGAGGACAGATTATTATCACTGTCCAGATGGGTACTCTGATATTGTAAGTATTTTAAAAGTTCTCAATAAAGATTTATTTCTGTATTATATTTTGTTCCGCTGCGATGTGAGATTCTGTGGTGTCGTGTTCTTCTTCTTCTCCTATTCTAATATTTCTATCTTATCTATTCTCACCCTCTAATTTCTTTCTATTAATGATCTGGAATGTTCGATGTCTGAATGGTCAACATGGTAGTTTGATGTTGATTTTCGGAGTCGAAACCCCAGTTCGTTACAAGTTCAGACTTATATATATCTATTTATCCAAAGATAAATATTTCCTTTATAATCTATTTGTTTTCTAAACAAATATTTCATTTTTAACCCTATTTGTTTTCTTGAACAAATATTTCCCTTTTTATTTTATTTGCAAATAGTTTGCAAATATTCCCTTTATAATCTCTTATTTATTCCTTAAAAATATCTTCTTTAATGACATAGTTCTAAGTGTTTCCTTTATTACCTTATTTATTTATTCTAAGTATTTCCTGTAAAAATATCTTATTTAAAACTTATTCAATTTTCTAAGTCAATATCCTTGTTTAACTTATTCAATCCCTAAGTTAATATCCTTTGTTTAACTTATTCAATTCCTAAGTTAATATCCTTTTGTTTAACTTAGTAAATTTCTAAGCTAATATCTCTTTATCTTAACCTATTACTTTAACAAATAAATAATCCATTAATCGTATCTTATTTATTTAACAAATAGACATCTCATTATCTTATCCTATTTATTTTCTATGTAAGTACTCCACTTTATAAATATTCTATTTATAAAGATTTCCTTCATTTATAATTCCCACTTAAACATAGTTCCTATTTATAAATATTCCATTTATAAATATTCTATTTATAAATATTCTATTTTTAAATATTCTCTTTTATAAAATCCTCTGATTTTATAAATATTCTCTTTTCAGTATTCACTTTGACAAATTCCCCTTTTCTCCAAATCCCGGTATGTTATGGTGTTTAACATATCAAATTACGATGTCCAATATCGTCCATACACACACAATCAACAACAGGTTATAATTCACATCATATATCAAAATATATGAAAAACAATAAAATAACTGTTGAGGAATCCAGTCGGATTCCTCCAACCTGTTTCTCTACATCCACAGAAGTTACACAATAAAATCAACATCACTATATGATATATTCTGTTAAACAGAATCAATATAGAAATTCAACTAACTGACTAGCAGTTCAATCAAACAGTCAACACACAGTCAATCAGCCAATATTTAACAGTTCTAAAAATACAACATAAAATTATAAACTGTTCAGAGTTAGTGAGATTTACTCACATTGGCAGTTCATCATTAAAGAACGATAAACTGTTTGTTTGATTTGAATCAAACAATTTATTTTGCCATAAATTCAAACGAGCTCTAATCCACTCCCAGTCAGTTCCATTGGGTAGTGTCCATCCATACGATCCTATCAGATCTTGTTTCGCTGAGTTTCGATCACGTATGAATAAGATACGGTAAAACAAAGTTAATACACTTATAAAATAAAAATAAAACTTAAATGGTTATATATTTTGGGCTTAACTTAAATTCTCAGCCCAAGCCCAACTACCAAATACCAGATCCAAATTCATGTTTTCAAATTCATCGTGTATCACCTGCTCCTCACATAACCACTCACGACTTGGTCCTCCCTTCTCCTTTCCTTCATTTCACCATGAAATTAAAAACTACAATCACCTTTAATTTTCTCTTAAGCCCCTCTTTCATCTCATATCCATTTTTCTCAGTTCGACTTCTCCTCTGATTTCTGTCTGCACAGCCCTCGTCGAACTCCCAGTCATCGCGCGACATTTCCGATCACCAAAAATCACAACACTTTGCCAACACACTCCATTTGCTCTTACGAATCCAAATAAAATGACCTCAACTCAAATTATAGCCGCAAATTTCTAAATTAATGAACCTTAGAAACTTGTTGACTTACTTCCAGCGCGAACGAGAATGCGTCGTACCACTTAATACCAGCACCAACTTCAAGCTTTTCATTCCAGGGTGCTACAATAGATGTATCTCGATTTATACAAATTTATTTCCATTTGTTTTGGATTTAAATTATTTGGGTTTGCTCACGTTTTACTGAAGAACAAGGAGAAAATGTGACGGCGTGTTTCCTCTGTTGACCGAGGGTGGTAATGACTTAGGTTAGAAGGTGGAGTGAAATTTATAGGGTTGGAATTTTTGGTATTTTAGTTAGATATTTTCCACTATAATATCCGTTTTTAATACAACATTGTTTATTTTTTTCCCTTTAAAATTTCTATGATCACACATGACATTCAAAAATCACGAAACTGGACATGCAGCTACAGTTCGACATTGCAGACCCATCGAAACTAGTTTCGTCGAATTCCGACTTCGTTTGGTCACACAACGTATTTTTAACCGTCAAAATACTGACTGTTTTTCACTCTAAAAATACGTACGGCCACACAGTGACTCTAAAATCACGGAACTTGGAATCTAACAATAATTTGATGTTGCGGAGCCAACAAAATTAGTTTCATCGAATTCCGAGGTCGTTTGCAAAAGTGACTATTTTTAAAGCTCTAAATAACCCATTTAAATATATAAATATATTTAAATATAATTAAATAAAATATAAATAAATTTATATTATCGTATATATACACAGTGGAATACCATACAGCTCCAGAATAATCCTGTATGGATTTCTAGCTTGATATTTCAAATCTCGATTAAATCGATATTCGATTTAAAAATGAATTTCCTTTTAAAAATATAATTAATTCCTTTATAAATTATAACGGAATTCCACAACGACTTTTTCTAAAATTTGATTTGGACATAAATTAAAATCTACACAATGAAATCCCAATTTTTCTCTTCCACTAGAAAGATATACTCCACCAGCTCCTAACATTTCTTGTTTCACAGAAATCCGATTTAAAACGGCTTATGTATATTCAGTTGAAGTTCAAATCACCAATTTACGAACTATAGTGCCATTTCGAGCTCGATTATAATTATATTATTAATTCTACGTTCAAACTTCATTCAAATAATATATTCGTTATTCTAATTCAACTCTAAATTGAATTAAATATCGCAGATGATCCAGTTCACACCATATCGCCATTTCAGCCAATTCTGATTATTTCAAAATTAAATATATTATTTAACTTATTATTTTAATTAAATATTCCCCATTATTTAATTCAACGACCATGAAATCCTTTTAATCACCTTTTAAATAATTAAATTAATTAATTATTATATTGCTGAAAATGCGGGTCATTACATTCTTCCCCACTTAAAATAATTTCGTCCTCGAAATTGCTAAGTTAGAAAACAACTCTATTAACTGGTTAGAACCTATTTGTTCACTTCTTAACTTCAGTTTCAACTGAACCCATTTAATTTCAATTAAATGTTTAATTAATTATTATCAACGAAAATTTTCAAAAATCCTGAAAATTTCCTAACTCCTTAACTTTTCGAAAAATTTCGCCAGCACCTCCCTTGTATTGGTCAATAGGTCAAACTCCAACTCGCCTCTCTGGGCCTTCTTCAACACAAAAGAAAATCAAAAAGCCAAGCAGCTTGCCAATTCGGCTCATAAATCTCATACCCAATATGAAATATATACTTGTACCTTTTTGCCGACCATATCATTATACCATTCCCATTGGTTATCAACTCAACATATACCAATGTCATTCCAATCAATCTCTTACCAGTTTTTATCCTCAAACCCAATCATTTGCTTATACTCAAGTCAAATTTCATTTCAACTCGAGTTTCTTCTCGATTCCCAACTCTTAACTTGATTGTCACATTACACTTCAAATTTGAATCCCACAATCCAATTTGTCTTGATATCATTCTGATTCAATCTCAGTTACCACTTTACTGGCTTCTCTTTAATTCAAATTTGCTTTCACAAATTTCTGTTAAATTTGTTTTTAATTCAAACAGTCTTTCCCTGGGAGTTTTTAAACAGATTACTCTTTTCAAAAATCAAATTTTCCTTTTTGAAATTCAACACAACTTGTTTTCCCCAAAACAAATTCAAAAAAGTATCTCTAGTAGTAATTCGTCACTTATAACTCGAAAATGAATACTAATGGTGCAGCTATCATCATCAGAATCTATTTTCTAGCGATCGAAGTGAGTTCAATACTATAAAACCATTTCTAAACATTTCCACTTTTAAATTGATTTCAAAATATAATTCACATTGCTTGTAAAATAATTTAAAATCTCCCAGGATCTTAAATTTTCCTTATTTTCAATCCAAATCGATTTACAAACACTTACCCAATTTTCCAGAATTTTAATTCAATTTCTGGTTTAAATTTCAAATTTAACTCATCTGATTTCACGTATTTCACTTATATGAATTCTGATTGGTTATTTACATAACCATTTAATTTATAATCTTACTCGATTATAATAACAACCAATATATCCACTATATTCTAATATATATATATATATATATATATTTCTTCTCTATATCAAGATATACCTTGGGTAAATTTATTTTAATTTACCCTCTTTTCAAAACATATCGTGTCGACCCATCGTATTTGAGGATACAGTGGATCAAACTAATCGACAAGAACTCATAAACAACTCAACCAATAAATCACCACAATATAAAACAATTTTTATATCAATAACAAATACGCTCACTCATATATATACACTCGACTCAATCTAGGGTATTACTAACCCCATCTCTGCTGAGTCATGCCACAGAGCCAAGGTAAATCGCTTAACTTAAGCTCTAATACCAACTGTAGTAAACCGAAAATACGGTAGAATTTGAGCTGACCAAATAACACAAGTCCAACCCCAATTACACTGGAAAATCGGAAAACTAATAGAAATAAAAACAGAGGGTGAGAATATATAAGATAGAAACTTAGAATAGAAGAAGGAGAACAACACAACATCAGAGTAACATGAACCTCACAGCGGAACGAATAACATATAATAGATAACATATCTTTGAAATATAAATCTGTACTTGAATATACATCATTATCAAAGTACAACACTTACAACACATCGGAAATAGACAATAGCTATATGATCCTGAAGCCTCCTGCTCCAGCTCTTCAAGTATCTGTAAATCCCGACTACTTGACTGCCCGTACAAAATTGGGCACTCAAGAGTTTAGGGAGAACAAAACAAAATAAACTCCGGGTCAGTCATGGGACTGGTATGAGTAAAACAGTTTGAACAAGTAAACGGTATCTCATAAGACCACGCCGTATAACGGAATGGATTTTTCCCTTATGAGAATCCAAAATATCATTATATCAAAAACCTTTTGATATTATAATAATGTCTATCAATCACAATATATTAATCATCTAGCAGAAACGCTTTCATCTCACGTTCTACATATATGGCTAATCACAGGACCACGCCGCTAACACGGAACGGGTTTACTCCATTGGATTGCCAGTGCATAAATTAAATAAATTTTTATTCAAAACAACGCAATGCTTTTTAGAAAAATGAAATCATTATAAGACTCAAGTCCCATCACACAATGTAACGCAAACCGAAGGATAGAGTTTTACCTTATAATGATCAAACATGCTTGATATGTAGAAAATAATTATTTTAATATTATTATTAGTGTCTAATTAGTTTTAAAATACTTCAAAGTAAATGTATCAATCCTAGATGATATAGCTACCATATACTATGTCGCCATATATAGGTTTACAATCAAAACCGTAATGTCGTATTGGTGATTGGGTTTCCATCATGAGTCAAGGCTAGGGACGATCTCCTTACCGATTCGAGACACTCTAGAAAATGTCTCAGGATCACACCTATGGGCAACCCTTGGATCCTGCTGGACCGGTCCACAAATACTTTAGTGGATTAGTTATACTTGAACACACGCTTCCCGGTTCTATTGAACCTATAAATTGGTCACTATCGACCAATATAACCGAGGCCTCGTAATCCATCATCCACATAAGTAAAATTTCAGGGCTTGCAAAACCCTGACACCACTTCTAGCAAGAAAGAAACGTGTGTGCTCCCTGCGTTCCCTTGTCCCGTTTCTGACTCTTACCGGGGTGTGAGGCTCGCTAAGTAACTCTATACACAAAGCTACACCTAAACAGGTTGTGCTTTGATCATCAACCACAAGGCTCTGCTTTTCAACAAAAGCCTTGATCATTTGCATCTTGGCATGCCACATTGACAATCCACACTATGCGATCAATAACTACCAATATATTACCTCTGAGCTCATGCGTCTCAGAGAAGGGTGTTAAGCAAGAGAATAAATTCACCGCCACCAAACCGATATATATTAATAGAAATCAATTTACATGGAATGAAATCCGATGTCAGACACACATCCATTTACAAGTCCATTCTGGGTCTGAACGAAACCGAAGACACCTTATTCCTTGTCCCGTATGTCCAATACGGAAGATAGGTTCTCAAATATCTGGACAATCAACAAGTACGTCCGGACAACTACCACTTTATCCCTTTCCTAGGTGCGACCCAGTTCAGTGCATCAGTAGTTGCCCATTCGATGTGAAGATCGCCGGTCTTCAATCACCGTCTTCAATGTCTTTGACTTTTAATCGCCATAGTAATTATTCGGAATGGGTTAAACTCGGTCTTTCCGAATACTCGCGTATTTTATAATCAAAAATCAAGTGCTATAAATACACATCATACTCCTCATTCCAATTCAGAATATCTTTTAATAAAATATTCATATTAAAAGGGAAAGATTCCCATCAATTTTATCAAAGATAAATTCTTTTAAATTTATTCTTTATTCTTCTTTTTTTAAAGATTCATTGAAACACAAATTTGATTTTAATATAAAAAATCATTGCTTTATGATTAGTCAAATTGTAAGAAATTAATCTTGTCTTTAACTGGGTTAAAGAACCAATGTCATTTAAAACACAATTCACGATAAACCCAAAATCAACTTCCGTTAAATATGGAATTTTCACAGAAATCAAATAAATATATAATCGATATGAATTTCCGTATCAGACTAATAATATAAATGAAATAACGGCAAAGCCTTTTAAATTCCATATATAGTAACAATCCTCTTTTACAGAAGCCTATCTCGATTATTATCAAATCGAATTTCCACTCAATTCCAATAAAATATATTAAATTGGATAACTTGGCTTTGGAAAATTTCTTTTTAAATCTTAATAAAAAGACTTATAAATTCTAAATCATATTTCTACTGTTAATTGGGCTAAAGAACAAATTTCGTTTAAAACACAGTTCACAATAAGCCCAATTCACATATAATTTTATTCCAACCACTAAATATAATTGGAAACTCTAATCATCTTAATTAAAGGATTTATTCTTTTCAAATGGGATTTAAGAACAGCGTTATTTAAGACACCATCCACGATATACCAAAATCTAATTCTTTTACTTAATTATAATTAAATATTAATTAATTGGAAGGCTTCAATAAATCATAATTTAAAAGATTTATTCTAGTTTATAACTAGCTCATTTCGATAAAAATATATTTTTATCTTTTGTGTCCATCCAAAAATGGACATAGATATCATCATTTTATTCTTTGTTTAATATTATTTTAAAATATTCGTTATTTAAAATTATCCTTTATATAAAAATATTCTTTACGTAAAAATATTCTTAATATTACAATATTCTTTATTTTAAAATATTCCTTATATCACAATGTTCTTTATTTTAAAATATTCTTTATTTAAAAGATATTCTGAATCGAAATGCGACTCAATCAGTTACTATATAATTTCGGTTATATGGATTTCATACATCGCATATTACGACAATAACGATAAATAATCATTAAACGATCCATCCACATCTAGAGTGAAATTTTACAACTGTGTGAGCATTAAAATGAATAAATAACGCTTATCACAGCTTGTCAATCCATCGATTGACATACAACTAAATTTTGGGACTAGTGTATGTCAAATATCATCCCAATACCCGTGTGGGGTTTTCAGACAACACCAATTCATCTAAATAAATCATTGTTTAATGAATTTAACCAATTTTAATTCCTCTAACATGTTGATGATAAATAACAAACATGTTATTATATTCCTAATGCCGAATGAAAATGTATTTTATTTGAAAATTTTCCCTACATGTATCTAATGTATAATTTGACAATACAAACGTCACTTTGATTTGCATACAAATTATATTGTATAATTTAACAATAAAATGTCACTTTAATTTACATACAAATTCTAGTGTATGTTTTAACAAAGAAAATGATTCTTATATTTGCATATAAATTCTAATGTATGTTTTGCAAGTAAAAATGATTTTTATATTTGCATATAAATTCTAATGTATGTTTTGCAAATAAAATTGATTCTTATATTTGCATATAAATTCTAATGTATGTTTTGACAAATAAAAATGATTCTTATATTTGCATATAAATTCTAATGTATGTTTTGCAAATAAAAATAAATCTTATATTTGCATATAAATTATAATGTATGTTTTGCAAATAAAAACGATTCTTATATTTGCATATAAATTCTATTATATGTTTTGCAAATAAAAATGATTCTTATATTTGCATATAAATTCCAATGTATGTTTTGCAAGTAAAAATGATTCTTACATTTGCATATAAATTCTAATTCAACAAAATGCATAAAAAGTAATACATCCAATTTGTTGACAATGATATTTTAATGCTAACATGATATTTTTTTACTAAAATGTTATTTTAATTCTAACATGACATTTTTTAACTAAAATGATATTTTAATGCTAACATGACATTTTTTTTACTAAAATGATATTTTAATTCTAACATGACATTTTTTAACTAAAATGACATTTTAATGCTAACATGACATTTTTTTTATAATTCAATCTTTAAAAAACTAAACTACATTAAAAATGTAATTTTTTTAATGTTCAATCTTTTTATTGAAAACTAAACTACATTAAAAATGTACTTTTTAAATGTGCAATCTTTTTATTGAAACAATGAACAATAAAAATGATATTTTTCATGTCCCATCTTTTTAATGAAATCTAAACTCCATTAAAATGTGATTTTTAATGTGAAATCTTTTTATTGAAAACAATGAACGATAAAAATGATATTTTTCATCGTTTTCAATCTTGTTAATGAAACAAAGTGACGATAAAAATAAAAATATTTGATCTTTAATAACTAATCTTTTATTGCGCCAAAATGGCAATAAAAATATGTTCTTTTATTTCAACTCTTTTTATTGTAACAAATTGACAATAAAAATATAATCTTTTATTCAACTCTTTTTATTCTTTTCTTTATATTGCAACCAAATGAAAAAAAAATGTGAACTTTTTATTTTAATCTTTTTGATTGAAACAAGGTGACAAATATAAAAAAATGTTCTTCTTTCTAATCTAATGAAACATGTTAAGTGACAAGTTCATGGATTCAATAAAAAGGATATTTTTATTGTAAAACAAATCTAATGTATTCTATGTTCATAGATTCAATAAAAATGATATTTTATTGTTAAACAAAGTCTAAACAAAAACCATGCTCATAGTTTCAATAAAAAGTATTTTTTTTACTATTTCAAAACCCAAATCAAAGTTCATGGGTTCGATAAAGATGAGATTTTTATTTCAAAAACCAAATCAAAGTTCATGGGTTCGATAAAGATGAGATTTTTATTTCAAAAACCAAATCAGAATTCATGGATTCAAATAAAAGAAAAATCTTTATTATAAAATCAAATCTACATACATGAATATCAAAATTGAACCAATTCATACATCGCAAACAAAATTAACCAATTCTAATTCCATACATCACGTATATGTTTCGTAATAACATACATACATGGATTTCATATAACGATAAATAATTCAATTTTAATTATAAAATCCTGATTTGCTCTATTTTCTGAATTTCCGTTCACATTCAAATTTATCTGAAATCCTGATTTGCTCTATTTTGGTTCTGGTTGGTTCCATGTGGTAGTGCTCGACAAGAGGAATCCAACGCATTTTATTTCATCGAATTCTGATAATCTACGAGTAAGTTATTGAATTTATAAGCTTACACCAATTAATTTAACAATTATTTGTAAATTAAAAATTAATTAATTACTTTCGTTAAGAAAGAAAATGGGTCTTCTATCTTTATCTTCTTCTTCGTCGCTTCCCTGTAGCCGTGAAACCCAAAACCGCTCCTCCTCTTTGAAAAACGCAGCACACATGACACCTCCTGGCGACGATCAAACACCACCACATTGAAGACCCTTGAACCCCCTTCCCATGCCTGGAGTATGGCCCGACTCGCAACCTTCTATGCTTCGAAATCCACCAGAGGGCGGCAGAAGGCCTAACTGGACATAGGGAGGTGGGTCAGGGGTGGCGGCAACAGTGGCGGTGGCCGTGGTGGCTAAGGTGGTGGTGATTTGGGGTAGGGTTCGTAGATCTAATTGAAAGAGGGTAAAATGAGGAAGAAGAAGAGGAGGAGGAGAGGAGGAGGGGAAGGAGGAGGAGGAAGAGGCCGACAGCGGTGTGGAAAGGGTGGCGTAGGTTTCATCAGCGCATTTTTCTTCTTCTTTCAATCGTGAGCGACGAGAGAGAAAGAGGAAGAAGGGGGGAGGGGAGGTTAGACCAATATATATAATTAATTTAATTTTTAATTCCAAAAAGTTAGTTTTTCATTCGAACTCCAAATCGAACCCAATGACTGTCGCCTCTAGCTAAATACCCCTATTCCGAACATAATGGGATATGTCATGTAAGCCAGTTCGACTGTTTCGATCAGTTTTTCTTTAAATTAAAATATAAATTAATATATTGTTCAAAATTGATTTTAACATACATTTTAATTTAGCGGGGCCACATACTGACTCTAAAAATTCCAAAAAAATAAATCTAGCTATGTTTTGACGATACTGTCCTAACAAAACTAATTTCGTCCAATTTGGAGACCGTTTGAAAAAAGGTCATCTTCTAGTCGATTAAATTCAAACTGAAATTGCCAAACACATTTAAATTCACCACGCTCACATATTGATTCAAAAAATTATGAAAATGGAATCAAGTACTAATTTAACATTCCGGATCCAACAAAAGTGGTTTCATCGAAAATGGAGGTCGTTTGAAAAATCAATATTTTTAAGGGCTATATTTCCATTGCGACTATTCTGAATTTTCAGTTGGGCATAACTTTTTGTTCCCGCTATGAAATCAGGAATTTTCTGGTTCGTTGGAAAGGTATTTTCCAACAGATTCAAATATTTCTGGTTTCACTAAAATTGGTTTATTTTGAATGCTGTACATTCATTTGAAATTTGAAATCGAATTTTCAAACTACTGCGCCATTTCCATTTCCTTTTATAATTAAAATAAATATTTATATTCTAATCTCGATTTAAATAAATATATATGTTTTAATTCTATTCAAAATAAATTCTAGTCATTACTATTTAAAATAAATCATTTTAAATATTCAAAATTCATTAAAATTACAAAAATGAAAATTTTAAATTGTTTATGATTTTCCGGGTTGTTGCAGTCTCAGAGAAGGATGTTAAGAAAGAGAATAAATTCTCTGCCACCAAGCCGATATATATTAAATAGAAATAAATTTACATGGAATGAAATATAATGTCAGACACACATCCATTTACAAGTCCGTTCTAGGTCTGGACGAAACCGGAGACACCTTATTCCTCGTCCCGTATGTCTAATACGGAAGAGACGTTCTCGCATATCCGAACAATTAACAAGTACGTCTGGACAACTACCACTTTAACCCATTCCTAGGAGCGAACCAGTTCAGGGCATCAATAGTTGCCCAGTCGATGTGAAGATCGTCGGCCTTCTGTAACGTCCCATAATTTTCAGTATATTTAAATTTCAATTTAAAATAAATAAATTGGAATATATTTAGGGAAAATCAAATTTTGTTGATTCTAATGTTGATGATTGGTTGAATTGAGTACAAATAGATTTTTATTTAATTTGTACTTAGGATGGTTGTAATTTGAAAATTTAATATTTAAATAATTAAATTTATTTGAGTGTGTTAATTTAAAAGTAGAATTCAAATTTAAGTTGTAAATGGAAATTCTCAGTTGTTAATTTTAGTTGAAACTCAAATCTAAGATTTAGATAATCAAACCTGAGAACTTAAAATTTACGAAATAAATTTATAGGATTTATTTAGATTTTAGTTTGATTTAAATTTGAATTTAACGAGTATTTAATTTTGAATTAAACAGTTAACTGAATAATTGAATATTTTATTTATTTATTTAACTGTGAAATTTAATGGTTTTGGCGACTGTCTCAGAATTCGACGAAACTGGCGGCATCAGAACCGGAACGGTGAATTATGATAAGATTTCAATTTGCGTTACAATCCGACTTACCGTTTGATCGTACGAGAGAAAATGTGAACGAGATCAATGTAAAGAAATAATTGGGTATCTCTCATATTTGGGCCTTATAATTATATATATATAAAATCCACCTTTACCCTAACAGGCCATTTAACATTGTACATTCATTTCCACCTCCATAGCTTTCTCTAATGGCAGAAATAAATTCTATACCCTAGTTTTAAAACAAATTTCACCTCAAAATAAAATCTCTCAAAACCCTATCGAATTATATGTCAAATCGAAGCTCTCGACGATACGAAGCTGTTGGTACCATTTGTTTCGACATGCAGTGAGTAGATTTACCAGAAATCGCGGTCAAAGCTGCTGTTTTGAAAACCCTAGGCTTCGATTTGGGTATTTTTGATTTGCAAGCTAATTGAGGAATTGGTCTTCTGGGTATTGTTGCCCTCGTCGATACAAACTTGTAGAGGGTGGTCGGAGGTTCTATGGCGTTGGGGATTGTCGGAATTTGATCGTTGAGGGGTTGAAAACCATTTTCGTCTTTGATCCGGCTATGGCACCCTGGTCAACCGGAGTTGATTTGGCGAGGTGCATCGGATGCAGCTTTTTAGGAGTGTCGAGATGGTGGTGGTCCCGTGGCTTCCGGTCGCCGAAATTTGTGATGATCGATGGTCAAACGCGGCCAGAAAATGGGTTGTTTCACGTCGGGGTCCTGTAGCTAATGAGAGAGGAGCGGGAATGGCTTTTGGGAGTGGCTGACGTGTCAAAGAGGGGTTGGTGAGAAATTTTATTTTTAATTATTTTCTATTTTAAGATTCGTATAGAAAAACACTGATAACTCTCTCGTTTTAACTCGGATTTGGACGCGGTTTGTTGCGTTGGGATCATGGCGGAATTGCAGACGTTTTGGCACTGACCTGGCTGCGTTTAGAGACTGTGAAATTTTGGCCCTTAGTTGAACATTCGATCAACTGAGGACGCAAAGGTGAGTGATTCTTCGCTCACGAATGACTAAATTATTCACATATTTATTAAATTAAATTATGAAGTAAGTTGGTTGCATGGTTGTGTTGATTGTTGATGTGTTGTTTGAAAACTGACACGCACGTGTGTGATTCTGAGGAATTTAAATCGATAGCTAGTTATTCTAGTTAATTAAACTCTAGTTAGAACCCTGATACTTGTTAATCAGTGAAATCATTAAATACTTACCTTTTGAAGTAAATGGTTGTGATGAATACCCTGCTTTGATTTGATCGATGAATTGATATTAGTACTGAAATGTTCCTTTATTCAGTATATGTATGTTGTATGTTCATCATGACGATTAATCCCATTTAACATTGATGTTGCGGGCATCGAATCAACCCGGGACTGATCGATTTAAAATGAATTAAGAACGCAGAGTGAACTGATAAATATCCGTGACCCTGATATGGATTGAAATGATAGATCCATCCCTGAAATATCGAGAAATTAAATTAAAATCACTTGGCCATTAGATAGATAACTATATACAGTCATCGTCTGGTTAAATGATTTTAAATATTTGGAAATTGTATTTGATAGAGTTTCATTTAGAAGGATGTTCCAATACTCGATAAAACCTTTTCTTTAAAGATTCTAAACTTGGGGTTTTAAAAAGGGCCAAGGAAATTTTCCCAAAACAAAGTGGAAATTCTTGAATTGGGATGTAAATATGATTTGGAATTATTCAAAATTTATGGGGTGGATTTGAATGAAATAAATTCTTATTGAATTAAATTTTTCCTTATAAGGGAATCGAGGTATTTTGAGTTGATTAACTCAGTTTTGAATATTGATGCGAATTCTTGAAATTGGAAGATTGGTTTGAATGGCGTTGAAACAAGATATTGAACTAAGTGACTCCATTGAGACTGGAGTATGGGTTCAAGTATTTGAAGTTCGGAAGGAAGAATCGATTTTTAGTTAAAGAAATTTCATATATATATATATATATACCTGCACTTTTTTATTTCAATAACTATCCTTTCTTCAAAAAAAAAAATATTTATTAAAGTTTTATCTATAACTATTTTATTATAACAAAATTTTCTTATATTCTTTTATCTAAACTATTTAGTAAACTTTGAAATTTATATATATAGTGTTTTAAACTTATTTATCCTATTTTAACTATTATATTCTATACATATATTATTTTATATAAAGGTTTTTGAAGATTCTACTTTCCATAATTATATTTATAAAGTGTAAATTCTTCTGAATGGAAAATGCTGGATTTAAACCCTAGTTCAATATGGAGTCGAGATAAAGTATTCAAATATAAATTGACTTTAACCAATTTTATATGGAAATGTAATTGGTATTTATTCGAATAAAATGAATTCCATAAATGATATGAATGAGTGCTACGGAGATTTATACACTATTGAATAGGAATGGATTTCGAATTTCAAATCGATTTGAGATAATTATTGTAACGTCCCGCATTTTTATCGATTTGTATTTGAATATTTAAATCAGTTTAAATATTGAATTCGTAATATAAGTGGATGTATATATTAATTAAACGAGGTTAAACGTATAAAAATATATATTAATTTTAATCGAGCTCATAACAACGTTGCAGTTCGTAATTTAACGTTCTGAACTTCAACTGAGTGTACAGAACTCGTTTTAAATCGGATTTCTTCGAAATAAGAAGCGTTGGAATCAGTTGAACTGTATCTTTCCAACAAAAGTGGAAAATGGAGATTTCGTCATATTCATTGCAAGATATGTCAAAATCAAATATTCAGAAAGTCGCTATGAAATCGTATATCGACCATAACGGTTTATTTGAAATAACTTCTTATCGGTTTCGAATTTAGACAAGGTTCTTTTGAGGCGTAGTTATAATTTAATTTTTAGAATTTTACTGTAATTTTTAATTAATTAAATATGCAACTTTTTATTTAGAGTAGTTTGCACCCTATATCAATATTTTGGGGTTTCACAATATAAGTTAATCTACCGATATTACTATATTTTTAGGATCGTGGCACATCGCTGGACACGACCGTATTCTTATTTCTGTCCGTGGCAGCTCGGACATGAATGTAATCTTTCGTAACACGGTACACCTACATTTTAAAACATAAATAAAGACAACTTTCATTTTGGTTTGCTACTTCTAAACTTTTCTTCAACGTATGAGGACATGCTAATTGGATTGTGTGAAAGGTAACCATACATGCAATCAAATCAAATGAAATAAACATATCCCAATAACAATAAATGAAACGCACATGCTAAATGCCACTACAGACCTACACTCTCCAAATACTTCAGGCTTAAGTCTTGTATACCCACGTACACACATGATAATGACATGGAAACTCCAACAAGCATACCTATGCTACTATCTATAACTTCGTGCTTATGTTTTGAAGTTTGGGTAGCTAATCAATGACGTTGGAAGAGAGCATCAAGCACGAGACTGGTTGCTGTTAAAGCCGACCTAAAAAAATTTACTACAACTCGCTCAGGCTATGTCTTGGCATATCAAACTTAAGGGAACCTACAAAACATGGCTACCTTAACCTAAGCCTTGACGGTGACTATTCACGCAACAGTTGTTTCTAATCACTGAGCCTACCACACACGCTATATCAAAGCTATACCACCCTACATGTACCGCTGTTCCTTGGCACCCAAGGGGAATTAACACTATAAATACACACCCAACGTTTTTGCTGTCGTCACTTACATCTCGGCAAACAAAAGCTCACAACTAAAGGCTTTAATGGCTAAACCATACACTATAAGAATAAATAAAGAAAAGGATGGGGAGAAGACGTGAGAAGAGACAAACGTGGGTTCAGCCTGCAATTCAGTGAAGGAGCAGTATGGAAAGAAAAATAACGCTGCAAGTTATATATGAGAGATGCGGATATAAGTCTCATGGTGAAGTACAAGGCAACGTTAAGCAGGAGAAGTGTATGGGCTCGGTTACATAATGGGGCAACGTGTTCTGCTCAGGATGAAGGAAAGAGTGGTACGGCACATTTTTGAACAATGGGTCAAAGTCAGATCTTATCGTGTTGCCTGTAGGAGAGGTTTCCTTGGCATGGGTTCGAGCTTGACTTTGAGGAGCTCAGGAGGTGGTATCAGGCTATCAGCGAAGGAAGAGACGAATGGAAAAGGCGGTAGCATAAGAGGGAGGGACGGTTTACTGTGTGTGAATATATGAAGGAGGATCATTCGAATTTCATGAATGGGGTAAAGTAATGATGCACGTGTGGGTTATAAGTAAGAAGGATAGAGGTGAAAACGTTTTACATGTGGCGCATAAAGTGTAGAAGAAGGGAGGGGGACTATAACAAGGCGTTAATACTTGAGGAAATAAGGGACGTGAAGAATGACATATATATGTCTGAGCGTGCTATTCGTTTTTGGGAAGATAAGCTAGGAAATGGAATTTGGCGTCAAAGATGGAGAAATTAGCGGTGTTTGGGGACGTTGTCAGTTGCTGGCGCAAGTGGTTCCAGCAGGGTCGGTCAAGGGTGGTCTAGCTTATCAAGGTGATGGCGGCATTAAAGTTTGGAGATGGAAAATTAATTAGCAAAATGATGGAGCAAGTTTCATGTTTTATCACTTATGAGTGCGACGGTGACAATGTGAAAAACGGTGCCGGTTGGTCATAAAGCTCGAACGGTACAGAACTGAATGCCTGATTTAATCAACCGACCGCAAATCGTTATTTAACGGTTAACGCGCCAAGGTGAGTAAATTCACTATCTCTCTTTTTATTTAAAATATTTTATTTATATTTTAAATAATGGTTGAATGCTGTGTGATGGTTGTTTAGGCAGATTATGGTTAAATTGGTTGAAAAATTATATATCGTTGCATATATATACACATCATTGGTTGAACTGATTCCATCGATTATAATATTCCCTAGTATGGAATCAGTGTTAATTGTTGACTAACATCGGTGGATGCAGGAAACGGGTTGGAGGAATCCAGCCGGATTCCTCAATATTTATATGTACTGTTTGTTGTATATAGATGCACTGTTTGAACCCAAATGACTTTTGAAACCTTGTGTTGATATTAGCGTTGAATGGAAATTCAAACGTTATTTTGATTTAATCAATAGATGATATCGATTAAGATAGTGACAACAACCAACCATAAATGTACCATTTGTTTTAACCGCTATTGTTTTACCAAAATCCCACTGTGTGCGAAGCACGTGTTTCGCCATACTTACTAAATGCTTTGGTAAGTAGATTCTTATATTGATAAGATTAATAAGTATGTAGGCGGTGATGAACTTGATGATTAATAACAAGTATTCATTGTTTTAAGAACAAGTAAATGAGATATATACAAATGGATTATGGTTGATTTCATATTAAGTAAGATTAGTTAGAATCGATTATTGTTTATTTAATAATAAATGAGATTATTTAGAAATAAATTATTTTTCTATAGTAATCGATACAAGTGAAATTATTTGGATAAATAAATGTTATTTATTCAAAATGAAAAGCTTTGCTAGAGTTGATTAGTGGGTTAAGCATGGCTAAATATTTACCAAGAAACTGTTTTGATCAATAATTGGTTATTTAATTAAGTTAGATTGGGTTGATTTATCTAATGTAATAAAATTGACGAATAGTTGATTTAATAAGATTTTAAAGTATAAGGAATTTGTCTAAGGAAGACAAAGCGAAGAGGAATGTTTAAAAAGAGATTTGTCTAAGAAAGGCGAAGCGGAGGAAATGTTTAAAATGGGTTTGAACAAGGAAGTTGAAGCTAATGTAAATGACCGAGTTTTAAAAATAAAGGTATGGCGTCATAAAACCATATTTAAAATATAGCAAGACGCACGGATACTGATTTTAAAGTATAAGGGATTAGAATTACGAACTTATATCTATTCTAAGGTAAGAACGTCGTCGATCAAGGTCTGAGAGGTAATTAAAATACCCCAACTTGAACGGCTTCACAATTATCGAGGGATGGTATTTGGTTTGTAACAGAAAAAGATGTCAAGATTTTTGTAACGAAAGGAGATGTCAAGATCTTTGTAACAGAAAGAGATGTCAAGATTTTTGTAACGGTAAGAGATGTCAAAGATCAGTATAAGGTGGAATATAGCAGCGTATTTCAAGTATTTGAACTATAGCAATAAAACAACGCTGTTGACTAGGCTTAAGCGTGACTGTTATGTCGAGATATGTTATAAAGAGGAATATTACAGCGTATGACGAATTTTAAACTATAACGTTAAATTAACGCTGTTGGCTAAGCTTAAGCATGATATATAGCACTACCCCCTAGGGAATGTAAACAGTTGTTTTGAAATCCGTTTATTCTAAAGTAATAAGTAGCGATGATTGTCCAAAGGAATATAAGAACGAGTGGGGGAAAAATCGTTTCAGGAAATGATGACATCATTTCGGTGTTGGAAATATGATTGGAGTTAAATAACACTATTGGAAATGGGAACTATAATTCGACGATGATGAATGTTAAATAAAAGTGCCCATGGTTGTGTGATGATAATTATACATTTGATTGGATGTTTGGTTTTACTTCGATAGTTAAATAACCGACTATCGAAGTGTTTGACCATCGTTGTCAATACGGAGAGACCGGTTGGATATATTATCGAAAACCACTCCGTATAGGCATAAACGCTGCGTATTCGATTATGCTGAAGAAAATTGAAGACGGTGTAAAATGCAAGGGTCGTCAGGTTCCAGAATGGTGTTTTCTGTTTGTCCAGTCCCAGGACAACTTGTATGGACGAATGTCTGACAGAGTATTCCTAACGGTCACATAAGACGATCTTTTCAAGATGTTACGTCTGGTGGCGGAGAAATTCGTTTCTCTTGGCTTTTATACCCGTAATATTTTGGGAAGATCAACTAGTGATTTGACGGGTTTGACGATGTGGCATTCAAAGTGTATGGTGGCCAGATGTTCTAAAAGGTAGGCGTAGCCTCAAGCTTCACAACCAGGAAATGACAAAAATCGGGCAGGCAGCATGGCTATGTGGGTCGCACCCATTAGGGTGTATAATCACCTATCTAGAGAAATTCCTTTTGTTTCTTAATCTATCGATTCTGCCCATTCGGGAAACGGTGGTTTGAGTCCAACCGTTGGTGATATACATTCGATACACTCAAGCGAAATGAGTGGTCGGTCATGTGTGGGCCGGGTTACAAGACGTTCTTGTTGAACCCAGGTGTATTCGCCTCTAGAGATACATCATCGGAAGGTGGTCCCATACCTTGTCATAGTTGGAATCCAATCTCCAATAAGCGCCCTGCGGGTTTTGATTTTATACTATGTATGTAGAGCGTGAGATGCAAGCGTTCTACTAATTGGTTATTTATTTGATTAGACATTATTATAATATCACTGGATTTTGATATCAAAAATATTTTGGTTATAGTAAGGTAAAAGCCGTCCATGTTTATGTGTGGATTGGTCTTACTATTATCCTTTTTGTTTCAAAAAGGATTTTCAAAGTTAAACCGTATGGTTGGAATTTACTCACACCAGTCCCATGACTGACCCAGAGTTTATTTTGTTTTTTTCTAAACTCTTGGGTGCCCAAATTTGTACGGGCAGTCAAGTGTTTCAGGCTTTTACAGATACCCTAGAAGGAGCTGGAAGCAGGAGGCTTCACCGCTAGTTATTTTAGAGTTATTTCCGCTGTATCAAATGTTATGTTGTACTCTGATGTTGGTATGTATATATGTACAAAACAGATTTGTATTTCAAAGCTTATGTTATATAATATAATTTATTCGTTCCGCTGTGAGATTCGTGTTTACTTTGATTATATTCAGCTGTGTTCTTCTTCTTCTCCTATTCTATTAGTTCTATCTTTTCTATCTCATCCTCTAACTTCTTTCTATTAATGGTCCAGATATTTCGATGTCTGAACAGTCGACGCTGGGTTTTGTGTCGATTTTTGGAGTCGAAAATCCTGGGTCATTACAGTGGTATCAGAGCATAAGGTTAAGTGATTACCTTGGCTCTGTGGCGTGACTCAATAGAGATGGAGTTAGTAATGCTCTAGATTGAGTTTGAGTGTATATATATGAGCGCATATTTGTAAATTTATATAAAAACTGTTTTATATTGTGTTGATTGATCTAATGAGTGGTATATGAATTCCAGATCGACGCGTTTAGCTGACGAGGTCGATAGGGATTTATAAACGCTTGGATAGAGAATTTCGACATAGTATTGTTTTGAAAGAGAGTAAATGAGATAATTTTACTCGAAATATATTTTGATATAAAGAAAACATATATATTGGAATTATCTAGTATATATTGAATGTGTTGGGTGAACTTATGATCAAGTAAGATTTATATTTGAGTTTGTTATATAAATAACCAATCAAAAGATTTTATAAGTATAATATGCAAAATCAGATGAACTAAATCTGAATTTAAAACCAGAAATTGAAATAAAACTCTAGAAACGTGGAAAGGTGTTGTAAATGAATTTTGAAGTGAATATATGGAAAATTTAAAATCCTGGGTGAATTCAGAAATATTTTCCAAGCATTTGAAAAGAATATTTTGATGTAATTTCAAAATAAAGTGTTTGATAATGAATTTTGAAAATGATATAGTATTGAACTCACTTTGATGGCTGGGAAATAATTCCGATGATGAACCGCGGCGTTATCGGTGTTCATTTTCGAGTTTCTAAGTGACGGATTACTACCAAAGATTTTTGAATTGTTTTGAGGAAGTAAGTTATCAAAAGTTCAAATGTTTGAGTTGTCATTTTTATATGAATATATATATGTATATGATTTCAAACTCATTTGAAATAAAACCCCAGAAATTTGAATTTAGAAATTTAAATTTAACTTGTGAAGTTAAAAAGATTTAAATGATAAAAGTATGTAAATGAATGGAAGTTCAACTTGAACTAAGTTAAGTCAAAAGTTGAATCGAAGTCAAGTAGGTGGAAAACGTACTAGAATAAGGATTTGACTTGACAAAGTAGTTGAGTTGTGAATTGAGATTGGGAATGGAACCGAACTTGGTTGGAAAATTTGATCATTAGGAATTGGAAGTAAACTGGAGTTTGAAAAAGAATTTTGAGTTGGGATGTAAGAGAATTATTGATTGAGAATAAACTGACTGGAGATCAGTTGGAGATGCATTTGGGTATGCTGAATGGATTGCAAATGGAAACGAGAAAGTTGGGTGTCCGATAAAGGGAGAAGGCCCAGAGTGGCGTGTGGTAGTAGTACCGAATGAACCATGCAGCAGAGAGGCTGACGAAATTCTCCGAAAATTAAAGTGTTAGAAAATTTTTCGAACTTTGAAAATTTTCGTTACAAAGAAGGGAATTAATATTTTGATCAGTTCAGTTGAAAACTGAAATTATGAAGTAAACCAAAAAGATTTTTAACCTGTTTACAACAGAGATTGTAGCATTTTCCCTATCTTAGCAAATTTCGAGGACGAAATTATTTTAAGGGGAAAGGAATGTAACGTCCCGCATTTTTATCGATTTGTATTTGAATATTTAAATCAGTTTAAATATTGAATTCGTAATATAAGTGGATGTATATATTAATTAAACGAGGTTAAACGTATAAAAATATATATTAATTTTAATCGAGCTCATAACAACGTTGCAGTTCGTAATTTAACGTTCTGAACTTCAACTGAGTGTACATAACTCGTTTTAAATCGGATTTCTTCGAAATAAGAAGCGTTGGAATCAGTTGAACTATATCTTTCCAACAAAAGTGGAAAATGGAGATTTCGTCATATTCATTGCAAGATATGTCAAAATCAAATATTCAGAAAGTCGCTATGAAATCGTATATCGACCATAACGGTTTATTTGAAATAACTTCCTATCGGTTTCGAATTTAGACAAGGTTCTTTTGAGGCGTAGTTATAATTTAATTTTTAGAATTTTACTGTAATTTTTAATTAATTAAATATGCAACTTTTTATTTAGAGTAGTTTGCACCCTATATCAATATTTTGGGGTTTCACAATATAAGTTAATCTACCGATATTACTATATTTTTAGGATCGTGGCACATCGCTGGACACGACCGTATTCTTATTTCTGTCCGTGGCAGCTCGGACGTGAATGTAATCTTTCGTAACACGGTACACCTACATTTTAAAACATAAATAAAGACAACTTTCATTTTGGTTTGCTACTTCTAAACTTTTCTTCAACGTATGAGGACATGCTAATTGGATTGTGTGAAAGGTAACCATACATGCAATCAAATCAAATGAAATAAACATATCCCAATAACAATAAATGAAACGCACATGCTAAATGCCACTACAGACCTACACTCTCCAAATACTTCAGGCTTAAGTCTTGTATACCCACGTACACACATGATAATGACATGGAAACTCCAACAAGCATACCTATGCTACTATCTATAACTTCGTGCTTATGTTTTGAAGTTTGGGTAGCTAATCAATGACGTTGGAAGAGAGCATCAAGCACGAGACTGGTTGCTGTTAAAGCCGACCTAAAAAAATTTACTACAACTCGCTCAGGCTATGTCTTGGCATATCAAACTTAAGGGAACCTACAAAACATGGCTACCTTAACCTAAGCCTTGACGGTGACTATTCACGCAACAGTTGTTTCTAATCACTGAGCCTACCACACACGCTATATCAAAGCTATACCACCCTACATGTACCGCTGTTCCTTGGCACCCAAGGGGAATTAACACTATAAATACACACCCAACGTTTTTGCTGTCGTCACTTACATCTCGGCAAACAAAAGCTCACAACTAAAGGCTTTAATGGCTAAACCATACACTATAAGAATAAATAAAGAAAAGGATGGGGAGAAGACGTGAGAAGAGACAAACGTGGGTTCAGCCTGCAATTCAGTGAAGGAGCAGTATGGAAAGAAAAATAACGCTGCAAGTTATATATGAGAGATGCGGATATAAGTCTCATGGTGAAGTACAAGGCAACGTTAAGCAGGAGAAGTGTATGGGCTCGGTTACATAATGGGGCAACGTGTTCTGCTCAGGATGAAGGAAAGAGTGGTACGGCACATTTTTGAACAATGGGTCAAAGTCAGATCTTATCGTGTTGCCTGTAGGAGAGGTTTCCTTGGCATGGGTTCGAGCTTGACTTTGAGGAGCTCAGGAGGTGGTATCAGGCTATCAGCGAAGGAAGAGACGAATGGAAAAGGCGGTAGCATAAGAGGGAGGGACGGTTTACTGTGTGTGAATATATGAAGGAGGATCATTCGAATTTCATGAATGGGGTAAAGTAATGATGCACGTGTGGGTTATAAGTAAGAAGGATAGAGGTGAAAACCTTGTACAGGTGGCGCATAAAGTGTAGAAGAAGGGAGGGGGACTATAACAAGGCGTTAATACTTGAGGAAATAAGGGACGTGAAGAATGACATATATATGTCTGAGCGTGCTATTCGTTTTTGGGAAGATAAGCTAGGAAATGGAATTTGGCGTCAAAGATGGAGAAAGTAGCGGTGTTTGGGGACGTTGTCAGTTGCTGGCGCAAGTGGTTCCAGCAGGGTCGGTCAAGGGTGGTCTAGCTTATCAAGGTGATGGCGGCATTAAAGTTTGGAGATGGAAAATTAATTAGCAAAATGATGGAGCAAGTTTCATGTTTTATCACTTATGAGTGCGACGGTGACAATGTGAAAAACGGTGCCGGTTGGTCATAAAGCTCGAACGGTACAGAACTGAATGCCTGATTTAATCAACCGACCGCAAATCGTTATTTAACGGTTAACGCGCCAAGGTGAGTAAATTCACTATCTCTCTTTTTATTTAAAATATTTTATTTATATTTTAAATAATGGTTGAATGCTGTGTGATGGTTGTTTAGGCAGATTATGGTTAAATTGGTTGAAAAATTATATATCGTTGCATATATATACACATCATTGGTTGAACTGATTCCATCGATTATAATATTCCCTAGTATGGAATCAGTGTTAATTGTTGACTAACATCGGTGGATGCAGGAAACGTGTTGGAGGAATCCAGCCGGATTCCTCAATATTTATATGTACTGTTTGTTGTATATAGATGCACTGTTTGAACCCAAATGACTTTTGAAACCTTGTGTTGATATTAGCGTTGAATGGAAATTCAAACGTTATTTTGATTTAATCAATAGATGATATCGATTAAGATAGTGACAACAACCAACCATAAATGTACCATTTGTTTTAACCGCTATTGTTTTACCAAAATCCCACCGTGTGCGAAGCACGTGTTTCACCATACTTACTAAATGCTTTGGTAAGTAGATTCTTATATTGATAAGATTAATAAGTATGTAGGCGGTGATGAACTTGATGATTAATAACAAGTATTTATTGTTTTAAGAACAAGTAAATGAGATATATACAAATGGATTATGGTTGATTTCATATTAAGTAAGATTAGTTAGAATCGATTATTGTTTATTTAATAATAAATGAGATTATTTAGAAATAAATTATTTTTCTATAGTAATCGATACAAGTGAAATTATTTGGATAAATAAATGTTATTTATTCAAAATGAAAAGCTTTGTTAGAGTTGATTAGTGGGTTAAGCATGGCTAAATATTTACCAAGAAACTGTTTTGATCAATAATTGGTTATTTAATTAAGTTAGATTGGGTTGATTTATCTAATGTAATAAAATTGACGAATAGTTGATTTAATAAGATTTTAAAGTATAAGGAATTTGTCTAAGGAAGACAAAGCGAAGAGGAATGTTTAAAAAGAGATTTGTCTAAGAAAGACGAAGCGGAGGAAATGTTTAAAATGGGTTTGAACAAGGAAGTTGAAGCTAATGTAAATGACCGAGTTTTAAAAATAAAGGTATGGCGTCATAAAACCATATTTAAAATATAGCAAGACGCACGGATACTGATTTTAAAGTATAAGGGATTAGAATTACGAACTTATATCTATTCTAAGGTAAGAACGTCGTCGATCAAGGTCTGAGAGGTAATTAAAATACCCCAACTTGAACGGCTTCACAATTATCGAGGGATGGTATTTGGTTTGTAACAGAAAAAGATGTCAAGATTTTTGTAACGAAAGGAGATGTCAAGATCTTTGTAACAGAAAGAGATGTCAAGATTTTTGTAACGGTAAGAGATGTCAAAGATCAGTATAAGGTGGAATATAGCAGCGTATTTCAAGTATTTGAACTATAGCAATAAAACAACGCTGTTGACTAGGCTTAAGCGTGACTGTTATGTCGAGATATGTTATAAAGAGGAATATTACAGTGTATGACGAATTTTAAACTATAACGTTAAATTAACGCTGTTGGCTAAGCTTAAGCATGATATATAGCACTACCCCCTAGGGAATGTAAACAGTTGTTTTGAAATCCGTTTATTCTAAAGTAATAAGTAGCGATGATTGTCCAAAGGAATATAAGAACGAGTGGGGGAAAAATCGTTTCAGGAAATGATGACATCATTTCGGTGTTGGAAATTTGATTGGAGTTAAATAACACTATTGGAAATGGGAACTATAATTCGACGATGATGAATGTTAAATAAAAGTGCCCATGGTTGTGTGATGATAATTATACATTTGATTGGATGTTTGGTTTTACTTCGATAGTTAAATAACCGACTATCGAAGTGTTTGACCATCGTTGTCAATACGGAGAGACCAGTTGGATATATTATCGAAAACCACTCCGTATAGGCATAAACGCTGCGTATTCGATTATGCTGAAGAAAATTGAAGACGGAGTAAAATGCAAGGGTCGTCAGGTTCCAGAATGGTGTTTTCTGTTTGTCCAGTCCCAGGACAACTTGTATGGACGAATGTCTGACAGAGTGTTCCTAACGGTCACATAAGACGATCTTTTCAAGATGTTACGTCTGGTGGCAGAGAAATTCGTTTCTCTTGGCTTTTATACCCGTAATATTTTGGGAAGATCAACTAGTGATTTGACGGGTTTGACGATGTGGCATTCAAAGTGTATGGTGGCCAGATGTTCTAAAAGGTAGGCGTAGCCTCAAGCTTCACAACCAGGAAATGACAAAAATCGGGCAGGCAGCATGGCTATGTGGGTCGCACCCATTAGGGTGTATAATCACCTATCTAGAGAAATTCCTTTTGTTTCTTAATCTATCGATTCTGCCCATTCGGGAAACGGTGGTTTGAGTCCAACCGTTGGTGATATACATTCGATACACTCAAGCGAAATGAGTGGTCGGTCATGTGTGGGCCGGGTTACAAGACGTTCTTGTTGAACCCAGGTGTATTCGCCTCTAGAGATACATCATCGGAAGGTGGTCCCATACCTTGTCATAGTTGGAATCCAATCTCCAATAAGCGCCCTGCGGGTTTTGATTTTATACTATGTATGTAGAGCGTGAGATGCAAGCGTTCTACTAATTGGTTATTTATTTGATTAGACATTATTATAATATCACTGGATTTTGATATCAAAAATATTTTGGTTATAGTAAGGTAAAAGCCTTCCATGTTTATGTGTGGATTGGTCTTACTATTATCCTTTTTGTTTCAAAAAGGATTTTCAAAGTTAAACCGTATGGTTGGAATTTACTCACACCAGTCCCATGACTGACCCAGAGTTTATTTTGTTTTTTTCTAAACTCTTGGGTGCCCAAATTTGTACGGGCAGTCAAGTGTTTCAGGCTTTTACAGATACCCTAGAAGGAGCTGGAAGCAGGAGGCTTCACCGCTAGTTATTTTAGAGTTATTTCCGCTGTATCAAATGTTATGTTGTACTCTGATGTTGGTATGTATATATGTACAAAACAGATTTGTATTTCAAAGCTTATGTTATATAATATAATTTATTCGTTCCGCTGTGAGATTCGTGTTTACTCTGATTATATTCAGCTGTGTTCTTCTTCTTCTCCTATTCTATTAGTTCTATCTTTTCTATCTCATCCTCTAACTTCTTTCTATTAATGGTCCAGATATTTCGATGTCTGAACAGTCGACGCTGGGTTTTGTGTCGATTTTTGGAGTCGAAAATCCTGGGTCATTACAATTATAAACTTTGATATGAAGTACATTCTACTTGAATATGAATCGATTTGGTGAAATATTATATGATTATAATATAATGAAATGAATATATTCTAGTTAGGATATAAATCGGTTTGGAATGATTATGATCCGTTGATATGAAATTATATTCTTTTGAATATAAATATGGTTCGAAACAGAATATGATATTTTGATATGAAGCGAAACTTTGCGAAATATAAAAGAACCAACCGATGTGAAATTGGTAAGTGTTGGTTGTTAAGAGACCGGAGTCGACATAAGGCATACTCTCTGTCAGTGTCGATACCACTTTAACAACCGTGAACGTTATGACGTATCCAGAATGAAATGTGATGACTTGGAGGCAAATTATGGATTTGATGAAGATGAACGATGACGAAATAGCCCTGACCTTCGGGTCAGAATTTAAATGACTAAAACAGGAGCTATGTGACGAAAAGGAATTTCGCTCGGTCCGAACCAGTCGCTAAACCGATCTAGACCGTTCGAAATGCCCTATCGTTTGAGAACAGGACAAAATAGAACGTGGACGAAAGAACATTTCACTGTATATCACAACAATGCATCAGATTACAAGAATATACAGAGTATAAACAAATAAATATTACACAGAAATATCAGAGATTTAAATTACATTTAAATACATCGCAGCGGAAAAAAATACAATACACAACTAGAAGAGATATACGGATACAAAGCTTTCCGGATATCGTTCCAGCTGTAAACCAGGATCCTGTGAATATAAATCTGCAAAACCAAAACTACTAGCTGCCCGTGTCAAAATAAGGGCACCCAGAGTTTAGGTTAAAACCATAAACTCCAGGTCAGTCATGTGACTGGTGTGAGAACTAAAACAGTTATTAATCTTTGTTTTTAAATTAGGTAAATCAAGGGACCACGTCGTATAACACGGAAAGGGTTTCCTCCCAAGAATACCAGTGCATAAAACAAACAGCGCAATGCTAAATAAAGAAAAATGAAGCTGTTATAAGACCCAGGTCCCATCACACAATGCAACGCAGCCGAGGATAGGGTTTTCCCTTATAACAGCCAAAGAATGCTTGATACGTTCAAAACAAATCATTTGATACTATTATAAGTGCATAGTGTATAAAACAACTTCAAATCATAAGTATCAATCGTAGGCGGCATGGGTACCATATATCATGTCGCCATACTAGTTCTACAATTAAAACCGCAAATGTCACGTATTTGGAAATTGGATTTCCATCTATGAACCGAGGCAAAAGATAGTCCTCAACCGATTCGAGACGCTCTAGCCCGTGTCTCAGGATCAGAGCTCGAGTGACACTTGGAGCGACAGGGCCGGTCCACCGATGTGGATTAAAATGCCTGAACACTGCGTTTCCCCACCCTTTGGGGTGTCAATGAGCCAACAAATGACTCCATCGGTTCGAGAACGACCGATATATCCAAGGCGCCTCGCAACAGCAACAACCACATAAGTCAAACTTGTCAGGGCGTGTAAAACCACTGACACCACTTTTTAGCTAGAAGGAAACGCATGCCCTCCCTGAGGTCCGTCTCCCGTTTTTGGTTCATACCGGGTGTGAAACACGCGAAGTAAACGTTACACAAAGCTACGCCACAAAGGCCTTGCTTTGATCATCACCACGAGACTTTGCTTTTCAACAGAAGCCCCGATCAATTGCCACTTAGGCATGCCACACAGGCAATTCACTCCCTGCGTTTGATATCCATCAATATATAACCCCTGAGCTCGTACGTCTCAAAGAAGGGCGTTAAGCAAGAGAATAAATTCTCCGCCGCCAAACAAATATATATTAAATAGAGATCAATCACACGGACTAAAATCCAATGTCAGACACACAGTCCATTTACAAGTTCGTTCTGGGTCTGAACGAAACCGGAGGCACCTAGTACCCCGCATATCCATCGATCTCCAAGTACGTCTGGACGATCACTAACTGTTTCCATCTTCTTGGGTGTACAGCCCAATCAAGATCACCAGTAATTATCCAAATGACGTGAAGACTTCCGGTCTTCAACCACCGTCTTCATCTTCGACTTATCGTCATATCAGTTATTCAGAATGGGATAAACCTGGCCTTTCCGAATAACTCGCGTATATTTTAAATAAGTGTTACACAAACACAACATACGCCTCATTCCAATTCATTAGTCACTAACCGTAAATTAATCAAGAGAATAATTTCCCAAATATTAACCCCGAAGGCCGAAACCAACATCAGATCAATATCCAGAAAACCATTCTGCTTAGCTAACCGACAGTTAGTTTCTAAATTTCACCTTCATAGGGAAAGATTCCCATAAATTTTATCCAAGATAATTTCCTGAATTTATTCTCTAATCTTCCTTTGAATTTCGATTCAACTAGTCGGAATTAGCGAACCTTACCGTAGTAATCATTGGTTTTAATTTCCCAATCCCAACCTATTCATCCCACGAAGTAAAACTGGTAATACTTCATATCTAACACCACGGTGTTATCGGTAAATTTAATTACCATTTCACATTCAAATCTAATTAAAGATTTAACTATCGCCTGGAGCAAAACTGGTGATACTCCATTCTCGATCATTTCAATCTAATTAAAGATTCATTAAAACTCCACTTAGTTTTAATCGTTAATTGGGTTAAAGAATCAGTGTCATTTAAAACACGGTTCACGATAAACCCAAAGTCACATTCCATTGATTATCGGGTTAAAGAACGAGTGTTATTTAAAACACTGTCCACGATAAACCCAAAAATCAATATCAATTCCATTTCAATTAAATATTATTTAATTGGTACACTTCATTAAATCTAAATAAAAAGATTTAATCTTTTCTCAACTGGGTTCAAGAACAGTGTTAGTGAAGACACCATTCACGACAAACCCAAATCACATTTGATATTCAATATAAGGCTCTGAATAGAAAATATATCGGCTTATATTCAATATCAAATTCTACGATTCACAAATGTCGTATTGGAAATAACGATATAAATATATATCTTTCAAATTTCCATAACAACATCCGTATAATCACGAATTCCAACATAGAAATATTCCGAAGACAATTTCGATTCAATTCCACTCCAATGCAATCATTGGAAATTCGGGTTATTTTTAAAACCCTTTTTAAATTCAATTTATTTATTTAAAAATAAATAGAATTATAAGTCTAGTTCAAACTAGTTCATTACGATAAAAATCTATTTTTATCTTTTCAAACATGGAGTTTTTCATCCCAATTCTTTCTAAATCATTTCTTATGATTTTACACAAATTATTACTATTTTTAATAATTTTATCAAGGCCCGTACAGTCGATTTCCATCAATGGTCATCGAACTGCACTTACAACGACCTTTTTCGAATTTGATTTGGACGTATCTCCAAATCCAACCGTTAGATTTCTAATTTCTAATATTCGTTAGAAAGCTCTTTTCGATACGAACCCAACGGTTCCGGTTTTAGGAGAATCCGACGGTCAGATCTCCCGCAATGTCCGTTTGAAATAAATGGTCGAAATTCGCGAACTGCCGCAGCGCAGCGCGTTCTTTTCAGGCCATTATATTATATATATAATATATACTTCGTCGATTTCTATTTAAAACGAATTATATAAATAGTTTTAAAATTCGTTTCAAAAGCAATTTCAACTTTCTTTTCAATTCAAATCAAAATTGAATTCTTCTTTATAAATTCGTTTTTAAAATTCATTTCTATTCAATTCAAATTCTTATTCAATTTGAATTCATTTCAATTCGCTTTCAATTCAATTTGAATTCGTTTTCAATTCAATTCATTTCGAAATCGTTTTCAATTCAATTCATTTCGAAATCGTTTTCAATTCAATTCATTTCGAAATCGTTTTCAATTCATTTCGAAATGAATAAAATCGATATAAATATCGTTCACGTCAAAATGGCGTCAAACTAATCAACACGGCTTCATAAATTTCTATTTTCAAATATTCTATTTCAAATATTTCTTTTTCAAAATAGTTGTTATTATCAAAATATTTCGTTCAACACATGACCAATCTCAATGGATGAGTACTGTCAACACATGAAACTTTATTTTATATTGATAAAGATGTAAATTTTATTACTAAAATATTTCGTTCAACACATGACCAATCTCAATGGATGAGTACTGTCAACACATGAACCTTTATTTTATATTGATAAAGATGTAAATTTTATTACTAAAATATTTCGTTCAACACATGACCAATCTCAATGGATGAGTACTGTCAACACATGAACCTTTATTTTATTATTCTTTATTTTCTAAACTGGAATGAGGCCCAATCAATCACCATATAATGTTAATTATATGGATTTTCATACATTACACATATATAATAGCATTGAAAAATAATCAACCACCAACCAAAGTGCACTACACTGTATAAGCATCAAATATAGATATCTAACGCTTATAACAGCCTGTCAATCAATCGATCGACATATTTAACCAATCAGGATGAGTGAACTTCAAGTTTCATCCCAACACCCGTGTGGGGTTTCAAACAATCAAACACAGATTTTAGTTGTGCAGTTGGGCGATGTGTAAAATTTATCGTCCCAATCAATGTCATTCAAATAGGTGTACATAAACAAATCGTCCAGTTTGCAAATGAATATTTTATTTTATTCACATTCACGTTAAAAATTATATTTTAACGACAAAACATTTTATTCCAACATATGAATTTCTATTCAGTTCATTCTTTAAATAAAATGATATTTTTATTTTTCTAACTTATTTTAGAAAATTTCGACGGCATAACGGCACGATACTAGAAACGGGACGAGGCCTAGCCTTATCCCCGGTCTAGTGAAGGCCCACGCCATTCACACATCAATCAAATCAATTTCATTTCACCAAACAATTCAATTCAAACTAAAGCATCTAACTAATTTATGCAATCAAACAAACAAGTCCATGGTCTGTGGACGATTGTGTCGGGCGCTACTAAGCACCGTCTGCATCCTAGTATATATATATAAATAGAAATGAAATTGAAAGGTGAGAAATTCTCACCGATAGCTAAACCAATTCGCCTCGACTCTTCTTATGTAGGAACTCTTCGCCGTGCTCTTCCTTTTGTCACTTTCGTCGCCCGCATTCGCTACATATATAAAGATAATATTTTCATATCCTCTATTATATAAAAATCATATTTTTTATTCTTCCTATAATAAAAAAAAATTATATTTTTATACTTCTTATAATATAAAAATTATATTTTTATCTTCTCTAGCATATAAAAATCGAATTTTTATAATCGCTACTATATAAAGATCGAATTTTTATTCTTTGTATAATATAAAAATTATATTTTTATTATCATACTTATTTTTATATAGTCAAAGATCGCTTCTTTATCATTAAAAATCACTTCTTTATTTTTATAAAGATCTAATTTTTAACTCGTTAACGTATACATAAAAATCAAATTTTTATGTCATAAAAATCAAATCCTTTCATGTGAACTAAATCTAAACTTTTATAGTAAAAAAAAAAACTAATCTTTCGCTTGTATAAAAATCTCTACTATACTAATTTTAAAAATCTTGTTTTTCTCTAATTAAAAATCACAACTTTCATCATCTAAAATTCATACCTTTTATAAACTGGAAATTTTATGTTTTACAACCTAAAAATGTTATCTTTTATAACCTGAAAATGATTAAATAAATAAAAGGAATAAATAAAGAAAGCTTACAGCGTTAACGAAGAAGCAGGAGAAGAAAGGGGAAAACGCGGTGCAGCAAAAGGGGGGGGTGATGCTGTCGGTCTGGTGGCGTGCTCTCAGAGGTGGTGGCGCGACTTGGGAGGGGGTGCATCTTCTGCTCGCGTGCGTCGCTCGAGGTAAGAGAGGGGGGGTCGGAACTGGGGATGTCGGAGCTGCTGAGGAAGGTGGAAATCGAGGAGAGAGAAGGCGCGAGGGGGGGATGAACGGCGTCGCGATGGGGAGCGAGGTGGAGATGGATGCGGCGGTGGGCGACATCGATTTGAAAGCGGCGGTTTTTTTTTGTTTGACCTAATTCGACTGAGGAAAGGGAAAGAAAGAAAGGGGGGCTTTATATAATAATTTATATATTTTTAATTTTAATTTCATCTCTATAAAGCAACTTAAAATTTCGGACTCGAAATCGAACCCTTTGACTGTTGTCCCTAGCTAATTACCCCCATTCCGAACACAATGGGATATGCCACGTAGGCCAGTTTGGCCGTTTCGATCAGTTTTCGTCCAAATCAAAATATAACTCTATATATATTGAATTTGAACTCACATTTCAATTTACCGGGGCCACATATTAACTCTAAAAATTCCCGAAAAATTATTTCTAGCTTCGTATTGACGATACGGTCCTAACAAAACTAATTTCGTCGAATGCTGAGACCGTTTGAAAAATGACCATTTTCCAGTCGATTAAATTTAACTGAAACTGGTCAAACGCGTTTAATTGCGCCACGCTCACATATTGATTCAAAAAATTATGAATTTTGAAACCTAGCAATAATTTGACGTCCCGGATCCAACAAAAGTGGTTTCGTCGAAAACCGAGATCGTTTGCAAAACGGCTAATTTAAGGGCCTTATATTATATTGAAATATATATAAATTCCACATCGACTTTTCTGAATTTTCAACTGGACGTATCTTATCATTTTTAAAGTGAAATCTCAGTTTGCTGACTTCTTTTGAAAGATATTGTTCATCAGATTCAAATATTTCTTGTTTCATCCAATTCTGACTTATATTGAATCCTGTATATTCAATTGAAATTCGAAATCGAATTTTCGAACTACCGTGCCATTTCAGGCTCGTTATATAATTATATATAAATATTTATATTCTAACGACGACGCGTATAATATATACGTTCGAATTCTATTCAAAATAAATTTCCCGCCGATATTATTTAAAATAATCTATTTTAAATCTTCAAAATTCGCTAAAATCACCAAAATAAAAATTTTAAACTGGCCCAGATTTTCGGGTTATTACAATCTCCCCCACTTAAAACTTTTCGTCCCCGAAAAGGAACAAAGTCGAAAGTGGTTTGATTAATCAGCCCTACGTTCGATTTGGCTTCCATTCTCCAACCTTTCAGTTTCTGAGAATTTTCAAAATTTCAAAAATTTGGCTAACACCCTAAATTTTCGAAAAATTTCGCCATAACCTCCCCTGCACCGGGAGCATCGGGGAATTTCAAATAGCTTCCCCGGTCCTTCAGATCTCAAAAAGAAAAAGAAAAAGCCAAGCGGCTTGCCAATAGGCTCATAAAATCATCATCACCCAAACAAAACGGTAAATTATGTAGTAAACATGTACCTATTTGTCGGGCAAACAAATTTTATTCTTCGGCTCTAGCCTCCTTGCTATGACCTGTTCAATGTAAGTATATGTATATGCAAGCAAATGCAACCAATTTTCAATATAGTTCAATATTTGGTCCAATTAGGCGTAATGGTTCAAAATTATCAAACAATTAAACAAACAACACAATCATCAATCAATTAGTGGATTAGAGTTTTCAAATTGAAAACTTTGATATATAGTCAAAAATCAGATTTTTGATGTCAATTCACAACAATGTGTCCTAGCTATATATATAGGTTTTGGTTCTCACACCAGTCTAATGGAAATATATAGGTATCACACCTTCGAAACTCGAACATAAATGTTGATGATGCGATCGCAATCATCAATATCATCTTCGGGCGACTAGAGTGTGATGCTATATCTATCCAATATATTAAAACTTTGAATACACGCGGATCAGACGTATACGCAAAATCTATATATACTGGATTGTCCACATCAATATAAATAAATAACCAAATACGAATAATTGATTTAAATTTTCAAAACAAAAATTTGTTTTCATTTTAAAAATTTACTCTTCACACTCGTTCTAGGATACTACTGATCCCATCTCTAACGAGTCATTCTCGTTGGATATTACTAATCCAATATCTGATGAATTCTTTCGTATGGTTCTAATGTGCCTTGTTCTCGAGCTCTGTAAACCAAAGCTCTGATACCAACTGTGACGAAAAGGAATTTCGCTCGGTCCGAACCAGTCGCTAAACCGATCTAGACCGTTCGAAACGCCCTATCGTTTGAGAACAGGACAAAATAAAACGCGGACGAAAGAACATTTCACTGTATATCACAACAATGCATCAGATTACAAGAATATACAGAGTATAAACAAATAAATATTACACAGAAATATCAGAGATTTAAATTACATTTAAATACATCGCAGCGGAAAATAATACAATACACAACTAGAAGAGATATACGGATACAAAGCTTTCCGGATATCGTTCCAGCTGTAAACCAGGATCGTGTGAATATAAATCTGCAAAACCAAAACTACTAGCTGCCCGTGTCAAAATAAGGGCACCCAGAGTTTAGGTTAAAACAATAAACTCCAGGTCAGTCATGTGACTGGTGTGAGAACTAAAACAGTTATTAATCTTTGTTTTTAAAGTTAGGTAAATCAAGGGACCACGCCGTATAACACGGAAGGGTTTTCTCCCAAGAATACCAGTGCATAAAACAAACAGCGCAATGCTAAATAAAGAAAAATGAAGCTGTTATAAGACCCAGGTCCCATCACACAATGCAACGCAGCCGAGGATAGGGTTTTCCCTTATAACAGCCAAAGAATGCTTGATACGTTCAAAACAAATCATTTGATACTATTATAAGTGCATAGTGTATAAAACAACTTCAAATCATAAGTATCAATCGTAGGCGGCATGGGTACCATATATCATGTCGCCATACTAGTTCTACAATTAAAACCGCAAATGTCACGTATTTGGAAATTGGATTTCCATCTATGAACCGAGGCAAAAGATAGTCCTCAACCGATTCGAGACGCTCTAGCCCGTGTCTCAGGATCAGAGCTCGAGTGACCCTTGGAGCGACAGGGCCGGTCCACCGATGTGGATTAAAATGCCTGAACACTGCGTTTCCCCACCCTTTGAGGAGTCAATGAGCCAACAAATGACTCCATCGGTTCGAGAACGACCGATATATCCGAGGCGCCTCGCAACAGCAACAACCACATAAGTCAAACTCGTCAGGGCGTGTAAAACCACTGACGCCACTTTTTAGCTAGAAGGAAACGCATGCCCTCCCTGAGGTCCGTCTCCCGTTTTTGGTTCATACCGGGTGTGAAACACGCGAAGTAAACGTTACACAAAGCTACGCCACAAAGGCCTTGCTTTGATCATCACCACGAGACTTTGCTTTTCAACAGAAGCCCCGATCAATTGCCACTTAGGCATGCCACACAGGCAATTCACTCCCTGCATTTGATATCCATCAATATATATAACCCCTGAGCTCGTACGTCTCAGAGAAGGGCGTTAAGCAAGAGAATAAATTCTCCGCCGCCAAACAGATATATATTAAATAGAGATCAATCACACGGACTAAAATCCAATGTCAGACACACAGTCCATTTACAAGTTCGTTCTGGGTCTGAACGAAACCGGAGGCACCTAGTACCCCGCATATCCATCGATCTCCAAGTACGTCTGGACGATCACTAACTGTTTCCATCTTCTTGGGTGTACAGCCCAATCAAGATCACCAGTAATTATCCAAACGACGTGAAGACTTCCGGTCTTCAACCACCGTCTTCATTTTCGACTTGTCGTCGTATCAGTTATTCAGAATGGGATAAACCCGGCCTTTTCGAATAACTCGCATATATTTTAAATAAGTGTTACACAAACACAACATACGCCTCATTCCAATTCATTAGTCACTAACCGTAAATTAATCAAGAGAATAATTTCCCAAATATTAACCCCGAAGGCCGAAACCAACATCAGATCAATATCCAGAAAACCATTCTGCTTAGCTAACCGACAATTAGTTTCTAAATTTCACCTTCATAGGGAAAGATTCCCATAAATTTTATCCAAGATAATTTCCTGAATTTATTCTCTAATCTTCCTTTGAATTTCGATTCAACTAATCGGAATTAGCGAACCTTACCGTAGTAATCATTGGTTTTAATTTCCCAATCCCAACCTATTCATCCCACGAAGTAAAACTGGTAATACTTCATATCTAACACCACGGTGTTATCGGTAAATTTAATTACCATTTCACGTTCAAATCTAATTAAAGATTTAACTATCGCCTGGAGCAAAACTAGTGATACTCCATTCTCGATCATTTCAATCTAATTAAAGATTCATTAAAACTCCACTTAGTTTTAATCGTTAACTGGGTTAAAGAATCAGTGTCATTTAAAACACGGTTCACGATAAACCCAAAGTCACATTCCATTGATTATCGGGTTAAAGAACGAGTGTTATTTAAAACACTGTCCACGATAAACCCAAAAATCAATATCAATTCCATTTCAATTAAATATTATTTAATTGGTACACTTCATTAAATCTAAATAAAAAGATTTAATCTTTTCTCAACTGGGTTCAAGAACAGTGTTAGTGAAGACACCATTCACGACAAACCCAAATCACATTTGATATTCAATATAAGGCTCTGAATAGAAAATATATCGGCTTATATTCAATATCAAATTCTACGATTCACAAATGTCGTATTGGAAATAACGATATAAATATATATCTTTCAAATTTCCATAACAACATCCGTATAATCACGAATTCCAACATCGAAATATTCCGAAGACAATTTCGATTCAATTCCACTCCAATGCAATCATTGGAAATTCGGATTATTTTTAAAACCCTTTTTAAATTCAATTTATTTATTTAAAAATAAATAGAATTATAAGTCTAGTTCAAACTAGTTCATTACGATAAAAATCTATTTTTATCTTTTCAAACATGGAGTTTTTCATCCCAATTCTTTCTAAATCATTTCTTATGATTTTACACAAATTATTACTATTTTTAATAATTTTATCAAGGCCCGTACAGTCGATTTCCATCAATGGTCATCGAACTGCACTTACAGCGACCTTTTTCGAATTTGATTTGGACGTATCTCCAAATCCAACCGTTAGATTTCTAATTTCTAATATTCGTTAGAAAGCTCTTTTCGATACGAACCCAACGGTTCCGGTTTTAGGAGAATCCGACGGTCGGATCTCCCGCAATGTCCGTTTGAAATAAATGGTCGAAATTCGCGAACTGCCGCAGCGCAGCGCGTTCTTTTCAGGCCATTATATTATATATATAATATATACTTCGTCGATTTCTATTTAAAACGAATTATATAAATAGTTTTAAAATTCATTTCAAAAGCAATTTCAACTTTCTTTTCAATTCAAATCAAAATTGAATTCTTCTTTATAAATTCGTTTTTAAAATTCATTTCTATTCAATTCAAATTCCAATTCAATTTGAATTCTTTTCAATTCGCTTTCAATTCAATTTGAATTCGTTTTCAATTCAATTCATATCGAAATAGTTTTCAATTCAATTCATTTTGAAATCGTTTTCAATTCAATTCATTTCGAAATCGTTTTCAATTCAATTCATTTCGAAATCGTTTTCAATTCATTTCGAAATGAATAAAATCGATATAAATATCGTTCACGTCAAAATGGCGTCAAACTAATCAACACGGCTTCATAAATTTCTATTTTCAAATATTCTATTTCAAATATTTCTTTTTCAAAATAGTTGTTATTATCAAAATATTTCGTTCAACACATGAC
Source organism: Allium sativum (assembly GCA_030737875.1). Taxonomy (NCBI): domain Eukaryota; kingdom Viridiplantae; phylum Streptophyta; class Magnoliopsida; order Asparagales; family Amaryllidaceae; genus Allium; species Allium sativum. The sequence goes on from CM060920.1 coordinate 1,004,492,074, forward strand.
CAATCTCAATGGATGAGTACTGTCAACACATGAACCTTTATTTTATATTGATAAAGATGTAAATTTTATTACTAAAATATTTCGTTCAACACATGACCAATCTCAATGGATGAGTACTGTCAACACATGAACCTTTATTTTATATTGATAAAGATGTAAATTTTATTACTAAAATATTTCGTTCAACACATGACCAATCTCAATGGATGAGTACTGTCAACACATGAACCTTTATTTTATTATTCTTTATTTTCTAAACTGGAATGAGGCCCAATCAATCACCATATAATGTTAATTATATGGATTTTCATACATTACACACATATAATAGCATTGAAAAATAATCAACCATCAACCAAAGTGCACTACACTGTATAAGCATCAAATATAGATATCTAACGCTTATAACAGCCTGTCAATCAATCGATCGACATATTTAACCAATCAGGATGAGTGAACTTCAAGTTTCATCCCAACACCCGTGTGGGGTTTCAAACAATCAAACACAGATTTTAGTTGTGCAGTTGGGCGATGTGTAAAATTTATCGTCCCAATCAATGTCATTCAAATAGGTGTACATAAACAAACCGTCATGTTTGCAAATGAATATTTTATTTTATTCACATTCACGTTAAAAATTATATTTTTAACGACAAAACATTTTATTCCAACATATGAATTTCTATTCAGTTCATTCTTTAAATAAAATGATATTTTTATTTTTCTAACTTATTTTAGAAAATTTCGGCGGCATAACGGCACGATACTAGAAACGGGACGAGGCCTAGCCTTATCCCCGGTCTAGTGAAGGCCCACGCCATTCACACATCAATCAAATCAATTTCATTTCACCAAACAATTCAATTCAAACTAAAGCATCTAACTAATTTATGCAATCAAACAAACAAGTCCATGGTCTGTGGACGATTGTGTCGGGCGCTACTAAGCACCGTCTGCATCCTAGTATATATATATATATAAATAGAAATGAAATTGAAAGGTGAGAAATTCTCACCGATAGCTAAACCAATTCGCCTCGACTCTTCTTATGTAGGAACTCTTCGCCGTGCTCTTCCTTTTGTCACTTTCGTCACCCGCATTCGCTACATATATAAAGATAATATTTTCATATCCTCTATTATATAAAAATCATATTTTTTATTCTTCCTATAATAAAAAAAAATTATATTTTTATACTTCTTATAATATAAAAATTATATTTTTATCTTCTCTAGCATATAAAAATCGAATTTTTATAATCGCTACTATATAAAGATCGAATTTTTATTCTTTGATTAATATAAAAATTATATTTTTATTATCATACTTATTTTTATATAGTCAAAGATCGCTTCTTTATCATTAAAAATCACTTCTTTATTTTTATAAAGATCTAATTTTTAACTCGTTAACGTATACATAAAAATCAAATTTTTATGTCATAAAAATCAAATCCTTTCATGTGAACTAAATCTAAACTTTTATAGTAAAAAAAAACTAATCTTTCACTTGTATAAAAATCTCTACTATACTAATTTTAAAAATCTTGTTTTTCTCTAATTAAAAATCACAACTTTCATCATCTAAAATTCATACCTTTTATAAACTGGAAATTTTATGTTTTACAACCTAAAAATGTTATCTTTTATAACCTGAAAATGATTAAATAAATAAAAGGAATAAATAAAGAAAGCTTACAGCATTAACGAAGAAGCAGGAGAAGAAAGGGGAAAACGCGGTGCAGCAAAAGGGGGGGGGTGATGCTGTCGGTCTGGTGGCGGGCTCTCAGAGGTGGTGGCGCGACTTGGGAGGGGGTGCGTCTTCTGCTCGCGTGCGTCGCTCGAGGTAAGAGAGGGGGGTCGGAACTGGGGATGTCGGAGCTGCTGAGGAAGGTGGAAATCGAGGAGAGAGAAGGCGCGAGGGGGGGATGAACGGCGTCGCGATGGGGAGCGAGGTGGAGATGGATGCGGCGGTGGGCGACATCGATTTGAAAGCGACGGTTTTTTTTTGTTTGACCTAATTCGACTGAGGAAAGGGAAAGAAAGAAAGGGGGGCTTTATATAATAATTTATATATTTTTAATTTTAATTTCATCTCTATAAAGCAACTTAAAATTTCAGACTCGAAATCGAACCCTTTGACTGTCGTCCCTAGCTAATTACCCCCATTCCGAACACAATGGGATATGCCACGTAGGCCAGTTTGGCCGTTTCGATCAGTTTTCGTCCAAATCAAAATATAACTCTATATATATTGAATTTGAACTCACATTTCAATTTACCGGGGCCACATATTAACTCTAAAAATTCCCGAAAAATTATTTCTAGCTTCGTATTGACGATACGGTCCTAACAAAACTAATTTCATCGAATGCTGAGACCGTTTGAAAAATGACCATTTTCTAGTCGATTAAATTTAACTAAAACTGGTCAAACGCGTTTAATTGCGCCACGCTCACATATTGATTCAGAAAATTATGAATTTTGAAACCTAGCAATAATTTGACGTCCCGGATCCAACAAAAGTGGTTTCGTCGAAAACCGAGATCGTTTGCAAAACGACTAATTTAAGGGCCTTATATTATATTAAAATATATATAAATTCCACAGCGACTTTTCTGAATTTTCAACTGGACGTATCTTATCATTTTTAAAGTGAAATCTCAGTTTGCTGACTTCTTTTGAAAGATATTGTTCATCAGATTCAAATATTTCTTGTTTCGTCCAATTCTGACTTATATTGAATCCTGTATATTCAATTGAAATTCGAAATCGAATTTTCGAACTACCGCGCCATTTCAGGCTCGTTATATAATTATATATAAATATTTATATTCTAACGACGACGCGTATAATATATACGTTCGAATTCCTTTCAAAATAAATTTCCCGCCGATATTATTTAAAATAATCTATTTTAAATCTTCAAAATTCGCTAAAATCGCCAAAATAAAAATTTTAAACTGGCCCAGATTTTCGGGTTATTACAAGCTATACCGTGACTAACTGAGGTAGCACCTTTGATCGGACACACTTCTTCGATAATATTTCTATGACTATGATGATGATGACTTGGGCCCATTTATGACTTTGGGAGTGTGTTCCGAGGTGGGCGGTAGTGGCTGCTATGCGTTACCACCGGTCTGGGAGTGCAATTGGTAGAATCCTACATGGGCATTGCCTTAAGTGCCTTGTCATATATATCCATATCGAGCCCATACGATTTTGATTTAGCATTGCATTCTATGGAGTGCCCTCTGATAACACTAGTACGGTGAATTTACGGTACTGTATAGACTGTTGGTGCCTATAAACGGCGTAAGGGTAATATGGTAATCCCGCTTACGCTATTTTCAGTATTTATACTTTACTGGATAGACACTATCATAATAGCGTACTATATTATGTATGTACTAGTTTAACGGATCCTTGAGAGATGGAAAAATCCCGTAACATCTCTTGAGTTACTGTACCCATGACACTGATGTTATTTCGTATTTTGATTTGACTAATATGAGATGATTTAGTGCTGACCCGAGTGTTTGTTGTGTTTTCTTTTTATGCAATACTCTCGGGTCAGCAGATGTTGCAGTTAATGAAGACTACTTTGCCTTGGAGATAGAAGACGAAGATTTGATATATATCTATTATATATGTATTTCCGCTGCAAGTTATTTCCGCTGCCGTGTGTGTATATCTGTTTATGTGTAACTCTGATTTATCATTTGTACACTATAGTCAAATGTGTATATATTCCAATTGTGTTAACTGCTATTTGTTTATTATATGTTGTCCTTCCGCTGTGAGATTCTGAGATTTGTTTTTTTCTCTTCTTTCTTCTTTTTCTTCTTTTTCCCAATAACTACCTGTATTTGCGATTTGTTTGAGTCGACATGTGAGGTTTTTTGTCGATTTGAACGGTCAAAAAGAATATGGGTCGTTACAGTTGGTATCAGAGCGATGGTTAACGATAACCTTGGCTCTGTTTGGGAATTAACTCATTAGAGATGGGGTTAGTAATGCCCTAGAATGTGTTTGAGTGATATAAGAGAGCGTATTTGTATTTTCGATATAAATTGGTTTATATGGTGTTGGCTTATTCTGTTGATTATTTATGGATTCTGATCGATGTATGGGACGCCATAGAATCGATAGGGATTTCTAAATAATCGATCAGAATAATCGACATAATATGGTTTTGGACTATATTCTAAAATATATCAAATATATATATTATTGGTTCAAGTATATACGTATTCGTTCGAGTAAGTAATAATATTAAGTCATTTCCTATTATGAGTATTCAATAATGAAACTAATGGAAAATTTTAAATGGTTCGGGAAATTCAGGAATAAAATCCTTTAGTATAATGGGTTGCAGAGTATGATTTGCAAATGAAATAGAAATGAACTTGAAACTTGATCCTGGGTACTATTGAAATAGATTTGCCAAGATATTTGGAATAATAGGGTATTATAAGTGAGTATTTTCGAAATGTAAACGATCTCAAAGGATTTGAAATAGAATAAGTGAAATCCCTTCTTGGACCTTAGAATAGCTTCGGTAATGAGTGCACGCATTATCGACATTTATTCTGAAGCGTCTAAGTGGGGGAGACCACTTCGTATTTTCATAACTAGTGGATAGAGGTTTTGGATCTGATTACATATGATAAAATTTCATATAACATATTTGTACCTATTATTAGAAGTTGAATTTAAATTAACCCAGGATTGGAATTTCTTCGTTCTTGGTAAATTAAAGTTTGGATTTAAATTTTTATGGTATGTTTTTTTAATAGAATAGGTACATATATTATTTTAAATCCTAGTTTATGAACTCAAAATCAAGTATTTAAGTTCATTTTAAGTAATAATGTTAAGGCAAATCAATTCATTTGAATATATATCATGAGGAATCATGAAATGGACTTAAATATTTAGAGATCGCCGCATAACTATTAAATAAGGGTAATGATAAAGTTTAAGTAAATTCCAAATGAGTTGATATAAGCGTTAGAGAAACATGTTAGTTAACTATGAAATAAAATTCGACTAAGATCGATGAAGAATGAATGGAAGATTTAGTGTGTAAATAAGGAAGGGAATAACCTGTGCCTTGGTTAATAAGTAAGTAAGTGAAATTAGTCGAGAAGTAGTTGGAAAGGGATTTAAATTAGTTACTAAAGCGTGACTTGCCAATAAATATAAATAAGGAAATAAACGGCAAGTTAGTGTGTGTATATATATATGTGTGTGTGTGTGAATGAAAGTATACGAAATCCAAATGAGGTAAATCTTATTTGAATAATATATGGAGTATAAGTCTTGGTATAAATATTGAAATGAATGGAACTAAAACTTTTGTCGCATAAAATATAACTTAATTCGTGCAGGAATCGAGTTAAATAGGGTTTAACTCAGGAAATCGACTAATAACGATTTGAGAATTTACACTTGAGTTAATGGAAATATTGAAAAAAAAAATCTTAACCTGAGTTGAATGGATTGATAAAACAAATCGACTTAGGAAACTTAAACAAGTCGAGTTGGAATCAATATAGATAGTTTGGTCGAATAGGTAAAATTTGGTCTATACTAACGAGAAATGGATAAGCAAGAAAAATCCGAGAAACTTAATTGGTCGATTTAGAACCAAATAATAGTTGAGGATGAGGTGACGATGAACTCGAATAATTAGAATAAATAAATCTGAATTAATTCAAGTAAATGGCTAATCAAATATGGAAATTGGAATGACAATTCAATAGAATATCGATAAAGAAAATGGTATAAGTAATGAATTTGGCAACTCGATCCATGTTAATGAATTTAGGATGTAGTATAACCAAGTTAGCTGGAAGTTAAAATAAATTCAAGTTCATTTGGGATTTAATGTTTGGAATAAACGAGAAACGAATAGAAAATGTATTAGAACGAAGTAAGAAATTTAATGAAAACTCATTTCTTGGATTATGAGGTGGATATAAAGGATCGAATGAATAGATGGCAGCAAATGAAAGGGTAAATAGTATTAGATGCTAAATGGAGCGATAACTCATTCTAGATAGTTTAGTTTGGTTAACTTTTTGAAATCCATAGTTCGAAACTTCAAATAAATGAATTAATGTTTAGGCGGAAATAGGATGTTCGATAAGTTGAAAGTAAAATGGCCATAACTTTTGATTGGATGATCGGAATTTAACGAACCCAGACTTTTTGGAAACCTCGGAAACTGAACTAAAACTTTGTTAATGGGACCCTGTCTAATTCTCATGTTTATTTTCCTGAAATCAAAGCTTTAATTGTAGTTCAGCGCGCAGAAAATAAAATCTGAAGCGGATACCTATATTGTTTTGACCATAACTCCCTAACGGAACGTCGGATTTTAATGTGCGAGTACAATTTGGAAAGCCCAGGATCTGAACTAAAATTTTTCCTTCTAACGCTTGCTGAAATTTTGCTGTTTAAAGGATTAAAAGCGGGGTTGAACAACTCAGACCTGCATTTTTCAATACAGGAGCTGAGGCGTTCGCCTTCACTAAAATGGTCATAACTTTTGAACAACTTATCCGAATTCGACGAATCCGGACAATTCGGAAAGCCTGAAACAAATGCTACAACATTTACCTAGTATGTTTTAGTCAAATTCCAACTTTTAGTGAGTGATAAACCTTGTTTGTTCGCTGACCTGTTATGAATATTTTGGATTTGTAGTTGAAATGTTGATTATATGTTGTGTAAATTGTGTACTTTTGCTATGTATTACATATATGTTCGATTCTTATGTGTATGTGAGTATGTAGCAGGTGTAAGGAAGTCGCGCTACGCTTTGGGGCTCGCTTGCGCTAAATGCTAAATGTTAAGGTAAATAAATATGCAAATAAATGCTAAAGAAAGGTACGTATTTGTGTTACAAGGTTTTGGTAGTTTTATATTTTGTTTTCCCCATTTTTTTTGGGATGTCTCATCGAATGATGAGATGTATATTTGAATTTTATATATTTTTTGATTTTCGGACCACTCCGTACAAAGGAGATGCTACTGAAATTTTTCGTGATTTCGGGAATTAGAAAATTTATGAGATTTACAAATATAACTTACTTAATAAAGGCTATGTTTATGTATGAATTTAAAATAGATATGTGCTTAACATTGTTTCGTTCTCTTTTCGAGGACGAAAAGATTTTAAGTGGGGGAGGATGTAACGTCCCATAATTTTCAGTATATTTAAATTTCAATTTAAAATAAATAAATTGGAATATATTTAGGGAAAATTAAATTTTATTGATTCTAATGTTGATGATTGGTTGAATTGAGTACAAATAGATTTTTATTTAGTTTGTACTTAGGATGGTTGTAATTTGAAAATTTAATATTTAAATAATTAAATTTATTTGAGTATGTTAATTTAAAAGTAGAATTCAAATTTAAGTTGTAAATGGAAATTCTCAGTTGTTAATTTTAGTTGAAACTCAAATCTAAGATTTAGATAATCAAACCTGAGAACTTAAAATTTACGAAATAAATTTATAGGATTTATTTAGATTGTAGTTTGATTTAAATTTGAATTTAACGAGTATTTAATTTTGAATTAAACAGTTAACTGAATAATTGAATATTTTATTTATTTATTTAACTGTGAAATTTAACGGTTTTGGCGACTGTCTCAGAATTCGACGAAAATGGCGCCATCAGAACCGGAACGGTGAATTATGATAAGATTTCAATTTGCGTTACGATCCGACTTACCGTTTGATCGTACGAGAGAAAATGTGAACGAGATCAATGTAAAGAAATAATTGGGTATTTCTCATATTTGGGCCTTATAATTATATATATATATATAATCCACCTTTACCCTAACAGGCCATTTAACATTGTACGTTCATTTCCACCACCATAGCTTTCTCTAATGGCAGAAATAAATTCTAAACACTAGTTTTAAAACAAATTTCACCTCAAAATAAAATCTCTCAAAACCCTATCGAATTATATGTCAAATCGAAGCTCTCGACGATACGAAGCTGCTGGTACCATTTGTTTCGACATGCAATGAGTAGATTTACCAGAAATCGCGGTCAAAGTTGTTGTTTTGAAAACCATAGGCTTCGATTTGGGTATTTTTGATTTGCAAGCTAATTGAGGAATTGGTCTTCTGGGTATTGTTGCCCTCGTCGATACAAACTTGTAGAGGGTGGTCGGAGGTTCTATGGCGTTGGGGATTGTCGGAATTTGATCGTTGAGGGGTTGAAAACCGTTTCCGTCTTTGATCCGGCGGTGGCACCCTGGTCAACCGGAGTTGATGTGACGAGGTGCATCGGATGCAGCTTTTGAGGAGTGTCGAGACGGTGGTGGTCCCTTGGCTTCCGGTCGCCGGAATTTGTGATGATCGATGGTCAAACGCGGCCAGAAAATGGGTTGTTTCACGTCGGGGTCCTGTAGCTAATGAGAGAGGAGCGGGAATGGCTTTTGGGAGTGGCTGACGTGTCAAAGAGGAGTTGGTGAGAAATTTTATTTTTTTTTATTTTCTATTTTAAGATTCGTATAGTAAAACACTGATAACTCTCTCGTTTTAACTCGTATTTGGACGCGGTTTGTTGCGTTGGGATCATGGCGGAATTGCAGACGTTTTGGCACTGACCTGGCTGCGTTTAGAGACTGTGAAATTTTGGCCCTTAGTTGGACATTCGATCAACTGAGGACGCAAAGGTGAGTGATTCTTTGCTCACGAATGACTAAATTATTCACATATTTATTAAATTAAATTATGAAGTAAGTTGGTTGCATGGTTGTGTTGATTGTTGATGTGTTGTTTGAAAACTGACATGCACGTGTGTGAATCTGAGGAATTTAAATCGATAGCTAGTTATTCTAGTTAATTAAACTCTAGTTAGAACCCTGATACTTGTTAATCAGTGAAATCATTAAATACTTACCTTTTGAAGTAAATGGTTGTGATGAATACCCTGCTTTGATTTGATCGATGAATTGATATTAGTACTGAAATGTTCCTTTATTCAGTATATATATGTTGTATGTTCATCATGACGATTAATCTCATTTAACCTTGATGTCGCGGGCATCGAATCAACCCGGGACTGATCGATTTAAAATGAATTAAGAACGCAGATTGAACTGATAAATATCTTTGACCCTGATATGGATTGAAATGATAGATCCATCCCTGAAATATCGAGAAATTAAATTAAAATCACTTGGCCATTAGATAGATAACTATATACAGACATCGGCTGGTTAAATGATTTTAAATATTTGGAAATTGTATTTGATAGAGTTTCATTTAGAAGGATGTTCCAATACTCGATAAAACCTTTTCTTTAAAGATTCTAAACTTGGGGTTTTAAAAAGGGCCAAGGAATTTTCCCAAAACAAAGTGGAAATTCTTGAATTGGGATGTAAATATGATTTGGAATTATTCAAAATTTATGGGGTGGATTTGAATGAAATAAATTCTTATTGAATTAAATTTTTCCTTATAAGGGAATCGAGGTATTTTGAGTTGATTAACTCAGTTTTGAATATTGATGCGAATTCTTGAAATTGGAAGATTGGTTTGAATGGCGTTGAAACAAAATATTGAACTAAGTGACTCCATTGAGACTGGAGTATGGGTCCAAGTATTTGAAGTTCGGAAGGAAGAAACGATTTTTAGTTAAAGAAATTTCATATATATGTACCTGCACTGTTTGATTTCAATAACTATCCTTTCTTCAAAAAAAAAAAATTATTAAACTTTTATCTATAACTATTTTTATTATAACAAAATTTTCTTATATTCTTTTATCTAAACTATTTAGTAAACTTTGAAATTTATGTATATAGTGTTTTAAACTTATTTATCCTATTTTAACTATTATATTCTATACATATATTATTTTATATAAAGGTTTTTGAAGCTTCTACTTTCCATAATTATATTTATAAAGTGTAAATTCTTCTGAATGGAAAATGCTGGATTTAAACCCTAGTTCAATATGGAGTCAAGATAAAGTATTCAAATATAAATTGACTTTAACCAATTTTATATGGAAATATAATTGGTATTTATTCGAATAAAATGAATTCCATAAATGATATGAATGAGTGCTATGGAGATTTATACTCTATTGAATAGGAATGGATTTCGAATTTCAAATCGATTTGAGATAATTATAAACTTTGATATGAAGTACATTCTACTTGAATATGAATCGATTTGGTGAAATATTATATGATTATAATATAATGAAATGAATATATTCTAGTTAGGATATAAATCGGTTTGGAATGATTATGATCCGTTGATATGAAATTATATTCTTTTGAATATAAATATGGTTCGAAACAGAATATGATATTTTGATATGAAGCGAAACTTTGCGAAATATAAAAGAACCAACCGATGTGAAATTGGTAAGTGTTGGTTGTTAAGAGACCGGAGTCGACATAAGGCATACTCTCTGTCAATGTCGATACCAGTTTTACAACCGTGAACGTTATGACGTATCCAGAATGAAATGTGATGACTTGGAGGCAAATTCTGGATTTGATGAAGATGAACGATGACGAAATAGCCCTGACCTTCGGGTCAGAATTTAAATAACTAAAACAGGAGCTATACCGTGACTAACTGAGGTAGCACCTTTGATCGGACACACTTCTTCGATAATATTTCTATGACTATGATGATGATGATTTGGGCCCATTTATGACTTTGGGAGTGTGTTCCGAGGTGGGCGGTAGTGGCTGCTATGCGTTACCACCGGTCCGGGAGTGCAATTGGTAGAATCCTACCCTGGGCATTGCCTTGAGTGCCTTGTCTTATATATCCATATCGAGCTCATACGATTTTGATTTAGCATTGCCTTCTATGGAGTGCCCTCTGATAACACCAGTACGGTGAATTTACGGTACTGTATAGACTGTTGGTGCCTATAAACGGCGTAAGGGTAATATGGTAATCCCGCTTACGCTATTTTCAGTATTTATACTTTACTGGATAGACACTATCATAATCGCGTACTATATTATGTATGTATTAGTTTAACGGATCCTTGAGAGATGGAAAAATCCCGTAACATCTCTTGAGTTACTGTACCCATGACACTGATGTTATTTCGTATTTTGATTTGACTAATATGAGATGATTTAGTGCTGACCCGAGTGTTTGTTGTGTTTTCTTTTTATGCAATACTCTCGGGTTAGCAGATGTTGCAGTTAATGAAGACTACTTTGCCTTGGAGATAGAAGACGAAGGTTTGGTATATATCTATTATATATGTATTTCCGCTGCAAGTTATTTCCGCTGCCGTGTGTGTATATCTGTTTATGTGTAACTCTGATTTATCATTTGTACACTATAGTCAAATCTGTATATATTCCAATTGTGTTAACTGCTATTTGTTTATTATATGTTGTCCTTCCGCTGTGAGATTCTGAGATTTGTTTTTTTCTCTTCTTTCTTCTTTTTCCCAATAACTACCTGTATTTGCGATTTTTTTGAGTCGACATGTGAGGTTTATTGTCGATTTGAATGGTCAAAAAGAATATGGGTCATTACACCTTCAATCACCGTGTTTAATGTCTTTGACTTTTAATCGTCGTAGTAATTATTCATAATGGGTTAGACCCAGTCTTTCCGAATAACTCGCGTATTTTATAATCAAAAATCAAGTGCCATAAATACACATCATACTCCTCATTCCAATTTAGAATATTATTTTAATAAAATATTTATATTAAAAGGGAAAGATTCCCATGAATTTTATCAAAGATAAATTCTTTTAAATTTATTCTTTGATCTTCTTTTTTTAAAGAATCATTAAAACTCAAATTTGATTTTAATATCAAAAATCATTGCTTTATGATTATTCAACTTTTAAGAAATTAATCTTGTTTTTAACTTGGTTAAAGAACCAATGTCATTTAAAACACAGTTCACGATAAACCCAAAATCAACTTCCATTAAATATGGAATTTTCACTGAAATCAAATCAATATATAATCGATATGAATTTCCGTATTAGACTAATAATATAAATGGAATAACGGCAAAGCCTTTTAAATTCCATATATAATAATAGTCCTCTTTTACAGAAGCCTATCTCGATTATTATCAAATCGAATTTCCACTCAATTCCAATTTATTATATTAAATTGGAAAACCTGGCTTTGGAAATTTTCTTTTTAAATCTTAATAAAAAGACTTATAAATTCTAAATCATATTTCTATTGTTAATTGGACTAAAGAAAAAATGTCGTTTAAAACACAGTTCATAATAAGCCCAATTCACATATCATTTTCTTCCAATCACTAAATATAATAGGAAACTCTAATAATCTTAATTAAAGGATTTATTATTTTCATACGGAGTTTAAGAATAATGTTATTTAAGACACCATCCAAAATAACCCAAAATCTAATTCTTTCATTTAATTCTAGTTAAATATGAATTAATTGGAAGGCTTCATTAAATCTTAATTTAAAAGATTTATTCTAGTTAATAACTAGTTCATTTTGATAAAAATATATTTTTATCTTTTGTGTCCATCCAAAAACGGATATAGAAATCATCATTTTATTCTTCGTTGAATATTATTTTAAAATATTCGTTATTTAAAAATATCCTTTATATAAAAAGATTTTTTATGTAAAAATATTCTTAATTACAATATTATTTATTTTAAAATATTCTTTATATTACAATGTTCTTTATTTTAAAATATTCTTTATTTAAAAGATATTCTGAATCGAAATGCGACTCAATCAGTTACCATATAATTTCGGTTATATGGATTTCATACATCGCATGTATACAACAATAATGATAAATAATCATTAAACAATCCATCCACATCCAGAGTGAAAATTTACACCTGTGTGAGCATTAAAATGAGTAAATAATGCTCATCGCAGCCTGTCAATCCGTCGATTGACACACAACTAAATATTGGGACTAATGTATGTCAAATATCATCCTAATACCTGTGTGGGGTTTTCAGACAACAAAAATTCATCTAAATAAATCATTGGTCAATGAATTTAACTAATTTTAATTCCTCTAACATGTTGATGATAAATAACAAACATGTTATTATATTCCTAATACCAAATGAAAATGTATTTTACTCGCAAAATTTCCATACATGTATCTAATGTATAATTTGACAATAAAATGTCACTTTAATTTACATACAAATTCTAGTGTATGTTTAGACAAATAAAATGATTCTTATATTTTTGCATATAAATTCTAATGTATGTTTTGAAAGTAAAAATGATTCTTATATTTGCATATAAATTCTAATGTATGTTTTGCAAATAAAAATGATTCTTATATATGCATATAAATTCTAATGTATGTTTTGCAAATAAAAACGATTCTTATATTTGCATATAAATTCTAATGTACGTTTTTCAAATAAAAACGATTCTTATATTTGCATATAAATTCTAATGTATGTTTTGCAAATAAAAACGGTTCTTATATTTCCATATAAATTCTAATGTATGTTTTGCAAATAAAAATGATTCTTATATTTGCATATAAACTCTAATCTATTTTTTGCCAAAAAAAAGGATTCTTATATTTGCATATAAATTCTAATGTGTGTTTTGCAAATAAAAATGGTTCTTATATTTGCATATAAATTCTAATGTATGTTTTGCAAATAAAAACGGTTCTTATATTTGCATATAAATTCTATTGTATGTTTTGCAAATAAAAATGGTTCTTATATTTGCATATAAATTCTAATGTATGTTTTGCAAATAAAAATGATTCTTATATTTGCATATAAATTCTAATGTATGTTTTGCAAATAAAAATGATTCTTATATTTGCATATAAATTTTAATTCAACAAAATGCATAAAAAGTAATACATCCAATTTGTTGACAATTCTATCTCAACAAAATGATTTAAAGTGATGGTGGCATTTATGTTGACAATTCTAACATGACATTTTTAACTAAAATGATATTTTAATTCTAACATGACATTTTTACTAAAATGATATTTTAATTCTAACATGATATTTTTTTGCTAAAATTATATTTTAATTCTAACATGACATTTCTACTAAAATGATATTTTAATTCTAACATGACATTTCTACTAAAATGACATTTTAATGCTAACATGACATTTTTACTAAAATGATATTTTAATGCTAGCATGACATTTTTTTACTAAAATGATATTTTAATTCTAACATGACAATTTTTAACTAAAATGATATTCTAGTGCCAACATGACATTTTTTACTAAAATGGTATTTTATTTCTAGCATGACATTTTTTAATAAAATGACATTTTAATGCTAACATGACATTTTTTTGTAATTCAATCTTTAAGAAACTAAACTACATTAAAAACGTAATTTTTTTAATGTTCAATCTTTTTATTGAAATCTAAACTACATTAAAAATGTAATTTTTAAATGTGCAATATTTTTATGGAAAACAATGAACAATAAAACTGATATTTTTCATGTTCCATCTTTTTAATGAAATCTAAAGTCCATTAAAATGTGATTTTTAATGTGAAATCTTTTTTTTACAAACAATGAACGATAAAAATGATATGTTTCATTGTTTTCAATCTTTTTAATGAAAAAAAGTGACGATAAAAATAAAAATATATGATATTTAATAACTAATCTTTTATTCAACCCTTTTTATTCTTTTCTTTATATTGCAACCAAATGAAAATAAAAAAAATGTGAACTTTTTAATTTAATCTTTTTGATTGAAACAAGGTGACAAATATAAAAATTGTTCTTCTTTCTAATCTAATGAAACATGTTAAGTGACAAGTTCATGGATTCAATAAAAAGGATATTTTTATTGTAAAACAAATCTAATGTATTCTATGTTCATAGATTCAATAAAAATGATATTTTATTGTTAAACAAAGTCTAAACAAAAACCATGCTTATAGTTTCAATAAAAAGTATTTTTTTTTTTTTACTATTTCAAAACCCAAATCAAAGTTCATGGGTTCGATAAAGATGAGATTTTTATTTCAAAAACCAAATCAGAATTCATGGATTCAAATAAAAGAAAAATCTTTATTATAAAATCAAATCTACATACATGAATATCAAAATTGAACCAATTCATACATCGCAAACAAAATTAACCAATTCTAATTCCATACATCACGTATATGTTTTGTAATAACATACATACATGGATTTCATATAACGATAAATAATTCAATTTTAATTATAAAATCAGATATCTCACCTTGGTCGGTTTCAGAAATCGTTTGCGTTTATTTTCTAAGTTTCTGTTTGCGTTCAAATTTATCTGAAATCCTGATTTGCTCTATTTTGGTTCTGGTTGGTTCCACGTGGTAGTGCTCGATAAGAAGAATCCAACGCATTTTATTTCATCGAATTCTGAAAATCTACGGGTAAGTTATTGAATTTATAAGCTTACACCAATTAATTAAACAATTATTTGTAAATTAAAAATTAATTAATTACTTTGGTCAAGAAAGAAAACAGGTCCTCCATCTTTATCTTCTTCTTCGTCGCTTCCCTGTAGCTGTGAAACCCAAAAACGCTCCTCCTCTCTGAAAAACGCAGCACACATGACGCCTCCTAGCGACGATCAAATACCACCACATCGTAGACCGTTGAACCCCCTTCCCACACTTGGAGTATGGCCCATCTCGCAACCTCCTATACTCCGAAATCCGCCAGTAACTGCGTCGGCTTTGAGTAGAAAAATCGAGCGAATTATCATACGAATTTTAATCATCACCGCATGGATAGAAAGATGATGAAATTCTCTACAATATTCGATTAATATGTATTGAATATTTATGCTTGGATTTTGAGAGATTAAGGAGAGAATTTGGGATAAATACGGCAATAGGTTTAAAGCATGGCGGTGGCTCTGTAATATTATAATTAGGGTTTTCTAAATCTTAGGGTATATACATGTTAATACTATTAAATTCCTTTATTCCAAAAAGGCCCATTTATCCACATTTTGTATGTTATACGTTTACCAAGAAAATGAACTGCTGACTAAGGCTAAGGTGGCATATTTACTCTTCATTTATGTTTCCTTAAATCCCCTTTGATTACATGCTATAATGACAAATCTATCTTTTTTCAATTCAAATTTCAAAAGTAGATAACAATGAAAGAGAGATAGAAAATGAAATGGAAAGACTGAATGCTAAATTAATGCTATTTGTTAGAAATTAGAACTAACACTATAGTATTAAATATTATTGTTAGAAATGAATGTTTGCAGCTTTTCACATTTCAATATTGACTAATTAATGAAGGTTTTGAACATGTAATCTACGTTTTGAATTCCTAAAAGTTACATTTTGAATTTACCTTTAAGAGGACAGCCAAAGATATATATATATATATATATATTGTCAGAATTTATTTCATTTATAACCTACACATTATTTTCAATCAATATTTCAATATAAATTAATAAATGTTTTTAAAGTTCCTATGGCATTTTTAATGTTAACATGTTTCAAGCTAGAATCTTTTTAAATGCATCATTCTACATTAAAAACATAATTTTAAATGTAACAACATATTTCAACTATAATCATTTTAAATGATTCATTCTACATTAAAAATGTAATTTTAAATGTGAAAACATTTTCATCAAAAATGAATTTTTTACTTTATTGAACCATTCTTATATTAAAAATGTAAAATTTTAATGTGACATTTTTTTAATCATCATTGCTCACATGCAATAAAATGGAAATTTTTATTGTTAAACTTTTCTATTCAAACCATGGTCATTTTACATCATTTCTTATAAACAATAAAAATGTAAATTTTTATTGTTAACCTTTTTTTAATAATGAAAATTTTAAATTCTAACGCATTTTCTAACAAAATTTCCATAAAATAAAATTTTAAATTGGTTCTGATTTTTCGGGTTGTTACACTCAAGAGCATTCTATCACATGACACCTGATAGACACCCATTTTCCACTTATCGTCAGTTTGATGGAGGATAGTTTCTCATGGGAAATAATTCTTCTTGTCGCATGGTTGGTATTGGAATGGTAAAAATCGGGATGCTTGATGGTGTTATTTGTACTTTATGTAATGTTAGGCATGTGCCCAATTTAAGGCGTATTTTCATCTCCATTGGAGCATTGTGCAAATTTGGCTTAAATTGTCTAATAGAAAAAGATTCATTAAAAATAAAAAATGTCTCATTGATAGTAATGAAAGGGGTAAAAGCTGGAAATATATATCTGTTGAAGGGTACAACTGCTGTTGCAGAGTATGGTTCAGTTGTTGATTCTACTGATTCTAATTCTACCAGATTATGGCATTTTTGTATGGGTCACATTGGAGAGCGCAGTTTGGAGGTATTGAGAAAGCGAGGTTTGATTGACAGTGTTCATCATTCAAAACTTGGCTTTTGTGAAGGACGTGTACTTGAAAAGCAAATGAAGGTTTCGTTTGGCAGTGCAGAGCATAGGTCTAAGGATGCTTTAGAGTACGTTCACACTGATGTTTTGGGGACCCCGTACCATGCTTATCTTTTGAAGAAGATAGGTATTTTGTTTCATTTGTTGATGATTTTTCTAGAAAGGTATGGGTTTACTTTATAAAGTCCAAAGATGAAACTTTTGATAGGTTTCGAAGTTAGAATTCTCTTGTTAGGAAACAATTTGGAAAGGAAGTGAAGGTTCTTCGTTCAGATAATGGTGGTGAATTCACTTCTCAAAAATTCATCAAATTTTGTGAGTTTGAGGGAATCAAAAGACACTAAACCATGCCAGGGGGACCTTCAGTCAAATGGGATTGCAAAGAGAATGAATCAGACTTTGTTGGAAAGAACTCATTGCTTACATTTGATTGCGAGATTAAAGAAGAGATTTTGGGCAAAGGAAATATCTACGGCAGTATTCCTTATCAACCGCACACCTTTTGCCTCCATAGATATGTAGATTTCTACCGAAGTATGGAAGGGAGAGCATGTTTCATATTTCTTTCTCTGAGTGTTTGGTTGTCCAGCTTATGTGCATGAGATCCAAAGGAAGTTGGACCCAAGATCGCGCAATTGTATTTTTCTTGTCTATAAGAAAGGAATTAAGGGTTTTAGGTTGTGGTGTCATACTACCCAAAAGATTGTAACTAGTAGGCATGTTACAGTTGATGAGAAGGCTATGTTAAAGGTGAAGCCTATTTATTCATTTAATGATTATGTTCAGAGAACAAATTCAAAATATCAAACACTAGGTAGATCATCAGACTTCCATATAAGTAAAAATGGCGATTCCGATGGCACCGAGGTTGATAAGGAGAGGACAGAGGATTAGTGTCAAGGTAGAGCTCGGATTCAAACTCAACCAAACATAGAGAGAAAAAGACCTACATGACTTGATGATTTTGTGGGATTAAGTATTGAAGACATTGACTTTAATGACATGGCAACTTATGCATTAAGCATATTTCATGATGAACCCAGAGACTATAGAGATGCCACTAGTTCAGTTGATAGTTCCATCTGGTTAGTTGCTATGGAAGAGGAAATTAAGTCTTTGCACAAAAATCACACTTGGGATTTAGTGCCACCTCCTTCCGGCAAAAGAGTAATTGGATGTAAATGAATTTATAAGGTGTAAGACGACAGCAGTGGTGACTTAAGGTATAAGGCAATATTAGTGGCAAAGGGTTATGTTGAGAATAAAGGTGTTGAGTTCCATGATATTTTCTCTCTGGTTGTTAGACACACTTCCATTTTCATTCTTTTGGCATTGGTTGCTCACTTCGACATAGAGTTAGAACAATTAGATGTCAAGATGACATTCTTGCATGGTGACCTTGAGGAGGACATTTGCCTACAACAACCAGAGGGGTTTATTGACAGTAGCATGCCTAGTCATGTTTTAAACTTAACAAATCTCTTTATGGTTTTGAACAGTCTATTAGACAGTGGCATAAGAAATTCGATAAGTTTATATCTCACAAGGTTACTTTAGAAGCTTTAAGGACCAATGTGTCTATTTTAAGAAATGTAATGATGAAATCATCTATTTGTTGCTTTATGTTGATGATATTTTGATAGCTTCCAAGAGCATGACTAGAATTTCAGAGTTGAAAATGAAGCTCAAAAAGTAGTTTGAGATGAAAGATTTGGGAAACACACAGAGAATTTTGGGGATGGAGATTCAGAGGGATAGAAAGCAAAGAGCTTTGAGGCTCACTTAAACTCAATATATCGAGAAAGTCCCATCTCGATTCGGTATGGAGAGTGCTAAAACAGTGGCTACTCCATTAGGCTCTCAATTTAAGCTATTCAGAGATATGTGTCCCACGTTGGATGAAGACAAATAGGATATGTGTAATATTCCTAACTTTAGTGCGGATGGAAGCATTATATATGCTATGGTATGCACAAGGCCTGATTTAGCTCATGAAGTTACTGTTGTTAGCAGATCCATGTCTAACCCAGGAAAGACTCATTAGCAAGCAATAAGGTGGATTCTAAGATATTTGAGAGGAATTTTTGACATTGGCTTGTTGTTTGGAGGTAGTGACATAACTCTAAGGGGTTATTGTGATTCATATTATGCCGGAGATAGAGATGGTGTGAAATCAATTTTAGGCTATGTTTATGCACTTGGCATAGGCCCAATTTCTTGGAGATCCAAGCAATTGTAGCTTTATCAACAACAGAGGCAGAGCTCATTTTTATTGTGGAAGCAACCAAGGAAAGATTGCATTTGTTGCAGCTGTTGGATGATTTATCAATGATGCAGAAGATCGTGGAGTTGTTTTCAGATAGTTAGAGAACCATTCATCTTGTGGAAAATCAATCCTATAGTTCACGAACAAAGCACATTGATGTGAGGAGTTTCTTTCTCATGCTTAAAGAAGTGAGAAATAAGATAAAGTTGTCAAAGATTCACACAAATGAAAATCCAGCTGATATGATAGCAAAGTCGACTCCAAGGGACAAGTTTGAGCATTGCTAAAACTTGATTGGTTTGGTACCAGCTACTTAGCGCCATGGGGAGTTAACCCAATAACCATTTTTTTTTATTGATTGATGAATATAATTAAATCGAGGCGGAGTTTAAATTTGGACATTTTAAATATATTAATGAGGAGATAATAATTGATCCTCATAATAAAGTCAAATCAGGAAAATAATATATTAATATGGAGAAGGTATATATTTGAGTTAAGGAATCAATCAAACATTGGTATAGGTGGAAGCAATTTAAAATGTGCCAGAATTTTGGTGGAATCAATTTGGAAATATTTCACCCTTATCTACGAAGCATTCTTCATCCTTCCTCCTATATATATGCATGCATTTGCTCATATTTTCAAAACACAAGAAGAAAGCTCTCTCCATATATCATCTTCAATAAGATCCCTATCTCTGTATCTATTATAGGGTGAGAAAGTTGTATTGAGTTGTGCATTTCTTCTCATATTGTACCTCCTTTTGAAGTGAAGAAATAAAAGGTTGTTGGGTTCGAGGATGTAGGCATAGCCGAATATCGTTATATTGGTGTGTTCTTTCCCTTTTCTATTTATGTTTTTCTCTTTAACTTGAGCCATTTGTTTTCTTTATCATCTTTGTTTGATTGACATTGTTGAGATTGTCGACATGCTAGGTTATTAGGTGTTCTGCTTCTGTTGCCAAAACCACTGTTTTTTTACTACATCAATTATGTCTTGTAATAGTTTCATTTTTATAAAGTAATTTTATTTTTATTTTCCGTTTTGAAGTGATTGTAATGATTTTTTTTCTGAGTTGCCATACATCAAACGATGAGAAGAACAATGAACATAGATGTTAATATATATTTTAGATTATGTTATGGTGAAATGTTGATAGTTCAATATATAATGCACAAAATTTTTAGTTGATTTAGTGTTATTGTTAAATTATATCAGCCAACTATTAGATATTATTTTTGCATATATGCTAGTATCAGTTTTGTTAGAAATAACATTTAAATTAATTTACATATTAACCTAGCATGATTTCGAATATAAGTCCAACTAGCTGTGGGTTTGCATTGTTTTGATATCGTGTTTTGGTCATGCATGGCAGTAAACTAAAAAATTAAATTTACAGTGCATCGCATTATATAACATGACTACGATATTTTGATCATTCGGAGCTGTTTTTATATATCGAATTAACAATTATTGTTGAATATCTCCTTCATCTTGGTTTTTTGCTTTCTATAGTTGAGTATTGTTGTTGAACTTCAAGTGGGGTTAGATTTTTCCATTTCGTGATTTGGCGTGCTAAATCTATTATTGTTCATTGTTTGAGGATGTTTATGGTTATTTTAAAAATGACTTGCCATTTGTTTTGATTGTCATGATCAAGGAGTAGGGGTGACAATTAGATCCGACCCATTAGACTCGAACCTAACCTGATGGGTCTGGATTCTAGACGTGCCGTGTTTTTCTGGGTTTAAACGATACATTTCATAAATTTGTACCCAACCCGAGCTTCGGTTCAGATCCGGTCGGGTTGGTTTAGGTTCAGTTGGATAATAACACTAAAAATACATATATATATCAAGGTTTCTGGATCTGGTCTTTCGGGTCGGGTTAGTATGGGTTGGGTTTGATTGAGTCTTTATTGTATTTTTCATCACTTAGACCAGAACCGAAACCTATTGGGTTTGATTCGGGTCCGGGAATTTTCAAGTCAATTTGATTCTCGGTTCTGATTGCTAGCCCTTTTGAGAAGGGTAAATGAGTTAGATAAATGAGTATCGGTAAGTTTTGACAGGTCTAGTAAATAGTTTCAAAAACGATAAATGGTAAATTCTTGAAAAAATGGGTAAGTTAAAAAAGTTCTTAAAATAAAGGATTTTTTTATTGGGCCACCTTTCAAAAACTAATCACTGAATTAGGCCGGTTTTAAAACTTACTATGGATGTAGCCTGGTTTTGGCCACGGAGGCAAAAAAAAGTTATTTATAACTAGTGACATTCGAGACTGTGCAGGAACGCGCAATTTTAGAAAGCGCACAGTTGTTCTTGAAACAAAATAAATATATGAGCGCTATTTAAGATGGCGCATGTGTGCGTTATTTTAAATAGCGCAAGGTTAAAATAGGAATTAAAAAAGTATCTGTTTTGAGATGACACAAAAGAGCGATTTTTCAAATGTCGCCTTGACGTGGTTAACAACATTCACCAAACCCTTTCTTCCTCACTTTCTACCTCTTTCAAAAAGAAACCCAAAATCTCGAATTAGATTCTAAAATTAAATCCTTCATTATTTGTAGCTCAAACCACCAACTAATTTAGATTTATGTCAATGGTATCCTACTCTTCGTCATTTGAATCATTTCAAGGTATGAATTTTAAAACCCTTAGTATTTTTTGGATCTTAACTTTGAGTAATATATTCACTTTTTTGGTTGTAAATCAGAATGAATCCTAATTTTATTGTGATTATATGATATTTCGATGGTGAGTTGGTCATTAATAATCGAAAGTGTGGGAAATACGAAGGTGGATCTTACAAATTGTTAAAAGTTCTCAAAGGTTGTAACTTGAAACAATTAAAAGCGTCGATTTACAAGTTAATAAAGATTAATCGAGATCAATTTGATATTAACTTAGTTTGCAACTGGCCAACTTATTCTGGTTCTAAGGCAATTAAAATTGTAGATGATGATGATGTTAGTTAATGTTTTCTGCCGCTTGTAAATATATAGTGTTATCCTTGTGAAAACGATTAAGTTAGTGGTAGAACCACCTATTGCTTCAACACTGGTGGAAGCAGTATCGTTGTGTCCATCTCAATCGATTCCATTCCCAAATAGTATTCCTCCTTCAAACGTACCATAGTATGGAAAAAAACAAATGTTCTATGCTTATCCTCCATTTATGAATTATACACAAAATCGTCATTGTAGTTTTCCATATCCCACGCAGGAAAGTATTGCTTGTATGAGTCAAAGGTAAGGCCAACTTGTTATTGTATCTAAACAACTTATATTGTGTTCTTGCTAATGCATGATGTTGACTGTCTTGTATTGTATAGTTTTGTTCTGCTCTATCATCCTACGCAAAATATTGTTGGACCGTCTACACAAATATCGGAGCCGTTGCAGCCAACGCCTTCTGAGTTGTTCTACATTTGTTCGGATAATTTTTTTAGTTAATTCCATGCTTCTAACCAAAAAATCCTTCCTTATTCTACTTTTTCTATCTTCCAATTCGTTTCCAGCGAATTCTTCCTCTCCTAATTCCTTCCATTCTACCAATGAATTTTCTATAATAATTCGCAAATCTAAATCGAATGATTGTTCTCTGATAGCACCTGCTTTTGTAAAGATTTCTTGGTTTCGAAATATCTTAAAACCTTGGGTAGTAGAAAAACTAGGATGTTGTATTTCTAGGACTGGATTTCATACTCGAATAATCCCCGTAATTGTAGGAAAGTGGGTTTTTTTAGCTATGGGCCTAGCAAAATAAAAATTTAGATAGGTTCCTATAAGATTGGATTCTTATGAGTTAGAAGTAAGTTTTCTTTGAAATGAAATATGATTTGAGTCGAGCATAATTGTATTCTAAAGTTTTCATATTTTCTTTACACAGCTTTCCATAGTAGTTTATGGATGAGCAATCACACTTCGAAGAGAATGCATGCGATAACGCTATGCAATTAAATGGAAATGCAGATGTACAAATGAATACCAGACTTACTTCTAACAACATGACGGGTGCTTCGATGCCCGATAATGATCACACATGGATTGACAATATGCAAGTAAATAATGATCCACTGAACTTTGATTTCGGAGGTGAAGGGACATATGTGATGATGAAGATGATAGTAATGAAGAACCTGAAAAGGAGATATCGCTAGATGAGGAACTGTGTATTGTGCAAATTTTAGCTAGACCTGTTGTTGCAAACATGCAATGCAATGAAGAATTATTCTCGTTTTCATGTGTTCAAAATTGTTTTAAAGCTGGTCTTGTGTTCGAGAGCAAAACAAAATTTCTGCAACAACTAAGTGAGTGGTCAATTTGACATGCTGCTTCTTTCAAGAATATCAGGACGAACAAAGAAATGTATATAGATATTTTTAATGTTGACGATAAATAACAATGGGGAATTCATGCCATCAATTCAAAAAAATCTCAGTCCGGAATGTGGATTGTGAAAAAATATAGGGGGACCAAACTTACGTTAATCCAATAGTACATTATAGCCATACGCAAGTCACATCAACGTTTTTGGTTACGAAGATTACGCCTTTTGTGAAGTCAGATTTAAACATAACAGCTAGAACGGTTCAAGTATTGATGGAATGTAACGACCCGCATTATTCAACGATATAATTAAATAATGGTTTGGTTATTCAAAATGACCAGAATTAAATAATATTGAATATTTGATTAAAATAAATAATATAATAATATATTTAATTTCTGAAATAGTCAGAAATAGTGGAATTCACAATATAATGTGAATTGGATCAACTGTGATATTTAATTCGGCTTAGAGTTGAACTAGAATAACGAATATATTATTTGAACGATAGTTTGAACGTATAATTATAATATAATTATAATCGAGCTCGTAATGGCGCTGTAGTTCGCTATTTGGCGATTTGAACTTCAAATGAATGTACAGTATTCGTTTTAAATCGGATTTCTGTGAAACAAGAAACGTTAGGAGCTAGTGAAGTATATCTTTCTAGTGGAAGAGAAAAATCGAGATTTCGTCGTGTAGATTTTTATTTATGTCCAAATCAAATTTTAGAAAAGTCGCTATGGAATTCCCTTATAATTTATATCGATTTATTTATATTTTAAAATGGATTTTTAAATATAAATCGAATATCGATGCAACACTGGATTTGAAATATCGAGTTATAAATCCTAGTGGAGCTGTATGGTATTCCACTGTGAATATATACGATAATATTTATTTTTAAATATTAAATTTAAATGTTTTTAAATATATTTATATATTAAATGGATTATTTAGAGCTTTAAAAATAGCCAGTTTTTCAAACGACCTCAGAATTCGACGAAACTAATTTTGTTGGATCCGCAACATCAAATTATTTCCAGATTTCAGTTTTCGTGATTTTTGAAGGCAGTATATGACCGTACCGATTTTTAATGTGAGAAACAGTCGATATTCTAGCGGTTAAAAATACCCTGTGTGTGCATATGAAGTCGGAATTCGACGAAACCAGTTTCGTTGGGACCGTAATGTCAAACAGTAGCTACATGTCCATTTTCGTGATTTTTGGGGGTCATGTGTGATCACACGAATTTTAAAGGACACAGAAAAGTAGCGTTTGCTTAAAATAAAATAAAATAATCAAATAAAAAAATAATAAAACCATCCTATATAATACCATCATCCTTCCTAACCCTAAATACATTTTTCCATAGTCGGAATCACGCCGCCACATTTTTTTTTCTTCAAACAATGGAACTTCCACCTTCATAAATCAATTAAAAACCAAACATAATTCCTTTAATTGCAAAACAAGCATCTTTGAACTCCTGATTCAATTCTCTTCTTGCTGGTGGGAATTATATTGGGTTCGGCGGTTTCTGTTTTCATTCGAAAATTTAACAGTGGGTTCACAGGAACTAGGGCTCGGAAGTTCGGGAATTTAGAAGCTTTGATTCGAGTGTTTGAGGTCGGATTATTGATCAGGGAGCGAAGTCGCACCTTGCGTGTATTTCTTTGTGAAGATCTGAGCAAGAGGATGTCGCAATGTACAGCAGCCGGCGTTCTTCCTTGTTCGACGCGATCTTGTTAGGTTGGTCGAGTTTGACGGAAGTGGTAGGGGAGTGTAGAGAATTTGAAGAGGAAGGCATTGGTGAAATGTTTGGGTGTTTTCATGGAAGGATGGAAGAGAACGAGTGGTTTAAAGTTTTGAAAATGGTGGAGGACATACTAAGCGTCGGGTCTGTACATTCAGGGAAGAAGGGTACAGGTGCGGGTCGGGTTATTAGGAGTAGTGATGGGCCAAAGTTAGGGTGAGCCCAATTTAAAGTTTTAATTTAATTTAAAATGGGTTTAAACTTCAAAATTCAATAACTATATCATACTTTATCAGAATTGGGTAAAACAAGATCCGTTGGGATCGTATGGACGGACACTACACCATGGAATTGACCGGAAGTGAATTCGAGCTTGTTTGGATTTATGGGGGAATTTAACGCCTGAATCAAATCATTGTCCAATATATCGTTATTTAACGATCACCGTCCAATGTGAGTAACTATCACTAACTCTGTTCAATCAATATTTTTATAATGTATTTTTAGAATCAAAAATATAGGTTGATTTGCTGTGTGTGTGTTGGTTGTTTGGTTGAACTGCTAGTTAGCAGTTAAAATCATCAATAACGATATATATAAGTCGCATCGAATTATTGATTCTGTTATCAGAATATTTTATATTATGTTATTTATGTTGACTGACATCTGTGGATGCAGGAGAACAGGTTAGAGGGACCCAACTGGGTTCCTCAACATTTATTTTACTGTTTTTTTCTTCATATATTGTGTTATATGATGTGATATGAAATCTGTTGTTGATTTTTTATGTTTGAATGATACCGATCATTGTTGTATGGTACGTTAAATACCATAAAGAATACTGGAATGTTAAAAAGGAAAGTTTCAATGTTATATTGAAAAAGAAATATTTTTGAAATCAATAGATTTTATAAAAAGAAAACTATTTATTTAGTAAGATAAATAGATTAAAAAAAAGAGAAGAATATTTATTTGTTAATCAACTAGATAGAATTGAAAAGAAATATTTGTAACTATTTATAAATAGAATTGAAAGGGGTATTTATTTGAAAGTAAATAGAATAGAAAGAGGAAATTTGTGTAAAACGAATAGGAAAGGAATAGTTAGATTATAAAAGGAATCACTTATAAAATCGATAGAGTTTATAAATAGCAAATATTTTATAGGTAAATAGAATTATCAAAAAGGGATTCATTTGGTAAACAAATTGATTTTAAAAGGGAATAATTGAAAAGTGAATAGAATTGATTTTAAAAGGAAAAATTCGCATTTGAAATGTTTAGACCCGTGCTTCGCACACGGGTATAACGTGCTATGGATTTAAAGAAAAGGTTTTAAATAAAATCTATTCTAACAGATAGATGTAGAGATAAATTTATAAATATTATTATATAAATTAAATGAAATGTTTATCATTGGATAAATAGAATATATAGGTCATGACTTATATAGAGAAGTAAGAATCGATTTCAACATCGACATTTGAAACTGAATAAAAAGTAGAGTCAATTAGATAGAGTAAATCGAATTAGAATTAATTGTATATTAGTTTTTCAATTATAGTTGATCGAATATAGTCATTTGAGATAGAGTTAGTCAACATAGTTATTTAGGATATGTTGCCATTGCGTACGACTGCTAGCGTAATTCGCAGGGCTGCAGATAGCCTACGGCGGTCGGATGTTTCCTGAGGGAATCATGCATAACCATTGTGATCGCTGCAATCTAGAGTCAAGCGAATGGTGTTAAATCAAATAGTAGTTAATCGAAAGGGGTTAATTAAGTCGATTTAGTCGAGTTAGAGTTAACCGATCAGAGTTAATTAGTTAGAGTTAATCAGTTAGAGTAAATCAGTTAGAGTTAACCAGTTATGGTTAATCAATTAGAGTAAATCGATTAGAGTTAAATCGAATTAGAGTTATTCAAATAGAACTAATCAAGTTCGAGATAGTCGAGTATTATTAGATTGAATAGAGTTAGTAAAAAGGAAGTAATCGGATATTGCTTATTCGAAGTAGAGTTATCGAATAGCACTTATTCGAAGTAGAGTTATCGAATATAGTTTACTTGAGAAGAGTAATCGAATATAGTTCATTCGAAGTACGTTAAATCGAATATAGTTATTCGAAGGAGAAAATTATCGAATATGGTTTATTCGAAGAGAGATTATTGAATATAGTTATTCGAAGAAAAGGATTATTGAATATTAGTTATTCAAACAAGAGGAATCGAATATAGTTTATTCGAAAAAGAAAGTTATCGGATAGTGATTATCCGAGAGTGAGTTATACATTGGAATTCGACTATATCGAATTAAGGGAAGTAATGTTTACTTTCCGTTTCAAAATTAAGTTTTACTCATTTGTTAATAAATTAGTTGTTTATCATTTATCCAAATTAAGATATAAAAGCTATATTTTTAAGCTAATATATTTCGAAAGCATAGAGTTATAACATTATAGTTATAATCAAATGATTTTATCAAGGGAGTGGATTCATAAACAGAATCCGAGAGTTTCGCAAGAAAGTTTTCTTGAAGATTTAAAGTTTGAACTTAGTCAATTTCAAGGTTAGAAATGTCGTTCAGTTAAGGCCTGAGAGGTAATTATACCCCAACTTGATTGACTTCAGTTTTAACTAAGAAGTGGATAAGGTTCGATAGTGAAAGTTGGTTATGTAAATTGAGTTAATGACCGTAATGGGTTAGGTTGGCATAACGATGTTTTTATTTAAACATCTGTTTAAATCTAGTAAAGGAGATTTGGATATGTTTTCCAAATAAGGATCAGAAATGTATTCGAATATAGGAAATAAGAAAAGGATGTAAATACGGTAATGCTTCCCTAATGATCTATAAAGTATATTTTCAAAATTTAGAAAAAATAGAATTTGCAAATAGATAGAAATGGGGAGATGGATAAATTAAAGAAAATTTTATAGAAAGAGAAAAATGTGGAATGATGATTGATCGATAGAATTTCCATCTGGAAATAATATCGTTGGTTGCACACCTGTTTTTCTTTGATAGTTAAATCACCGACTATCGAAGTTTTTGACCATTTTTCTGTCGTCAATACGGAGAGACCGGGATCAGATTCATTATATGAAAACCACTCTTTATGGACGTTAGCGTTGCGATAAAATATTGAAGACGGAGTTATGCAAGGGCTATCCTATTTACAGAATAGTGCCTTCGGTTTGTCCAGTCCCAGGACAACGTGAATGGATGAATGTCTGACAGAGTATATCTAACGGATCGCGTAAGTCGATCTCTTCAAACGTACTTACGTTTAGTGGCGGAGGAATTCGTTTCTCTTAGCTTTATACCCGTGGTATTTTTGAGGAAATCAATTTGTGATTTGACGGGTATGACGATGTGGCATTCAAAGTGAATGGTGGTCAAGTGTTTCAAAGATACGTTTTGACCTCAAGCCTCATCAATCGGGAAATGACAGAAATCGGGCAGGCAGCATGGCTAAGTGGGTCGCTCCCATTAGGGTGTATATCACCTATCAAGAGAAAATCCAATTCATTCTTTGTCTATTCGATGTTGTCCCTTTTCGGGAAGACGGTGGGTAGCTCCCAACCGTTGGTGGTATACATTCGATACACTCAAGCAAAATGAGTGGTCGGTCATGTGAGGGCCGGGTTGCAAGATGTTCTTGTTGAACCCAGTGTATTTGCCTCTAGAGATACACTATCGGCAGGTGGTCCCTTACCTTGTCAAGGTCGGAATCAAATTTCCAATAAGAGCCCGCGGTTTTTGTTTGTATACTATATATGTGGAACGTGAGATGCAAGCGTTCTGCTAGATTGTTAATTACTTGTGATTAGACATTATTATAATATCAGAAAAGTATCAATTTCCAAAACTGTTTTGGGTTACCGTAAGGTAAAAACCGTCCGTGTTTATGTGTGGATCGGTCTTACGATTATCTTTGCTTTTGAAAAGGATTTTGAAAAGTTAAACCGATGATTTGAGTTTACTCACACTAGTCCCATGACTACCCCAGAGTTTATTTTGTTTTGTTTTCTCCCTAAACTCTTGGGAGCCCAAATTTGTATGGGCAGCCAAATAGTTCAGGTCTTCACAGATACGCTTGGAGAAGCTTGAAGCAGGAGGCTTCAGAACTATATAGCTATTGTTATTTCCACTGTGTGTAAGTGTTGTATTCTGATAATGTTATTGTGTGTATATATATACACTGTTTTATTTCAAAGTTATGTTGTATAATATATTTTATTCGTCCCGCTGTGAGATTCGTGTTTACTTTGATTATGTTCTTCTTCTTCTATTCTAAATTTCTATCTTATCTATTCTCACCCTCTAATTTCTTTCTATTAATGACCTGGAATGTTCGATGTCTGGATAGTCAACGTAGTAGTTTGGTGTTGATTTTCGGAGTCGAAAATCCCAGTTCGTTACAGTGATATCAGAGCTGAAGGTTAAGTGATTACCTTGGCTCTGTGGCGTGACTCGGTAGAGATAGGGTTAGTAATGCCCTAGATTGAGCCTAAGTGTACATATACGAGTGCATGTATTTGTAGATTTGAATAAAAATTGTTTTATATTGTGGAGATTTATTGGTTGAGTAGTTTGTGAATTCTGGTCGATTAGTTTGATCCACTGTATCGATAGGGATTACCGAACACTTGAATACGATAAACCGACGCAGTATGTTTTGAAAGAGGGTAAATGAGATAATTTTACCCAAAATATATTTCGATATAAAGAAAATATTTATATTCGAATTATTATCATATATTGGATGTGTTGGTTGATTATATTGAAACGGTTATATAGGTAACCAAATAGAACTCGTGTAAAGGTAATATATAAAAGCAGATAAATTAAATCTGAATTAAATCGGAATTGGAATTAAAATTCTGAAAACTGGGAAAAGTGTTCATAAATGGATTGGAGTTAAATATAAGAAATCTTAAGATCTTAGGAGATTTTAATTTGTTTACAAGCATCGTGAATGATATTTTGGAAAAGATTTCAAATGGAATTGTTTAAAAATGGTTTTTAGGATGATATAGTATTGAACTCACTTTGATGACTGGAAAATAACTCTGATGATGCTGGCCACATCATCAGTGTTCATTTTCGAGTTGTAAGTGACGGATTACTACTAAAGATTTTGTTTTCGAATTATTTTGGGAAAAAGGAAGTTGTTTTGAATCCCGAAAGGGAATAATTTATTTTAGAAAACTACACTGTTTAAAATTTCCCAGGAAGATAGTATGAATTGAAAACAAATTTTAAAGAAAATTGGCGAAAGAAAATTGAAATTGAATTAAAACCAGAAATGGAAATCAAATAGAAATTTGGGAATGCGAACTGGAATAGAATAAAAACTAGTGAGGGAAAATTGAATTGAAATAGAACGATATCGAATAAAGTTGAAGTTGTGAGTTATGGATTTGTGCAAATATATTGGATGGGTAGGTAAGAGTTGAAATTGGTAATGGATTTTGAGATTGAGAATGAGATTTGGTTTGAAAATAGGATGATTGGATTGGAGAACAGATGATTGGAAATCGTTTGGAATGACTTTTGTATATGCTGAATTGGTAGCAGAATAAAAGGATGTAATGATATGCCCGGCAAAAAGGTACACGTTTATTTATGGATTTGGTGATTTATGGGTCGATTTGGCAAGCCGCTTGGTTGTTTGATTTTATTTTGGATTGGAAAAGGCCTAGAGAGGCGAGTTGAGGTTTGAACGATTGACCGGTACAGAGGAGGTGCTGGCGAAATTTTTCGAAAATTTCGGGTGTTAGAAAATTTCCAGAATTTTTGAAAATTTTCGTTAATTGAAATAAATTAATAATTTAGTTGAAATTAAATTAATTCAGTTGAAACTGAAATTAAAAGTGAATGGATAATTTTTAAACCAGTACAATAGGGTCGGTCTTCTACCTTAGCAATTTCGAGGACGAAATTATTTTAAGGGGGGACGAATGTAACGACCCGCATTTTTCAACGATATAATTTATTTATTTAATTATTTAAATAATGGTTTGGTTATTCTAAATGACCAGAATTAAATAATATTGAATATTTAATTAAAATAAATAATATATTTAATTTCTGAAATAGTCAGAAATAGTGGAATTCACAATATAATGTGAATTGGATCAACTGTGATATTTTTAATTCGGCTCAGAATTGAACTAGAATAACGAATATATTATTTGAATGACAGTTTGAACGTACAATTATAATATAATTATAATCGAGCTCGTAATGGCGCTACAGTTCACTATTTGGCGATTTGAACTTCAAATGAATGTACAGTATTCGTTTTAAATCGGATTTCTGTGAAACAAGAAACGTTAGGAGCTAGTGAAGTATATCTTTCTAGTGGAAGAGAAAAATCGAGATTTCGTGGTGTAGATTTTTATTTATGTCCAAATCAAATTTTAGAAAAGTCGCTATGGAATTCCCTTATAATTTATATCGATTTATTTATATTTTAAAATGAATTTTTAAATATAAATCGAATATCGATGCAACACTGGATTTGAAATATCGAGTTATAAATCCCAGTGGAGCTGTATGGTATTCCACTGCGAATATATACAATAATATTTATTTTTAAATATTAAATTTAAATGTTTTTAAATATATTTATATATTTAAATGGATTATTTAGAGCTTTAAAAATAGCCAGTTTTTCAAACGACCTCAAAATTCGACGAAACTAATTTTGTTGGATCCGCAACATCAAATTATTTCCTGATTTCAGTTTTCGTGATTTTTGAAGGCAGTATATGATCGTACCGATATTTAATGTGAGAAACAGTCGATATTCTGGCGGTTAAAAATACCCTGTGTGAGCATATGAAGTCGGAATTCGACGAAACCAATTTTGTTGGGACCGTAATGTCAAACAGTAGCTACATGTCCATTTTCGTGATTTTTGGGGGTCATGTGTGATCACAAGAATTTTAAAGGACACAGAAAAGTAGAGTTTTCTTAAAATAAAATAAAATAATCAAATAAAAAAAAAAAAAACATCCTATATAATACCATCATCCTTCCTAACCCTAAATACAATTTTCCGCAATCGGAATCATGCCGCCACATTTTTTCTTCTCCAAACAGTGAAACTTCCACCTTCATAAATCAATTAAAAACCAAACAAAATTCCTTTAATTGCAAAACAAGCATCTTTGAACTCCTGATTCAATTCTCTTCATGCTTGTGGGAATTTTATTGGGTTCGGCGGTTTCTGTTTTCATTCGAAAATTTAACAGTGGGTTCACAGGAACTAGGGCTCGGAAGTTCGGGAATTTAGGAGCTTTGATTCGAGTGTTTGAGGTCGGATTATTGATCAGGGAGCAAAGTCGTACCTTGCGTGTATTTCTTTGTGTAGATCTGAGCAAGAGGATGTCGCATATGTACAGAAGTCGGCGTTCTTCCTTGTTCGACGCGATCTTGTTAGGTTGGTCGAGTTTGGCGGAAGTGGTAGGGGAGTGTAGAGAATTTGAAGAGGAAGGAATTGGTGAAATGTTTGGGTGTTTTCATGGAAGGATGGAAGAGAATGAGTGGTTTAAAGATTTGAAAATGGTGGAGGACTTACTGAGCGTCGGGTCTGTACATTCGGGGAAGAAGGGTACAGGTGCTGGTCGGGTTATTAGGAGTAGTGATGGGCCAAAGTTAGGGTGAGCCCAATTTAAAGTTTTAATTTAATTTAAAATGGGTTTAAACTTCGAAATTCCATAACTATATCATACGTTATCAGAATTGGGTAAAACAAGATCCGTTGGGATTGTATGGACGAACACTACACCATGGAGCTGACCGGAATCCAATTCGAGCTCGTTTGGATTTATGGTGGAATTTAACGCCTGAATCAAATCACTGACCGATATATCATTATTTAACAATCACCGTCCAATGTGAGTAACTCTCACAAACTCTGTTCAATATATATTTTTATAATGTATTTTTAGAATCAAAAATATTGGTTGATTTGCTGTGTGTGTGTTGGTTGTTTGGTTGAACTGCTAGTTAGCGGTTAAAATCATCGATAACGATATATATAAGTCGCATCGAATTATTGATTCTGTTATCAGAATATTTTATATTATGTTATTTATGTTGACTGACATCGGTGGATGTAGGAGAACAGGTTAGAGGGACCCAACTAGGTTCCTCAACATTTATTTTACCGTTTTTTTCTTCATATATTGTGTTA
The DNA here is from genome assembly GCA_030737875.1 of Allium sativum. Classification (NCBI taxonomy): domain Eukaryota; kingdom Viridiplantae; phylum Streptophyta; class Magnoliopsida; order Asparagales; family Amaryllidaceae; genus Allium; species Allium sativum. The sequence continues at coordinate 1,004,526,088 of CM060920.1, forward strand.
TATGATGTGATATGAAATCTGTTGTTGATTTCGTATGTTTGAATGATACTGATCATTGTTGTATGGTACGTTAAATACCATAAAGAATACTGGAATGTTAAAAAGGAATTTTTCAATGTTATATTGAAAAAGAAATATTTTTGAAATCAATAGATTTTATAAAAAGAAAACTATTTATCTAGGAAGATAAATAGATTAAAAAAATAAGAATATTTATTTGTTAATCAACTAGACAGAACTGAAAAGAAATATTTGTAAATATTTATAAATAGAATTGAAAGGGGTATTTATTTGAAAGTATACAAAATAGAAAGAGGGAATTTGTGTAAAACGAATAGAAAAGGAATAGTTAGATTATAAAAGGCATCACTTATAAAATCGATAGATTTTATAAATAGCAAATATTTTATAGGTATATAGAATTATCAAAAAGGGATTTATTTGGTAAACAAATTTATTTTAAAAGGGAATAATTGAAAAGTGACCAGAATTGATTTTAAAAGGAGAATTCCGCATTTGAAATGTTTAGACCCGTGCTTCGCACACGGGTATAACATGCTATGGATTAAAGAAAAGGTTTTAAATAAAATCTATTCTAACAGATAGATGGAGAGATAAATTTATAAATATTATTTTATAAATTAAAGAAAATGTTTATCATTGGATAAATAGAATATATAGGTCAGGACTTATATAAAGAAGTAAGAATCGATTTCAACATCGACATTTGAAACTGAATAAAAAGTAGAGTTAATTAGATAGAGTAAATCAAATTTGAATTAATTGTATATTAGTTTTTCAATTAGAGTTGATCGAATATAGTCATTTGAGATAGAGTTAGTCAACATAGTTATTTAGGATATGTTGCCATTGCGTACGACTGCTAGCGTAATTCGCAGGCCTGCGGATAGCCTACGGCGGTCGGATGTTTCCTTAGGGAATCATGCGTAACCATTTTGATTGCCGCAATCTAGAGTCAAGCGAATGGTGTTAAATCAAATAGTAGTTAATCGATAGGGGTTAATTAAGTCGAGTTAGTCGAGATAGAGTTAACCGTTCAGAGTTAATCAGTTAGAGTTAATCAGTTGGAGTAAATCAGTTAGAATTAACCAGTTATGGTTAATTAATTATAGTAAATCGATTGGAGTTAAATCGAATTAGAGTTATTCAAATAGAACTAATCAAGTTCGAGATAGTCGAGTATTAGTAGATTGAATAGAGTTAGTAAAAAGGAAGTAATCGGATATCACTTATTCGAAGTAGAGTTATCGAATAGCACTTATTCGAAGTAGAGTTATCGAATATAGTTTACTTGAGAAGAGTAATCGAATATAGTTCATTCGAAGTACGTTAAATCGAATATAGTTATTCGAAGGAGAAAATTATCGAATATGGTTTATTCGAAGAGAGATTATTGAATATAGTTATTCGAGGAAAAGGATTATCGAATATTAGTTATTCAAACAAGAGGAATCGAATATAGTTTATTCGAAAAAGAAAGTTATCGGATAGTGATTATCCGAGAGTGAGTTATACATTGGAATTCGACTATATCGAATTAAGGGAAGTAATGTTTACTTTCCGTTCCAAAATTAAGTTTTACTCATTTGTTAATAAATTAGTTGTTTATCATTTATCCAAATTAAGATATAAAAGCTATATTTTTAAGTTAATATATTTCGAAAGCATGGAGTTATAACATTATAGTTATAATCAAATGATTTTGTCAAGGGAGTGGATTCATAAACAGAATCCGAGAGTTTCACAAGAAAGTTTTCTTGAAGATTTAAAGTTTGAACTTTGTCTATTTCGAGGTTAGAAATGTCGTTCAGTTAAGGTCTGAGAGGTAATTACAACCCAACTTGATTGACTTCAGTTTTAACTAAGAAGTGGATAAGGTTCGATAGTGAAAGTTGGTTAAGTAAATTGAGTTAATGACCGTAATGGGTTAGGTTGGCATAACGATGTTTTTATTTAAACATCTGTTTAAATCTAGTACAGGAGATTTGGAGATGTTTTCCAAATAAGGATCAGAAATGTTTTCGAATACAGGAAATAAGAAAAGGAAGTAAATACGGTAATGTTTCCCTAATGATCTATAAAGTATATTTTCAAAATTTAGAAAAAAATAGAATTTACAAATAGATAGAAATGGGGAGATGGATAAATTAAAGATAATTTTATAGAAAGAGAAAAATGTGGAATGATGATTGATCGATAGAATTTCCATCTGGAAATAATATCGTTGGTTGCACACCTGTTTTTCTTTGATAGTTAAATCACTGACTATCGAAGTTTTTGACCATTTTTCCGTCGTCAATACAGAGAGACCGGGATCAGATTCATTATCTGAAAACCACTCTGTATGGACGTTAGCATTGGGATAAAATATTGAAGACGGAGTTATGCAAGGGCTATCCTGTTTACAGAATAGTGCCTTTGGTTTGTCCAGTCCCAGGACAACGTGAATGGACGAATGTCTGACATAGTATATCTAACGGATCCCGTAAGTTGATCTCTTCAAATGTACTTACGTTTGGTGGAGGAGGAATTCGTTTCTCTTAGCTTTATACTCGTGGTATTTTTGAGGAAATCAATTTTGGATTTAATGGGTATGACGATGTGGCATTCAAAGTGAATGGTGGTCAAGTGTTTCAAAGATACGTTTTGACCTCAAGCCTCATCAATTGGGAAATGAAAGAAATCGGGCAGGCAGCATAGCTAAGTGGGTTGCTCCCATTAGGGTGTATATCACCTATCTAGAGAAAATCCAATTCGTTCTTTGTCTATTCGATGTTGTCCCTTTTCGGGAAGACGGTGGGTAGCTCCCAACCGTTGGTGGTATACATTCGATACACTCAAGCGAAATGAGTGGTCGGTCATGTGAGGGCCGGGTTGCAAGATGTTCTTATTGAACCCAGTGTATTTGCCTCTAGAGATACACTATCGACTGGTGGACTCATACCTTGTCAAGGTCGGAATCCAATTTCCAATAAGAGCCCGCGGTTTTTCTTTGTATACTATATATGTGGAATGTGACGACCCCAAAACCCCATGACACGGTGTTAAGGATAATCATTGGAATATAACACATTAATCATCATTAGCAGATCACAGATAATAGCATAAACAGAAAATAGAATAATTTACACACATATGACAGCGGAATCATATAGATATCATCACATCAGAGAAGCACAGTACGAGATACAACTTAGTGCATAATGATACATAATCAGTCACCATCGCCTAAGGCGGAATCATACGTAAAGAGTACACAAAATGAATATCAGTCTACATCGCCAATGGCGGAATCATAATATAGATACAATAATGGCAGAGAAAATCCAAGTCAGCACGGTGTAGTCAAGCCTCGCCATGAGCCAAAAGGTGCGTCAGAAACCTGTAACTAGGCTGCCCGTGTGAAAATGAGGGCACCCGAGTTTGCAAGGTGAAACAAACTATGAGTCAGTCATGGGACTGGTATGAGAAATCTACTCAACTTATTAACAATAATAATAAGGCAAATCAAAGGACCACGCCACTTTCGCGGAATGGGTTTACTACAATGAGTGCTAGTGCATGAAATAAAATAAATAATTAAATCAACGCAATGCTTTTTATAAAATGAAGCCATTATAAGACTCAGGTCCCATCACACAATGCAACGCAAGCCGGAGGATAGAGTTTTTACCTTATAATGGCCAAAGATGCTTCATACGAATAAAACAAAAGTGTTTGATATTATTACTAGTGCATATACGTTTCAAAAGCGATTTCAATCATAAATATCAATCATAGGAGGCATAAATGACACATACCACTATGTCGCCATACTAGTAATACAATCACATCCGCATATTTCTTATTGGAAATTGGATTCCTTCATGAGTCGAGGCAAGGGGCAAGCTCCTCTCCATTCGAGACACTCTAGCAAATGCCTCGGGACCGCACACAGCAATCCCCTTGATCCTCCAAGGCCAGTCCTCTCTTACTTTTGAGGATTGGCAATTCCTGAACACACGTTTCCCGGTCCTTACAGACCTATAATCGAGGCGCCTCGTATTCCAACAACCACACAGGCGAAAAGTAGATATAAATGTCAGGGCTGGGAGGTCACTGACACCACCATAACTAGAAAGAAACGTCGTGCACTCCTTGGGTCCTTCTCCCGTTTTTGACTCATACCAAGGTGTGAGGCTCGCGAATTCACGTTACACACAAAGCTACGTCACACAGACCATGCTTTGATCATCATCCACAAGACTTTGCTTTGAAACAGAAGCCTTGATCATATGCCACTTAGGCGTGCCACACAGGCAATCCATTCCATGCGACTGATTTCTGTCAATAAATAACCTCTGAGCTTGTACGTCTCAGAGAAGGGCGTTAAGCAAGAGAATAAATTCTCCGCCGCCAAACAGATATATATTTAACAGAGATCAATCAACACAGAAAAAAATCCAATGTCAGACACACAATCCATTTACAAGTCCGTTCTGGGTCTGAACGAAACTGGAGGCACCAATTCCTCGCATATCCGTACAATCAACAGTATGTTTGGACGACTACTACTTCAATTCCTTCATGGTAGCTACTCCAATCACGAGCATCGGTAGCGCCCATCCATCCAATGTGGAGATCATCGGTCTTCAGCCGTCTTCGACTCTTCGACTTCTCAACGTCGATCGATTATTTGAAATGAGATAAACTCGGCCTTTTCAAATAACCCACGTATATTTAGATTTTCAAATCAATTAATCACATGGTTGGACTATTCAACATTCACATTTCAGTTATTTAATTATAATTTTCATGTCAAATACATTCAACCATCACATATCAAGCAAACACAACAAAATTGGTTTATTTCCACTCTATATCGTCTATAGTATTTTATAACGATATATCTCCATTTTTATTTAATTTAAAACGGCCATATTTAATTAAACGGCGTTTCAGGTCGTGTCGATGCACTGGCGCTGCTTTTCACTAATTTTGTTTTACATATATCTGAAAATCTAACCGTTGGATCTTCACAAATTTTACATCATTAGGAAGGTCATTTCAAAACGAATCCAACGGTTTCAGTTTTGGGAAAATCCGTGGGTCGGATCTTCCACACTAGCCATTTGAAGTTACGATTTCAATTTATGAACTGTAGCGTCGTTATTCGATTTAATTAATTATATATATATATAATCGTTTCTGGCGCTGTTTTTCACTAATTTTGAATTAAACATTCCAAACAATCCAACCGTCGGATCTTCACAAAGTTGGTGTCGTTGGAAAGATATTTCCAAGGCGAACCCAACGGTTACGGTTTCGGGAAAATCCAATGGTCGGATTTCCCGCACTAGTCGTTTGAAATCACGGTTTCAAAACACGAACTGCACGGCCACGTTTCGTTTTAATTTTATTTATATTTATATATTTATATAAATATAGTTCATTCAAAAATTCCTATATCGTTTCCACTTCAATTATTTCACTAACGCCTTTAAATTTCGGAAAATTTCGCCATAACCTCCTTTGTACGGGAGGGTCTGGGAAAATTCCCAAATAGCCACACGGGCGTCTCATATCAAAAAGAAAAAGAAAAAGCCAAGCGGCTAGCCAACAGGCTCATAAAATTATCACCCAAACAAAGCAGTAAATGTGTACCTATTTGTCGGGCACAAAATTTTATTTCTCTTCTCTAGCCCCTTTTTGCTTTAACCTGTTCAATAGATATGCATGTACATGTATACAATTTCTAACACTTATCATTTTCCATTCAATTTCATATTTGATTTGCTTTGGTTTAAAAACACCATTCATTCTAATGTTGCATGCATAGGCTAAAATCATATCATTAGCTAATTAATGTATATTTCAACTCATGTACGTTTATTTGAACAAGTGGCTATTTTTAACATTTCACATTTCAAAGATGATAATTTTGGCGAACTAAAATATATTTCAACACATGACTATTTTATTTAGTTCCTATGCATGTTAAAAAGAATATTTCTTTCACAAATATTTATCTCAACGTCCGCATATCTTTAGCATATCACAAATATGATAAAAATGATATTTTTATCATTCAGAATATTTACTCGACCAATGGATGTTTTCAACAATTCATAGTTTTAATAAAAATCTAATTTTTATTGTTCGATCTTTTTATTCAACACATGAACTTTTCCACTACACACACTTCTCAACAAATGAGCATATCCACACATGGACATTTTATTTATGTTGTTCATATTAGAAAGATGGGATTTTTATTGTAAAAACTATTTATATAAGGCGAATATTTTCATACTTCATATATATATAAAAATGTGATTTTTATTGTTCACACACTTCGTTCATTCACAAATGAATTTAATTTTCACACAACACTTTTCTACACATGAACATTTTCCACACATGGATTTAGTTTCAACATATGGCTTTAATTTCAACGCATGAAAATAATTTCAACATATGAAAATAATTCTAACACACAAAGATTATTCAAAATTTTGGCAGCATAACGGCAGGGTAGTTAAAACCGGCACCGTCCCTAGTACGGCTCCTCGCTCTACCTTAAAACCTCGCGGTTTTTGACAATGGGGATTCATGCATCTAATTCGCACGCAGGCGGCATGTTTATTTTTATTTCCACAAATATTTCCAATTCATTTCAATCACCAATGGGTATTTTTCAACCACAACCAAACAATATCAACCACCAACAATTATTCAACCATTCGTATTTTTCATCCAATATTTCACACCAATTCACCACAATAAATATCGTCCATGGTTTGTGGACGAGGGGAGTATATATATATATATTTAAATATAATTGCTATATTTCACTTGCATTTCAACACATATATCAATTATTCTATGCATGTAAAATTCATACTTCGCTTATAAAGCTTACACTACGTATGTACAGGAGGTATACAACACGTATGTAATTTATATTTCGCTAATATAAATTATTCACGACATTTTCTATTCAATTTCATGTTAATTTAGATTTCTCACCTTGGTTTTCGGAGCGCTAAAAATCGGTACGATGTCAGAAAAATCCTCGGCTTCTTCTATTGGGTAGAGAGCTTCCTTACGGTCCCGATGTTTCCTGTTTCATCGAATTTCGTCAACACACCAAAAAGATATGATTTTTCAAAGTGCAAAGATCAAAGAAAAACTCACTTTCACGAAGCTTCAAAACTAGGTTTACGGTTTTCGCGAAATCCGTGGCACGTGGGGACGATCGGAGGTGCTGATGTGGAAGAGGGCGGCGAGGGCTTCACGGCGCTGGTGGTTTGAGGGGGTGCGGTGGCAGATCGGAGCGGCGGCGGCATTGGGAAGGTCGGGACTTCCTGGCCTCGATTCCGGCGGCACAGGCGACGAGGGTGGCGATGCTAGGGTCGGATTTGAAGAGGGGGCTGAGGCGCGTCGAACGTGGCGGTGGCGAAGTCTGGAAGCGACTGTGTCGGCGGCGGCGGAGGAGAGAAGGTCAGGAGCGGGTTTCGCCGTTGATCGGGGGGGTTTTCTTTTTTTTTATTTTTAAAATTTATGAATGGAAAATTCTGATTGGCCGAGGACTATATTAAATTTTTAAATAGTGTTTTCTCAAACAAACTCCTTTTTAAACCCAACGACTGTCGCCCCTAGCTAAATACCCCCATTCCAGACACAATGGGATATGTTTCGTAGGCCAATTCGACTGTTACAGTCAGTTATTTTTCAAATTAAAGTATAAAACATTTAATTTTTAACTCTGAACGCACATTTCAATTTGCCAGGGCCACAAACTGATTTGAAAAATTCCAGAAAAATAAATCTAGCTATGTTTTGACGCTACGGTCCCAACAAAACTAGTTTCGTCGAATTCTGAGGTCGTTTGAAAAATGGCCATTTTTTGGTCGATCCAATTTAACAGAAATTGACCAAACACATTTTCTTTTGCCACGCTCACATACTAGCTTCAAAAATTATGAAATTTGAAACCTAGCAATAGTTTGACATCCCGGACCCAACAAAAGTGGTTTCTTCGAATTCCGAGGTCGTACGCAAAATATCAATTTTCCAAGGCTATATATTCTATATACCGACCCTTCTGAAGATTCATTCGGCCATAACTTTTGATTCCCGTTATGAAACTTCGATTTTTCAGATTCGTTAGAAAGGTATTGACTAACAGATTTTAACATTTTTGGTTTCGCTAAAATCCGTTATATTTTCCACCCTGCAAAGTCAGTCAAAGTTTGAATTCAAATTTTCAAACTGACTCACTATTTCTAATTCACTATTTTATTGAAATATTCTATTTCAATTACTCAAATTCCTTTGAAATAACCAATTTAAAAATTTTAAATTGGCTCATATTTTCCGGGTTATTACAATCTCCCCCACTTAAAACTTTTCGTCCTCGAAAAGGAAACAACAGTAAAGTAGGAAATAAAATGTAAATGCAAAGTATTGTAAAGGTACCTTGCACCGGAGTTAGTCAGAGATATCCACTCTGCATTTGGGGTAAGCTTGCTTAATGCTTTCCTCAGTTTCCCAAGTACAGTCTCTAGGATCACTGCTCCACTGCACTTTAACTAAATGAACCTTTTTGCTTCTGAGTTCTCTAGTTCCTTTGCCAACAATCTTTAATGGCTCTCTTCTGAGTGATAGTTCTGGAGTTATCTCCACATCCTGTTGCGCTGCTTCTTCTACAACAAGATCCGGATCATGCACATGTCTTCTAAGTTGAGATATGTGAAATACATTGTGCACTCCAGGCAACCAATCTGGCAATTGAACCCTATAAGCAAGAGTTCCAATACGTTCAAGTATAGGAAAGGGACCAATAAATCTCGGTGCCAACTTCCCAGTCTTGCCAAACCTGATTACTCCTCTCATCGGAGAAACCTTCAAATAAACATGATCACCAACAGCAAATGTCAAATCTCTCCTTCTAGAGTCTGCATAACTTTTCTGTCGGCTTTGGGCGGTTTTCAAACGCTTCTTGATGAAGTCCACTTTATCAGATGCTTCCCTAATCATATCGGGTCCTAGTACAAGTCTGTTGCCAGATTCGACCCAACATGTTGGAGATCTGCAGGGTTTGCCATATAATGCTTCAAATGGCGACATTCTCAAACTTGCTTGATAGCTATTATTATATGAGAACTCTGCCAAATGCAAATGATCTTCCCATGACCCACCAAAATCAATTATACAAGCCCGCAATAAATCTTCTAGAATTCTATTCACCTGCTCAGTTTGGCCATCTGTTTGAGGGTGATAAGCGGTGCTCATATTCAGTTTTGTTCCCAATTCTGTCTGGAATGCCTCCCGGAATTTGCTAGTAAATAGGGGATCTCTATCACTGACTATGCTGATGGGAATTCCATGCAGCTTAACAATTTCTTTGAAGTATATCTGCGCTAGACTTTGAGCAGTTCTATTGGATCTGACAGGTATAAAATGGGCAGTCTTCGTGAAGCGATCTACGATTACCCAAATGCTGTCATTACCTTTCTTGGTTCGTGGCAACCCATCTATGAAATCCATGGAAATCTGTTCCCATTTCCAACCTGGGACTTCCAACGGTTGCAGCAGTCCAGCTAGCTTCTGCTGGTCACTCTTGACCAATTGACAAGTAGGGCATCTGCTAACATACAAAGAAATATCTCTTTTCATTGCCTTCCACCAGAAAGTGCGTTTGATATCGTTGTACATTTTACTCACACCTGGATGGATGCAAAATTTGGATTTATGGCACTCATCCAGCACTTCTCTTTTAAGCACGGGAATGTTGGTAACACATATTCTTCTATTCAGTCTCAGAACTCCCTCACTATCCACTTGGAAACTGGAGCCTTCGCCCCTTTGAATCCTTTTTACCATCTCTTTCACAAAATTGTCACTTTTCTGAAGAGCAGATATCCTATCAATCAATCCAGGTGTAATTATAAGATTGGCGATGATTGCGGTTTTTCTACTAAGCGCATCCGCCACTACGTTAGCTTTCCCCGGCGTATACAGGATATCGAGATCATACGCCGCAAGGAATTCTAGCCAACGCTGCTGTCTCAGATTCAGATCTTTCTGGGTATATAAATACTTCAACGATTGATGATCTGTGTACAATATAAATTTCTCGCCCAATAAAAAATGCCTCTAGATTTTCAATGCAAAAACGATGGCTAGCAACTCAAGATCATGAGTCACATAATTCTTCTCATGCGGTTTCAGTTGGCGGTTTGCATAAGCGACTACTTGGCCTCTCTGCATTAACACTGCACCAAAACCTCTAATAGAAGCATCTGTCCAAACCGTTAAATCCTGACTGCCATCAATAATAGTTAACACTGGAGCGGTGGTCAGCTTCGATTTCAATTCCTGGAAAGCTTCTTCACAGTCGGAAGTCCACTTAAACTTCTCATGTTTCTTTGTAAGCTTCGTTAACGGACCATATATCTTCGAAAAATCCTTAACGAACATTCGATAATAACTAGCCAACCCCATAAAACTTCTAACTTCTGTGGGAGCAGTGGGTTGTTTCCAGTCTTGAATCGCTGTTATTTTGCTTGGGTCAACAGAAATTCCTTTCTCTGACACGACATGGCCAAGAAATTTGACTTCTTCTTGCCAGAAGACACATTTAGAGAATTTGGCTTTGAAGACGTTCTTCCTTAGAATCTCCAATACTTGTTCTAAGTGTTTTTCATGCTCGGGTTTTGATTTGGAGTAGATTAAAATATCATTGATAAATACGAGGACAAAATTATTCAGAACTCCCCTGAACACTCTATTCATTAGATCGACAAAGTATGCTGGAGCGTTGCATAGGCCAAACGGCATTACTAACCACTCATAAAATATGTCTAGACCTCTGAAAGCTGTCAAAGGAACACACTCTTCTGCTATTCTTAATTGATGAAAACCTGTAGCTAGGTCCATTCGGGAAAATACTTTCGCCCCAGTCAATTGGTCTAGCAAATCATCAATGCGGGGTAATGGATACTTGTTTTTAAGCGTTTGTTTGTTGAGGTCTCGGTAATCAACGCATAATCTAAGAGTACCGTCTGATTTTGGGACAAACACAACAGCTGCACCCCAATTAGAAAAAATCGGTCTGATTAGACCCTTCCACAACAGTTGACGAGTTTGATCGCCTAATTCTTCTTTTTCTTTCGGAGTCATTCTGCGAATTGGATGTACCACGGGTCTGGCATTAGGAATTAGATCGATTCGGAATTCTATTTCTCTTTGCGGAGGTAAGTTTTCAACTTCTTCAAACACATCCGCATAGTTCCTAACAATCGGAATCTTTTCTATGGAAGTGGGGATAAGTTCTAATGCTGACCAAAATTCTTCTCTATTCGGATTCGAACCATGACAGGGAATATATATATGTCCAAGGTTCGTTCGGATTTTAACGATTCTTTCCGCACACTTTACCTCAGCTTTGTATTTCGTTAACCAATCCAGCCCGAGAATAATATCGAATTCGGGAAAATCCATAACGATTAATTCAAAAGGAATCTTGTAGAAAGAATAAGAGATTGGCACTCTACAATATGAACTGAGAGTAATAGGACCCCCTATCGGGTTATGAACTTCAACCGATTCTTTAAACTTTCGCTGTTTTAACTTTAATTTGTGCACTGTGTTCTTAGCAATAAAACTACGCGATGCACCTGTGTCAAACAATACAGAAACAGGAATATTTTTAATTGTAAGGGTACCTCCTAAAACATCGGGTTTACCTGCTCCGTCGGAAGCAGCCGGCGGGCTAGACTCGTCATAGACATGAGCTACTGTAGCTTTCTTCAGCAAAGGACAGTCTTTGACCAGATGATCGGTCTTGCGACAATTGAAGCACGAGCGAGGGTTCTGAGAGCCTTGGCTCGATCCTTGAGAATTCGTTTTCTGCCTCTTCGGAGTTGTGCAGACGTTTGAGTAGTGCCCCGGCTTACCACAGTTAAAGCAATTTCCTCTTGGCGGCTTGCCAGTCTGAGGTTTTGAAGATGCTGCTTGGCTTGACTTGCCTTGATTTACAGCAGGCTTGCGCTTGTTTCCGGCTTGGCTTCTAGCGCGATCCTGATCCAGATGTCTTTGATCAAGGTCTTTATAGTTGCATGTCATTTCCACCAGCTCGTTGAATTCCAGCTTGACATGGGCCATGGCTCTATCATGATATTGTCGTCTTAGCCCAAGGATAAACCTCTTATTTTTGGATTTCGCGGTGGTGACAAGTTCTGGAGCATAGGGCGACAACACTGTAAATTTATTCAGATAATCTTGCAAGGAAAGATCCCCTTGCTGGAGATTGGCGAAGTCATCGTGCATTCCTTCTAGAGCTTGCTCTGGGACATATTTCTCCTTGAAGAGTTCTTTGAATCCATCCCATGTTCTTCCAGCTTCTCTATTTCCGGTGGTAAGAGATTCCCACCATAATTCAGCTTGTTCCTGCATAAGCTAGGCGCCCATAATAGCTTTGTCTTCGTCTCCTAGCCTTAGGCCTTCAAGAATTTTCTCGCATGTTTTGAGCCATGCAAGGGCCTCTATTACGGTGCCAGTTCCCGAGAAGGTCTTGCCTCCTAGGTTCTTATATCTCTTAGCTACACGGTCAAGCTCGAAGTATTGAGCTGCCGGAGGTTGTATCAAAGGTCCTTATTGAGCTGGGACTTCTCCCCTTCCTCGGCCTCGGCCGGCACGGCCTCCTCTAGCGGCGGCTGCTCTGGTAGCCATTTTTCAAATTCTGTATAAGCAATGAAAAAGTCAGCTAACAGAAATGATAGCCTATTGCATAGTTAAGCAGAAAATTTACGAAAAGATAACGATGGACTGATCAATTGTTTTTGCTATTCTGCTCGGCTCATTCCAGGACTTTACTAGTCCTATCTCTAATGAGCGACTCGCCTTAGAATACTACTGATTCTATTTTGACGAAGTGTTTAATGTGTTAGACTCCAGAACTAAGGTTAACCAAAGCTCTGATACCAGCTCTGACGACCCCAAAACCCCATGACACGGTGTTAAGGATAATCATTGGAATATAACATATTAATCATCATTAGCAGATCACAGATAATAGCATAAATAGAAAATAGAATAATTTACACACATATGACAGCGGAATCATATAGATATCATCACATCAGAGAAGCACAGTACAGGATACAACTTAGTGCATAATGATACATAATCAGTCACCATCGCCTGAGGCGGAATCATACATAAAGAGTACACAAAATGAATATCAGTCTACATCGCCAATGGCGGAATCATAATATAGATACAATAATGGCGGAGAAAATCCAAGTCAGCACGGTGTAGTCAAGCCTCGCCATGAGCCAAAAGGTGCGTCAGAAACATGTAACTAGGCTGCCCGTGTGAAAATGAGGGCACCCGAGTTTGCAAGGTGAAACAAACTATGAGTCAGTCATGGGACTGGTATGAGAAATCTACTCAACTTATTAATAATAATAATAAGGCAAATCAAAGGACCATGCCACTTTCGCGGAACGGGTTTACTCCAATGAGTGCTAGTGCATGAAATAAAATAAATAATTAAATCAACGCAATGCTTTTTATAAAATGAAGCCATTAGAAGACTCAGGTCCCATCACACAATGCAACACAAGCCGGAGGATAGAGTTTTTACCTTATAATGGCCAAAGATTCTTCATACGAATAAAACAAAAGTGTTTGATATTATTACTAGTGCATATATGTTTCAAAAGCGATTTCAATCATAAATATCAATCATAGGCGGCATAAATGACCCATACCACTATGTCGCCATACTAGTAATATAATCACATCCGCATATTTCGTATTGGAAATTGGATTCCTTCATGAGTCGAGGCAAGGGGCAAGCTCCTCTCCATTCGAGACACTCTAGCAAATGCCTCGGGACCGCACACAGCAATCCCCTGGATCCTCCAAGGCCGGTCCTCTCTTACTTTTGAGGATTGGCAATTCCTGAACACACGTTTCCTGGTCCTTACAGACCTATAATCGAGGCGCCTCGTATTCCAACAACCACACAGGTAAAAAGTAGATATAAATGTCAGGGCTGGGAGGTCACTGACACCACCATAGCTAGAAAGAAACGTCGTGCACTACTTGGGTCCTTCTCCCGTTTTTGACTCATACCGAGGTGTGAGGCTCGCGAATTCACGTTACACACAAAGCTACGTCACACAGACCATGCTTTGATCATCATCCACAAGACTTTGCTTTGCAACAGAAGCCTTGATCATATGCTACTTAGGCGTGCCACACAGGCAATCCATTCCATGCGACTGATTTCTGTCAATACATAACCTCTGAGCTCGTACGTCTCAGAGAAGGGCGTTAAGCAAGAGAATAAATTCTCCGCCACCAAACAGATATATATTTAACAGAGATCAATCAACACAGAACAAAATCCAATGTCAGACACACAGTCCATTTATAAGTCCGTTCTGGGTCTGAACGAAACCGGAGGCACCAATTCCTCGCATATCCGTACAATCAACAGTATGTTTGGACGGCTACTACTTCAATTCCTTCATGGTAGCTACTCCAATCACGAGCATCGGTAGCGCCCATCCATCCAATGTGGAGATCGTCGGTCTTCAGCCGTCTTCAACTCTTCGACTTCTCAACGTCGATCGATTATTTGAAATGAGATAAACTCGGGCTTTTCAAATAACCCACGTATATTTAGATTTTCAAATCAATTAATCACATGGTTGGACTATTCAACATTCACATTTCAGTTATTTAGTTATAATTTTCATGTCAAATACATTCAACCATCACATATCAAGCAAACACAACAAAATTGGTTTATTTCCACTCTATATCGTCTATAGTATTTTATAACAATATATCGCCATTTTTATTTAATTTAAAACGGCCATATTTAATTAAACGGCGTTTCAGGTCGTGTCGATGCACTGGCGCTGCTTTTCACTAATTTTGTTTTACACATATCTGAAAATCTAACCATTGGATCTTCACAAATTTTACATCATTAGGAAGTTCATTTCAAAACGAATCCAACGGTTTCAGTTTTGGGAAAATCCGACGGTCGGATCTTCCACACTAGCCATTTGAAGTTACGATTTCAATTTACGAACTGCAGTGTCGTTATTCGATTTAATTTAATTATATATATATATATATATATATATATATATATATATATATAATCGTTTCTGGAGCTGTTTTTCACTAATTTTGAATTAAACATTCCAGACAATCCAACCGTCGGATCTTCACAAAGTTGGTGCCGTTGGAAAGATATTTCCAAGGCGAACCCAACGGTTGCTTTTTCGGGAAAATCCAATGGTCGGATTTCTCGCACTAGTCGTTTGAAATCACGGTTTCAAAACACGAACTGCACGGCCACGTTTCGTTTTAATTTTATTTATATTTATATATTTATATAAATATGGTTCATTCAAAAATTCCTATATCGTTTCCACTTCAATTATTTCACTAACGCCTTTAAATTTCGGAAAATTTCGCCATAACCTCCTTTGTACGGGAGGGTCTGGGAATTTTCCCAAATAGCCACACGGGTGTCTCATATCAAAAAGAAAAAGAAAAAGCCAAGCGGCTAGCCAACAGGCTCATAAAATTATCACCCAAACAAAGCAGTAAATGTGTACCTATTTGTCGGGCACAAAATTTTATTTCTCTTCTCTAGCCCCTTTTTGCTTTAACCTGTTCAATAGATATGCATGTACATGTATACAATTTCTAACACTTATCATTTTCCATTCAATTTCATATTTGATTTGCTTTGGTTTAAAAACACCATTCATTCTAATGTTGCATGCATAGGCTAAAATCATATCATTAGCTAATTAATGTATATTTCAACTCATCACGTTTATTTGAACAAGTGGCTATTTTTAACACTTCACATTTCAAAGATGATAATTTTGGCGAACTAAAATAGATTTCAACACATGACTATTTTATTTAGTTCCTATGCATGTTAAAAAGAATATTTCTTTCACAAATATTTATCTCAACGTCCGCATATCTTTAGCATATCACAAATATGATAAAAATGATACTTTTATCATTCAGAATATTTATTCGACCAATGGATGTTTTCAACAATTCATAGTTTTAATAAAAATCTAATTTTTATTGTTCGATCTTTTTATTCAACACATGAACTTTTCCACTACACACACTTCTCAACAAATGAGCATATCCACACATGGACATTTTATTTATGTTGTTCATATTAGAAAGATGGGATTTTTATTGTAAAAACTATTTATATAAGGAGAATATTTTCATACTTCATATATATATAAAAATGTGATTTTTATTGTTCACACACTTCGTTCATTCACAAATGAATTTAATTTTCACACAACACTTTTCAACACATGAACATTTTCCACACATGGATATAGTTTCAACATATGGCTTTAATTTCAACGCATGAAAATAATTTCAACATATGAAAATAATTCTAACACACAAAGATTATTCAAAATTTCGGCAGCATAACGGCAGGGTAGTTAAAACCAGCACCGTCCCTAGTACGGCTCCTCGCTCTACCTTAAAACCTCGCGGTTTTTGACAATGGGGATTCATGCATCTAATTCGTACGCAGGCGGCATGTTTATTTTTATTTCCACAAATATTTCCAATTCATTTCAATCACCAATGGGTATTTTTCAACCATAACCAAACAATATCAACCACCAACAATTATTCAACCATTCGTATTTTTCATCCAATATTTCACACCAATTCACCACAATAAATATCGTCCATGGTTTGTGGACGAGGGGAGTATATATATATATATATATTTAAATATAATTGCTATATTTCACTTGCATTTCAACACATATATCAATTATTCTATGCATGTAAAATTCATACTTCGCTTATATAGCTTACACTACGTATTTACAGGAGGTATACAACACGTATGTAATTTATATTTCGCTAATATAAATTATTCACGACATTTTCTATTCAATTTCATGTTAATTTAGATTTCTTACCTTGGTTTTCGGAGCGCTAAAAATCGATACGATGTCAGAAAAATCTGCGGCTTCTTCTATTGGGTAGAGAGCTTCCTTACGGTCTCGATGTTTCCTGTTTCATCGAATTTCGTCAACACACCAAAAAGATATTATTTTTCAAAGTGCAAAGATCAAAGAAAAACTCACTTTCACGAAGCTTCAAAACTAGGTTTACGGTTTTCGCGAAATCTGTGGCACGTGGGGACGATCGGAGGTGCTGACGTCGAAGAGGGCGGCGAGGGCTTCACGGCGCTGGTGGTTTGAGGGGGTGCGGTGGCAGATCGGAGCGGCGGTGGCGCTGGAAAGGTCGGGACTTCCTGGCTTCGATTCCGGCGGCACAGGCGACGAGGGTGGCGATGCTAGGGTCGGATTTGAAGAGGGGGCTGAGGCGCGTCGAACGGTGGCGGTGGCGAAGTCTGGAAGCGACTGTGGCGGCGGCGGCGGAGGAGAGAAGGTCAGGAGCGGATTTCGCCGTTGATCGGGGGGTTTTTTTTTTAAAAAAAATTTATGAATGGAAAATTCTGATTTGCCGAGGACTATATTAAATTTTTAAATAGTGTTTTCTCAAACAAACTCCTTTTTAAACCCAACGACTGTCGCCCCTAGCTAAATACCCCCATTCCGGACACAATGGGATATGTTTCATAGGCCAATTCGACTGTTACAGTCAGTTATTTTTCAAATTAAAGTATAAAACATTTAATTTTTAACTCTGAACGCACATTTCAATTTGTCAGGGCCACAAACTGATTCGAAAAATTCCAGAAAAATAAATCTAGCTATGTTTTGACGCTACGGTCCCAACAAAACTAGTTTCGTCGAATTCTGAGGTCGTTTGAAAAATGGCCATTTTCTGGTCGATCCAAATTAACAAAAAATGACCAAACACGTTTTCTTTTGCCACGCTCACATAATAGCTTCAAAAATTATGAAATTTGAAACCTAGCAATAGTTTGACATCCCGGACCCAACAAAAGTGGTTTCGTCGAATTCCGAGGTCGTACGCAAAATATCAATTTTCCAGGGCTATATATTCTATATACCGACCCTTCTGAAGATTCATTCGTCCATAACTTTTGATTCCCGTTATGAAACTTCAATTTTTCAGATTCGTTAGAAAGGTATTGACTAACAGATTTAAACATTTTTGGTTTCGCTAAAATCCGTTATATTTTCCACCCTGCACAGTCAGTCAAAGTTTGAATTCAAATTTTCACACTGACTCGCTATTTCTAATTCACTATTTTATTGAAATATTCTATTTCAATTGCTCAAACTCCTTTGAAATAACCAATTTAAAATTTTTAAATTGACTCGTATTTTCCGGGTTATTACATGGAACGTGAGATGCAAGGGTTCTGCTAGATTGTTAATTACTTGTGATTAGACATTATTATAATATCAGAAAAGTATCGATTTCCAAAACTATTTTGGGTTATCATAAGTTAAAAACCGTCCGTGTTTATGTGCAGATCGGTCTTACGATTATCTTTGCTTTTGAAAAGGATTTTGAAAAGTTAAACCGATGGTTTGAGTTTACTCACACCAGTCCCCTGACTGACCCAGAGTTTATTTTGTTTTGTTTTCTCCCTAAACTCTTGGGTGCCCAAATTTGTACGGGTAGTCAAGTAGTTCAGGTCTTCATAGATACGCTTGGAGAAGCTTGAAGGAGGAGGCTTCAGAACTATATAACTATTGTTATTTCCGCTGTGTGTAAGTGTTGTACTATGATAATGTTATTGTATATATATATATACACACTATTTTATTTCAAAGTTATGTTGTATAATACATTTTATTCATTCCGCTGTGAGATTCGTGTTTACTCTGATTATGTTCTTCTTGTTCTATTCTAAATTTCTATCTTATCTATTCTCACCCTTTAATTTCTTTCTATTAATGACCTGGAATGTTCGATGTCTGGATAGTCAACATAGTAGTTTGGTGTTGATTTTTGGAGTCAAAAATCCCAGTTTGTTACATGGAAGAACAATTGTTTATTAAGATTGGGTATATGAAGGCATGGAGATCACTAAGTAAGGCAATTATGATGATTTATGTAGCAACCTAGAATTTATGAACCAATTTAAAAAATTTATTTTATCTATTTTAATGGATTTTGAATATTTATAATGATTTATTTTAAATAAAAACGAATAAAAATTTATTTTAATCGAAGTTAGAACATATAAATTTATTTTAATTATAAAACGAGCCTGAAATGGCGAGGTAGTTTGAAAATTCGATTTCTAATTTCAAATGAATGTACAGAATTCAATATAAATCGGATTTCAGTAAAACAAGAAATATTTGAATCTATTTAATTATTTTTTTCTAACGAATGCGAAAAATTCAGATTTCATTATAAAAGTGAAAGTTATGACCAGTTTAAAATTTAAAATAGTCGCTATGGAATTTATATATGTTATTAATATATATATCCCTTAAAAATAGTTGTTTTGCATACAATCTCCGTTTTTGACGAACCACTTTTGTTGTATCCGTAATGTCAAATTATTGCTAGATTCCAAATTTCATAATTTTAGGAATTAATATGTGAGTGTGGTAAATTTAAACGCGTTTGGTAATTTCAGCTTGAATTTAATCGATCAGAAAATAACCATTTTTCAAACGATCTCTAAATTCGATGAAATTAGTTTTGTTAGGACCGTATTGTCAGAATATAGCTAGATTTATTTTTCTGGAATTTTTGGAGTCAGTATATGGCCTCCGTAAATTAAAATGTATGTTGAAACCAATTTTGAACGTTATATTAATTTATATTTTAATTTTGATGAGAACTGATCGAAATAGTAAATTGGCTTACAGGACAAATCCCATTGTGTTCGAAATGGGGGTATTTTGCTAGGAGCGACGGTTGTTGGGTTCGATTTAGAGTTTGAATGAAAATAACTTTTTAGAATTAAATTTAAATTAAATATAAATATATATAGGGGTCAAACCCTTATTCTCCAAACCCATGGTCAAAACACGAAAAAAAAATATAAAACTCGATCTCGTTCAGCCGTCGTCGCCCCCCAACGCGCCGCCGCCTGCGCCCCACCACGACCCCCCACCCCCCATACCTCCGTAGCCGCCACCCCTGCTTCCTCTGTCTCTCCTCGCCCCAACCGCTAACCCTAGCCCCAAAACCTACTGACCCGCCGCCACTTCAACCACACCCCCGCTGCCGGCCAGTGCAGCACCCCACAGCCTCAGAACCGTCTACGCCACCTCCCCCTCGACCCAGTGCCACTGTGGACCCCCCTCTAATAAAAAAATTGATTTATTTATTTCTTGTTTTACATAAACCCCCTGACCTTCTTCAGCCTATATCTTCCAATCCGAGCCCCTATGGCCAAAGCTCCACAGTACCAAAATCAAAGAGCACGATTTTTCTCTTTGAGTTGACTATATAGAAGCCGTATTTTGGACTGTGGAGTTGTTTAGAAAACACATCCAAAGTCTGTTGTCCGATTTATGTCTTTTCGCAAATTCTGGCGAATTGGAGAAATTTTAGGAAAAAGTACATTCGGTGAAAGTTATCCAGAATGGCGCGCTTAAGATGGATAAGAAGATTGTGTGAAGATTGAAGCTCGTTTGCAAATTCTGTAATCAGAACAGCAAATCAGAGTGTTAGAAAATAATGGCGGAGTGGATCCCAATGTGAGAACACTTTCTCACTCAAATTATTTTATAGTTAAATATATTCTAGGCTGCAGACGGGGTTTTGTAGCTCCTGCACTACTTATTTGTACAAACCATGGTTGTTTGTTGGTATGGATTGAATTGTGGTTGTAAACCTGGTTGTGTTGAGAAATGATTGTATTGTGGTTTGGTTGATTGGATTGATGACTGTGTATGGCGTGAGCCAGTGTCAGTAGAGGGGTAATGCTAGACATTATTCTAGTTCTAATATCACGTTGTTATAATGCCGAAATTTTCTGAAATAAACTATTAAAAATATTCATGTGTTGAATAAAATGTTTGAATAGTAAAAATATCACATGAACTATATAAAATAGTCAAGGGTTGAAATAAATATTTTATCGTTAAAAATATAATTTTTAACCTATATATGAATGACATAAAATTCTCTTGAAATGAAAATAAATATTCATTGACAAATCGAACGATTTGTTTAAGTACACCCATTTAACTGATATTGAATGGGACGATAAATTTTACACATCTCCCAACTGCACAAATAATATTCAGTATTTATTGGTTGAAACCCCACATGGGTATTGGGATGATATTTAGCGTACATTAATCATAATTGTTTAGTTGTATGTCAATCGATTAGTTGACAGACTATTGTACGCGTTAATTATTTATATTTAGTGCTTATGCAGTGGTGTAATGCATTTTGGATGATGGTTGATTGTGTTTCATTATTATTGTGCACATGTAATGTTTGAAATCCATATAAATAACATTATATGGTAATTGATTTTGTCTGATTCCAATTTAGGAATAACAAATAATTTAAAATAATGAATATTTTAAAATAATATTCGGTAAAGGATTAAAATGTGAATTTGATGTCCGATTTTGGATGGACACGAAAATATTGAAGTATGTGAAGCCATGTTGATTAGTTATGCGTCATTTTAACATGAACGATATTTATATCAATTTTATTCATTTTTATAATGAATATCAAAAAGGAAATGTTTTCAAAATCTGATATTTTGAAAATATTATCATTTAAATGTAATAGTGATAAGGAGTATTCAATTTTGATTTAAAATTGAAATGAAAGTGGGAATCGTTTTTAAAACGAATTTATAAAATACTTTTCGAATGAAATATAAATATTCTATATATATATATATATATTAATGGCTTGAATAGAACGCGTCGTGTTGCGACCGTTCGTGAATTTCGACCATTGACTTCGAATTGACCTTATGGTAGATCCGACCGTCGGATTCTCCTAAAACCGAAACCATTGGGTTCATATCGGAAAGAGATTTCCACTAAATATAAGAGATTTGAAATCTAACGGTTGGATTTAAAATTATGTCCAAATCAAATTTGGAAAAGGTCGCTATGGATGCAGTTCGGTGGCCGTTATTGGAAATCGACTGTACGGGCCTTGATAAAATTATTAAAAATATTAATAAATTGTGTAAAATCATAATAAATGATTTGGAAATAATTTGGATAAAAATTTCCACGTTTGGAAAGATAAAAATATATTTTTATCAAAATTAACTAGTTAATAACTAGAAAGATAATCCAACGTTTTTAAATAAATAAATTGGATTTGAGAATGGTTAATCTAACCGGAATTTTCCAACGTATGAATTGGAATGGATTTTAATAGAAATCATCTTCAGGATATTTCGATATTGGATTTCATAACTATATGGATATTGTGGAGGAATTTGGAAGATAGATATATATCGTTATTCCCCATACGATATGTGTTGGTTTCAGAATTTGATACTGAACGTAAGCCGATATAATTTCTGTTTAGAGCCTTATATTTAATATCAAAGTGCATTTTGGGTTTCTCGTGTGTGGTGTCTTCAGTAACACTGTTCTTAAACCCCGTGTGCGACGAACCAAACTCGCCCTTACAGAAAAGCCCAGATTGAATTGAGAACACGACAAATCAGAACACGAACAAGAGATCACTTCATTGCTTATTACAACAATATATATTACAGTTTAAGAATATATCAGAGTATGAACAAATATTACACAGAAAAATATCAGAGATTTAAAATACATAGCAGGAGAAATAAAATGTATAAATACACTGCGTAGTGGAAAATAACAACTGGCACAACTGAAAGAAATATACGGATACAAAGCTTTCCGAATATAGCTCTAGCTGTAAATCCAGGATCCTGGAATAAGAAATATCTGCAAAAACCAAAACTACTAGCTGCACATGTGGAAAATATGGGCACCTAGAGTTTAGGTTAAAACAATAAACTCTGAATCAGTCATGGGACTGGTGTGAGAACAAAAACAATTGTTAACTTGATTTTAAAGTTAGGTAATCAAAGGACCACGCCGTATAACACGGCACGGGTTTACCCCCAAGAATACCAGTGCATAAAAATAACAGCGCAATGCTAAATAAAATAATGGAGCTATTATAAGACTCAGGTCCCATCACATAATGCAACGCAAGCTGGAGGATAGAGTTTTACCTTATAATAGCCAAATATGCTTGGAACGAGAAATTTATCTTTTATTAGTACTATAAGTGAAGAAATCAACTTCAAATATAAATGTATCAATTATAGACGGCATGGGTACCATATATCATGTTACCACATATAGGTTTACAATAAAAACCGCAAAAATGTCATATTGGAAGTTTGGATTTCCATAGTGATGGCTCCTGATTCGAAAGATCTATCACATAGTGCAATACACAACAGCTTACGTCCCAACTAGTGAAAACACCGTAATGCACATTCGCACTATATCCAGGATATTGAGTATCTCAATGGCTTACGTCCCGTGCATGAGAAAATGTCGTATACTCTATCCTTGTGGGAATCGAGGGGGTGTGCCTCTATCCCTCTGAGCATGGAGCGACCACACTCAGCTCATCTCGGTCGACCGAATCCATCCTCATATCGAAAGTATACTGATCTAACCATCAATTCACCATCATACCGATGTGTGAGGCACGCGAATTAACGCTACACAAAGCTTTGCCACTTAAAGCTGTGCTTTGATCATCATCCACCAAACTTTTATTTTCAACAAAAGTTTGGATCACTGCATCTTAGCATGTCACACTGTCAACCCATACCGTATCACTGATTTCTACCAATATATAACCTCCAAGCTCGTACGTCTCAGAGAAGGGTTTTAAGCAAGAGAACAAATTATCCACCACCAAACAGATATATATTTAGTAGAGATCAACGAAAACAATATAAAGGAATAAAACGTCAGACATACCATCCATTTGCAAGTACGTTCTAGGTCTGATCTAAACCGAAGGCACCTTATTCCTCGTCCTGGATGTCTAATATAGAAGAGAGGCCCTCGCATACCCGAACAATCAACAAATACGTCCGGATGGCTGTCATTGTAGCCCCTTCAAGGTAAATACTCCAATCATGGGCACCAGTGGCAAACCATCCATTCGATGTGAAGATCATCGGTCTTGCACCGTCTTCAATCTCTTCATTGATAGTCGTTGTATTAATTATTCAGAATGGGTTAAACCCGGTCTTTCTGAATAACTCGCGTATCTTGTAATCAAGTGGTATAACAACATATCATATGCCTCATTCCAATCCAGAATATTCTTTTATTCAAATATTCTTTTCACAATTTAAACCAAATTAAGGTTTTCCAAACTAGTCGGGATTAGCGCACCTTAGCGATGTAATTATTTATTTTATTTCCCAATCCTAGCCTATTCATCCCATGGAGCAAAACTAGTAGTACTCCATATCTAACACCATGGTGTTATCGGTAAAATTAATCACCATTTCACATTCAAATCTAATTAAAGAATTAACTATCGCTTGGAGCAAAACTGGTGAAAATCCATTCTCGATCATTTTCCCAAATTTGATAATTTAAATTATCACATTCACATTTCAATCTAATTAAAGATTCATTAAAACTCCACTTTCTTTTAATCTTCCCAAAAATCACTATTAATGATTATTTAACTTTGGAAACACAAACATGTCACATCGATAATCTACACCGTACCACTGATTTCTGCCGATATATAACCTCTGTGCTCGTACGTCTCAGAGAAGGGTGTTAAGCAAGAGAATAAATTCTCCGCCACCAAACAGATATATATTTTGTAGAGATCAACAAATACAACTCGACATAAAATGTTAGGCATATAATCCAGTCCATAACTGGGTTAAAGAACCAATGTCATTTAAAACACAGTTCACAATGAACACAAAATCACATTCCATTAACCATGGAATCTTCACGGAAAACAGATCAATATATAATCGATATCAATTTCCTTATCAGACTAATAATATAAATGGAATAACAACAAAGCCTTTTAAATTCCATATATAATAATGATCTTCTTTCATAGAAACTCATCTCGATTATTACAAATTCGAATTCCATTCAATTCAACTTTAATATATTAAATTGGAAAACTATACTTTTGAAAATTCCATTAATCTTAATTAAAAGATTATAAATTTCAAACCATGTCCTTCACTGTTAATTGGGTTAAAGAACAAATATTATTTAAAACATCGTTCACGATAATCCCAAAAATCCAATTCTTTTATTCAATTCCAATTAAATATTACTTAATTGGAAAACTTCACTAAATCTTAATTTAAAATTTATTCTTTTCTCAACTGGGTTTAATAATAGTGTTAATGAAGACATCATTCACGACAAACCCAAAATCCAATTTTATATCAAATATAAGGCTCTGAATAAAAATTATATTAGCTTATATTAATATCAAATTCTGAAACCAACAAATATCTTATTGGGAATAAAGATATATATATATGTGTATATATATATATATCTCTTCCAAATTCCTCAACCACGTCTGTATAATCACGAAATCTAATATCGAAATATTCCAAAGATTATTTCTATTTCGAATCCATTCCAATTTATTCTTTGGAAAAAAATTGGTTATTTTAAAACCATTTTCAAATCGAATTTATTTATCTAAAAATAATTAAATTATTATTCTACTTAATAACTAGTTCATTTAGATAAAAATATATTTTTATCTTTTCAAAACTGGAATTTTTCATCCAAAATTCTTCTAAATCATTTATCATTATTTTACATAATTTTTCCATATCTTTAGTAATTTTATTAAGGCCCTTACAGTCGGTTTCCAATAATGGCCACCGAACTGCATCCATAGTAACCTTTTCTGAAACTGATTGGGACATATTTTAAAATCCAACCATTAGATTTCAAATCTCTTGTATTCATTGGAAAACACTTATTGATACGAACGCAAGGTTCCAAATTTAGGAGAATCTGACGGTCGAATCTCCCATTACGACCATTAGAAGTTAATGGTCGAAATTCGCGAACGGTCACTGCGTAGCGCATTCTATTCAGGCCATTAAATATATATAATAAATGTATCATCGATTTCTATTTAAATCATATTTTATAAATCGTTTTAAATTCATTTTAAAAATGATTTCCACTTCCATTTCAATTCTAAATCAAAACTGAATATTCCTTTATAAATTAGTTTTAAATTCATTTTAAAACGATTTCAATTCCATTTTCAAATTTAAATCAAAATTGAATATTCCATTATAAATTCATTTTAAAACGATTTCAATTTTATTTTCAAATTTAAATCAAAAATGAATATTCCATATCATTATAATATTAAAATGATAGTATTATCAAAATATCTGATTTTGAAATCACTTTTCGATATTCATTATAAAATGAATAAAATCAACAAGAAATCCCGTTCGTGTTAAAATGGTGTTTAACTACTTCACACGGATTCACATTTCAATATTTACTGAATATTATTTTAAAATATTCATTAATTCTGAACTGGAATCAGGCTCAATCAATTACCATATAATTTCAGTTATATGGATTTCAACATCACATGTATACAACAATAATGATAAACAATCATAAAAAATTCATACAATATCCAAGGTGCATTTTACAACTGTATAAGCATTAAAATAAATCAATAACGTTTATGCAGTCCGTCAACCCATCGATTGACATACCACTAATTATTGGGATCAATGTATGTCAAATATCCTCCCAATACCCGTGTGGGGTTTTCAAACAACAAATACTGATTATTATTTGTGTAGTTGGGCGATAAGTAAAATTTATCGTCCCGATCAAGATTAGTTAAATCGGTGTACATAAACAAACCGTCTGATTTGTAAATGAATATTTATTTTGTTTTCATTTCATGATAATTTTTTTATATAAGTAATTTTATATATACAACCATATCAATCCCAATCATTATCCAAACAAACGATCAACTGGTTTGTACAAAAAAAATAGTGTCGGGAGATACTAAGCTCCGTCTGCAACCTATTATATAATAACTATAAAATAAATTGAGTGAGGAGAAATTCTCACTTTCCTTTCTACTCCGTCATTATTTATTTGAAGAATTTCTGTGCTATTCAGATTTAAATTTGCCTCAAATTTTTACTTGCTCCATTTCTAATTTAATCAGTCCCATGTTTTAGTGCTCGCTGATACAAGCACATCGCAATTTGAATCATTGAATTCTGATAAGATTTGACATAGTTATGGCAATTTATACGTTCGATATAAATTAATTTTAAATTACATAATCAAATAATTTAATAATAATTAAATTAATCCCCACTCTTTGATTACCATCTCCTTCCTCTTCCTGGAGCTAACAGATCCGACAAACCCAACATTGCTCCTCCCAATCTTCACGTCGCACCCAAACCAAGGCACCAGAACCCCATCGCCATACACCACCTCGACCGCCTACACTAGCTCCACCACCACCGAGAATATTGGCCAACTCGAAGGCCTCATCCACCCTAGATTGACGTGCGAACGGTGGGAGTTCAGAGGCTAAATTTGAACGAATTCCTCCACTAAAAATGATCTTAGTCGTATCAATTCATAGATCGTAGAAAGCTTTATGATTTTGTTTTATAATTTTACCAAATTAACATATTGATTGAATATAAGGATCGAAATCTGAATGAAATCGCCCATCCATTTATTAAGGCGACGGAAAAAATATGAAATGACCTAGGATTAGGCTTTAAAGAATATACATATATATATTTATAATAATATTTTTTTATTCTACAATTACTTGTTTACCGGGCCGAACTCTAAACCTGTAACAACCCGGAATTTCGGAACCAATTTAAAATTTTTATTTTAGAAATTTTAATGGATTTTAAATATTGGAAATGATTTACCTTAAATAATAATGACTAAAAATTAATTTAAATCGAAGTCAGAATGAATATATTTAATTTAATTATAAAAGGAGTTAGAAATAGCGCAATAGTTTGAAAATTTGAATTTGAACTTTGACAAAATGCACAGGATTCAAAATAAATCAGATTTTAGTGAAACCAAAGATATTAGGACCTGTTTAAAAATATCTTTCTAAGGTATCTGAAATTTTGAAATTTCATAGCGGGAATAAGAAGTTATGCCCAGTTTAAAATTCAGAATAGTCGTTATAGAATTTATATATATATATATATTTATATTAAAAATAACCATTTTACCAACAACCACCGTTTTCGATGAAACCAATTTTGTTGGATGCGGAATGTCAAATTATTGCTAGATTCCAATTTTCATAATTTTTGGAATCAATATGTGACCGTGGCAAAAGAAAACATGTTTTGCCAGTTTTAGTCAAATTGGATCGACCAGAAAATGGCCATTTTTCAAACGGTCTCCAAGTTTGACGAAATTAATTTTGTTCGAACCGTATCATCAAACCATAACTAGAAATAATTTTTATGGAATTTTTGGAGTCAGTATTTGGCCCCGGAAAATTATAATGTACGATCAAATTAAATAATTAAATGTTTTATATTTTAAATTAAAGAAAAGTGGACTGAGATGATCAAACGGACTGATGGGACCTATTCCATTATGTCCAGAATGGGGGTATTTGCCAAGGGACAACTCTTGTTGGGCTGAAATTGGAACTGTAAAGGGTTAATGGGCTAAAACTAATAATTAGGTAATTTAATATTATTTTATTATAAATATACTAAGATTATACAGACCCAAACCCTAAACCCTATCTTGTAGCCACCACCTCCATCGTGAACATGGCTGAAAAGCTCTTACCTTCTCTCCTCTAATTCTCACAATCCTTTAACCAAAATCCACTCCTCCTTTGGGCATTATCGTAGTGCTTCTTTCCCCCTTCCCATCCAAACGGCTAACCCTACCTGAAACTACTTACCTTGTTCGAATTGGAGCCCCAAAACCACCGCATTTAGGTCACCGTCGCACCCCAGACCTGTGATCGCACTCCACCGCTATGGTCCCCTCTGGCGCGCCACCCTCTGCTCTTCGACGTAGCGATGTCGGATTGTGACGAAGCCCAGCGTAGTGACCGTAAACCTGTGAAACGCCCCGAAATCCCCCTTATGGGAAATCACGGATTGTACTGAGGACAAGACAAATAAAAACACAAACAGAAGAACATTTCATTGCTTATTACAACAATTTCATCAGAATACAAGAATATACAGAGTATGAATAAATATTACACATTTACTAAATATCAGAGATTTACAAGTTACAATGCAGCGGAAAAATAATACAAAACACAACTGAAAAGAATATACAGATACAGAGCTTTCCGAATATCATTCCAGCTGTAAACCAGGATCCTATGAATATAAATCAGCAAACCAAAACTACTAGCTTCCCATGCGGAAAATAGGGGCACCCAGAGTTTAGGTTAAAACAATAAACTCCTGGTCAGTCATGTGACTGGTGTGAGAACTAAAACAGTTATTAATCTTTATTTTAAAGTTCGATAAATCAAGGGATCACGCCATGTAACACGGAACGGGTTTCCTCCCAAGAATACCAGTGCATAAAACAACAACGCAATGCTAAATAAAGAACAATGAAGCTATTATAAGACTCAGGTCCCATCACATAATGCAACGCAAGCCGTAGGATAGAGTTTTTACCTTATAAAAGCCAAAATGCTTGGTACGTGAAATTTCATATTTTATTATTACTATAAGTGTATAGTGTCAAAACAATTTCAATCATAAATATCAATCATAGACGGCATAAATGCCGCCATACCACTATGTCGCCAAATATAGGATTACAACTAAAACCAAAATGTCACGTATTGGAAGTTGGGTTTCCATATGTGAACTAGGGAAAGGGATTATCCTTACCGCTTCGAGGCTGTCTAGCTCGAGCCCCAGGAACAGCCGCAACTGCCCCATGGATCGTCAAAGCCGGTCCACCCAATGTGGATTATAATGCCTGAACATTGAGTTTCCCCGCCCTATGGGGTGTAAATGAGCCAAATGACTCCATCGGTCCTGGATCGACCGATATAACCGAGGCACCTCGCTATCCGTCATCCACATAAGTAAAATGCCAGGGCGTGCAAAACGATGACACCACTCCTAGCTAGAAGGAAACGCATGCCCTCCCTGATGTCCTCTCCGGTTTCTGGTTCACACAGGGGTGTGAGGCTCGCGAATTAACGCTACACAAAGCTACACTATATTAAAGCTGTGCTTTGATCATCAACCACAAGACTCTGCTTTTCAACAGAAGCCTTGATCATTTGCATCTCAGCATGCCACAGGCAATTCATGCCATGCGCCTGATATCTATCGATATATAACCTCTGAGCTCGTACGTCTCAGAGAAGGGCGTTAAGCAAGAGAATAAATTCTCCGCCGCCAAACAGATATATATTTAATAGAAATCAATCAACACAGAATAAAATCCAATGTCAGACACACATCCATTTACAAGTCCGTTCTAGGT
This sequence comes from Allium sativum, assembly GCA_030737875.1. NCBI lineage: Eukaryota > Viridiplantae > Streptophyta > Magnoliopsida > Asparagales > Amaryllidaceae > Allium > Allium sativum. The sequence goes on from CM060920.1 coordinate 1,004,556,633, forward strand.
CTGAACGAAACCGGAGGAACCTTATTCCTCACATATCCATCGATCTCCAAGTACATCTGGATGATCACCAATTGATTCCCTCCTCTTGGGTGTACAGCCCAATCAAGATCATAAGTAATTATCCAAACGACGTGAAGACCTCCGGTCTTCTATCACCGTCTTCATCGTCGACTCATCGCCGATTCAGTTATTGAAAATGGGATAAACCAGGTCTTTCTGAATAACTCGCGTATATAATAGACAAGTGCTATAAAAACACAACATACGACTCATTCCAATCCAGAATATTCCTTTATTCAAATATTCTTATACTTTGGGAAAGGTTCCCATTAATTTTATCAAAGATAAATTCTTTAAATTTATTCTTTAATCTTCCTTTGAATATCAATTCAAACCAAATTATGGTTTATCCAAACTAGTCGAGATTAGCGAACCTTACTGAAGTAATCCTTTATTAAATTTCCCAACCCCAACCTATTCATCCCATGAAGTAAAACTGGTAATACTTCATATCTAACACCACGGTGTTATCGGTAATTCAATTACCATTTCACGTTCAAATCTAATTAAAGATTTAACTATCGTCTGGAGTAAAACTGGGGGTACTCCATTCTCGATCATTTCTTGAATTTGATAATTTTAGTTATCAAATTCATCTTTCAATCTATTTAAAGATTCATTAAAACTCTAATTCAGTTTTAATTTCCAAAAATCATTACTTAATGATTATTCAAATCCAGGAAATGAATCCAGTCTTTAACTGGGTTAAAGAACCAATGCCATTTAAAACACAGTTCACGATAAACCCAAAATCACATTCCATTAATTATGGAATCTTCATGGAAAATAGATTAATATATATAATCGATATAAACTTCCATATCCGACTAATAATATAAATGGAATAATGGTAAAACCTTTCAAATTCCAGATATATTAGCAGTCTTCCTCCACAGAAATTCACTTCGATTATTACCAAATCGAATTCCATTCCATTCCAATTTATTTTATTAAATTGGAAAATTTTACTTTAGAAAATCTCCTTTAAATCTTAACAAAAGATTTATAAATTCCAAATCACATTTTATTGTAAATCGGGTTAAAGAACGAATGTCGTTAAAACACAGTTCACAACAAACCCAATTCACATTTCATTAATTATCGGGTTAAAGAACAAGTGTTATTTAAATCACCATTCACGATAAACCCAAAAATCAATTCCAATTCAATTACAATTAAATATTATTTAATTGGTATACTTCATTAAATCTAAATAAAAATATTTAATCTTTTTCTTAACTGGGTTTAAGAACAGTATTAATGAAGAAACCATTCACGACAAACCCAAATCACATTCGATATTAAATACAACGCTCTGAATAGAAAATATATCGGCTAATATTCAATATCAAATACTACAACCAATAAATATCGTATTGGAAATAATAGTATAAATATATCTTTCAAATATCCATAACAATATCCGTATAATCACGAAATCCAACATCAAAATATTCTGAAGACAATTTCGATTCAAATCCGTTTCCAGTTTATATATTGGAAATTCTGTTTATTTTTAAAACCGTTTCAAATCCAATTTATTTATTTTAAAAATAAATGGATTATAATTCTAGTTCAAAACTAGTTCATTTCAGAAAAAAATCTATTTTTACATTTTCAAATATGGAATTTTTCATTCCAATTCTTTCCAAATCATTTCTTATGATTTCACACTAATTATTGATATTTTTAATAATTTTATCAAGGCTCGTACTGTCGATTTCCATAAACGGCCATCGAACTGAACTTACAACGACCTTTTCCATATTTGATTTGGACATAATTCCAAATCCAACCATTAGATTTCAAATCTCTAATATTCGTTAGAAAGCTCTTTTCGATATGAATCCAACGGTTCCGGTTTTAGGAGAATCCGACGGTCGGATCTCTCGTAATGTCCATTCGAAGTCAATGGTCGAAATTCGCGAACTGTCGCAGCGCGGCGTGTTCTATTCAGGCCATTATATTATATTATATATAGTAAATAATATATATAATATATATTTCATCGATTTTATTTTAAATCGTATTTTATAAATCGTTTTAAATTTGTTTTCAAAAGGATTTCAACTTCATATTCAATTTCAAATCAAAATTGAATATTCCATATCATTGATATATAAATGATAATATTTTCAAAATATTAGATTTTGAAATCAATGCCTTTTCGATATTCATTATAAAAATGAATCAAATCGATATAAATATCGTTCACTTCAAAATGGCGTCAATCTAATCGATACGGCTTTATATATTTAAATATATTCGTGTCCATCCCAAATCGGACATCAAAATCAGATTTTGATTCTTTTCTGAATATTATTTGAAAATATTCGTTATTTTAAAATGATTGTTATTCTAAAATATCCATTCTTTCTGAACTGGAATCAGACACTGTCAATTACCATATAATGTGATTATATGGATTTTCACACAACAATTGTGTATAACAACAATGAAAACAACAATCCATCATCCAAAGTGCATTCTACACTGCATAAGCATAAAATATAAATATTTAACGCTTATAACAGCCTGTCAATCAATCGATCGACATATAGCTAATTATTGGGATTAGTGTATGTCCAATTTCATCCCAACACCCGTGTGTGGTTTTCAAATAACAAACACAGATTTATTATTGCAGTTAGGCGATGTGCAAAATTTACTGTCCCAATCAATATCAATACAAATGGATGTACATAAACAAATCGTTCGATTTGAAAATGAATATTTATTTTATTCTTATATACGTTAAAAATTATATTTTTAACGATAAAATATCTATTCGGTTCTTTTACACAATAAAAATGATATTTTTAATTTTCTAACTTATTTTAGAAAATTTCGGTGGCATGATGGCACGATACTAGAAACGGGATAAGGCCTAGCCTTATCCTCAGTCTAATAATGGCATGCGCCATACACATACCAATCAAATCAATTTCACATTCACACCACAAACCAATATTCAACCAAACACATCGATCCACACAAACAACCAAACAAGTCGTCCACGGTCTGTGGACGATGGGGAAATAGTTCATATATGCAGTTACATAATAAATAGTTGTATAAAGAAAATTAAAGTGAGGAGTTCTCACCTTTGGGTTCCACTCCACCATTTCATTTCTGAATGACATTGATTTGCCCGAAATTCAACGCAATCCTTTACACGCTATTCATAGTAAAAATCACATTTTTATTATCACTACATGTACATAAAAATCAAAATTTTCTATCGTTAATATATATATAGAAAAATCATATTTTTCTATCGAAACCATTGTATAAAAATCCAATTTTTACCTTGTTAAAATTATACTTTACTTCTCTGTTCGTATGATAAAAATTATATTTTTACTTCGCTATTTATATGATAAAAATTATATTTTTACTATCATACATATATAAATAACATATTTTTATTATCTAGAAATATAAATAAAGATCCTATCTTTTCATATTACAAAAACCATATCTTTTTATAAAAAAAGGATATATTTTCATTAACACAAAAGCATTTATTTTCATAAGAATTATATTTTTAAATTAATTAACCTAAACAAAATAAATTAAAAATAAATTAAAATCGAACTAGAGCTCACTGCCGAGGGGAGGAGGAGCCGGAGCTCATGGTGGTGGCTGAAGCGGGTCTGCATTGGCCAGAGCGCGGCTGTTTTGGGGGTTTAGGGCTCAGAGCATCGAATGGAGGAAGGAGGAGCAAGGGGGGGGTGCGGTCGAGGTGCTGGAGGGTTGGAGTGGGGGATAAGTGCAGGAGGGGTGGCTGCGATGTGGAGGGCGGCGCTCATTTTAGGGCGTGGGAGTTTGGGTGGAATCAGCGGTTTCAGGAGGAAGAGGGGGAAGAAAAGGTGGCGGTGGGGAAGGAGGAGCGGCTAGGGGGAGGGGCCCACCAAGTGCGGTGGCGGCGATGGCCCTCTTGGAGGCGAGGCGGTCATCGATTAGGCTATGTTTTTTTCTATCAAAACCATATCTTTTTATAAAAAAAAGGATATATTTTCATTAACACAAAAGCATATATTTTCATAAGAATTAGATTTTTAAATTAATTAACCTAAACAAAATAAATTGAAAATAAATTAAATTCGAACTAGAGCTCACTACCGAGGGGAGGAGGTGCCGGAGCTCATGGTGGTGGTTGAAGCGGGTCTTCATTGGCCAGAGCTCGGCTGCTTTTGGGATTTAGGGCTCGGAGCATCGAATGGAGGAAGGAGGAGCAAGGGGGAGGTGCGGTCGAGGTGCTGGAGGGTCAGAGTGGGGAAGAAGTGCGGTAGGGGTGGCTGCGATGTGGAGGCGGCGCTCGTTTTAGGGCATGGGAGTTTGGGGGAATCAATGGTTTCAGGAGGAAGAGGGGGAAGAAAAGGTGGCGGTGGGGAAGGAGGCGCAGCTAGGGGGAGGGGGCCCACGAAGTGCGGGGGCGGCGATGGCCCCTCTAGAGGCGCGGCGGTCATCGATTAGGCTATATTTTTTATTTTATTTTCTTTTTTTGAATGAACTGTTGAGGGAGAGGGGAGAGGTGTGAGAGTTATATATTTAATTATTTAATTATTTTATATTCCAAAAAAAAGTTGACTTTTCTTTTGAACCCCAAACGTGGCCCAATGACTATTGCCCCTAGCTAATTACCCCCATTCCGAACACAATGGAACATGTTTCGTAAGCCAATTCAGGTATTTTGACCAGTTTCCATCAAAATCAAAATATAAATCTATATATTGAATTTGAACGCACATTTCAATTTACCGGGGACACATACGGACTCTAAAAATTCCCAAAAAATATTTTCTAACTTCGTACTGACGATACGTTTCTAACAAAGCTAATTTCGTCAAATTTGGAGACCGTTTGAAAAATGGCCATTTTCTGGTCAATCGAAATTAACTAAAACTGTCAAAACATGTTTTACTTCGCCACACTCACATATTGATTCAGAAAATTATGAATTTTGGAATCTAGCAATAACTTGACATCCCGGATCCAACAAAAGTGGTTTCGTCGAAAACAGAGGTCGTTTGCAAATTTGCTATTTTTAAGGGCCAAAATTTCATAGCGACTATTCCGAATTTTCAACTGGGCATAACTTTTTATCCTCACTATGAAATTTCAATTTTTCGGATTCGTTGGAAAGATATTTTCAAATAGATTCTAATATTTTTGGTCTCGGTAAAATCCGGTTTATTTTGAATCCTGTACATTCATTTGAAATTTGAAATCAAATTTTCAAACTACCGCGCCATTTTTGAATCCTTTTATAATTAAAAATAAATATTTATATTCTAACGACGATTCAAATAAATATATACGTTCTAATTCTATTCAAAATAAATTCTCGTCGTTATTATTTAAAATAAATCATTTTAAACATTCAAAATTCATTTAAATTGCCAAAATAAAATTTTTAAATTGGTTCGAATTTCTGGGTTATTACAATCTCCCCCACTTAAAACTTTTCTCCCCGAAAAGGAAGAAAGCTGAAAGTTGTTTAACTAACCGACTAAACTTTCATTATTTTCATTTTGGCTTAATTTCTTCAACTTTTCAGTTTCTAAGAACTTTTCAAATTTTTCAAAAATTTGGCTAACACCCTAAATTTTCGAAAAAATTCGCCATAACCTCCCTTGCACGGGAGCACCGGGAAAATCCTTAAATTTCTATATAGACCTCTTCAATCCAAAGAGAAAAAGAAACAGCCAAGCGGCTAGCCAATCGGCTCATAAAATCATCAAAAAACCCAAGAAATACAATAAACATGTACCTATTTGTCGGGCAAACAATTTTATTTCTCTTCTCTTGCCTCTTTGCAATGACCTGTTCAATGTATCTACATGTATAGGCATGCAATTTCAAACAATTTTCAATCCAGTCCAATATTTAATAAAATTGGCCAAATGGTTCAAATTTTAATTAATCAACCGATACTCAAACAACACAACCAGCAATCAATTACTTGATTAACGTTTCAAATTCATAATCTTGACATATATACAGAAAATCATGTTTTTGATGCCAAGTCACAAACGTATATTCTAACTATATTTTGGTTCTCACACCAGTCAATTGGAAATATATAGAAATCCCACTTTCAAAACTCGAACACAAACACTGATGATGATGCATCATCATCACATTTATCCCCGGGCGACTAGAGTGTGATTCTATATCTATCTAGTATATTAAAACTTCGACTACCCGTGGATCAGACGTATATGCAAAATCTTTATATATTGGATTGTCCAAATTCAAATACAAATAAATATTCAAATACGTTGAATAAGGTTTAAATTTTCGAAACAAAAATTGTTTTCATTTTAAAAATATACTCTTCACACTCGTTCTAGGATACTACTGATCCCATCTCTAACGAGTCATTCTCATTGGATATTACTAATCCAATCTCTGATGAATTCTTTCGTACAGTTCTAATGTGTCTTGTTCTCCGAGCTCTGTAAACCAAAGCTCTGATACCACAATGAAACGCCCTGAAATCCCCCTTACAGGAAACCACGAATTGTACTGAGGACAAGACAAATCAGAACACAAACAGAAGAACATTTCATTGCTTATTACAACAATTTCATCAGAATACAAGAATATACAGAGTATGAATAAATATTACACATTTACTAAATATCAGAGATTTACAAGTTACAATGCAGTGGAAAAATAATACAAAACACAACTGAAAAGAATATACGGATACAGAGCTTTCCGAATATCATTCCAGCTATAAACCAGGATCCTTTGAATATAAATCTGCAAACCAAAACTACTAGCTGCCCGTGCGGAAAATAGGGGCACCCAGAGTTTAGGTTAAAACAATAAACTCCAGGTCAGTCATGTGACTGGTGTGAGAACTAAAACAGTTAATAATCTTTATTTTAAAGTTCGGTAAATCAAGGGACCACACCGTGTAACAGGAACGGGTTTCCGCCCAAGAATACCAGTGTATAAAACAACAGCGCAATGCTAAATAAAGAATAATGAAGCAATCATAAGACTCAGGTCCCATCACACAATGCAACGCAAGCCGGAGGATAGAGTTTTTACCTTATAATAGCCAAAAATGCTTGGTACGTGAAATTTCATATTTTATCATTACTATAAGTGTATAGTGTCAAAACAATTTCAGTCATAAATATCAATCCTAGATGGCATAAGTGCCCCATACCACTATGTCGCCAAATATAGGATTACAACTAAAACCGAAATGTTTGGATTTCCATCTGTGAACCAAGGCAAGGGATCATCCTTACCGCTTCGAGGCTGTCTAGCCCGAGCCTTAGGAACAACCATAACTGCCCTTATGGATCGTCAGGGCTGGTCCAACCGATGTGGATTATAATGCCTGAACATTGCGTTTCCCCGCCCTATGGGGCATAAATGAGCCAAATGACTCCATCGGTCACGGATCGACCGATATAACCGAGGCGCATCGCTATCCATCATCCACATAAGTAAAATGTCAGGGAGTGCAAAACGCTAACACCACTACTAGCTAGAAGGAAACGCATGCCCTCCCTGATGTCCTCTCTCATTTCTGGTTCACACCGGGGTGTGAGGCTCGCGAATTAGCGCTACACAAAGCTACGCTATATTAAAGCTGTGCTTTGATCATCAACCACAAGACTCTACTTTTCAACAGAAGCCTTGATCATTTGCATCTCATCATGCCACAGGCAATTCATGCCATGCGACTGATATCTATCGATATATAACCTCTGAGCTCGTACGTCTCAGAGAAGGGCGTTAAGCAAGAGAATAAATTCTCCGCCGCCAAACAGATATTTATTTAATAGAAATCAATCAGAACAGAATAAAATCCAATGTCAGACACACATCCATTCACAAGTCCATTCTAGGTCTGAACGAAACTGGAGGAACCTTATTCCTCGCATATCCATCGATCTCCAAGTACGCCTGGACGATCACCAACTGATTCCCTCCTCGTGGGTGTACAGCCCAATCAAGATCATCAGTAATTATCCAAACAATGTGAAGACCTCCGGTCTTCTACCACCATCTTCATCGTCGACTCATCGCCGATTCAGTTATTCAAAATGGGATAAACCCGGTCTTTCTGAATAATTCGCGTATATAATAAATAATTGCTAAAAAAACACAACATACTCCTCATTCCAATCCAGAATATTCCTTTATTCAAATATTCTTATACTTTGGGAAAGGTTCCCATTAATTTTATTAAAGGTAAATTCTTTAAATTTATTCTTTATCTTCCTTTGAATATCAATTCAAACCAAATTATTGTTTATTCAAACTAGTCGGGATTAGCGAACCTTACCGAAGTAATCATTTGTTAAATTTCCCAACCCCAACATATTCATCCCATGAAGTAAAACTGGTAATACTTCATATCTAACACCACAGTATTATCGGTAAATTCAATTATCATTTCACGTTCAAATCTAATTAAAGATTTAACTATCGTCTGGAGTAAAACCGGGGATACTCCATTCTCGATCATTTCTTGAATTTGATAATTTTAGTTATCAAATTCATCTTTCATTCTATTTAAAGATTCATTAAAACTCTAATTCAGTTTTAATTTCCAAAAATCATTACTTAATGATTATTCCAATCCAGGAAATAAATCATGTCTTTAAATAGGTTGAAGAACCAATGCCATTTAAAACACAGCTCATGGTAAACCCAAAATCACATTCCATTAATTACGGAATCTTCATGGAAAGCAGATTAATAAATATAATTGATATAAACTTCCATATCCAACTAATAATATAAATGGAATAACGGCAAAGCCTTTCAAATTCCAGATATATTAGCAGTCTTCCACCATAGAAATTCACTTCGATTATTACCAAATCAAATTCCATTCCATTCCAATTTATTTTATGAAATTGGAAAACTTTAATTTGGAAAATCTCCTTTAAATCTTAACAAAAGATTTATAAATTCCAAATCACATTTCACTGTAAATCGGGTTAAAGAACGAACGTCGTTAAAACACAGTTCGCAACAATCCCAATTCACATTTCATTAATTATCGGGTTAAAGAACAAGTGTTATTTAAATCACCGTTCACGATAATCCCAAAAATCAATTCCAATTCCATTCCAATTAAATATTATTTAATTGGTATACTTCATTAAATCTGAATAAAAAGATTTAATCTTTTTCTCAACTTGGTTTAAGAACAGTGTCAATAAAGACACCATTCACGACAAACCCAAATCCCATTTGATATTAAATACAAGGCTCTGAATAGAAAATATATCGGCTTATATTCAATATCAAATACTACAACCAACAAATATCGTATTGGAAATAACGATATAAATATATCTTTCAAATTTCCATAACAACATCTGTATAATCACGAAATCCAACATCGAAATATTCCGAAGACAATTTCGATTCAAATCCATTTCCAGTTTATATATTGGAAATTCTGGTTATTTTTAAAACCATTTCAAATCAAATTATTTATTTTAAAAATAAATGGATTATAATTCTAGTTCAAATTTAGTTCATTTCAAAAAAAATATCTATTTTTACCTTTTCAAATATGGAATTTTTCATCCCAATTCTTTCCTAATCATTTCTTATGATTTCACACTAATTATTGATATTTTTAATAATTTTTTCAAAGCCCATACTGTCGATTTCCATAAACGGCCATCGAACTGCACTTACAACGACCTTTTCCAAATTTTATTTGGACATAATTCCAAATCCAACCATTAGATTTCAAATCTCTAATATTCGTTAGAAATCACTTTTCGATACGAATCCAACGGTTCCGGTTTTAGGAGAATCCGACGGTCGGATCTCCCGTAATGTCCATTCGAAGTCAATGGTCGAAATTCGCGAACTATCGCAGCGCGACGTGGTCTATTCAGGCCATTATATTATATATATAATATATATAATATATATTTCATCGATTTCCTTTTAAAACGTATTTTATAAATCGTTTTAAATTCGTTTTCAAAACGATTTCAACTTCATATTCACTTTCAAATCAAAATTGAATATTCCATATCATTGATATATAAATAATAATATTTTCAAATTATTTGATTTTGAAATCAATGCCTTTTCGATATTCAATATAAAAATGAATCAAATCGATATAAATATCATTCACTTCAAAATGGGGTCAATCTAATCGATACGGCTTTATATATTTAAATATATTCGTGTCCATCCCAAATCGGACATCAAAATCAGATTTTGATTCTATTCTGAATATTATTTGAAAATATTCGTTATTTTAAAATAATCGTTATTTTAAAATATCCATTCTTTTTAAACTGGAATCAGACACTGTCAATTACCATATAATGTGATTATATGGATTTTCACACAACAATAGTGTATAGCAACAATGAAAACAGCAATCCATCATCCAAAGTGCATTCTACACTGCATAAGCATCAAATATAGATATTTAACGCTTATAACTTCCTATCAATCAATCGATCGACATACAGCTAATTATTGGGATTAGTGTATGTCCAATTTCATCCCAACACCCGTGTGGGGTTTTCAAACAACAAACACAGATTTATTTGTGCAGTTGGGCTATGTGCAAAATTTACCGTCCCAATCAATATCAATACAAATGGATGTACATAAACAAATCATTCGATTTGTAAATGAATATTTTTTTTATTCTTATATACGTTAAAAATTATATTTTTAATGATAAAATATCTATTCGGTTCTTTTACACAATAAAAATGATATTTTTAATTTTCTAACTTATTTCAGAAAATTTCGGTGGCATGATGGCACGATACTAGAAACGGGATAAAGCCTTATCCCCTGTCTAATAATGGCCTGCGCCATACACATACCAATTAAATCAATTTCACATTCACACCACAAACCAATATTCAACCAAACACATCAATCCACACAAACAACCAAACAAGTCGTCCATGGTCTGTGGACGATGGGGAAACAGTTCGTATATGCAGTTACATAATACATAGTTGTATAAAGAAAATTAAAGTGAGGAGTTCTCACCTTTGGGTTCCACTCCACCATTTCATTTCTGAAGGGCATGGATCTGCCCGAAATTCAAAGCAATCCTTAACACGCTGTTCATAGTAAAAGATCACATTTTTATTATCACTACATGTACATAAAAATCATATTTTTCTATCGTTAATATATATATAGAAAAATCAATTTTTTCTTTCGAAACCATTGTATAAAAATCCAATTTTTACCTTGTTAAAATTATACTTTACTTCTCTATTCGTATGATAAAAAATATATTTTTACTTCGCTATTTATATGATAAAATTATATTTTTACTATCATACATATATAAAAATCATATTTTTATTATCTAGAAATATAAATAAAGATCCTATCTTTTCATATTACAAAAACTATACCTTTTTATAAAAAAAAGGATATATTTTCATTAACACAAAAGCATATATTTTCATAAGAATTAGATTTTTAAATTAATTAACCTAAACAAAATAAATTGAAAATAAATTAAATTCGAACTAGAGCTCACTACCGAGGGGAGGAGGTGCCGGAGCTCATGGTGGTGGTTGAAGCGGGTCTGCATTGGCCAGAGCGCGGTTGCTTTGCGGGTTTAGGGCTTGAAGCATCGAATGGAGGAAGGAGGAGCAAGGGGGAGGTGCGGTCGAGGTGCTGGAGGGTCATAGTGGGGGAGAAGTACGGCAGGGGTGGCTACGATGTGGAGGGCGGCGCTCGTTTTAGGGCATGGGAGTTTGGGGGGAATCGGCGGTTTCAGGAGGAAGAGGGGGAAGAAAAGGTGGCAGTGGGGAAGGAGGCGCAGCTAGGGGGAGGGGGCCCACCAAGTGCGGCGGCGGCGATGGCCCCTCTGGAGGCGCGGCGGTCATCGATTAGGCTATATTTTTTTATTTTATTTTCTTTTTTTGAATGAACTGTTGAGAGAGAGGGGAGAGGTGAGAGAGTTATATATTTATTTATTTAATTATTTTATATTCCAAAAAAAAGTTGAGTTTTCTTTTGAACCCCAAACGTGGCCCAATGACTATTGCCCCTAGCTAATTACCCCCATTCCGAACACAATGGGACAAGTTTCATAAGCCAGTTCAGTTGTTTTGACCAGTTTCTATCAAAATCAAAATATAAATCTGTATATTGAATTTGAACGCACATTTCAATTTACCGGGGACACATACGGACTCTAAAAATTCCCGAAAAATATTTTCTAACTTCGTACTGACGATACGTTTCTAACAGAACTAATTTCGTCAAATTTGGAGACCGTTTGCAAAATGGCCATTTTCTGGTCGATCGAAATTAACTAAAACCGTCAAAACACGTTTTACTTCGCCACACTCACATATTGATTCAAAAAATTACGAATTTTGGAATCTAGCAATAACTTGACATTCCGGTTTCAACAAAAGTGGTTTGTCGAAAACAGAGGTCGTTTGCAAAATGGCTATTTTTAAGGGCCAAAATTTCATAGCGACTATTCCGAATTTTCAACTGGGCATAACTTTTTATCCTCGCTATGAAATTTCAATTTTTCGGATTTGTTGGAAAGATATTTTCAAATAGATTCTAATATTTTTGGTCTCGGTAAAATCCGGTTTATTTTGAATCCTGTACAGTCATTTGAAATTTGAAATCAAATTTTCAAACTACCACGCCATTTCTGAATCCTTTTATAATTAAAAATAAATATTTATATTCTAACGACGATTCAAATAAATATATATGTTCTAATTCTATTCAAAATAAATTCTCGCTGTTATTATTTAAAATAAATCATTTCAAATATTCAAAATTCATTAAAATTGCCAAAATAAAAATTTTAAATTGGTTCAAATTTCCGGGTTATTAAAATCTCCCCCACTTAAAACTTTTTGTCCCCGAAAAGGAAAAAAGCTGAAAGTTGTTTAACTAACCAACTCAACTTTCATTATTTTCATTATGGCTTAAGTTCTTCAACTTTTCAGTTTCTAAGAACTTTTCAAATTTTTCAAAAATTTGGCTAACACCCTAAATTTTCGAAAAATTCGCCATAACCTCCCTTGCATGGGAGCACCGGGAAAATCCTAAAATTGCCATACAGACCTCTCCAATCCAAAAAGAAAAAGAAACAGCCAAGCGGCTAGCCAATCGGCTCATAAAATCATCAAAAACCCAAGAAATACGATAAACATGTACCTATTTGTTGGGCAAACAATTTTATTCCTCATCTCTAGCCTCTTTGCAATGACCTGTTCAATGTCTATACATGTATAGGCTTGCAATTTCAAACAATTTTCAATTCAGTCCAACATTTAATACAATTTGGCCAAATGGTTCAAATTTTAATTAATCAACCGATACTCAGACAACACAACCAGCAATCAATTAGTCGATTAACGTTTCAAATTCATAATCTTGACTTATATATAGAAAATCATGTTTTTGATGCCAAGTCACAAAAATATATTCTAACTATATTTTGGTTCTCACACCAATCAATTGGAAATATATAGAAATCCCACTTTAAAAACTCGAACACTGATGATGATGCATCATCATCAGAATTATCCCCGGGCGACTAGAGTGTGATTCTATATCTATCCAGTATATTAAAACTTCGAATACCCGTGGATCAGACGTATATGCAAAATCTTTATATGTTGGATTGTCCAAATTCAAATACAAATAAATATTCAAATACGTTGAATAAGGTTTAAATTTTCAAAACAAAAATTGTTTTCATTTTAAAAATATACTCTTCACACTCGTTCTAGGATACTACTGATCCCATCTCTAATGAGTCATTCTAATTGGATATTACTAATCCAATCTCTGATGAATTCTTTTGTACAGTTCTAATGTGTCTTGTTCTCCGAGCTCTGTAAACCAAAGCTCTGATACCACAATGAAACGCCCTGAAATCCCCCTTACGGGAAATCATGAATTGTACTGAGGACAAGACAAATCAGAACACAAACTAGAGAATATTTCATTGCTTATTACAACAATTTCATCAGAAGACAAGAATATACAGAGTATGAATAAATATTACACATTTAGTAAATATCAGATATTTATAAGTTACAATGCAGCGGAAAAATAATACAAAACACAACTGAAAAGAATATACGGATACAGAGCTTTTCGAATATCATTCCAGCTGTAAACCAGGATCCTGTGAATATAAATCTGCAAACCAAAACTACTATGCCCATGCGGAAATTTGGGGCACCATGAGTTTAGGTTAAAACAATAAACTTCAGGTCAGTCATGTGACTGGTGTGAGAACTAAAACTGTTATTAATCTTTGTTTTAAAGTTCGGTAAATCAAGGGACCACGCCGTGTAACACGGAACGGGTTTCCGCCCAAGAATACCAGTGCATAAAACAACAACGCAATGCTAAATAAAGAACAATGAAGCAATTAAAAGGCTCAGGTCCCATCACACAATGCAACGCAAGCCGGAGGATAGAGTTTTTACCTTATAATAGCAAAAAATGCTTGGTACACGAAATTTCATATTTTATTATTACTATAAGTTTATAGTATCAAAACAATTTCAATCATAATATCTATCATAGATGGCATAATTGCTCCATACCACTATGTCGCCAAATATAGGATTACAACTAAAACCGAAATGTCACATATTGGAAGTCGGATTTCCATCTGTGAACCAAGGCAAGGGATCGTCCTTACCGCTTCGAGGCTGTCTAGCCTGAGCCTCAGGAACAGCCACAACTGCCCCATGGATCGTCAGGGCCGGTCCACCCGATGTGGATTATATGCCTGAACATTGCGTTTCCCTGCCCTATGGGGCATAAATGAGCCAAATGAATCCATCGGTCCCGGATCGACTGATATAACCGAGGCGCCTCGCTATCCATCATCCACATAAGTAAAATGCCAGGGTGTGCAAAACCCTGACACCACTCCTAGCTAGAAGGAAACGCCTGCCCTCCCTAATGTCCTCTCCCGTTTCTGGTTCACACCGGGGTGTCAGGCTCGCGAATTAACGCTACACAAAGCTACGATATATTAAAGTCGTGCTTTGATCATCAACCACAAGACTCTGTTTTTCAACAGAAGCCTTGATCATTTGCATCTCATCATGCCACAGGAAATTCATGCCATGCGACTGATATCTATCGTTATATAACCTTTGAGCTCATACGTCTTAGAGAAGGGCGTTAAGCAAGAGAATAAATTCTCTGCCGCTAAACAGATATATATTTCATAGAAATCAATCAACACAGAATAAAATCCAATGTCAGACACACATCCATTTATAAGTCCGTTCTGGGTTTGAACGAAACCGGAGGAACCTTATTCCTCGCATATCCATCGATCTCCAAGTACGTCTGGACGATCATCAACTGATTCCTTCCTCGTGGGTGTACAGCCCAATCAAGATCATCAGTAATTATCCAAACAATGTGAAGACCTCCGGTCTTCTACCACCGTCTTCATCGTCGACTCATCGCCGATTCAGTTATTCAAAATGGGATAAACCCGGTCTTTCTGAATAATTCGCGTATATAATAAACCAGTGCTATAAAAAGACAACATACTCCTCATTCCAATCCAAAATATTCCTTTATTCAAATATTCTTATACTTTGGGAAAGGTTCCCATTAATTTTATCAAATATAAATTCTTTAAATTTATTCTTTAATCTACCTTTGAATATCAATTCAAACCAAATTATGGTTTATCTAAACTAGTCGGGATTAGCGAACCTTACCGAAGTAATCATTTGTTAAATTTCCCAACCCTAACCTATTCATCCCATGAAGTAAAACTGGTAATACTTCATATCTAACACCACGGTATTATCAGTAAATTCAATTACCATTTCACGTTCAAATCTAATTAAAGATTTAACTATCGTATGGAGTAAAACTGGGGATACTCCATTCTCGATCATTTCTTGAATTTGATAATTTTAGTTATCAAATTCATCTTTCAATCTATTTAAAGATTCATTAAAACTCTAATTTAGTTTTAATTTCCAAAAATCATTATTTAATGATTATTCAAATCCAAGAAATAAATCCTTTCTTTAATTTGGTTAAAGAACCAATGCCATTTAAAACACAGCTCACGATAAACCCAAAATCACATTCCATTAATTATGGAATCTTCATGGAAAACAGATTAATATATATAATTGATATAAACTTCCATATCCAACTAATAATATAAATGGAATAACGGCAAAGCCTTTCAAATTCCAGATATATTAGCAGTCTTCCTCCATAGAAATTCACTTCGATTATTACCAAATCAAATTCCATTCCATTCCAATTTATTTTACTAAATTGGAAAACTTTAATTTGGAAAATCTCCTTTAAATCTTAACAAAAGATTTATAAATTCCAAATCACATTTCACTATAAATCGGGTTAAAGAACGAATGTCGTTAAAACACAGTTCACAACAAACCCAATTCACATTTCATTAATTATCAGGTTAAAGAACAAGTGTTATTTAAATCACCGTTCACGATAAACCCAAAAATCAATTCCAATTCAATTCCAATTAAATATTATTTAATTGGTCTACTTCATTAAATCTAAATAAAAAGATTTAATCTTTTTCTCAACTGGGTTTAAGAACAGTGTTAATGAAGACACCATTCACGACAAACCCAAATCCCATTTGATATTAAATACAAGGCTCTGAATAGAAAATATATCGGCCTATATTCAATAACACATACTACAACCAACAAATATCGTATTGGAAATGACAATATAAATATATCTTTCAAATTTCCATAACAACATCTGTATAATCACGAAATCCAACATCGAAATATTCCGAAGACAATTTCGATTCAAATCCATTTCTAGTTTATATATTGGAAATTCTGGTTATTTTTAAAACCATTTCAAGTCCAATTTATTTATTTTAAAAATAAATGGATTATAATTCTAGTTCAAAACTAGTTCAATTCAAAAAAAATCTATTTTTACCTTTTCAAATATGGAATTTTTTCATCCCAATTCTTTCCAAATCATTTCTTATGACTTTACACTAATTATTGATATTTTTAATAATTTTATCAAGGCCCGTACAGTCGATTTCCATAAACGGCCATCAAACTGCACTTACAGCGACCTTTTCCAAATTTGATTTAAACATAATTCCAAATCCAACAGTTAAATTTCAAATCTCTAATATTCTTAGAAAGCACTTTTCGATACGAATCCTATAGTTCTGGTTTTAGGAAAATCCGACGGTCGGATCTCCTGTAATGTCCTTTCGAAGTCAATGGTCGAAATTCGTGAACTGTCGTAGCGCGGCGCGTTCTATTTAGGCCATTATATTATATATATAATATATATTTCATCGATTTCCTTTTAAAACGTATTTTATAAATCGTTTTAAATTCGTTTTCAAAACGATTTCAACTTCAAATTCAATTTCAAATCAAAATTAAATATTCCATATCATCAATATATAAATGATAATATTTTCAAAATATTAGATTTTGAAATCAATGCCTTTTCGATATTCATTATAAAAATGAATCAAATCGATATAAATATCGTTCACATCAAAATGGCGTCAATCTTATCGACCTGGCTTTATATATTTAAATATATTCGTGTCCATCCCAAATCGGACATCAAAATCAGATTTTGATTCTTTGCTGAATATTATTTGAAAATATGTATATAGAGTTATATTTATAGTTGTTGATCAAAAGAATATAATATTCAAGTTATAACTTATCATTTTCTAGTCGATCGAAATTGACTGAAACCGTCAAAACACGTTTTACTTCGCCACGTTAACATATTGTAACAACCCGTAAATTCTGAGTCAATTTAAAAATTTTATTTTGGCAATTTTAATGAATTTTGAATATTTAAAATGGATAATTTTAAATAATAATGACGAGAAATTTATTTTGAATAGAATTAGAACGTATATATTTATATAGATCGTTGTTAGAATATAAATAATTATTTAAAACTATATAAGGAATTGAATATGGCGCGGTAGTTCGATAATTCGATTTCAAATTTCAAATGAATGTACCGGGTGCAAAATAAACCGGATTTTAGCGAAACTAAAAATATTAGAATCTATTTGAGAATATCTTTCCAACGAATCCGAAAAATTGAAATTTCATAGCGGGGATAAAAATTTATGTCCAGTTGAAAATACAGAATAGTCGCTATGGAATTTCGGCCCTTAAAAATGGAAATTTTGCAAACGACCTCGGTTTTCGATGAAACCACTTTTGTTGGATCCGAGATGTCAAGTTATTACTAGATACCAAAACTCGTAATTTTTCGAATCAATATGTGAGCGTGGCAAAGAAAAACGTGTTTGACCAGTTTCAGTTGATTTTAATCGACTAGAAAATGCCCATTTTTCAAACGGTCTCAAAATTTGATGAAATTAGTTTTGTTAGGACCGTATCGTCAATACAAAGCTAGAAAATATTTTTTGGGAATTTTTAGAGTCTGTATGTGGGCCCGTAAATTGAAATGCGTGTTCAAATTCAATATATAGAGTTATATTTTGATTTTGACGAAATCTGGCCGAAAAGATTGAATCAACCTAAGAAACATATCGCATTGTGTTCGGAATGGGGGTAATTAGCTATGAACGATAGTCGGTGGGTTCGATTTTGAGTTCGAAAGAAAAAGTTGCATTTTGGAGATAAATAAAATAATTAAATTATATAACCTCACCCCTGTCCACTCTCTCTCTCCTCTCATTCAGATCAAAATTAAAATAAAAAAATAAAAAAATAACCGTCGTGCCCTAGCCCCCCCTTTCCCGTCGCCCTACCTCGCGCCTCGTCAGGCAGAGGCGCGCCCTCCCTCTTCCCAGGCCGACGACCATCAGCACCCCCCCTTCATCTCCAGCCCGTCACTCCCTCTCCCCCTCTTGATTCGAAGACCGTCGTGCATCCCTGAAGTACCAAACCCAACGCCCCCTTCGCCACAGCACCATCAGACTTCGTCAGTTGCGCATCCACCCTTGTCAGGCGCGGCAACCACCAACGCCACCTTTGGCGATCTGTTTGCGTGCGATGGTCATCAGTTGAAGGTGATTTCACTGATTTTATATATGTAAATCTAGGCATAAAGATCTGATTTTTTTATTATTTATAAACATATAAAGTAAATTTCAAAAATATGATTTCATTATATTTATGGCGAGAACAAGAAATGGTTTTTACGTAGAAAAGATTAGATCTTTTATGAAGAAAAGTTTTGATTTATTATTGAGAAAAGGTTAGATTTTTAATCGTAGGAGGCGTTTATACAAATGTGATGTTATTTATATACTAGCGCAATAAAAATTAGGTTTTTATTATGAAGAGTAGCGTTGTAAAGGAGTAATTTTTACATAGGTAGTAGAGATATAAAAATACGATCTCTATATATAAAAATGTGATTTTTATATAGAGAATGGCGAGGGAAAAATATAATCTTTATTATATGAACACCGGTAAAAAAATAGAATTTTTATCTATATAGTAGCGGTGTAAAAATATGATTTTTATCTATATAGTAGCGGTGTAAAAATAGAATTGTTATCTATATAGTAACAATATAGAAATGTAATTTTTATATACATAGCAACAATATAAAAATGTGATTTTTATATATGTAGTGGCTACGGACAACGAAAGTGACGAAAGGCGAGCACGACGAAGATTTCTACATAAGAAGAGTCGTGGCGTTTGGTTTAGCTAGTCGGTGAGAACTTCTCACTTTCAATTTAATTTTCTAGTTAAAATATATACTAGGATGCAGACGGTGCTTAGCAGCACCCGACTTTGATGTATTGTGAAGTTTGTTTGTGATGTTGATGTGAAATGGATAATAAAATATTCATGTGTTGAAATAAATTAATTATCATTAAAAATATAATTTTTAACGTGAATGTGAATAAATAAATATTCAATTACAAACTGGACGGCTTGTTTATGTACACCTATTTGAAGGACATTGATTGGGACGATAAATTTTACACGTCGCCCAACTGCACAAATAAAAATATGTATTTGTTGATTTGAAACCCCACACGGGTATTGGGATGATATTTGGCTTACACTAATCCCAATTATTTAGCTGTATGTCGATCGATCGGTCGACAGACTATGTAAGCGTTTATTATTTATATTTAATGCTTATGCAGTTGTGTGGTGCACTCTGGATGATGGTTGATTATTTATCGTTGCTATTATATACATGTGTTGTAGAGAATCCATATAACTAACATTATATGGTAATTGATTGGGCCTCATTCCAATATAAAAAATAAATTCATGTGTTGAATAAAATAAATTCTTGTGTTGAATAGAAGTATAAATTCATGTGTTGAATAGAAAAATAAATATTCATGTGTTGAATAAAATATTCATTTGTTGAATAGAATAACGAAGTTATTGAAATATATAAAGTCGTGTTGGTTAGATATGGGACATTTTGACGTGAACGATATTTATATCGATTTTTTTCATTTTTTCAATGAATATTGAAAGTGATTTCAAATTTCGAATTAAATTAAAATGAATTGAAATTCGAATTAAATTGAAATGAATTGAAATTCGAATTAAATTGAAATGAATTGAAATTCGAATTAAATTGAAATGAATTGAAATTCGAATTAAATTGAAATTGAATAGAAATCGATTTGAAAAGAAATTAAAACGAATTTATATTGAAAAATTCAATCTTGATTAGAAATTGAATATAAAGTTGAAATCGTTTTTAAAATGAATTTAAAACAATTTATAAAATACGTTTTAAAAGGAAATTGACGAAGTATATATTATATATATATATAATATAATGGCCTGAATAGAACGCGCCGCGCTGCGGCAGTTCGTGAATTTCGACCATTGACTTCAAGTGAACATTACCGGAGATCCGACCGTCGGATTCTCCCAAAACCAGAACCATTGGGTTCGTATCGAAAAGAGCTTTCCAATGAACATTAGAAATTTGAATTCTAACGGTTGGATTTGGAATTATGTTCAAATCAAATATGGAAAAGATCGCTATAAGTGCAGTTCGATGGCCGTTGATGGAAATCGACTGTACGGGCCTTGATAAAATTATTAAAAATAGTAATAATTTATGTAAAATCATAAGAAATGATTTGTGAAGAAATGGGATGAAAAATTCCAAATTTGAAAAGATAAAAGTAGATTTTTATCGAAATGAACTAGTTTTGAACTAGAATAATAGTTTAGTTATTTTTAAATAAATAAATTGGATTTGAAGTGGTTTTAAAAGTAACCAGAATTTCCAATAATTGAATTGGAATGGATTTGAATCGAAATTATCTTTGTAATATTTCGATGTTGGATTTCGTGATTATACAGATATTGTTATGGAAATTATAAAGATATATTTATATCGGTATTTCCAATACGATATTTGTTTGTCGTAGAATTTGATATTGAAAATAAGCCGATATAATTTCTATTCAGAGCCTTGTATTTAATATCGAATGGGATTTGTGTTTGTCGTGAATGGTGTCTTCATTAACACTGTTCTTAAGCCCAGTTGAGAAAAAGATTAAATATTTTTATTTAGATTTAATGAATTATACCAATTAATGGTATTTAGTTGGAATTGAATTTGAATTGATTTTTGGGTTTATCATGAACATTGTTTTAAATAACACTTGTTCTTTAACCCAATAATTAATGAATGTGATTTTGGGTTTTTTGTGAACTGTGTTTTAGATGACATTGGTTCTTTAACCCAGTTAAAGACAGGATATTGATTTCTGTGAAGATTAAAACTAAGTGGGGTTTTAATGAATCTTTAATTAGACTGAAATGGTCGAGAATGGAGTATCACCAGTTTTGCTCCAGGCGATAGTTAAATCTTTAATTAGATTTGAACAAGAAATGGTAATTGAATTTACCGATAACACCGTGGTGTTAGATATGAAGTATGACCAATTTTACTTCATGGTATTAATAGGTTGGGATTGGGAAATAATATAAATGTTTACTTCGGTGTGGTTCGCTTATCCCGACTAGTTTGAATTGATATTCAAAAAGAGATTAAAGAATAAATTTAAAGAATTTATCTATGATAAAATTAATGGGAACCTTTCCCAAAGTATAAGGATATTTGAATAAAAGAATATGATGAATTGGAATGAGGCGTATGTTGTGTTTGTGTAACAGTTGTTTATTATATACGCGAGTTATTCAAAAAGACCGGGTTTATCCCATTTCGACGTGGTGTCGAAGATGAAGACGGTGGTCGAAGACCGGAGGTCTTCACGTCGTTTGGGTGATTATTGATGATCTTGATTGGGTCGTACACCCAAGAGGAGGGAATCAGTTAGTGATCGTCCAGACGTACTTGGAGATCGATGGATATGCGGGGTACTAGGTGCCTTCAGTTTCGTTCAGACCCAGAACGAACTTGTAAATGGACTGTGTGTCTGACATTGGATTTTATTTTGTGTGATTGATTTCTATTAAATATATATCTGTTTGGTGGCGGAGAATTTATTCTCTTGCTTAACGCCCTTCACTGAGACGTACGAGCTCAGAGGTTATATATTGATGGATATCAAACGCATGGAGTGAATTGCCTGTATGGCATGCCTAAGTGGCAATATGATCAAGGCTTCTGTTGAAAAGCAAAGTCTTGTGGTTGATGATCAAAGCACGACCTGTGTGGTATAGCTTTTTGTAGTGCTGATTCGCGAGCCTCACACCCCGGTTGTGAACCAGAAACGGGAGAGGACCTTAGGGAGGGCATGCGTTTCCTTCTAGCTAGAAGTGGCGTCAGTGGTTTTACACACCCTAACGAGTTTGACTTATGTGGTTGTTGCTGTTGCGAGGCGCCTCGGATATATCGGGGACTGTGTGAAACCGATGGAGTCATTTGACACATTTACGCCCCAAAGGGCGGGGAAATGTAGCGTTCAGGCATAATAATCCACATCGGTGGACCGGCCCTGACGATCCAAGGCTTGTCTGCGCGCTTGCCTGAGACATGGGATAGATTGTCTCGAATTCGGTAGAGGACGATCCCTGGCCTCGGTTCACAGATGGAAATCCAATTTCCAAATACGTGACTTTGCGGTTTTGATTGTAGAGCCTAGTATGGCGACATGATATACGGTACTCATGCCGTCTATGATTGATATTTATGATTGAAATTGTTTTGACACCATATATAGTAGTAAAAGAAGAAATTTAGCGTATCAAGCATTCTTTGGCTATTATAAGGTAAAACCCTATCCTCTGGCTTGTGTTGCATTGTGTGATGGGACCTGGGTCTTATAATGACTTCATTTTTCTTTATTTAGCATTGCGCTGCTGTTTTATGCACTGGTACTCTTGGGAGAAAACCCGTTCCGTGTTATACGGCGTGGTCCCTTGATTTACCTAACTTTAAAATATAGATTAATAACTGTTTTAGTTCTCACACCAGTCACATGACTGACCTGGAGTTTATTGTTTTAACCTAAACTCTGGGTGCCCTAATTTTGACACGGGCAGCTAGTAGTTTTGGTTTTGCAGATTTATATTCACAGGATCTCGATTTACAGCTGGAATTATACTCAGAAAGCTCTGTATCCGCGTATTCCTTTCAGTTGTGTTTTTGTATTATTTTTCCGCTACAGTAATGTATTTAAATCTCTGATAATTTATGATGTGTAATATTGATTTATACTCTGTATATTCTGATGGAATTGTTGTAATATACAATGAAATGTTCTTCTGTTTGCGTTCGAATTTGTCGTGTTCTCAAAGCAATCTGGGCTTTCCTTACCGGGGAAGTTATGGGTTCTTACATTTTGGTATCAGAGCTTTGGTTTACAGAGCTCGGAGAACAAGACACGTTAGAACCAAATGAAAGAATTCATCAGATATTGGATTAGTAATATCCAATGAGAATGACTCGTTAGGGATAGGATCAGTAGTGTCCTAGAACGAGTGTGAAGAGTATATTTTTAAAAGTGAAAACAAATTTTGTTTTGAAAATTTAAATCGCTTATTCGTATTTGATTTTTTATTTTATATTGATTTGGACTATCAGGTATATAGAGATTTTGCATATACGTCTGATCCGCGTGTATTTGAAGTTTTAATATACTGGATAGATATAGAATCACACTCTAGCCACTCGGGGATAATTCTGATGATGCCCAGACATCATCAGTATTTATGTTCGTGTTTCGAAAGTGGGAGTTCTATATAATTCCAATTGACTGGTGTGAGAACCAAAATTAGATATGGCTTATTGTTGTGATTTGGCATCAAAAATCTGATTTTTGGACTATATATCAAAATTATGAATTTGAAACGTTAATTCACTAATTGATTGATGGTTGTGTTGTTTGATTATTGGTTTGATGATATTGAACCATTATGCCAAATTGAACCGAATATTGAAAATTGTTTGAAATTGCATGCATATACATGTATTTACATTGAACAGGTCATAGCAAGGAGGCTAGAGCAGAAGAATAAAATTGTTTGCCGGACAAATAGGTACATGTTTACGAATTTATTGGGTTTTTGATGATTTTATGAGCCGATTGGCTAGCCGCTTGGCTGTTTCTTTTTCTTTTTGGATTGATGAGGGCCATGGGAGGCTATTTGAAATATCCTGATGTCCCCGGTGCGGGGGGAGGTTATGGCGAAATTTTTCGAAAATTTAGGGTGTTAGCCAAATTTTTGAGAAATTTGAAAAGTTCTTAGAAACAGAAAAGTTGAAGAACTTAAGCCATAAATAAAATAATGGAAGTTGAGTTGGTTTGTAAAAGAACTTTCAGCTTTGTTCCTTTTTGGGGACGAAAAGTTTTAAGTGGGGGAGATTGTAAGTACCCGGAAATTCTGAGCCAATTTAAAAATTTTATTTTGGCAATTTTAATGAATTTTGAATATTTAAAATGGATGATTTTAAATAATACTGATGAGAAATTTATTTTGAAAAGAATTAGAACGTATATATTTATATAGATCGTCATTAGAATATAAATAATTATTTATAATTATAAAATGAATTGAAAATGGCGCGGTAGTTCGATAATTCGATTTCAAATTTCAAATGAATGTACCAGGTGCAAAATAAACCAGATTTCAGTGAAACCAAAATTATTAGAATCTATTTGAGAATATCTTTCCAACGAATTCGAAAAATTGAAATTTCATGGCGGGGATAAAAAGTTATGTCCAGTTGAAAATTCAGAATAGTCGCTATGGAATTTCGGCCCTTAAAATGGAAGTTTTGCAAACGATCTCGGTTTTCCACGAAACCACTTTTGTTGGATCCGGGATGTTAAGTTATTGCTAGATTCCAAAATTCGTAATTTTTCGAATCAATATGTGAGCATGGCAAAGGAAAATGTGTTTGACCAGTTTTAGTTGATTTTAATCGACTGGAAAATGGACATTTTTCAGTCGGTCTCAGAATTTTACGAAATTAGTTTTGTTAGGTCCATATCGTCAATACGAAGCTAGAAAATATTTTTCGGGAATTTTTTGGGTCTGCATGTGGGCCCGGTAAATTGAAATGCGCGTTCAAATTCAATATATAGAGTCATATTTTGATTTTGATGAAAACTGGCCGAAACGATCGAATCATCCTATGAAACATATCCCATTGTGTTCGGAATGGGGGTAATTAGCTATGAACGACAGTCGGTGGTTTCGATTTTGAGTTCGAAAGAAAACGTTGCTTTTTGGAGATAAATAAAATAATAAAATAATTAAATTATATAACCTCACCCCTCTCCACACTCTCTCTCCTCTCATTCAGATCGAAATTAAAATAAATAAAAAAGACTCTTCCTAGGCTGACGACCATCAGCGCCCCCCTCCCTTCATCTCCAGCTCGTCACTCCCTCTCCCCTCTTGATTTGAAGACCATCGTGCATCCCTGAAGTACCAAAACCAACGCCCCCTTCGCCACAGCACCACCAGACTTCGTCAGTCATGCATCCACCCTTGTCAGGCGCGGCAACCACCAACGCCACCTTCGGCGATCTGTTTGCGTGCGATGGTCGTCAGTTGAAGGTGATTTCACTGATTTTATATATGTAAATCTAGGCATAAAGATCTGATTTTTTTTATTGTTTATAAACATATAAACTGAATTTCAAAAATATGATTTCATTATATTTATGGCGAGAACAAGAAATGGTTTTTACGTAGAAAAGATTAGATCTTTTATGAAGAAAAGTTTAGATTTATTATTGAGAAAAGGTTGGATTTTTAATCGTAGGAGGCAATTATACAAATGTGATGTTATTTATATACTAGCGCAATAAAAATTAGGTTTTTATTATGAAGAGTAGCGTTGTAAAGGAGTAATTTTTACATAGGTAGTAGAGATATAAAAATACGATATCTATATATAAAAATGTGATTTTTATATAGAGGATGGCGAGGGAAAAATATAATCTTTATTATATGAACACCAGTATAAAAATAGAATTTTTATCTATATAGTAGCGGTGTAAAAATATGATTTTTATCTATATAGTAGCGGTGTAAAAATAGAATTTTTATCTATATAGTAACAATATAAAAATGTGATTTTTATATACATAGCAACAATATAAAAATGTGATTTTTATATATGTAGTGGCTACAGACAACGAAAGTGACGAAAGGCGAGCACGACGAAGATTTCTACATAAGAAGAGTCGTGGCGTTTGGTTTAGCTAGTCGGTGAGAACTTCTCACTTTCAATTTAATTTTCTAGTTAAATAATATACTAGAATGCAGATGGTGCTTAGCAGCACCCGACACCCGTCGTCCACAGACCATGGACGACTTGTAATCTTGTTTGATGTGTTGTGAAGTTTGTTTGTGATGTTGATGTGAAATGGATAATAAAATATTCATGTGCTGAAATAAATTAATTATCGTTAAAAATATAATTTTTAACGTGAATGTGAATAAATAAATATTCAATTACAAACCAAACGGTTTGTTTATGTACACCTATTTGAAGGACATGGATTGGGACGATAAATTTTACACGTCGCCCAACTACACAAATAAAAATATGTGTTTGTTGATTTGAAACCCCACATGGATATTGGGATGATATTTGGCATACACTAATCCCAACTATTTAGCTATATGTCGATCGATTGGTCGACAGACTGTGTAAGCGTTAATTATTTATATTTAATGCTTATGCAGTTGTGTGTTGCACTCTGGATGATGGTTGATTATTTATCGTTGTTATTATATACATGTGTTGTAGAGAATCCATACAATTAACATTATATGGTAATGGATTGGGCCTCATTAAAATATAGAAAATAAATTCATGTGTTGAATAGAATAAATTCATGTGTTGAATAGAAGTATAAATTCCTGTGTTGAATAGAAAAATAAATATTCATGTGTTGAAGAAAATATTCATTTGTTGAATAGACTAACGAAGTTATTGAAATATATAAAGCCGTGTTGGTTAGATATGCGCCGTTTTGACGTGAATGATATTTATATCGATTTTATTCATTTTTTTCAATGAATATTGAAAGTGATTTCAAAATTCGAATTAAATTGTAATGAATTGAAATTCGAATTAAATTGAAATGAATTGAAATTTGAATTAAATTGAAATGAATTGAAATTCGAGTTAAATTGAAATGAATTGAAATTCGGATTAAATTGAAATGAATTGAAATTCGAATTAAATTGAAATTCGAATTAAATTGAAATTGAATAGAAATCGATTTGAAATGAAATTAAAACGAATTTATATTGAAAAATTCAATCTTGATTACAAATTGAATATGAAGTTGAAATCGTTTTGAAAACAAATTGAAAACAATTTATAAAATACGTTTTAAAAGGAAATCGACGAAGTATATAATATATATATATATATATATAATATAATGGCCTGAATAGAACGCGCTGCGGCAGTTCGTGAATTTCGACCATTGACTTCAAGTTGACATTACAGGAGATCCGACCGTCGGATTCTCCTAAAACTGGAACCGTTCGATTTGTATCGAAAATAGCTTTCCTATAAACAATAGAAATTTGAATTCTAACGGTTGGATTTGGAATTATGTCCAAATCAAATTTGGAAAAGGTCGCTGTAAGTGCAGTTCGATGGCCGTTGATGGAAATGGACTGTACGTGCCTTGATAAAATTATTAAAAATAGTAATGATTTGTGTAAAATCATAAGAAATGATTTGTGAAAAATTGGGATGAAAAACTCCAAATTTGAAAAGATAAAAGTAGACTTTTATCGAAATGAACTAGTTTTGAACTAGAGTAATAAATTAATTATTTTTAAATAAATAAATTTGATTTGAAAGGGTTTTAAAAGTAACCAGAATTTCCAATAATTGAATTGGAATGGATTTGAATCGAAATTATCTTTGGAATATTTCGATGTTGGATTTCGTGATTATACAGATATTGTTATGGAAATTTGAAAGATATATTTATATCGATATTTCCAATACGGTATTTGTTGGTCGTAGAATTTGATATTGAATATATGCCGATATAATTTCTATTCAGAGCCTTGTATTTAATATCGAATGGGATTTGGGTTTGTCGTTAATGGTGTCTTCATTAACACTGTTCTTAAGCCCAGTTGAGAAAAAGATTAAATCTTTTTGTTTAGATTTAATGAAGTATACCAATTAAATGGTATTTAATTGGAATTGAATTTGAATTGATTTTTGGGTTTATCGTGAACATTGTTTTAAATAACACTTGTTCTTTAACCCGATAATTAATGAATGTGATTTTGGGTTTTTTGTGAACCGTGTTTTAGATGACATTGGTTCTTTAACCCAGTTAAAGACAGGATATTGATTTCTGTGAAGATTAAAACTAAGTGGGGTTTTAATGAATCTTTAATTAGATTGAAATGGTCGAGAATGGAGTATCACCAGTTTTGCTCCAGGCGATAGTTAAATCTTTAATTAGATTTGAACATGAAATGGTAATTGAATTTACCGATAACACCACGGTGTTAGATATGAAGTATGACCAGTTTTACTTCATGGGATGAATAGGATGGGATTGGGAAATAAAATAAATGATTACTTCGGTGTGGTTCGCTTATCTCGACTAGTTTGAATTGATATTCAAAAAGAGATTAAAGAATAAATTTAAAGAATTTATCTTTGATAAAATTAATGGGAACCTTTCCCAAAGTATCAGGATATTTGAATAAAAGAATATGCTGAATTGGAATGAGGCGTATGTTGTGTTTATGTAACACTTGTTTATTATATACGTGAGTTATTCAGAAAGACCGGGTTTATCCCATTTCGATGTGGTGTCGAAGATGAAGACGGTGGTCGAAGACCGGAGGTCTTTACGTCGTTTGGGTGATTACTGATGATTTTGATTGGGTCGTACACCCAAGAGGAGGGAATCAGTTAGTGATCATCCAGACGTACTTGGAG